>CM066032.1:125499988-126113444 GCA_033557465.1 Ichthyophis bannanicus | reverse complement strand
ACATGGTTCAGTTACGTTGATGTGGGGGGCAAACACAAGTTATCACCACAGGCTGCGCAATACACACCCACGTACTGCAGATGTAGCAATAGGCGTGGGTGACAAATAGCAAACACATGTCCATTGTGTAGGGGGTGGAGCGTGTGCGCTGGACAGCAACCACACCTGGGGAGCCGCATGATGAAGAGAGGTTGGCTGAGAACAGCCAGCCCAGGTGGAACCACAGTTGGAGTGATACACGCAGCATGGACAGGTTAAGATGCAGCGCTATTGACTCTGAGAGATGGGTTGGAAGCACCAGCATTACAACCCTTACGTGGGCATGTCCACTGCTGCTTCATGTGTCTGTCAACACAGGGGTTCACTTACACCTAGTGGCAACAGAGCACTGGTCTGATAATAGTGCGTGTACACCTTGATACACATGTGGAGGTTTTAGACAGAGCATGGGTACAACCAGATGGTGCAGCAGAGGGGACAGACCGCAAGATTGCACAGACAGGGTTATGATGCGCAATCAAACAGCAGGTGGTAACCCCCTAGGGATGTGTGGTGAGTCACAGAGCTAGGGGGGGATCCCTGATTCAGATTGGCAGCAGGGGTGTCACCTGTGAGTTGTCTAGTCTTTCCAAAAACATCAGGGGGCATAGCTGACCTGTGTGATCATGTGGTGTGTCCCAACCCATGCAATTGTGAAACCAATTGTCATATATACAGGAACGGGACATGTTGATAGCCCTGTCTGTATGTCAAGCATCCTACCTTAGTTGTGGACATACAGGCAGTCTCCAGGGACCTGTAAGCCTACCAAACCATACCTACATGACCTTTCACCCTGTCCTTTCCGTACATTGTGCAATATGGGTGTCATACCAGATTTTGAATGCAAATGCCATATGATTGGTTTACACCTGGAAATGCAGACTGTAGGGTATGGGGGCTGTGTGACATTGCATTACATACAATCCTTTAGGTTTGTGTATGGCAGCTCCTGATTGTCCATGGACAGGGGATAGTGGGGCATTACTTTTCTGCCACACGGCTGTGCTTCAGCGATGAGGCTGACTGTAGCAAGTGCAATGCTAGTATTGAGGTTTGGACTCATAACATGCTGCACCTTACACTGCATTCCTCTTATGTCTGCAACTGTAGGTGTCAACGGACCCTAGGCTGTTCTGTTGTGTGTCACAGTGAGATCAGCTAACATACGTGATAACCCTTTTGTTGTCTAAAATGTCTACCATCTACGGGAGACAGACATGTCACAGCTGTGGAAGGTATGTTGTCACATCCACCACACACACCCCAAACCGAGACTACTGGTTTGTGTGTTGTGGTTGTGACGGTCTGTGGTCACCACTGTTCCCTCTCAGATGTGCGCATGTGTTTGCGCACACACCTTGCCGAGCAACCAAAACAACTTTATGACAGAGCGCACATAAATTATGTCTCTTATTCTGATCAACATCAACACCAACGTGTTCAAATATACATGTTATTGTGTATTTCTGCATTCCACAGGTTCTAAGATATGTTTCACTGAAATCACTGTGGTACACATACTGTATCCTGACGTGTAGTCTACTGTTACATTATATAAGCTTGCCTGCCATTGTGTGGAGTGGACCAAATTGACATAACTCCCATAAGATGCACAGCTGATATCTTATGCGCACTCAGCATACAGAACATTGGAGGTAACATTGGTTATCACCCACCTTCTGCATCTTGACGTGCAGATGTAGCATGGGCTCTTAGCTCTGCCATCAGACACATCCTCGCCGACTTCCTCCTGCCTCGGTGGTAGGCTGCCCCCTGTTGGTTGGCTCATCATGTGTGGCTCCAGGGGCCCCTCGCCGGAAGATGTGCTGCCCCCTGACACAGCAGCCTCTGCCTCCTCCATGATGTGAGGGCCGGACATCTCATCCCCCTCCTCCTCCTCCTCCTCCTCCTCCTCCTCCTCTCCCTCCTCCTCATGGGTCACCTGCATTGTAGACAATCACACACAGCACACATGTGTTTACGCACTCCAGCTATGTATACGTGTGTGCTGCAGACAACACATACATGATGGTGGTGGGACCCTGCATGTGTGCTGCATCCAGGATCCCCTACAACCCTCCCATACCTGTCTGTCACCACCATGTACCTGTACCGGGGAACAGGTGTGTTTTTTTAGCCCTACACACCTTGTTTGTTTGCCATGCTTCTGTTTCTGCTCCAATTGCGCATGTATCTGCCATTCCATCTCTCACACCATCTGGACAAAATATGTCCACTCACGGCTGCTCATTCACTACCCTTACACCTGCTTTGGCTATCCCCTGATTGAATGTGCATGCCATTGAGCAGGGCATATGTCCTTGTGACATACTATCATCACAGTGCTACATGTGCTTGGCAGTGTCCTACTATGCAGCAGCTGCAAATGTTAATCACCTTGGGCGCATTGACAATCACATGCAGCACTGTGCGTATAGAATGTCACATAAACATGCCCTTATCACAGGCCAATGCAATAATACAGGGGATGGCAAGCACTGTTGTGGGGGTAGGTTAGGGGGCTGGTACAGGTGGACATGTTTGTGACAGGTGGGGGGAATGATGGGATGAGGGACACATGTTGAATGTGTCCCGGGAACATGGCAAAAGAACAGGGTGTCCCAAGCCAATACCACGACGTGGAGAACTCAGAGGGACCAAAAAAGATTTAGGAAAATACATATGTCACTATCCCGACACAGGCCATGTTTCACTGCCTTCTTCAGGTGCATCACGTGGACCACACATCTGCTCTTCTTCCTTGAAACATACGTGTAATACTACACCTTGCCACATCATTGTCAAATGTGTGTGATAGGGGAGATTCCCATACACTATGCAGCAACTGGTGACTGCTGAAATGCCAGGCGTAGCTGCTATGCAAATCAAAACACTCTTTCTGTCTTTCACTGTGCTATCTCCTTCCTTCACTACAAAGTCGGATCTGAACACATTTAATTGACGGTTGTTCAGATTTTACTTTTGAAGTGATGGAAGGAGATAGCACAGTTAAAGATGAAATGCGTGTTCTGATGTGCATTACATCTACGCCTGGCATTTCTGCAGTCTCCAATTGCTGCATAGTGTATGGGAACCCTCCCTTTCACACGCTTTGGAACTTGAGTTGCCAAGGTGTAGTGTTACATGTATGTTCAAGGAGGTAGAGCAGCTTTTAGGTCCACTTCTTGCCCCTGAGGCCGGCAGCAGAACCCAGCCTGTGTTGGGTCAGTGGCATATGTCTTTAACAGCAAACATTAGTTGTCCTTTTGAGTTCTCCACGTCTTGGTATTGGCTTGATTTAGCCTTTGTCGTGGGGTCGTGCCTTTGTGTTGAACAGAACAGGGTGTGGAAAGGTACAGCACACACCTGTGACACCTGCATAGGTAAATGATGGGGCTTGGGAAGAGGTATGGAAGTACATTTGCAGATGTTTGCTGTCTACCACAATGGGGATTTCAGGAAGGTCTTGAGAGGGTTAGAGGTATACGTAGCATACTTACCTGCATGCGGATGGGTTGTGTCCAGGGCCGCAGGCATCCCATATGTATAGATGGGGCCCAGTCTTTCAGCAAGCTGCTGTTCGGGGGCATGAGCATAGGGGGGAGGGGGCCCCACCACCTGTGCCCCTAGCATGTTTCTTTGTTCAACAGCCATGTGGTGGCGCACCCCTCTTTTAATATCAGAAAAGCATTTTTTCAGGCTTTCAATGTCTCGCGGAGGGCCCCCTACCTCAGCAACTGCGACGCAGAACCTCCTCCCACACTGCGTTACGTCCAGCCACAGTTGTGCAGCTGCTTGAGCCTCCCAAACGGACCTCATAATTTTCCAATACCATAGCAAGGAGGTTGTTGTTTCTCAGCATCTGTGAACCGTGTGGCCCTCCTCCTCTGTGTTTCCGGCACAGGGACCCTTTTTCTTTTTGCAGTGTGTCCTGGCTTTGTGCAGCTTGGCCCTTTTCTGATGGCCCTGCTGCTGGCTCAGCCTCCATAGGGCCGGCAGGCCCTGCCTCCAGAGGAACAGGTGGGCACACCTCCCCCACCCCCTCGCCCTCACCCTCCCTCTCCCTCTCTCTCACCCTCTCCCTCTCCATCACCCTCTCCTCTCCTCTCCCCACACCCCACCTCACCTGACCTCACCTCACCCTTTCTCCCTCACCTACACACAACACAACACAGACAGAACAAATATGAACACTACAAACAATCACAACACAATATATGGCACAGTACACAGCACACTACAGACCCAATAGACTACAATACATACAGTACAGTACAATACAATACAATGACACCTGCACCACTACCTCCAGAAACTCCACACCAGCTACACTACTCCATGCTCACACACTACTCTCACATACCTAGCACTCCTCAAACAACCCTCAACGTGGACCAGGTGTGCAGGGTGTTTTATAGTTTTTTTTACGTAAGTTACGTTGCGCATGCGCAGTTTGTGTGATGGCGCTGCTTGTGGGCGGCGCGTATTTGCAATTGCGCATGGGCGGGCGTGCGTTTGGCGATGTGCGTCTGTGCGCGGTGCGCATGTGCAAGTGTTTGCGCATGTGCGTTTGAGTCTCTACATCTACACGCACATGCGACGCATACGCACATGCGTAACGAGATGCACATGCGTGATGCACACACACAGACGCACATGCCAAAACATTTGCACATGCGCAGACAGTTGCACATGCGCGACGTGCACAGACAGACACCCATGTGCGTGACGAGTTTGCACATGCGCAAACTGTTGCACATGCACGCCGCGAACAAGCAGCGCCCTCGCACTGCGCATGCGCAAAGTCCGCAAATCCAAAAACCTGTATAAAACTGCCTGCAGAATTGGTCCACATTGAGGGTTGTTTCGTAGGCGAGGTGTGTGTTGGTTGTGAGTATTACGGAGAGAGCAAGGCAGGTGTTGTGGATCAGATCGAGTGTGTTGGGTGTAGTGTGTTGCATTGTATTGTGTGTCTATTGTCTTGTGTGGTTTGTAAGGTGTACACTGTCTAGGGAGGTGTGTGTGTGTGTGTTTGTGTGTTTGTGTAGCCACACTAGAGGGGTTTATGGCGGGGATTTATGTTGCTGCATGTGCCCGAAGACGTGGGCAGATGCTGCGGTTGCAGGACAGGGGAGATGGTGTCCGTGGGGCTGAGGCACAGGGCATGGGTGTAGACCCGCAGCAACTCAGACCTGCATCTGTGGGGGCGGTCCGTCCAGGTGCTGTGCTTGGATGGCGCAGAAGGCGTGCTGAGGTGCAGGCTCGGCAGCCTCGCCTCTACAGGCCCAGGGCCCAGCTCCAGGGCATGCGTGAGGACCAGGTCATCTCCCTGTACCGACTGAGGCACAAGGGCTATTAGGAGCTCTATGAGGATCTGAGACCTGACCTCGAGCCCCTGACTGATCGGTCCCATGCCATACCTGGTTTAGTCAAGCTCCTTGCTGCCTTACATTTCTTTGCCTCTGGCTGTTTCCAGTCATCTGTGGCCGCATTGGGTGGCAGGAGCCGCCCCACCTACTCACGCTGACTCCACAATTACATGCGTGCCATGGTCAGCCGGGTGAGGAATTACATAGGCCTACCTCAAAATAGGCAACAGTGTGGGACCCTGAACCAGGCCTTTGAGGCGTTAGCCGGATACCACACGTGATGGGAGCTATTGATTGCACACATGTTGCCCTGGTCCCACCTAGAGACAGGGAGGTGGTGTTTCCGCAACTGCAAACACTACCATTCCCTGAATGTTTCAGGTTGTATGTGATGCTAATCTGCATATTCTGAATGTGGTCCCTAGGTTTGCAGGGTCCACCCATGACTCCTATATCCTGCATCACTCAGCACTATTCAGACAATTTGAGGAGGGACAGTATGGGGACTGTATATTGCTGGGTGAGTATTTTTCCAGATTACTTATTTAGTAATGCTCTATTTATGTGTTTCAGTAACATCTCTTATATAGTGCCCTGTTTGCTCTCTGTGCGTTTGGAAACTTACCTTACGTTAAAAAGACTGACGACTGTTTTAGAGTTTACATTGCTACCGGAGTGTAAACGTTGAGTAACAGGGGACATGATTAGAAATGTGACATCAGGATTGTAACAATATCTGATCAGACCCTGCTGATGGTGTTCAAATTACTACGCATGTGTGCAAATGTGTGTCCTGGTGGTGGATTGCTAATAGTGTGTGTGTGTGTGCCATCTGCACACATGGGGGGGGGGGGTTGGTGCCCTTCACACCCACCTGTGATGCCGGTTTAATTTTCAGGTAGTTGTGTTATGTCATGTAACATTTATGTTATTGACAACCCATATAGCTAACCCTTGTCATGTGTGTGTGAGGTTCACACACTCAATCAGTACTGGGGTTCTCACCCTGAAAGCAGTAGATAACATGAGGGTCTGTGTAGCTATGTAGGATGGATGTTCCTGACCTTTGCAGATGGGAGTACATGTTTGCATATGTATGATCATGCATTTGACCTGCGTCATAGCAGAGAGAAACAAAGTCTAGGGTTTGCAGTACCTTTGACCACTGTAGATGTGGGGGACATAGGCATCATTGCAGGTGCTGATCCTAATGTTGCAGAGCATTTGTGGAAAGGTGACAGCAAGGGCAAGGGGGCTATTTGGATGCATACAGAGAGGTATTGGTAGCACATGCACAGGAAAGTACTCTGCCTCAGTATATGTGATTTTTGCAAGCTCATGTGGGCTACAGTGTTCAGTTCTGTGGACCGCAGCTTCAAAAACGCTGGGAACATGATGGAGACAGTTGCAGAGGGTGGCTACTAGAATGATTGGTGGTCAGCAGTAACCAGCATATGGAGTTAGCCTGCTAAATGTTGATATGTAGACCTTGGAGGACATGGGGAATATAGGTAATATCGTTTTGACCTTGTCATAACCTCCATGGCATACATGTTCTGGATGTGGGTCTACATCGCATCACATCACATTTTTGTTTTGTGTACTTTGCCGACATATACTTTGCACATGTGATCAGTGTATTGGTGGTATAGTCTAGCGTTGCAGTGGTAAAGATCATGACATTAACTGCAGTACAATATGCATGTGACACCACATAGAGGGTCTCTAGAGGTACAAATGGGATTGTTTCTGTTCTTTGGCATGTATGTACAGACTCCATGGCCCATGTTGTTCCATTTCTATCACCATATGTCAATTTTTTTCAAATGCATAGTTGTGCTGTCATATATTTCTGTCAGGATGTGTTCTTGATTTGTTTATCACGTCTCTACCTGTGTCAATTTGGGGTAAACATGCGCTCACACATTCACATGCAACATTTCTTTCTGCAGGTGATGCAGGGTATGGGTGTCGCCCTTGGCTGCTGACCCCTGTGCGTCAGCCACGGACACGTGCATAAGTGGAGGTACAATGAGGCCCACGCCTCCAGCCGCTCTGTCATAGAGTGCACCTTTGGCGTGTTGAAAAGTCGCTTCAGGTGTCTGGATAGGACAGGTGGGGCCTTACAATATAAGCCAATCACTGTGTCAGAAATAATCATAGCCTGTTGCATCCTGCACAACATTGCTCTCAGGCACGATATTCCTGCAGAGATTAATGAGGATCTGGAGGACGAACCACCGTGCCCCCTGTACGTGCCAGTGATGACACACAAGAGGGCACAGCGGTCAGGCGGAGGTTGATTGCAGAGATCTTCTCTGGTATCGTATTGCATATATTTCCACATATATGTGCTGTTCTGTGTGGGGTGATGGTTATAAAGGTTTATGTTTCAGATCATATAGCATTCAGATGAAACACTGCAATGTCATTAAACTGAAAATCACAAGGTCAAATATAGCCATGAGTGTGTGACCAACCATGTGGACAGCCCGAACAGCAGCTGTTGGAGGATTATGTGGGTGGGTGTTCATACGCCCTTGGGAGGTTTTGTGGGTCACATTCCCAGTTAGTGGCTGGTTGTGATAGCAGCTGCTGTGCAAACACAGTTAGTTGGTTTGGATGGTCTGTGTGGAGCACGGTGGCAGGCATATGTTGCGGTATTCACAGTGGGAGGGAGGTCCATGTTTGTGGTCAGCTCTCCTGCGGGGTGTTTGTTTATATAGTCCAATTTGTAGGTGCTTGTGTGGGTGTTATGCTCGTGTCAGCTGGCTATGTCTGTATGTTTCTTAGGTGTGGTGCCACATGTCATACATAGAACAGTACACATGCGCATGACTACTTTCCCATGATGGTATTGATTATTTGTGATGGGTGTACATGCAACCCCACAGTGTGCCCTAATGTATACTTCATCACATAGCTCTGACATGGATATGGTGAAGGATGGGGACCTGTGCAGTGTGCAGCCAGGGGGCCATATCATTGCTAAAGTTTTTTTATTTGATAATAAGCCATTTGGTGCAGTATTGCATATGTACACACATACAGAGGTGATGCGAGTCTGATCAGCAAAGGGTGGGTTACAGTAGCCAAGTTTTATGCTGCATATGTGGGTGGATTTTGTGTTTTGCTGCTTTTCATGAGGAACATGGCATATGTAGGTGATGCTATCTCAACATATGCCACATGGCTCTGGTACATGCTGTGTATGTGTGTAGGGCAGGAGAGCACAGTCAACATCAACTAATACCTTGCGGACCCTAGCGAGGGATGTTATGTCCAACATACACACAGAGACTTAGATGAGATTTTTTAGGTTCAAGTGCACATATAGGCTATCCATGGTTTGACATTCTCACTGTCACACAGTGGGATGACATGCAGCCATCATGGTCAGTCACAAACAGACATGTGGGTGTGGTTTTGCAGACGTGGCGCTGGCATTGCCATGTATTTTAGCACATCATCAGCACACAGCTGTCACTATTATTTTGGGGTTGAGATGTACACTGCGGAATATGTATTTGGTCAGGGGATACAGGAGGTGTTAAATGCATATTTCCATGTGTTACAACACTTTACTGTGGGGTAACAAAACAACATTGGAGAGCACTACACACGGAGAGGGTGTATTGGTGCCAACATGGGTGGACCCAGACTAATAGTGTGACCTTGGGATGGAGCAAAAACATGGTGTGAGCAGACACCTCTATTGACCAGTGTGTACAACAACAGAGAGGTAAGGGAGGCGACAGAGGGATTAGTGAGACCTTTCTTTAGCATCTGACACCTCCGTGCTGCCTCTCCCATGTGAGAGATCAGTACAGTGTGATAGTGAACAGTCAGGTCCGTGAGGTTATGTTGTGGGTTCTGACAGCTGGGGACAGGGAGGTGCAGTGTGTGTTTCACAGCTCAAACATGACATATGTTTGTTTCTCTTGTGTTTTCCACTGCACAGGACATACTTTGTGTGGATGCTGTTGCTGTGGAGCATTGGCACGTGACTGTACATCAGCCAAGATGCTGTGGTCAGGGGTAGGTGATCTACCACTACATTGTCTGTGCCTGCAGTCACGGGTACAACATGTCGTCTGTGATGTTTCATATTGGGTAGATGTTGTGGTTCACTTGTTTTCCTTAAGCCCCCCTTACCCATATCTTGCTGTTGTCACACATATCCCCATGTGTTTGTGTCCAGTCTGTCCTCTACAACACTGTTTCTGGCATATTTACAGCATAGCTACATGTGTGTGTGGTTCTTTCTTGTTTGGGTGAACCTACACTTGCTGCCTCCCCCAATATTGTTCTATCAGCGATCAAACAGGGTATCACTGCATGTCACTGGGCCTTTATGTCCACAAATTGGCACTTGTGCAAATACAGGCCATGTATTACAGCTGTCCCGCAGATCTACACATACTGTGTGGGTGTGTGTTTATGGGTTGACTTTGTGGTGATTCAGTGTCGAGGCATGGTGCATTATCATGTGCGGTGAGGGGTCTGAGTACCTGGGGGGCAGTGGTGACTGTGCTACCTCTACCGTAGTGCTATTTACCTTGTCAACATTCACAACATGTGTTGTGAGCTGTGAGCAGAATTGTATCTTGTGTTTGAGGGACCACTGTTGAGCAACTGTTCTTTCTCTCAGATATCGGCATCATGTGGACATGCATCATCAGTGAATTTACATGGTGATTCAACATGTTGGCTGATATTGTCTCCCTTCACTGTGACCTGATGTGGCTGTTGAGTAGCTCAACGAATCGATGACGTACACATGATGCACACACAGGGTATGTTGGACCTTTGTTATTTGGGGATTACATCTGGCTGTACCTGTTGAAGAGTTACTGTTTTATTTATGTACATGTCATGTTACCTCTCTTGTTCACACAAACAGATGCATATAGTGTGTAGCAGTGAGATGCCTGTGTGACATGAAAATGGACATAACCATATCCATGTGACACCCGTGTCTGCATAGACATTTACTGAGATCTACAATCTGGGTTTTATTTAATGTTCAGATCATGTAATGTTTGCCTTTGCATCCCTTTCTTCAGTATTTTCTAATGTGTGACTCTATGCAATTTGTGCTGTTTTTGCAAGGTTTCTAACAAGACCATACTTATCCTCTCCTGACACAGGGCAGAAGACATACCGGACCCATTTCTTACAGTGCATCTGCCCTCGCCATCAAACACCTGTTGGGGGACAGAACACCATGGAATTGTTTCTGGAGAATTGTGCCATTGTATGTTTGACTTATGAAAGTGTAACACATGCCTGTGGTGGACAGTATTGCTCTTGGACGGCTGCTTTGCCCATGACAGACCTGTACAACACACTGTTTCTGCCATGCTGTGGCTGGGAGTCCTGTTCATTGCAGGGACACAGATGAACTTTCAAGGACTGTGGCATATTGGAATGTGACACTTGACTATGCATGCCCAGGGTTGCATGGAGAGTTTTGATCTGACCTGTTGGATTGCAGATACACTTTGCTCTTTGGACGCTGTGTGCAGCAGGGACTGACATTGTCACTGTATGTTGTACATTCTTCGCCAGTTGTGTAGTTGTTGTGTTTTTGACATGTGTGTGACATGGCACACAGGATACGCTCATCTGTTTGTTTCCACACGAGCATACAGCCATGTTTGTGGCATAGGGGCAAAGATGGAGGGTTCCTATTATCTATGTCCACCTGCCCTCCACCTGGACATGATACAGGTTTTGGCACAACAACGCTTTCATGCCCACACCACCATCCTTGATTGATGTTTGCAATGGGCAAGGGTGTTTACATGCATGTGTGGCCTCACTGTATCATGTTGGTATGCGGGTGTTGTTTGTGCTTATGACTGACTATGTTTGTGACCCACAGCATGTGAACCTATGGCTTCTGTGTGGTTCACTGTAAGATGTCTGCCCATCATTTCCATATTTACATGCTGGTTATTGTGTTTGTTTACTGTACAGACGTGACACTATGCATGCATGTACACACCTTGCATTGCAACCCTTCACGGTCCTGTTTATCCCCTGCATTAAGGACACTCTCATTGCCCCATAATATTTGGTGTGTGGCACTGTGGGTGTCCATTGTCCTCCTTCAATTCTGCATTCCATGTAACGTGCTATATGTGTCCAAACACTGTCTACCCAACCAACACTGCAAGGGGACCTCCTGCATGGTGTTATCTCTGTAGCTTTCTGCAGGTTGTTTGGTTTGTATTCTCTCTGTGTTCATGTGCCTCTGCTACCTGTTAGCATATGCTCCTTGTGCTTTGGATGATTTTTTGGGTCGACATTGTAGCATTTCTGATTCTTAGATCAGGCATTTTGTGGGAGGTGTAACATTACTTTCAGAAAGTGTTTTGCACATTACAACATTGTGACAACATATGTTGTTTTAATTTGTGTGCCTCGTGTGTTGCCTGATGGCTATGTTTGGGGGGACAGGTGATGTGTTTTGGGTCCTCATCATGCAATGCCTATGGTCTACATGCACTCATATGTGTGTCACACATTTGAGCCATGCAGCAGCAGGTAGGTGGTGGGGGCCTGCTGCTCAGTGCATAACATGCACCTGATGTACATTATATCTCGTGCCCTTCATTTCTGGTCAAGGCAGTGACCTTTCTGTAGCATGTGGGTTGGTGCCCTGCTAAATGTGTTCCCATCTTTCACGAGGGATGCACTCACCTTGATATTATGATTGCACTGTCTACAGTATCTGTGAGTGGTAACCAAAATAAATACATGTATTTGACAGACATTTGTCTCTTTTGCTGCTTAATCATGGTGACAAACATGCAATGCAATGTGTGCCTTTGAATCAGTCCTGACTCCTTGTAAACCTGACACTCCAGGGTTTTTTGTCAATGTCACTGAGGTGTCTTGCCCAAGGCCACATTGAGTGCTAGTGTGAATTGAGCCCGGGCTGCTTGGTGTCCAAGACAGTTTTCTGACCACTAGGCTACTCCTCCACTCTTTGAGCAAATTTACACTTGTGTCTAATGATTTGCTGGTCATGTCCATGGCCCACCTGTGCTCACATCCTTGTACGATGGCAACTGTGTATGTGTCAGCCATTTGGCACATCATTGGGTATTACAGGTTCCCATACAGACCCTCCCTTTGGACTATTAGTTCTGCCTTGTGCTCAGTGTGCTGTTTGTGGGAGTGGTTAGAGACATGTGTTTTAACTCAGTAGTTTGCAGGTTTGATCCCACATGTGGTATTTTTAATGTTTTTCTGTTGTGGTAACTTGACCATTAGTTACCAGCAGATTCATCACCTCTACACACCCCCTTGCCTCTCTTCAGTGTACAGCAAGGTGTGCACTCTGTGCTGCCTAGCCATCAGATATTATCTGTTACATAGGTCTCTTTCTTATGGTGTTTACAGGGCAGTGCACCTGGGGGTTTGATAGTGCTGCGGTTCAGCTGGTGTGTGGTACACCTGTTTTCATGTTGAGTTCCCTCCTGTCCTGTCCCAGATTGCTACCCATCTCCACCGAGCATCCTCTGCTGCCCTTGGGGTTTAGTTTCTTTCCTCTTTTGCATGCTGTACCCACTGCATAACATTTCATTGTGTGTGTGTGCATGTGTCCCTGGTACCAAATACAGCCTGGGATCTGATCTGTACACAGCAGATCTGCATGTACATTTCTTTATGATTACTGTTGTGGGTTTGCCTGTCCTTACAACCAGCATGCGTCTTGTGTGATGGCCTGCACTGTTTTTGGATGCAGCCTTTGCTAATGAGCACACGTTGGTGGTGTGGCCTACCGGTTGGTGCATTGGCATTTGTGGTAGTTGTCGTACGTGTGATTCCTCTCTGTTCTCTTGGATGTGTATGCTTGTCCTGCAGAGGTGGCTTCCATTTGTATGACGGTCATATGTGGGCAGATTTGTGCTGTGAGCACATTGTACCCTCATCTGAGTTGTGAACCACACTTCTGTCCATCTTCTGTCTGCCAGCTGTTGTGCCATCCTACCCTGATGTGCATGCTGCTACACCACGTCCTGCACTCCTACACATTCCTGCATTTTCATCTCTCCATGGTTGCCTCTTGTGTGTGTGCTCTGCATAGCACTCCTACTCCACTGTCATCCTGATATTTCACCTATCCTGCCATTTCAGCCTCCTCTGCTGCACACATCTTCCCATCCTCTGTCACACACTGTCATTATAGCATGGTACATTACCATCACTCTGTGCATAGCTACAGCTAACCCCAATATGTTTGTCCATTTCTGTAGCTGCCACATGGCCTGGGGCTGATTTGTGTAGTCCAGCAGCTGTAATGTACGTCCTTCTACTTATGCATTGTCTTTCATTTCAGCTCTGTGCAGTGTTTGGCTTACATGTGTGTTTGGCACATACCTCTGTTGCCCTTCAGATTGTGGGATCTTACTGCTCTTGGCAAACATTTTTGAATTCACCTGGACATCCTTGGGGCATCTTATGTCACACCTTCGATTCAGGCAGCTTATGGACTACCTACTATGGTGCCCTGGGAGTTGCCAACCTTTCAACATGGCCACTGGGGAACATTATAAGTCGCCTTTGCTGATGTGGTTGTTTATGATGTGCGTTCTGGTGCACCCTAAAAGGTGCATTCATTTAGGGCACTAGGGTGGGGTTATTTTTAGATGGCAGCACAGATTGGTGTACAGTTGCATGCAGAAAGCAGACATACCTATGCCAGCCTTATTCACTGCTGGTTTAAACCCATGACCCCTGCACCGTCAGTCTACGTCTTGACCATTGTGCTACACTGCTGTTCCTTCTTGCATGTCTGCACACCTACTTAACATTTCCATGCGTTACTATGCACATTGCTGCCAGCAGAAACACTGCTCGGACCTTGCCCTGCCTCATACGGCACCCTATAAAGCGCCCTATCAGCAACATTGTAGGGTGCCTTGGTGGACAATGCACTTTAAAAGGTAACCTCTAGGGTACCTTATGCACCACCTTATATTACAGTGCTTTGAGAGTGCATTTGCTAGCAGTAGTAATTACAATAAAAGAGTAAAATGCCTCCTAGAGTTATTTTGCTCAAAACAGGTAACGACTCAGCCAGCCTTATTCATTGGGCACAGGGGGGGATTGAACCCCTGATCCCTACACCATTGGGCAGTGACTTAACCATTGTGCTGTGGTTCTGTTTCTGTGCTTGCACATCAGCGAGCCGCCATATGCCTCACAATATTAAATTGCCCCCAAAAACATCAGCACGCCGCCTTATAACGCCCATTATTTATATGCCTCCTAAAATACCGCCTCAGCAGCCAGCCTTGTTCATTGGGCACTGTGGGGGATTGAACCCATGATCCCTGCACCATTGGGCAGTGTCTTAAACATAGTGCTGTGGTTCTGTTCCTGTGCTTGCACATCAGCGAGCCAACTTATGCCTCACAACATTAACAGCACACCGCCTTGTGCCATCCACACCTGTCAGCGCACAGCCTTATGCCGCCCAAACCGCAGAAACTTCAACACACAGCCTTATGCCCAAAATGTACAGCGCACCGCCTTATGCCGCCACAACTTAACAGCGCACCACCTTATGATGCAAAGGATTAAAAGTGCGACGCCTTAGGCCTTACAAAATGAATATGCCTCCTATGGCACTTTTAGAAAAACATCACTACCTCAGCTAGGCTTTTGTTTTTTTTGTACAGTGGGGATTGAACCCCTGATCCCTGCACCATTGGGCAGTGTCTTCACCATTGGGCTTTGTTTTGGTTCCTGTGCTTGTACATCAGCCAGCCGCCATATGCCTCACAATATTAAATTGCCCCCAAAACCATTAGTGTGCTGCATTATGCTGCCCATTATTAATATGCCTCCACAAACATTAGTGCACTGCCTTATGCTGCCCATTATTTCAATGCCTCCTAAATTAATGCCTCAGCCAGCTGTCTTTAATGGGCTCTGTGGGGATTGAATCCCTGATCGCTGCACTGTTGGTCAATGTCTTAACCATTGTGCTGTGGCTCTGCTCTTCTTCCTACACATCAGCACGCCACTTATACCGCCCAGTATTATACTGCCTCCATAGACATCAGCGCGCCGCCTTAGGCCGCCCAGCATTAATATGCCGCCAAAAACATCAGCACACCGCCTTAGGCCACCCAGTATTAATATGCCGCCAAAAACATCAGCACGCTGCCTTAGGCCGCACAGTATTAATATGCCGCCAAAAACATCAGCGCGCTGCCTTAGGCCGCACAGTATTAATATGCCGCCAAAAACATCAGTGTGCTGCACAGTATTTCTGCAACTCATAAATTACCGCCTCAGCCAGCTGTCTTCATTGGGCACTGTGGGAAATGGAACCCCTGATCCCTGCACTGTTGGTCAGTGTCTTAACCATTGTGCTATGGCTCTGTGCTTCTGCTTGTCCATCAGCGTAACACATATGCCTCCCGCGCAGCCATCTGATGCGCTAAGGTGCGGGGCATACAAGGGCGCCGCGCACCTTAGCGCATATTTAAATTCCGGCTTTTCTTTTTCACGACGGAACACCCACTCCTTATATGGCATCCGCACTCTACCACAGCCCACACTTTAACGGGGTTTTAGTAAACATGCCCCTAAGTCATACACAGCGTTGCACAGACATGTAAGAGACAGTCCTTGCTCAGCAGAGCTTACAATCTAGTCAAGACAGACAACACAGAAGGTGTAGGCAGGGATAAAATAAGGGGGAAAGGAAAAGAGAAAGGAGATCAGGTGAGTCAAAATCCAAAAGCAGCAGTGAAGAGATGAGCTTTCAGCCTGGATTTGAAGAGGGTCAGAGAAGGTGCCTGGCGTACAGACACAGGAGGTTTGTTCCAGGCGTAAGGTGCAGCAAGGTGAAAGGAGCGAAGTCTGGAGATAGCAATAGAAGAGAAGGGCACAGATAGAAGCAGTTTGCCAGAACAGCGGAGTTCCTGAGGAGAGTTATAGGGAGAGATAAGAAAGGAAAGGTAGTGAGGAGCTGCAGAGTGAATGCATTTATAGGTCAGCAGGAGAAGTTTGAAATGGATGCAGAAACGGATAGGGAGCCAATGAAGTGACTTGAGAAGAGAAGTAATATGGACTTTAATAGTAGAAACCATCATAAAGAACAAAATTACTAAACATATAGATAGTCATAGTTTAATGGGAGAAAGCTCACATGGCTTTAGCCCAGGAAGGTCTTGGCTTACTAATCTGTTATGTTTTTTTGAAGGTGTGAATAAACAGGTAGACAAAGGTGAGCCGGGTGATATAGTGTATCTGGATTTTCAGAAAGCCTTTGACAAGGTCCCTCATGAGAACCTCTCAGCAAAATTAAAAAGTCATGGGATAGGTGGCAGTGTACTATTGTGGATCAGGAACTGGTTAAAAGATAGAAAGCAGAGGGTTGTGCTAAATGCCCAATTTTCTCAGTGGAGAAAGGTGAATAGTGGAGTACCCCAGGGATCTGTGCTGAGTCCGCTGCTTTTTAACATATTTATAAATGACTTGGAAATGGGAATAATGACTGAGGTAGTCAAATTTGCAGTTGATACAAAATTATTCAAAGTTGTTAAACCACAAGAGGATTGTGAAGAATGGCAAGAGGACCTTGATAAATTGGAAAACTGGATGTTCGAATGGCAGATTAAATTTAATGTGGACAAGTGCAAAGTTATGCACCTAGGAAAGGACAACCCAAACTATGTTTACACCATGCAAGGTTCCACATTAGGAACCACCACCCAGGAAAAAAGATGTAGGCGTCATCGTGGATAACATGTTAAAACCTTCCGCCCAGTCTGCAGCGGGAGCCAACAAAGCAAATAGATTGCTAGGTATCATAAGGAAAGGAATGGAGAATAAAACAAAGGATATTATGATGCCTGTATATCGTTCCATGGTGCGACCACACCTTGAATATTGTTTGCAATTCTTGTTGCCATAACTTAAAAAGTATATAGCAGAACTAGAAAAGGTACTGAGGTGAGCCACCGAAATGGTAAAGGGGATTGAAGGATGCCTCTGTGAGGAGAAACTTAAAAGGTTAGGGGTTTTCAACCTGGCAGAGGGGAGATATGATAGAAGTCTATAAATTAATGAACGGAGTGGAACTGGTAAACGTAGATTGATTCTTTATACCATCAAAAAGTAGAAAGACTAGGGAACATGTAATGAAGCTACAGTGTAACTCATTTAAGACTAATAAGAAAAACTATTTTTTTCACTCAACACATAATCAAACTCTGGAATTTGTTATGGAGTATGTAGTAAGAGCTGTTAATGTAGCTGGGTTTAAAAAAGGTTTGGACAATTTCCTGGAGGAAAGGTTCATAAGTCATTATAAAAGAGGGCCCAGGTAAGCCACTGCTTGCCATAATACAAGCATTATGGAACCTGGGTATCTTTTTATGAAACTGCTAGGTACTTGTGACCTGGATTGGCCACTGTTGGAAGCAGGACATTGGGCTTGATGGGCCATGGTATGACCCAGTATGGCATTTCTTATGTTCTTATATATGGTATTTTAAGAGGATGTTGATAATCTAACTGTAATTAACTGTATGTCTAGAGAAGTAACAAACTGCACTGCATTATGAGCTCCATAAGAGCTTTCTTTCCTCTCAAGACCTTCTGGACCCACTTCAATCTGGCTTTCGTTCTATACATTCTACAGAAACAGTTCTTGCCAAAGTCTCCAGTGACTTGTTGCTTACCAAATCTAAAGGCCTCTACTCGATATTTATCTCTCTTGATCTTTCTGCTGCTTTTGATACTGGTGATCACCATCTTCTCCTCGATACCTTTTCCTCATTTGAATTTAGGAGCTCCATTCTGTCCTGGTTTTCTTCTTATCTCTCCCATTGTTGATATAGAAGGACAGACTAGATAGGCCCTGTGGTCTTTTTCTGTCATCATTTTTCTATGTTTCTATTGCACTTTTAGTGTATGTTCTGGTGGATCCTCCTCTACCGCCATCCTGCTTTCAGTTGGTGTACCTTATCTCTCTCTACACTCGATCCCTTGGTGCATTAGTTCCCCTCATGGTTTTCAGTACCATCTTTATGCTGATGAATCTCAAATCTACCTTTCTGTGCCTGAAATCTCTCCAGAAATCCATGCCTGTATCTCTGGCTGCTTATCCGAATGTCTGGATCCGACTTATCCGGCTGTCTGGATGTCTCACCGCCATCTGAAACTGAACATGGCTAAAACTGAGATCCTTATCTTTCCCCCTAAATCCACTTCCCCCTTCCTTCCTTCTCTATTTCTGTGGATAATACTACACTCCTCCCTGATTCCTCTTCTCAAAACATTGGGTCATCTTTGACTCTACTCTCTCTTTCTCTGCACACACCCAACAGTTAGATAAAACCTGTTGCTTCTTTCTTCTTTTTGGCAAGATTCATATTTTTCTTTCTACACATACTACTAAGACACGTATCCACTCTTTAGTCACTTCACGTCTAAACTATTGCAACCTCCTCCTTGCTGATCTCCCTCTGAATCATCTCTCTCCCCTTCAATTGGTTCAAAACTCAGCTGTGTGGCTAATCTTCCACCAGCCTCCATATGCTCATATAACTCTCCTTCTCAAGTTGCTTCACTGGCTTCCTATCCATTTCCATATCCAGTACAAACTTCTACTGACTTATAAGTTCATTCATTCTGCTACTCCTCACTATCTTTCCTCTCTTATCCTTCCCTACACCCCTCCTTGGGAATTCCATCTGCCCTTCTCTTTATCTTTATCTTTATTCAATATTTGATAGACCGCTATTGTGGGAACATTAAGCGGTGTACAATAAAAGAAAATGGGGTAAACACTGCAAACCAAGAAAAGGAACGCCAATAATAAACAGGAAAGGAGGAAGCAGGACAGAGTAGTAACATCACACTATTACCAAATCATAAGATAGACATAGCCCAACCGGGCAACACAGACAGAAAGACAAGGGGAAGGTAAATGACGACTTATAAAAGGATAAAGACAAAAACAGGGCAATTTAGGGAGGGGCCTCAGGGGAAAGGTCATATGCTTTCTGAAATTGATGGGTCTTAAGTAATGATTTAAACTGAGGATAGGATGGTTCTAACCGAAGGGGAGCTGGAAACATGTTCCATAAGAGAGATCCGAAGAAGAAAAAAGCAGAGTGGCGAGTCTGTTCCAAATGGGCCTGGGAAGGTGAGGCGAGGGATAGACGGTTGGCATGGATTGACTGAAGTTGACGGTGGGGAGAATGTAAAGAAATGCAATCTGCTAAGTAAAGGGGGTTGCCAGTATGAATGGCCCGGTGAATCAGAATCAAAAATTTATAATGGAAGCGGAAGCGAAGAGGCAGCCAGTGCAACCGGAGGAGAATAGGGGTAATATGGTCGAATCGGCTGGAAAATGTGACTAGGCGTGCTGCCGTGTTTTGAATACGTTGCAGTCTTTGAAGCTGATAATTTGGGAGATTAGCCAGGAAAACATTACAGTAGTCCAGTCTACAGATGACGAGTGCAAGTACGAGGGTAACTAATGAACTAGGAGGTAACACAGAACGAACAGCCCGAATTTGCCGTAGAGCGACAAAGGAGCGGCGGGAGAGCGAAGAGATATGGTCCTGAAAGGAAAGGGAAGGACCTAGAAGAACACCCAAATAGCGGAAGGAAGATGTAAGGGGAATAGCAGTCTTTCCGATGGAGGGAGCAAGTGTAGGGCACGTACCACTCAATGACACCCACATCGCTGAGGACTTTGAGGGGTTGAGGTGGAGAAAATTCTCTGAAAGCCAAGAAGCAATGTGAGCAAGGCAAAGATTAAGCTGGGAGATATCCGGAGATAATGGTGAGGCATGGAAAAGAAGAACAATGTCATCCGCATAGATGTATGATGAAACGGGATATTGCTGCATAATTAGTGGTAATGGGGAGAGGAAGATATTAAACAACAAGGGGGAAAGGACAGAATCTTGCAGTACACCTTGCTGTTCTTCTACCTTGCCGCTCCTTCTGCCTGGAACAAACTACCTGAGTCTGTGTGTTAGGCTTCATCTCTGACCCTTTTCAAATCCAGTCTGAAAACTCACCTCTTTGAGGCTGCTTTTGGATCCTGATCTGCTTAGTCTCCTATGTGTTTCCTTACCATACCCCTAGATGTGCACTTGCCCTCTGCTGTTGTGTTGTCTGTCTGGACTAGATTGTAAGCTCTGATGAGCAGGGACAGTCTTTTACATGTGTCTATACAGTGCTGCATATGCCTCATAATACTATACAAATGACAGGTAGTAGTAGTAGTAATAGTTAAGACACGGTGAAGAACTCTGGGGGCTTTTACTATGGAAGTTAGCAGTTAGTATGGGTTCTAGCATGAGTTAAAGGCATGCTGGGACAAATGTTGACAGCTAGCATAGAGCCATGACAGTTAGCACTGCTCGATTTTGGCTTTAACTGTCCACGGTGCATTAAGAGAGTAAGTGGGTGGGTTAGGGGTTGGTGGGATAAGCACCTTGTAACCAGTACTCCCGTGCTAACTGCAAGGCCTCCAGTTAGCATGGGTGCACTTATTGCCAACTCAATATGTGGTGGTAAGTGCACTCGTGCTATTTTTATACCGTGTTAGGGCATGGTCCACCTCGTTAACTGCCTGGAACATGTTGCATCTAATATGCTATGGTTTTGATGCTACTGGCACATTAGGTGCACCACAAAAACAATAAAAACAATCCATTGAAAAATGATACTACAATCACAAGGAGCAGAGGGAGCTCATGGCAAAAACGTTAAAACAAAAACAAAAAATATTAACAGAATAAATACTAGGGGCCCCTTTTACTAATGCTCAGCTTGAACTATCTGCCATATGGCCCATTTTATTCCTATAGGCTATGAGGCAGATAGCATGAGCTAAGGGGTATGTTTACTAAAAGCCCGGTAAAGTGCGTGCCACGGTAGAGTGCGTGTGCCATATAAGGAGTGGGCGTTCTGTCCTGAAGAAGAAGAAAAGCCGTGATTGACAGATGCGCTAAGGTGCGCGGCGCCCATGTGCGCCCCACACCTTACCGCAACTGAGAGCTGAACGGGAGGCATATGTGTCGCGCTGATCTGCAAACAGAAGAGCAGAGCCACAGCACAATGGTTAAAGCACTGACCAATGGTGTGGGGATCAGGTGTTCAAACCCCCACAATGCTCAATGGCTTGCTGAGGTATTAGTTTATGAGGCAGAGAAATACTGGGCAGAATAAAGCAGCACGCTGTTTTTTTTGGAGGCACATCAATACTGGACGGCATAAGGCGGCGCGCTGATGTTTTTATGCGGCATATTAATACTGGACGGCATAAAGCGGCATGCTGATGTTTCTGGCAGCATATTACTACTGGGCGGCATAAGGCGGTGCGCCGGTTTCGGCAGCAATCGCATACTGAAAGGTATAAGTGGGGCGCTGATGTGCAAACAGAAACACAGAACCACAGCACAATGATTACGGCACTTACCAATGGTGCAGGGATCAGGGGTTTGATCCCCCACTGTGCTCAATGAACAGGGCTTGGTGAGGTGATATTTTAGGAGGCATACAAATAATGGGCGGCATAAGGCGACGCGCAGATGGACATTAGGCTATTGCTTAAGGAGGCTATTTAATAATAGGAGGCATAAGGCAGCGCGCTGATGTATAAACACAGGAATAGAACCACAGCACAATGGTTATGACACTGACGCAGGGAGCAAGGGTTCAATTCCTCACAGTGCCCAATGAACAGGGCTAGCTGAAGCATTGCGTATTATGGGGAAGGTTGCTTTAGGAGTCAATTTATGTTTATTTTAATTTACAGTACTAGCAAACGCACCCTTAAAGCGTGTGAACATAATGCGCCCCATAAGGCACATTGTAAAGTGCACTGTCTGCCACGGCACCCTAGAATGTTGCTCACAGGGCGCTGTAGAGGGTGTCGTATGAGGTACCGCAAGGTCAGAGTACTGTTTTCGATGGCAGCACTGTGCAGTTTAAGGAATGAAAAGCATAGGTAGGTGCGTTGACATGCAAGGGAGAGCAGCAGTGGAGCACAATGGTTAAGGCAGCAACTGCTGATACAGGGGTCATGGGTTTGCTCCCCATGGTGCCTAATACGGAAGGCTGGCTGTGGCAGCAGGTTTTCAATGTACATATTTTGTCCTGCAGCACCGTATGTTTATTTTATTAATTTCTGCCAGCAAAAACGCCCTCACGTGCCGTAATTGAAGGTGCCGTATAAGGCACCCTATACGGCACTCCATAGGGCACATTATAAAGTTTACATACATTACATTACATTACATTACATACATACATTACATAGTTTGAGTTAATATGTATTTAGTTTCCCTGGTTTCCTTCCCATGTTCAATTTCCTGTTCTTTGTAAACTCAATGTTGTTTGTATACATTGTAGTATGCTTGTTTGATGTACACCGCGCTGATTTTAATAGCGCGGTATAGAAGCAAATGTTAAATAAATAAATAAAAATAAATAAATAAAGTGCACTATCCGCCACGGCACCCTAATATGTCCCCCATAGGGAACCCTATAAGTTGTGTCACAGGATAATGTATAGTGCACCTTATATGGACGGAAACCATAGGGTGCCCGATAGGGCGCCATATAAAGCGGCACCCTATGGGTACAGTACGCTGAGGGTTTGTTTTCTGGCAACAAAATATGTACATTAAAGACAAATAATGCTTTGGACAACCCTAACAAATAGCCCCAAAGTGGGTTTGAACCCATGCCCTCTGGCTTCACAGGCAGGGATGTAACCATTAGGCTACAGCTCTATAGCTACTAGCCAGTTCCTGGCTGGCTGCAGAAAGCCTGCACGTCACCACACAGACAGTCTGCTGTGGTCACCAGGATAGGGTTAGCCCACCCGTACCCATGATGCACTGCACATGCAAATCAGCTGTCCACAGATGGACACAAGATGGGGAATGCACCCCCACAGCACCTCGGCCTGGTTGGGGGAAGTGACCGGGTGCACCCACACAGCACCTCGGCCTGGTAGGGGGGTACTGACCGGGTGTTTTACTGGCACAGAGTAGCTACACACCGTCACATCGTGCAGGTACTGTGCTCACCCTGAGTGTGCAATGAGGCGCCCAGGACCAGGTCCACAACACCTTCCATGGCTGATGGAGGCCATGCAGGAGGTCCAGAGCAGTGTTAATGTGCAAGATAGGTAGTGTCTGCCTCAGTCAGGTGCAGCCCCCATGGTGGCAAACATGGTCTCCCATCAATAGATCCACACTCTACCTCCCTGCAAAGGTGGCAGTAGAGGGCAACATCAACCCCAGTCCTGCTGAGGAACAACACCACCCCCCCCCCCCCACAGGGCAGCCAGTGCAGCTCCATACACAGCCTATACCACAATAGCAGACAGACATAAGACCAGAATATGGTAAGCTGCACCCCACCACCATCTGATATTCCCCTGCAGCAAGCCACTCCAGCAAGACACATACCAACTACAAACTGCCTGCTAGTTAGTCCATAGTGCATGTTCCCAGTGGAGATGCATGCACCCAGAACTGGGCTGTCAGCATACACAGCAAGCAGATAAATCAGTGACTGAGCCCCAAATGGAAACCCATATCTATCACATAAGAGAAATACTATATAGCACTGTGGTGGTGCCTAGCCATGCTGTGGTCACTGCACAGTCAGGGTGAGAGTGATCTCTCAGCAGGACATACTGAGGTCACCCTGTCTGTGTCGGTGGTGGCCAAGCACTACAATGTCCCAGTCAGTGCCCTATGCCCTGTGCAGATGCACCCTGGCCAGGCCACCCTGTCCAGCCTATACCCATGGTACCTTGCTCCTCATTATGCACATTGCCAGCCCAATACTGGCAACATTGCTGGCAGTGTGGGCTGTAGATGGTGTTTGCAGCCACCACACACTGGATAGACAGACAGCCACCCCCACACCTATGCCAGCATTGTGCTACTATAGAGGGGTTCAGCAGCCATACCCACCACACCAGTCCTGGACACAGTACATGCATGGATATGGTACGCATTACTGTTGGGGGTCACATCCCAGGGTGCTAAACACTGTCAGAGACCAGACCTGCAGCACACACCACAGACATCTGTTTGAGTGTTATGGTGGAGCTGAATGAGCAAACTGTGCTTTACGTAGGACTGGAGATCTGCCAGTTATAATGGGAAACGCTTGATAGCTGTGTACCGTATACCCAGGTGTAGGGTGGCAGTGCTGAGGTATGCAACTGTTAGTATTGGGAGATACAGGCAGGGCCCAATGTCCTGCCTCTTCAGGATGCATTGGCCAATGGGGCCTGTGGGGGGGGGTGTCTGGCCCTGTTGGCTACTGCTTTACGGCAGAGTTCCCCAAATCCAGTCCTGGTGTTCCACACACTGTTCTGGTTTTCATGCTGTCCCTCATAAATATGCATGAGCTACATCTGCATACCATGGGGGTATTGCATAGCTATGCAGCACAGGCATCTTTGTTAGAGGCAGCATGGAACCTGAATGGTGTGGGGCCCTCCAGGACTGCATTTGGGAGACTCTGCTCCAGGTAATGCGCCTGTTTATGGTGTCTGTGAGTGCTGTGGTAAAATATAGGCGTATTAATCATGCATATGTTCCTAGCTATACAGTTTTGTCCTTACTATCACGGTTTAGTTTTAGGAAAAATATGTGGATTGGATTGGCAGTAGCCCCAGCTGGGCTTTGCACCTGTGGCCCTCTGGTCCTACAGGTACTGGCTGTGTCTGCTGCACCACACTGTGGCCACAGAAACAGTGCAGTCTCTGGAGATGTGATACCTGGCCGCACGAGTCAGACACCCTGCTCTTCACAATTTTACTGTGGGCTCGTTGACCTTGTATGGGGACAAAGGTGCAAATAAACCTCACAAATGCCCTCCAAAAAAGGGGAAGAAACCCATAACCAAGCTGCGCAACAGTGATATCAATGGGCAACCTGGAAAACACTCCCAGGAATGCTCCATTAAAATGCAGTGCTTTTGAATGAGTCTACGGAGCGTAGACCCTTCCAAAAATCATTTCTTTTTTTTTTAGCTTTCCTGGGAGTGTTTTGTATGGTTGCCCATTAATATCACTGTTGCCCTGCTGGATTATAATTTTCTTAGAATGTGTTGTGGTCATTTTCATATCATATTTGCTATTTTGTTCTGTGCACATGTATCACACTGCTCACGTTTTTTGGGTTTCCCCGATTTTGTTGTACATTACTGACGGAAATGGTTTCTCTTCCCTTTAAATGCGCTCTACCGCGAGTGTTTCACTCGCGGTATTTTTTCCTTGTAAATTCGGGCAAGCTCCTGTGCGGGGAGTCTCTCCCCTCCCACATCCCACCCATTGACCCCATCTCTCCGCCCCTCAGGGGCCTTCCTCCGCCCTCATTTCGCCTTTCCACGCCTCTATCGCACATGAGCGCCCCGCAAACGTGCGCGTTTTCGGTGCACGCGTGCGGGGCCCGTTAATGTGATGTGCACGCGTACGGGGAGCTTAAGAGCACTTAAATGCATCATTTTAGGGCGCTCAAGTGCGCCCCGCACAAGTGCGCCGTTTAGTAAACATACCCCTAAGTGTTCGTAAAAGTGGTCCTAAGCTTTATTTACAAACACAATGATTTCACATTTAAGAAAATATTTAACAATCCTCAAACCATGTATTTAAAAAAAAATTAAAACACATAAAGCCCAACATAGCTATGTTTTAACATGGAACCCCATGCATAAAGGGGTCTGTTCAGCCTGCCTGGCCCTGGACGGTCTGGATTTGTACTTGATTCTGATCCCGTGGGAGCTAGATGGCCCTGTGGGATCAGAATCAGTGCAAATGGCTTGGACAGGCAGGACGTGCCCCGATTCAGACCCCTTGGACACCCTGCTCCCTCCCGTCTAACCCTGCCACTGCTTCTGCATGGAGCCCGGTGCAGTCACATCCTGTCACCATGGCACTGGGACGCCATGTAGTAGATGTGCTCACCCCCAGACCCAGAATAGCTTGCTTTCCCTGCCTCTTGATCCCCAAATGGGCCTGCTGAGGCCAGGGTTGGGCTGTGGGGAATCTCCTGTGCCTACCCTACCTTTCAGGGAGGTTCGCCACTGCAGATTGCTGCACTCGGGGTGACTTATTCCACCCCCAAGGTGGAATAAGTCACCCATCCATTTCATCCAGCCTGGACATACAGGGCGGTGACTGGAATCGGCCCTGTACGTCCGGGTCTGGGTCCCACTTCCCATCCGCCCTGTCTCCTCCCCCTGCCTGCCACTTCCCGCCTTCGTCCAGAGCTCCCTGCACAGCGGCCCTGAACATGAGGGGAGCTCTGGACCAGGAATCGGGTCTCAACAAATAGCAGGGGTTGGACATCAACACTGGAGGTTCGACCCCACTATTAGGGACTCTGCATGCCACCCATAATGTCTGCATCAGGGGTATATATAAAAACATTCACAAAGGTACAGCAGCAATCAATGGATCAAAAGGTGAAATTCCCGTAAGGAGCTGCATCAAAGGAAGAAAAAAGAACAAAAAAGAAAGAAAGAGAGTCTTAAAAATGGCCTGAGTAGCAATAAAGCTTATAAACACATTTTAAAAGTGACTATATCCATAAATAATGTAGACAAACCAATTAAAATAATGAAAAACATAATTAAAAAGTCATACCACCACCAAAGACAACAAAAAACTTTAGAAAATAATATATGAAGAAAAAACTAGAGCTGTTGTCAACATTATTGGCACTCTTGCAGTTCAACCTCTTAATATCCAATATCTCTTTAAAAAATATGGACAGTGAATTGGCTTTGGACTATATACTGTATGCACACATATTTCACATATGAAAGAATCAAATAAAACAAGACCAATTAAAAAAAAGGAAATAGTAGGAAATAGTATAAAAACTGGGACATAATTATTGTCATCCTTATAAACAATTCAAATTGGTTTGAACAGAAGAACCACATTGCCACTGCAGTGATATTAGACGCACCTGTGATCAATTGTCAGTGCTCACATGACTTGAATCAACCAATGAATGCTGGTTTTAATGTTTAAAATAGCCACATTCACTCCCTGGTGAAGATAAGAGAGCTGCCTGAGACCCTCAGAAAATCCATCACCAAACATCAAACTTCAAAGAGGTACAAGGCCATCTCCAAAGAACTTAGGATTCCAGTGCCTACAGTTTGCAGTGCTATTAAGAAGTTTTCTGCTCATAGAACTGTCAAGAATCTTCCAGGATATTGTAGGAAGAGGAAAATTAAGCCAAGAAGTCTTTGAAGGTGAGTGCGAACTGGTGGAAAAATGCCACGTAAACATCCAAAGAGCTTAAGGCTGACCTAGAGCAATCTAGAGTGGTGGCTCTAACCTGCACCATATGTCATGCACTAAGCAAAGACAGACTTCATGGAAGAAGGCCAAGGAGGACCCCACTGCTCAAAGACAGACATAAAATGCATGCCTGATTTTTGCCCAAACCCACCCTGAGAAACCACAGTCCTTCTGGGAAAATGTTCTGTGGGCAGATGAATCCAACTTGAGCTCTTTGGCAATGCAGACTAGCGATGCATTTACAGGTAAAGAAATTAAACTTATAAAGAAAAAAAACCACCCTTCCTACAGTTAAATATGGTGGAGGTTCCATAATGTTGTGGGGCTGTTTTGTGCCTCAGGAACTGGAGGCCTGGAATGTATTAAAGGAATTATGTAGTCAGAGGACTACCAAGATATTTTGGAGCAAAATGTGCTACTTAGGGGTCTGTTTACTAAACATTCCTAACGTGCGGGGCCGTGCTAGTGTGCCTGTGCCATATAAGGAGTGGGCGGTTCAGGCAGAAAATAGAAAAAAAACGGTAGTAAGCAACCGGATGTGTGTGCGTCGCGCTAATGTGCGGGGGTCGACATTAGCGCGTGGAAAGGCAAAGTGGCACGCTGCTGAGTATACAAAACAACAGAGCCGTGGTACAACGGTGAAGACACTGACCAATGGTGCAGGGGCCATGGGTTCAATCCCCCAGTGTGCGCAACAACAAAGGTCAGCTGAGGCAGTAATTGTAATGATTAACATTGTTTTAGGAGGCAAATTAATTTGGAACGGCATAAGGCGGCGCACAGTTATTTTTGGGCGGCAGAAGGCGGCGCACAGTTATTTTTGGGCAGCAGAAGGCGGCGCACTGGTCCCCTTGGGCGGCAGAAGGCGGCGCGCTGATAGGCACAAGGCGGCGCGCTGATGCACAAGCACAGGAACAGAGCCACAGCACAATGGTTACAACACTGACCAATGGTGCAGGGATCAGGGGTTCAACACCTCACAATGCCCAGTGAAAAATGCCTGCTGAGGCAGTATGTATTATGCTGTAGGAGGCTGTATAAATTTATTTTGTTATCACTACTAGCAAACGCACTCTCCCAGCATGTTAACATACGGCGGCCCATAAGGCACATGTTACAGTGCACTGTTCGCCAAGGCACCCTTGAATGACCCCTATGGGGCAGCATGTATGTTGCGACACAGGATAATGTATAGTGCACCCTATAGGGATGGCAACCATAAGGTGGCCTACAGGGCGCCCTATGAAGCACCCTCAGAGGCACCTAATGGGTATAGTAAGCTGAGGGTGGTCTTGCCGGCATAGACATATGTACAGTAAATAGAAATAAAGCTGTGGACAGCCCTACCAAAGGGCCCCACTGTGGGTTTGATCCCATGACCTCTGGCTGCACAGGCAGTGATGTAACCATTGCGCTACAGCTCCATAACTGTAAGCAGGCCCCTGGCTGGCTGCAGATAGCCTACACGTCACCTCACAGACAGTCTGCTGGTGTCAACAGGATAGGGTTAGGCCACCCGTACCCATGATGCACTGCACATGCAAATTAGCTGTCCGCAGATGGACACAAGATGGGGAATGCACCCCCACAGCACCTCGGCCCTGTTGGGGGAAGTGACCGGGTGCACCCACACAGCACCTTGGCCTAGTAGGGGGCACTGACCGGGTGTTTTACTGGCACAGAGTAGCCACACACCGTTACATCGTGCGGGTACTGTGCTCACCCTGAGTGTGCAATGAGGTGGCCAGGACCAGGTCAACAACACCTGCCATGGCTGATGGAGGCCAAGCGGGCGTTCCAAAGCAGTGTTAATGTGTAAGATAGCTAGTTTCTGCACAAACACCATGGATATCCCTGTCTGCCGCCATCAGGCACCCCCCCAGTGGCAAACATGGTCCCCATCAAGGGATCCACACTCTACCTCCCTGCAAAGGTGGCAGTAGAGAGCAACATCAACCCCAGTCCTGCTGAGGAACACCACCACCCCCCCCAGGCAGGCAGCTCCATACACAGCCATAACACAATAGCAGACAGACATAAGCCCAGGGTATGGTAAGCTGCACTCCACCACCAGATATTCCCCTGCAGCAAGCCAACAGCCAATGCACCCTGCAAGCCATTATAGCAAGACATTTACCAGCTACAAACAGTCTGCTGGTTAGTCCATAGTGCATGTTCCCAATGGAGATGCATGCACCCAGAACTGGGCTGTCTGCATACACAGCAAGCAGATAGATCAGTGACTGGGCCCCAAAGAGAAACCCATATCTATCACATGAGAGAACTACTATACAGCACTATGGGGGGGCCTAGCCATGCTGTGGTCACTGCACAGTCAGGGTGAGCATGATCCCCCAGAAGGACATGCTTTGGCCACCCTGTCTGTGTAGGTGGTGGCCGGACACTACAATATCCCAGCCAATGTCCCTGCCAGGGCCCTATGCCCAGTGCAGATGCATCCTGGCCACACCACCCTGCCCTGGCTATACCCATGGTACCTTGCACCTCATTATGCACATTGACTGGCCAATACTGGCAACAGTGCTGGCAGTGCGGGCTGTTGAAGGGGCTTGCAGCCAACACCCACTGTATAGACAGACACACACTTCCACACCTCTGCCATCATGGTGCTACGATTGAGGGGGTAAGTAGCCTTGCCCACCAAACCGGTCCTGAGCACGGCAAGGCATGGATATGGTACGCATTACAGATGGTGGTCACTCCCCAGGGTGGTAAGCACCGTCAGAGGCCAGGCCTGGAGCATGCCCCGCAAACACCTAACAGATTGTTTGGATGGGGTCAACTAGCAGTATGTACGTAACGTATGGATAACTGCCTGCCTGTGCTCCTAGCAAACGTCTCCGAGCTCTGTACCGTATACCTCAGGTGTAGGGTGACATTGGTAAGTTATGCAAGTGCTCGTTTTGGGTGCTGCATGCACGGTCCAATGTTCTGCCTTTCCAGGAGACATTGGCCAATGGGGCCTGTGGGTGTGGGTGTGTCTGCCCTTGATGGCTGCTGCTTTATGGCACAGATTCCCAACTCCAGTCCAGGTTTGCATCACACTGTTCGGGTTTTCCTGCTATCCCTCATGAATATGCATGGGCTACATCTACATGCCATGGGGGTGGTGCATAGATATACAGCACAGGCATATGTATGAGTGTCAGCATGGAACTTGACTGGTGTGTGGCCCACCAGGACTGCATTTGGGTGATTCTGCTCTAGGTACTGCCCCTGTTCATGGTGTCTGTGCTCAGTGGGGTAAAAGATAGATGTCTTACCATTGCATATGTTCCCGCCATGAAAGGTGTGTCCTTACTATCACTGTTTAGTTGTGGGAAACATATGTGGGCAGGATTGGCAGTAGCCCCAGCTGGGCTTTGAACCTGTGACCTTCTGTTCTTGTATGCACTGTCTGTGTGCACTGCACCACTGTGTAGCCACAGATTGGTTGGATTCCCTGGACTGTCCATGACTGTGGATCCGGCAGGACCTGTCTGTTGCAGTGGACTGTGCCAGCCTGCACATGGCTAGGCCTCTGTCTTCTGTGGTTAGCAGCCACTGCCCCCTGTACCACATGTACTTGTCCGCCAACATGCTGGCATGAACTTCTCTCAGAAAAAGCAGTTGACCTGATTGCAATGTGGCAGTATGGGACTGCATTTGGGGACTTGGCTGTAGGTAATGCCCACTGTTGTGGTGTGTGTGCGGTGTTGGGTAAAATATGGGTGTTTTCCCCATGCATACAGGGGTGTCTGCGCTATCTTTATTTAGTGGTGGGTAAAATATAGGGACTGGGCTGGCAGGTGCCCCAGCTGGGTTTTGAACCTCTGCCCTCTGGTCCTAGAGGTAATGACTCTGTCCGCTGTACCACACTTTGGCCACAGAGACAGTGCAGCCCCTGGAGGCAGTAAGCCTGGCAGGATGGAGTCACAAACCCTGCTCTACGCAATTCTACTGTGGGCATATGCACCCTGTCTGGTGACAAACGTGCACATAAACCCCGGAAATGACCACGGAAAATGTGGGACAAAATATCACCACGCTGGGCAACAGTGATATTAATGGGCAACCATAGCAAACACTCCCAGGAAAGCTCCAATACGTGGCAATGTTTTTTGGAAGAGTCTCCTCTCAGTAGACCCTTCCAAAAGTCATTTCTTTTTTCTGGAGCTTTGCTGGGTGTGATTTCTGTATTTGCCCATCCCTATAACTGTTCCCCAGCTGAATTACTATTTTTAATAGTTCTGTTGTGGTCATTTTCTATTTTTATTTTCACTTTTGTGCTGTGCACATATATCACACTGCTCACGTTTTGCTGGTTTCCCCGGTTTTCCTGTACATTGCTGACGGAAATGGTTTCTCTTCCCTTTAAATGCTTTCTACCGCGAGTGTTTCACTCGCGGTAGTTTTTACATGCAAATTCGGGCCCGATACTGTGCGAGGAGCCTCTCCCCTCCCACTCTCCACCCATTGACCCCGTCCCTCCGCCCCTCGGGAGCCTTCCTCCGCCCTCAGAATGCCTTTCCACGCCTCTATCGGACATTTGCGGGCCGGGTACTTTTGCGGGGCACGTTAGTGCGGCGCGCAATTGTGCGGGGCCCAAGCGCACTTGTGCGGGGCGTTTAAGAGCGTTTCTGAGCGTTTGAGTGCCGCGTTTCCGTGCGCTATTGTGCGGCACGCAATTGTACGGCTTTTAGTAAACATGCCCCTTAGTGTCAGAAAGCTAGGTCTGGGCCAAAGGTCATGTGTCCTACTCTGGGGTAACATTTTCTTCTAGCACAAATTTGACCTAATCATACTGCACTGAGCCTCTTATCTGCTGCCATCAACCCAGAGACTAGATACATATCTGTGGCAAGTTAGACAACCAATAGATTGAGGACTCCTTTTCTACTTCTTTGTTGAGGTTGGGAGTGGTTCCAGAGGACTGGAGAAAGGCACATGTGGTCCTTTTACACAAAAGCAGAAGTAAGGATGAGGTTGGAAACAACAGGCCGGTTAGTCTAACCTCTATGGTGAGTAAATTATTGGAAATGCTGCTAAAAGAGAGAATAGTGAGGTTTCTGGAGTCCAGTGGATTGCAGAATCCAAAGCAGCATGGGTTTACCAGAGGCAGATCTTGCCAGACAAATCTGATTGATTTCTTTGACTGGGTGACCAGTGATTGGACCAAGAGAGAGCCCTAGATGTGGTTTATTTAGATTTCAGTTTGACACCGTTCCGCACAGGTGACTTATAAACCAACTGAGCACCCTAGGGATGGACCTTAAAGTTACTGATTGGACTAGACATTGGTTGAGTAGGAAGTGGCAAAGGGTACAAGTAAATGCAGCTCACTCTGAGGAGAAGGAGGTTACCGGTGGTGTGCCACAGGGATCTGTCCTTCTTCCAATTCTTTTTAACATCTTTATAGTGATAGGAGATAGAGCAGCTTTTAAACTAGATAATAGGGGAAAGCCGACAGTCACCCAAGAGTGCATGGTTCGGAAGAATGTATCCTTGAAGGATACTACCAAAAGCAGAGAGGTTCCAAAAAAGAGTAAATTAGCCCAAATGCCCTCAAGTATGGAGTAGACAGAGCCTAAAGATCCCAAATTACCCATGCCTACCAATAGCCAGATTAATATGAATAAAATACAGTTTCTAAAATGCTTGTAATCAAATGCTAGAAGTCTAAAAAATAAGATGGGATAGTTAGAATATATAGCACTAAATGAGAAGTTAGATATGATTGGAATATCAGAGACATGATGGAAAGAGGACATCCAGTGGGACACTGTGATACCTGGGTACAAACTATATCGCAATGATAGAGCTGATCAAATTGGTGGAGGGGTTGTGCTCTATGTTAGAGAGGTCATTGAGTCAGAAAGGATTAAAGTTTTCCAGGAAACAAAATTTGCTGTAGAATCTCTATGGATTGTAATTCCATGTAAAAAGGGGAAGGCGATGGCAGTGGGGGTGTACTATCGACTGCCTGGCCAGAATGAACAAATGGATGATGAAATGCTCAAAGAAATCAAGGAAGCTAACAAAAGTTACAGCACAGTAATAATAATGGATGATTTCAATTACCCCTGTATCAAATGGGTCAGTGTCATGGCAGGACATGCTAGGGAGATAAAGTTCCTAGATGAAATAAATGACTGCTTCTTGGAGCAGCTGATTCATGAACTGACCAGAGGGGAAGCCATATTAGACCTAGTCCTTAGTGGAACACCAGATCTAGTGCAAGAGATAAGGGTGTTGGGGCCACTTGGCAATAGTGATCATAGCATGATCGCCTTTGATTTAATTAGTGGAGCAGGGATAGTAAGGAAATCCAAAGTACTACCTTTTAACTTTCGAAAGGGAGACTATGATAACATGAGGAAAATAGTTTAGAAAAAACTAAAAGAAGCAGTTGCAAAGGTTAAAGACTTACAGCAAGCTTCGGTGTTTTTTAAAAATACTATCTTGGAAGCCCAGACCAGCTATATTCCACGCTTTAAGAAAAGTGGAAGGAAGTCCAAAAAACTGCCAAGGCATTGATAAGGTAGGCAAAGGGAGAATTTGAGAAGAAGCTTGCTGTGGAAGCAAAAACACAAAATAAAGACTTTTTCAAGTACATTTGTAGCAAAACACCTGTGAGAGAGTCAGTAGGTCCATTAGATAATAGAGGGGTTAAAGGGGCACTAAGAGGCGACAAGGCGATAGCGGAGAGACTGACTGAATTCTTTGCTTCAGTCTTTACTGAGGAAGATGTAGGGATTTTACCCATGACTGAAGTGGTATTTAAAGGTGTGGAAGAATTGAAGGAAATATTGATATATCGGTAAGATGTATTACAACTATTAGATAAACTGAAGAGTAGAAAATCACCTGGGCTGGATGGTATACATCCAAGGGTGTTGAAAGAACTGAAATATGAGATTGCAGATCCGCTATTAGTAATCTGTGAATTTTCATTAAAATCATCTGTAATACCTGAAGATTGGAGGATCGCAAATGTAACGCCAATTTTTAAAAAGGGTTCCAGGGGTGATCTGGGAAACTACAGACCGGTGAGCCAGTACCAGGAAAAATGGTAAAAACCATCATAAAGAACAAAATTACTCAGCATGTAGATAGTCATGGCCTAATGGGAGACAGCCAACATGGCTTTAGACAAGGAAGATCTTGTTTTACTAATCTGTTATGTTTTTTTGAAGGTGTGAATAAACAGGTGGACAAAGGTGAGTCAGTTGATAGAGTGTATCTTGACTTTCAGAAAGCCTTTGACAAGGTCCCTCATCAGAGACTTTTGGCAAAACTAAAGAGTCATGGGATAGGAGGCATTATACTATTGTGGATCAGGAACTGGTTAAAAGATAGAAAGCAGAGGGTAGGGCTAAATGGCCAATTTTCCCAATGGAGAAAGATGAATAGTGGTGTACCCCAGGGATCTGTGCTGGGTCCGCTGCTTTTTGACATATTCATAAATGACCTGGAAAAGGGAATAACGAGTGAGGTTATCAAATTGGCAGATGACACAAAACTATTTAAAGTTGTTAAAATCCAAGAGGATTGTGGAAAATTGCAAGAGGATCTTGATAAATTGGAAGACTGGGCAGCAAAATGGCAGATGAAATTTAATGTGGACAAGTGCAAAGTTATGCACCTAGGGAAGAACAACCCAAACTATGGTTACACGATGCAAGGTTCCACATTAGGAACCACCACCCAGGAAAAAGATTTAGGCATCTTTGTGGATAACATGTTAAAACCCTCGGCCCAGTGTGCAGCGGCGGCCAAGAGAGCAAATAGAATGCTAGGTATCATAAGGAAAGGAATGGAAAATAAAACAAAAGATATTATAATGCCTCTATATCGTTCCATGGCGAGACTGCACCTTGAATATTGTGTGCAATTCTGGTTGCCGTATCTTAAAAAGGATATAGGGGCATGTTTACTAAAGTGCGTTAAACGTGACTATCGTGCGTTATACGACGTTAACGACCGTAAGTGCCGTATAACGCGCGTACCGACGCGCTAACGACCGTTAACGTCATACTACGCGCGTTAACCGTAGTTAACGATCGTAAAGCTACGCGGCGCGTTAAAACAGCGCAGAAGGTGGAGAGTGGGCGGAGAGAAGGGGTCAATGGGCGGAGAGTGGGCGGGGAGAGGCACCCCTCATACTAACGCGCTGAATTTCAGAGCTCAATTCCAACGCGAATGAAAACCTGTCGTTAAAAGGCATTTAAAGGGAAGAGAAACCATTTACGTCAGCAATGTACAGAAAAACCGGGGAAACCCACAAAACGTGAGCAGTGTGATACATGTGCACAGAACAATATATCACATAAAACGTTAAAAATGACCACAAGAAACATTTTAGAAAGCATAATTCAGCTGGGCAACAGTGATAGCAATGGGCAACAAGGAACAACACTCCCTGGAAAGCACAAAAATAAAAGGAAATGATGTGTGGAAGGGTCTACGCTCCGCAGACCCTTTCAAAGAGCATTACATTGTAATGGAGCTGTCCTGGGCGTGTGGTGTAATGTTTTCCAATGATATCATTGTTGCCCAGCTTGGTTATGGGTGTGTGCCCCTTTTCTGCGGTCTTTTCTGAGGTTTATGTACACCTTTGTCTGCATAAGGTAAATGAGGCCACAATAAACCTGTTGCAGAGCAGGGTTTCTGGCTCGTCAGGCCGGTTTAACTAACTCCAGGGAGTGCACTGTCTCTGTGGCCACAGTGTGGTGCAACAGACACAGCCAGTGCCTGTAAGACCAGAGGGTCACAGGTTCAAATCCCAGCTGGGGCTCTTGCCAACCCAGTCCCCATAGTTTTACCCACCACTAAACAGTGATAGTAAAGACACTCCTTTATTGCAGAGAACATACACATGGCCTATAGTTTACCACACCAAACACAGACACCAGAAACAGGCACATTACCTAAAGCAGAGTCCCGCAAATGCAGTCCTGGAGGGCCCCACACCATTCCGGCTTCATGCTGCCTCTAATAAAGATGCCTGTGCTGCATAGCTATGCACCACCCCCATGGTATGCAGATGTAGCTCATGCATATTTATGAGGGACAGCATGAAAACCCGAACAGTGTTTGGAACACCAGGACTGGAGTTGGGGAACTCTGCCGTAAAGCAGCAGCCAACAGGGCCACACACCCACCCACAGGCCCCATTGGCCAATGCCTCCTGGAGAGGCAAGACATTGGGCCCTGCCTGTATCACCCAATACTAGCAGTTGCATACCTTAGCAATGCCACCCTACACCTGGGTATATGGTACAGAGCTATCAAACGTTCCCTATGATAACTGGCAGATATCAATTCCTACGTTAAGCACAGTTTGCTCATTGCGCTCCACCATAACAATCATTCTGATGTCTGCGGTGTTTGCTGCAGGTCTGGTCTCTGACAGTGTTCACCACCCTGGGGAGTGACCCCCCAACAGCCTTGTGTACCATATCCATGCCTGTACTATGCCCATGACTGGTGTAGTGGGTATGGCTGCTGACCACCTCTATAGTAGCACAATGCTGGCATAGGTGTGGGGGTGGCTGTCTGTCTATCCAGCAATGTTGACAGTATTGGGCTGCCAATGTGCATAATGAGGTGCAAGGTACCATGGGTATAGGCCGGACAGGGTGGCCTGGCCAGGGTGCATCTGCACAGGGCATAGGGCAGTGACAGGCACATTGTAGTGCCCGGCCACCACCTACACAGACAGGGTGACCTCAGTATATCCTGCTGAGAGATCACTATCACCCTGACTGTGCAGTGACCACAGCATGGCTAGGCACTCCTATAGTGCTATCTAGTATTTCTCTCATGTGATAAATATGGGTTTCCTTTTGGGGCCCAGTCACTGATGTATCTGCTTGCTGTGTATGCTGACATCCCAGTTCTGGGTGCAGGCATCTCCACTAGGCACTAGCAGACTGTTTGCAGCTGGTAGGTGTTGTGATGGAGTGGCTTGCAGGGTGCAGTGGCTGATGACTTGCACCAGGGGAATATCAGATAGTGGTGGGGCCTAATGTCTGTCTGCTGTTGTGTTATGGCTGTGTACAGAGCTGCATTGACTGCTCTGTGGGGTGTCTGTTCCTCAGCAGGACTAGGGTTAATGTTCCCCTCTACTGCCACCTTTGCAGGGAGGTAGACTGTGGGTCTTTTGATGGGAGACCCTGTTTGCCACCCTCAGCCCTGGGGGAGGGGGGTGGTGGTGCATGGGGGCTACACCTGACTGAAACAGACAAAGATGTCCAAGGTGGTCCTGCAGAACCTACCTAGCTCACACAGTAACACAGCTTTGGACCTGTGCTGTGGACCTGGTGCTGGGCACCTCACTGCATCCTCAGGGTGAGCACAGTACCCGCACAATGTGACGGTGTGTAGCTACTCTGTGCCAGTACAACACACGGTCAGTACCCCCTATCAGGCCGAGGTGCTGGGGGGGTGCACATGGTCAGTTCTCCCTACCAGGCTGAGGTGCTGTGGGGGTGCATTCCCCATGGTGTGTATCTGTGGACAGCTGATTTGCATGTGCAGTGCATCATGGGTGTGACTGGCCCAATCCAACCCTGTGAAACTCCAGCAGCTGCTCACAGGCTCTGATAAACCATAGGCCATCACACGTACATCTGTTAGCATAATGCATAGGTGCAGGACACCCTACAAAGTCTGTAATATCAGATGCCCACACTGGTAAAAACACATGTACCCATGCACGTACCGACGCACAATTGTACGCGTGCAGCTACGCACGGAACTACACACGTACCAATGCACGCAACCTCACACGTATCAACGTACGTGGCTAAGCACACTCCAAGGGTGTTTTTCTGACACCAATACTCAGCGTAACGAAAAACATGCCTCCTCTTTCCCTCTGTAATGTGCAGGGTGATGCCTGGGACAGCCTTCTGCATTAGGCACACTGGGGACTTGAACCCATGCTGCCTGTAATAGCGGTCAGTACCATAACCATTGTGCTACAGCTCTGTTTCAGTGCTTTGTGTCTGTACGTCTTCTTATGATTAACGCGCAATAACGCGGCACGGCGCCCGGTAACGCTCGTTACGTTTTCTAATGCGCGGTAGTGGTGACGATGTACCGCCCATGTCCTTATTTGGGGTTTCTTTCACTACCGCGGCTCCTAACGCGAATTGCACTAACGCACTTTAGTAAACATGCCCCTAAGTGTTAATAGAAAAGGTTCAGAAAGAGACACCAAAATGGTAAAGGGGATGGAAGGATACTCCTATGAAAAAAGACTAAAAAGGTTAGGGCTCTTTAACCTGGAAAAGAGATGGCTGATGGGAGATATGATAGAAGTCTATAAATTAATGAACGGAGTGGAACGGGTAAACGTAGATTGATTGTTTATGTTATCAGAATATAGAAAGACTAGGGGACATGCAATGAAGCTACAGGGTAAACTATTTAAGAATAATAAAATAAAATATTTTTTCACTCAACGTGTAATCAAACTCTAGAATTTGTTATCGGAGGATGTAGTAAAGGCTGTTAGTGTAGCTGGGTTTAAAAAAGGTTTGGACAAGTTCCTGGAGGAAAGGTCCATAAACCATTATTAAGAAGGGACGCAGGATATCAATGCTTGACCCAGTACAAGCATTATGGAACCTGTGTCTTTTGGGGAAACTGCTAGGTACTTATGACCTAGATTGGCCACTGTTGGAAACAGGATACTGGGCTTGATGGACCTTGGTCTGACCCAGTATGGCATATCTTATGTTCTTATATTGCAGAAGGACTGTTGGGGAAGTTTTGCCTGTCTGCAGATGATACCAAAATCAGACACCTAGGAAGGAGTAGATAACATGATGAGGGATCTAGCTAAGCTTGAAGAATGGTCTATAATTTGGCAGCTGAGATTTAATGCTAAAAAATGCAGGGTCATGAATTTGGGCTGCAAAAATCCAAAGGAGTGGTAAAGTGTAGTGGGTGAAGTGCTTCTGTCCACAAAAGAAGAGCGGGACCTGGGCATGATTTTGTATGACAATCTTAAAGTAGCTAAACTGGTAGAAAAGGCAATGGCAAAATCCAGAAGAATGTTTGGGTGCATAGGGAGAGGAATGGCCAGCAGAAAAAAGGACACAACAGTGACTCTGTATAAGTCTCTTTTGCGACCTCATTTGAAGTTTTGTGTGCAATTCTGGAGACCGCATCTTTAAAAGGATATAAACAGAATGGAGTCTATGCAGTATGTGGCTGCTAAAATGGTTAGTGGTCTTTATTATAAAGCATATGAAGACAGACTTAAAGATCTTAATATGTTTACTTTAGAGGACAGTACATTCAGGTACTATATATATAATTTTTTTCTCTTGTCCACAGAGGGCTTACAATCTATGTTTTTGTACCTGAGACAATGGAGGCTTTCCCAAGGAGCACCCGTAGGGCTCAAAATACCAGTCCTTCTGGTCCAAGGTTGCTGTCCTCTAGCAGGATTCAAATCCCTGGCTTTCTGGATTGAGATAACTAGCCCCAACCATCAGGCCACTCCTAGATGTGATATAGATGTTTAAATACCTCCATGACATAAATGCACAGGAGGAGAGTCTCTTGATTGAAAGCAAGCTCTGCTACGAGGCAATATAAGATGAAGGCGAAAGGGGATAGACTCGGGAATATGTGGAAATATTTCTTTACAGAAAGAGTGGTAGATGTGTGAAATACTCTCCCAGTGTAGGTGGTAGAGATGAGGACATTATCTGAATTCAAAAAAGCATGAGACAAAACACAGAAAATCTCTAAAGGTAAAAGGGGGACTATTGTATTTGATATGGAAGGCAGACTAGATATGGAAGGCAGACTAGATATGGAAGGCAGACTAGATAAAGGCATTAACCTTTAAAAAAGAGATAGAGAAGCTTTTAAACTAGAAAATAGGGGAAAGCCGACAGTCACCCAGGAGCGCACGGTTCGGACAAAGGTATCCTTGAAGGATACTACCAAAAGCAGTGAGGTTCCAAAAGGGAGTATAGTAGCCCAAATGCCCTTGAGTAAGGAGCAGACAGAGCATAAAGATTCCCCATTACCCATGCCTACCAATAGCCAGATTAATATTAATAAAATACAGTCTCTAAAATGCTTGTATGCCAATGCTAGAAGTCTAAACAATAAGATGGGAGAATTAGAATATATAGCATTAAATGAGAGGTTAGATATGATTGCACTCTCAGAGACATGGTGGAAGGAGGATAACCAGTGGGACACTGTGATACCTGGATACAAACTATATCGTAATGATAGAGCTGAACAAATTGGTGGAGGGGTTGCGCTCTATGTTAGAGAGGGCATTGAGTCAGAAAGGATTAAAGTTTTGCAGGGAACAAAATATGCTGTAGAATCTCTATGGATTGAAATTCCATTTATGAAGGGGAAGGTGATGGCAGTGGGAGTATACTATCGACCACCTGGCCAGAATGAACAAATGGATGATGAAATGCTCAAAGAAATCAAGGAAGCTAACAAAAGCCACAACAGAGTAGTAATAATGGGTGATTTCAATTACCCCGGTATCGACTGGGACAGTGTCACAGCAGGACAAGCTAAAGAGATAAAGTTTCTAGATGAAATGAATGACTGCTTCTTGGAGCAGCTGGTTCATGAACCGACCAGAGGGGAAGCCATACTGGACCTAGTCCTTAGTGGAACGCCAGATCTGGTGCAAGAAATAAGGGTGTTGGGACCACTTGGCAATAGTGATCATAGTATGATCATGTTTGATTTAATCAGTGGAGGACAGATAGTAAAGGAATCCACAGTACTACCTTTTAACTTTCAAAAGGGTGACTATGATAGAATGAGGAATATAGTTCGGAAAAAACTAAAAGGAGCGGTTCCAAAGGTTAAAGACTTACAGCAAGCTTGGGTGTTATTTAAAAATACTATCCTCGAAGCCCAGACCAGCTGTATTCCACGCATTAAGAAAAGTGGAAGAAAGTCCAAAAAACTGCCAGCATGGTTTAAAGGTGAGGTCAGAGAGGCTGTTGCTGCCAAAAGAGCAACCTTCAGAAAATGGAAAAAAGAGCCAAATGATGAAAACTGGAAACAGCACAAGCACTGGCAAGCTAAATGCAAAGCATTGATAAGGCAGGCAAAGCGGGAATTTGAGAAGAAACTTGCTACGGAAGCAAAAACACGAAATAAAGACTTTTTCAAGTACATTCGTAGCAAAAGGCCTGTGAGAGAGTCAATTGGACCATTAGATGATAGAGGGGTAAAAGGTGCAATAAGAGGAGACAAGGCTATAGCAGAGAGACTGAATGAATTCTTTGCTTCGGTCTTTACTGAGGAAGATGTAGGGGTGTTACCCAAGACTGAAGTGGTATTTAAAGGTGATACTGCAGAGGAATTGAGAGAAATATCGCTACACCGGGAAGATATATTACAACTATTTGATAAACTGAATAGTAGCAAATCACCTGGACCGGATGGTATACATCCCAGAGTGTTGAAAGAACTGAAATATGAGATTGCAGACCTGTTATTGGTAATCTGTGAACTTTCATTAAAATCATCTGTAATACCTGAAGATTGGAGGGTCGCCAACGTAACACCAATTTTTAAAAAGGGTTCCAGGGGTGACCCGGGAAATTACAGACCGGTGAGCCTGACGTCAGTACCAGGGAAAATGGTAGAAGCCATCATAAAGAACAAAATTACACAGCATGTAGATAGTCATGGCCTAATGGGAGACAGCCAACATGGCTTTAGACAAGGAAGATCTTGTCTTACTAATCTGATCTGTTTTTTTGAAGGTGTGCATAAACAGGTAGACAAAGGTGAGTCGGTTGATATAGTGTATCTGGACTTTCAGAAAGCTTTTGACAAGGTCCCCCATCAGAGACTTTTGGCGAAGCTAAAAAGTCATGGGATAGGAGGCAGTGTACTATTGTGGATCGGGAACTGGTTAAAAGATAGAAAGCAGAGGGTAGGGCTAAATGGCCAATATTCCCAATGGAAAAAGGTGAATAGTGGAGTACCCCAGGGATCTGTACTGGGTCCGCTACTTTTTGACATATTCATAAATGACCTGGAAAAGGGAATAACTAGTGAGGTAATCAAATTTGCAGATGACACAAAACTGTTTAAAGTTGTTAAAACCCAAGAGGATTGTGGAAAACTGCAGGAGGATCTGGATAAATTGGAAGACTGGGCATCCAAATGGCAGATGAAATTTAATGTGGACAAGTGCAAAGTTATGCACCTAGGAAAGAACAACCCACACTATAGTTACAAGATGCAAGGCTCCACATTAGAAACCACCACCCAGGAAAAAGATTTAGGAGTCATCGTGGATAACATGTTAAAACCCTCCGCCCAGTGTGCAGCGGCGGCCAAGAAAGCAAATAGAATGCTAGGTATCATAAGGAAAGGGATGGAGAATAAAACAAAGGATATTATAATGCCTCTGTATCGCTCCATGGTACGACCGCACCTTGAATATTGTGTGCAATTCTGGTCACCGTATCTTAAAAAGGACATAGAGTTATTAGAAAAAGTACAGAGAAGAGCCACCAAATTGGTGAAGGGGATGGAAGGCTACTCCTATGAAGAGAGGCTAAAAAGGTTAGGGCTCTTTAACCTAGAAAAGAGGCGGCTGAGGGGAGATATGATAGAGGTGTATAAATTAATGAATGGAGTGGAACGGATAAACGTGGATAAATTGTTTACGCTATCAGAATATAGAAGGACTAGGGGGCATGTAATGAAGCTACAGGGTAAACTATTTAAGACAAATAGGAGAAAATATTTCTTCTCTCAACGTGTAATCAAACTCTGGAATCTGTTACCGGAGGATGTAGTAAGGGCTGTTAGTATAGCTGGGTTTAAAAAAGGTTTGGACAAGTTCCTGGAGGAAAGGTCCATAAACCACTATTAAAAAGGGACCCAGGATATCAATGCTTGGCCTAGTACAAGCACTGCAGAACCTGTGTCTTTTGGTGAAACTGCTAGGTACGTATGACCTAGATTGGCCACTGTTGGAAACAGGATGCTGGGCTTGATGGACCTCGGTCTGACCCAGTATGGCATTTCTTATGTTCTTATGACCATGTGGTCTATCTAGTGCCATCATGTTTCTATGTTTCATTTTTCCTCCTAAAGAGCCAGAGTGGCAAAAAGGGCACAGTCCTCATGGCCCCTCTGAACACAATGTCAAAGTGACCTCTATATTTTTTTTTCCTTTTTCCTACCATCCAATGATAATGAGCAGACTAGGTCTTCACAGAAGTAGGATGAACTACTAGAGCAGTATCAGGAAGAGACTCCCTCAGCCAAAGCCCATGAGTCTGAAGAGAAAGAACAATGCTTGGAGAATGAGGTCTTCCACTGTTTCTTGTGGATGAGACAGGGAAGGTGGCTGAGTATTATTTGTGGAGGTTTCAGGACCAAACAGGGGCTCCCATCTGTTAGCTGGTAGAGGACGTGTTGGCCCAATATCACTCCCAGTAATACTCTGCATAAGATTATTTGAGAATAGAGGTTTATATTGATAGAGTGATCCGATATCACTCCCAACAGGCTCAGCATCTGGCCAGTATAATTGCCTTCCTGCAATTGCACACAGAACACCAGCTGCTGCAGCACATCTGTTATGCTGCCAAGCCTCATGACCTACATCTCACCCCTCCAGGTAAGATGGAAAACTCGTGCCTCAGATCCTGCCTGGGCCCTCTCAGGAGGACGAGCTTTATAATTTCTGCCCCACTGAGAAGCGCTTGGGTGGATAAATGGCAGAACCTTGAAGAGTGCTGGAAGAGGGGGCAAAATCATATTAAGCACTTTGTACTGTTCTTTCACCTATGCATCTGTTTTTCACCTGTAAATAAATATTCACCTTTCCACTGAAAATCTTTGATCATTAAGTTGATTTTAAATATATGATACACACCTTCTCTGGGCTATATCGGCATCTGAGTCGGCTCTTCAGAAAGCCAAACATACACACTTTGATCATCCAGGTTCACTAGTGAGCTCAATTATACCTTTCTCTTGAAGATTTTGAGACTGTCTGTTGTAAAGTAAGAGACTGATTCTGATTGGAGCATGTCTGGACCATCCAGACATCCAAATAACGGACGGGCCCAATATTACCCAATTCTGCAATCACGGGCACTTAGATGGCCCAGCATGGCCCCATTTCTGTAGCGCGAGATGTCCTCCCTTCTGCCCGGCCGTTCTGCTCTATGCTCCTGCGAGTGTGCCATTGCCATGGTGTCCCATCGCCATGGCACTGGGATGCCCAGCAGGAGTGCAGCATATCCAACACTGACTAAATCATCTTTTCCCCACCACCTGACCCTCAGCGAGGTCAGCCAAGGTTGGGATCGGGCAGAGTGGGCCTCACCTGCTGCGGCTGTCTGCATTGGGGGGGGGGGGGGGGCTGCCTGGCCCGATTGCTGCCAATGAAAGGATTTATTCCACCTTTGACGTGGAATAAGTCCCACGCCCATCTTTCCCCGCCGAACGTACGGTGCCCTGACCAGAATAGACCTTTTACTTCTGGGTGCTGCGGCCTGCCCACACTCTGTCCTCGCTCTGCCCTGTCGCTGCCCCATCCCACTGAATACGCTCCCTGTGAATAGCAGGGGTTGCACATCCAAACCGGACATACATCCCCATTATTCACAGGTCATAAGGACCCCCTAAGTGAATAGGTTTTGATGAATAGCCCCCTACTACTACTACTATTAAACATTTATAAAGCGCTGTCACCTATGCCGGTGAGAAAGACAGTTCATAAATATAATGGAAGAAAGGATGGTTAGGAAGACAGGAGCACATTCTAGGACATTCAGTGGCAAGCAAGACATGTCTCAGCTTAAGATAATGGATGGTGAATAAGGGAGATATAAAATGTGATAAATTACAGCCTATAATACTTCTGTCTATAAGAATCTGCAATCAAAGTTTACATGATGGCTCGATCTTCCATACTCCTCGAGTGCTTATGTCTTTTCTTTCACTGGACTCCTCATCAACTTAGATTAAATTTGTGGAAGCTAAATATATTTTTTGAACATTTTTGACTGATGTCTTGCATACATTTTGAATGGCATTGGACCAGGGGTTCTTAACCTAGTCTTTGGGACACACCTAGTCAGTCAGGTTTTCAGGATAACCACATTGAATATGCATGAGAAAAATTGCATGCACTACCTCTATTGAAGGCAAACCTCTCTCATGCATATTCATTTGTGTTTATTCTGAAAATCTGACTAACTAGTTGTGTCCCGAGGACTGGATTTAGAAACCCTTTATTGGACTAGTGCACATTCAATAAGCTTAAATTTTCTTGATATGAAATGGTTATTTAGAGTAAAAACCAGTTGAAATTTCTGCAGCTTTGGCATATATTATGAACATGCTTTTTTTCACTTTTATATTTAGCATGTTGCCTTTGAACGTTTAACTAAAATAGAGATACAATATTGTGATTATCATAGCTATATGGCGCATAGATGTTGCCCTAAAAGACTATATTTTGGATTTACAATGATAATAAACAGTGTTCTCTGTAAGCTTGGTAAGAGAAGCTCCATCAAGAATTGCAAAATGCAATGCATACCTTTGAGCCAATGCTGACTTTTGGCAACCTAGCAGCTCCTGTGTTTTCTTGACAGTATGTCTGGAAGTAGATTGCCAGGCCTTTCTTCCAAGGAAATGGAGGGTTAAGTGATTTGCCCAAGGCCACAAGGAGTACTAGTGGGAATCAGACCCTGGTTTCTTGGTTACCAAGCTAGTGCTCTAACTACTAGACTACTCCTCCACCATGTTTTTGTTTTACAATGATAATAAAGAGTGATCTCTGTTCAATGTAAGCTTGATAAGAGAAATTCCATCAAGAATTAGCAAGCAGAAAAAGCAGTACTGTTTTTCTATGAACACCCTTGTCAGGTAAATTTGAAAGCGCTCTTTTCAAAGAAAAACATAATGTTCCTTTAGCTGCGTATAACCCATTAAAATATTTCATGTTAACTCATCCTTGCAAAGGGACAGATTTCTAAAACTGAATTTTAAATGAGTATCCATGTGAAGGTCAGGGCAAGGTCAGTACAGAAATGGTTATGCCATTTTTGCTTCAATTCTATAGCTTATCTCACTATCCCTCAATCAGAAACAAACTGACCTATGCGCTCTTGTTGCTATACCTTCCATGATGCTCTGTCTCCTTAATCCCTCAATTTGCTCAACTATTTCACCTTTTACAGTAGGTGAAGTCCACTAAGCCCTTTGATGGATTGGCGCAGCATTTCTCCCTCTAATCTTCCAGTTGACCAAATTGGAATGACCATAATCCCCCAAAGATAACACTAAAAACAACAGCAAAATTCAATCAAAAAATTCTCCACTGCAAGGGGTCAGATTAAACTACAAGAAGTCAAGTCACTTTTTTCGAGCTTACAAGGCAAGGATTGATGGCGATGTTACATACAGTAGGCTCAAAATGTTTATGATGCATTCTCTCTCTTGCCTTAGGTGAAGTAAAGGGTCCTGTGGGAGTAGCACTACTGAAGGGTTACAGTACATCTCATAATCTTGGATTAATGACAGTAAACCATGCTAGGCCATTATTCATTGTGACCAGAGTCTACACAAAATCAAGGCAATTCGTTTATCCTTAAAGCACATAGACATTCAGCACATAATGTATGGCTCCAGACTGGTAAAATGTTTTCAACAGATGATGAAAGAAAAACTTATTGGTGATTTGTTCTGGGGATTTTGGAAAATTGTGATACAAAAAATCAATGTGGAAGGGTCGAGATGCTGAAAAATGATCACACTGTTATACAATGAAAATGACTAGCAATGATATTTTTGGTGGTAAAATTTGACTTCACATTCCTATTCAGTGGGAGAAATCTAAAACATATTCACATAAAATTTGAATAGTGCTTTTTTCAGTGCTTACAAAATCATCTTAATAAAGAATGATTTTATTTATGGTGGTCTCCATTATAGAAACTCTATCAAATGTTAGTTGATAGAAGAGGTACTTCATTTGAGTGTAGGCATACTAAGTTTGACGAATTTAAATGTTTGCTGTTATAAAACTGATTAGCCAAATGCTATATTAGCCTCTCAGCAGATCTCAGCACACTGACCCTAAGCTTTCCTGCAGTTTTAGAACAGGTCTGACTGCAGATCTGTGTCTGCTGTGAGGGAAAGGGGACAGAAAAATTAAAGCAGAGAGAGACCAAGAAAAAGGGAAAGATATAAAATTGCAGTTGTAAAAAGAGAGTAATAGCCATGAGTTCTGTTCAAAGAAAAGGGGAAAAAGGAGAAAAGAGGAAAAGAGAGAAAATGAGAGTAACAGAGGGTCGGGAAAAGTTGTAAAAACCAGCTTCAAATAAATCGTGTGTCTCTATAGCAAAGCTATACACTGCTATTCCTGATCAAGACAGTCACAGCTGTGATTATTAGCTACTTTCCAAAAAGGAGAGAGCATACGTATTCATCATTTATGTGCATCACTGTGTGTCCTCTACACGTAACTGTCCTAGTGTCCTAGCTACGTTGGAGTTTCAGGGCATCTCAGGGGGACGGGAGGAACCTGACAAAAAGGGATTTTTTTTTTCAGATATTTCACAACTACATGTGGAACACTGGCATCCACTGAGGAATATAATTTTACATCGAGTACTAAATGGATTTAAATAATCACACAGACTTGGATGCAAAACTTAAACAAACTAAAAATCCTGTTTACTGACAGTGAACACTAATGCTGAGAACATGCACTATTTACCATAGAGCTCAACTCAAAAAGTGATCCCTATGGTAAATAGCAGGTGTTTTCATGTGCTGTTAGTACAATGCCTCCAAAATATATAAATCCTTAATTCAAGCCATTCATTTTTTTATTTGTCTAGAGGTCCATGAGAATCATGAAGGGGTATTTTTGTGGGTATCCATGAATTCAATGATTGCATAAAGAAAATTATCCCACCTAAGAACATTTTGCCCATTAGGATATCTAAGGACATGTTTACTTGGGGTAGTTTCTCCTAATGGGTTAGTTTTGCCCACACTATGGCAGTCGTGAACCTCACTTCTAAACCAGGGTATGTGGAATATGATCTTAATCTCTCAGATTTACTGCTAATGCCCGGTTTAGTACTTGCATCGTGCCAAAGAGAGCCTTCTGCTGAAGTTCATAAGATGTAAAATGTATGGGTAGTTTGTCAAGATGTGCTTGGAAGTTCTTCTTTATCAAGCCTGTGGCTCCCAGTACAATGGGAAATATTTCTGTATCTTTCTGTCACAGTTTCTTGGTCTCTGATTGCATTTCTTGATACTTCAAGATCTTCTACCTCTCCATGCGATTCACAGAATAATCACTCGGTACTGACACTTCAATGCCATTCTGGTGTTCTTCTCCTTTACCACTATGTCAGGTTTCCTGGCATCCAGTTTCTTATCCGTCGGAATGGGAATGTGATCATAACCTCTTCATTCTCTGTTATTCTCTTAGGGTCATGATCCCAGTGCTTTTCAGGGACTGTGAAGTTGTAGTATTTACAGAGTTTCCAGTGGAGGAGATGTGCTACTTTGTTGTGCCTTTCTGTATAGAAATTTTCCACCATCAGAACTTCACAGCCTGCTATTAGGTGAGATACTGTTTCCCGTTCTTTCTTACAGAAAAGGCATATGTCTGTTATGCCAGTTTTTTCAATACTCGCCGTAAGCCATCTCGTCCGCAATCCGCTGTTCTGGGCTACAACTATCAATCTTTCATCCTTCAGTTTCAGTCTACCTCTTCTCAACCATTCGTGTGTCCATTCTTGATTGACAAGATGTTCTTGGAATAGCACTCTGTATTTTCCCACTGTATTTGTACATGTTTACTAATGCGTGCTACCTAGTAGTGTGATTTGAGCGCCATGCTGAAAGGTAGCAAAAAATCCCATACTAATCAAGTTGAGTGTGATAGGGGAAGGAGTGGGCAGTCCTAGGGCAGAAGAAAGGCATAGACAGCAAGGCATGACAAGCATGGATGTTATTTGTTTCTGCAAACTGCACTTGCAACCCTTAGCGTGGGTGCATCGAATGCCATCTCATTGGGTAACGTTAAGTAAACCTGTGTGCTGGATTGCATGGTGCTGTGACTTAGGCCCATACTAATTGCAAGGGGATGGACACACATGCTGCCTGAAATTAGCATGGGCACCCTCTGCTGGTAGCATGTCCCATACATGTATTACTGGCATGGGATTTAGTAGACATGCCCCCTAGACAGTAATTTTATAACAGGTTTCATATGTGTGAAGAACACATAAGCACCTATTTTAACCTATTTTATAAAGGCATGTAAAGGCACATTTTCGAAATGGCATTTAGGTGCAATCTGGGATGCGAAAAAAGACTGGTTATGTGCAAGTTTCAGCTTGATTTCAAAAACGTGCATGTGCCTGAAATAAACAGTGGCAGCCAAGCCACAGTCACATAAAAGTTCGTGCGACAAAATTTTAGGATGGAATGTCCATCCCATGATGCATACATCTCCCTGCCTGCTATTTTGCAAAAGGAGATGTGAGTCTGCTGACCGGAAAAGAAGTGTCATTTGCCTTCAGTTTTCTTTATGGTGATGAAAGGTATTGAGGGTATTAGAGATCCTTCTTCTCTACTCCCTCCAGGTGTTTTGGTGGCAGAACAAGAGCTTTTCTGTTGCCTATTCATGCTCTGGAGCAGGAATGGACATGGACGTTACCGCTGGTACACTTTAGACTCCCTCACTGTGTCTGAAATCAATCGCTCGTGTGTATCTTTTCCAGAATCCCCCGAACATGCCTGCACCCACACCTCCATGTGACATGGATGTGATCCCTCAGAGACGTCCATATGCCCGGTTTTCTAAAATGGCTCTGGGACATCTTCGTTATTAGCACATCTAAATGCCATGTTCAGACATCTAACTCATGAAAAGTGCTTCTAAAATGACCCCCATAGGCACCTGTGTGTCTTTATCAAAAAACTAGTACAAATCAGGCAGAAATAATGGCTAAACTGCAGGCACCGACATTTACACCTGTTTGGGAGCAGGCATAAATATTAACATGTAAAGTACACTTGTGTATGAATGCATGCATGCAATGTGCCGTCGAGTCAGTGCTGACTCCTGGCGACCCAGTAGCCCCTGGGATATATGTGTATGAGTATTTGATAAATTATACATGCAAAACATGACTCCACCCATCATCTGTCCAAGCTCCTCCCCTGAACATGCCTATGCCAAAGTCATGCATGAATACGTGCCCAATTGCACCGTGTGCACTTTTACATGTGAGGTCATTTCATAAAAGTGCTTTTACACATGGATATTGACATATATGTTCAAAACATCCTTAATAAAATTACCTCCCTAATGGCGTTTTGTTTTTTCTCAGATGAATGACACCAAATTTTCAGGATGTGTCTGAAAGGAGAGAAAAATTCTGCCAGTACTCATTTTGTTTCTACATGAACCTACCACACAATTGACACCTTATGATACCTTATTAGTTTTGTATCTGATCTACCTCATATTTTCAGGAAGAATCTTGCTAGGGATATTTTCACTAATCTATGTACTCCACAAATACACACAGACAATGATGCAACCTGCTGAACTGTTGGTTGTACATGTACACCTGATCTGCAAGTCACTTAACCCTCTATTGCCTCAGAAGAATCCAAGTTATCAATGACCCTGCTTAAATGTACATTACCAAGTTTAGCTTACAATGTAAACCACTTTGACTAAAATGATAAAGCAGTATAAAAGACCTGTTAAATAAATAAATACATAAATTAAAAACACAAACAAACAAACACATATATAAATAAATAAATAAATTCTGCCCCCTAATAACATTGATTTTCAAGACATGCCAAGGGCTCCCTAAGTATCCCGACAAGGTATTTTTGTGAAATAATCCATGTATTCCATGACTAAATGTATGGAGTATGTCACGTAGTACCTCTGGAGTTTTGCATTTAACCCATTTCAAGTCTGTAGAAGAATCTGGGGTACTAAGAGGAGTTCAATGCCAGTAATTGTTCCTATATCGAGGCAGACACATACATGTAGGTTCACATCTTTTCTGGAAAGTAGGCCCCGTTGTCCTTCACGTGACTTCTAGCAGTTCTCTTAGCTACTTCTATTCTAAAGCATCAGTGGCATTCTTAGTCGCAAGCATATACAGACAAATACAGATCTTTCATGGAGAGAGGACATAGCTTTCTGGCTAGAGAAGTCAGGGTTCCAATACTGCTTCTTTCACTGATATTCCTTGTGACCTTTACCAAGTCAACCTCTCTTCCATTTGTCTCGGGTACCCACTTAGGGTCCAATATTTTTTTTTAAAAAGCTGCATTCTTAAATTTAGTAACCTAAATTTGGTGTATACATTTGTCAAGCTAAACATTTCACCTAAATTTAGTTTAAATGTTATGTTCTTAAAATGAGGCCTGTCGTTCATTTTCCTAAATGTATGAGACTAATTTAGATACCTAGTGCCGAAAATCTGCTTTTTGTTCTCTCCCTAAATCTATCCCTGCTGCCACTATAGCGCATGCGTTGTGAGCGTGGGTGCACCTAAAGCCACCTATTGAGGTGGAGTTAGGTGATCACGTGCTAATGCAGTTAGCGCATGGCGTGAACCCCGCTCTAAATGCACAGATCACACCACATCCACTCTCCGCTTCTACCCTGCCTACTCACGACCCTAATGTGAGTTAGATAGCATGGGAATCGTCCTCTGCTGTCAAAGCCCTAAACTAGCTAGGAATGTATGTTCCAATATGCATTCAGGGTGCACTAGAAGACAAGTTGTCAGCTAGCACCCTTTAGTGGAAGACCCCTTAGAGTATAAGGGACATGTTCACTAGAGGTTAGCACTTGCTAATGAAGTTAATCTGTCATTAAATACCACTGCATCCATAGAAATAAACTGACTGTGGGCATTCAATGTGCATTTTATTGATACCCATTAAAACCTTTAGGAAACATGCCTCTAAATATTAGCACGCAGCTCTAGTAAATTTTCAAAGACGCCAATTTAGACACTTAATCTCAAAGTTAGGAGCCTAAATCCTTTGAAAACTGACACTTGTAGGCTCTACAATCCAGTAGCAATATTAAAATGATAAATATGGTTTATTCTGTACTGGTTATACTGCCTTTGAAAACAGCAAAGCGGTTTACAACATCTACAATAAAAGTTAGAAAAGAAATCCATTATCTTAAGACAGGAAAGAATAGATAGAGGTTCTTGACAAGCTACCATTATTTCAGTGGCTCCTTCACCTAGTCCCAAAAGCCTCTTCAGAAAAATACATCTCAAAGCCTGTCTTGAACTTACTGTAAGATGGCAAAAGCTAGAAGGATGCTTGGGTGCATAGGGAGAGGAATGGCCAACAGAAGAAAGGAGGAGATAGTGCCTCTGTATAAGTCTTTGGTGCGACCTCATTTAGAGTTCTGGAGACCGCACCTTCAAAAGGATATAAACAGGCTGGAGTCAGTACAGAGGGTGGCTACTAAAATGGTTAGTGGTCTTCATTATAAAGCATATGAGGACATACTTAAAGATCTTAATATGTCCACCTTAGAGGAAAGGCAGGATAGAGGTGATATGATTGAGACGTTTAAATACCTCAGTGGCATAAATGCACAGGGGGAGAGCCTCTTTTGATTGAAAGCAAGTTCTGCTACTAGGGGACATGGGATGAGAGTGAAAAGGGGATAGATTCAGGAGTAAATATTTCTTTATGGAAAGAGTGGTGGATCCGTGGAATAGTCTCCCAGTGGAGGTGGTAGAGATCAGGACAGTATCCGAATTCAAAGAAGCATGGGACAAACACAGAGGATCTCTAAAGGTAAAAAGGGGTCTGTTGTAGTTGTTGATATGGAAGGATAGACTAGATAGGCCATATGGTCTTTTTCTGTTATTATGTTTCTGTTTCTATGTTTCTAAGTTGCAGCTGTGGGGTAAGGCTATTCCAAAAAATAGGTGCTTTAAAGAGGAAGGCAGATTTTTTGGTAGTCTCATTTTTAGCTTGGGATAGTGGTGGAATGTGTGAACGGTTACTATGAATGGCACATAATGAATGGGCAGTGGCATGTAAAGTAACAGGCAAAGAGAGATATTCAGGAATTTCTGCATGTGGTGTCTTATGGGTTAATGTCAGGATTTTGAAAAATATCCTGAAAGAGACAAGGAGTCAATGGTTTGCATAAAAAGGGGGTATCGTGGTTATATTTAAGAGTGTGTAATAAGATCCTAAAGGTCGTATTTGCTAAGGATTATAAACACTTGAGATCATAAACTAGCAGCTAGGATTATAACGAAAACACACTCACATCAACATATAACACTAATACTAGCATCCCTTCACTGGCTGCCAATTCAAAGCCGGATAACATACAAAACACTAATAACTGCAGTTAAAACACTATTTGATATGGCATCTTGCACATTAAGTAACTTAATTACTAAAGAACACTCAAAACCTACTCAAAGAAAAGGTCAATTAAATAAACTCAAAACCCCCAAAGACTTCATAACAACAAATAAATCAACAAACAACAGAGCGTTCTCACATGCAGCCCCAATAGCTTGGAATTCCCTCCCAGTTGAACTAAGAATGCTAACAGAGATTAATGAATTCCGCAAAAAATTGAAAACCCACCTTTTTACAATACACTACAATAACATAGACCAGCCCTCAAAAGAATTAGATAAAGGCTAATCAGTTTCTGGTTAACATCTTACTATAACTGAAAAAGAAAACCCTCCCCATCTAAATCTGCACTACTCATTACGATTATACCCTACATTAAATGTATATGTATATAATGTATATAGTGTTGCACTGTTCCGTGCTAATCTGTTTAACATTTCTGTTAACTTTACATTGTTTATAGTTATATGACGTTACATGTAAAACAAACTATGCTTTGTTGACTGTTGTTATTTGTGAACCGCAGCTGATCTCCGGAAGCGGCGTTATATAAGTGCTTGTTAAATAAATAAATAAATAAAATAAACATGAAGACCAGCATAAACAGCATTAAAATAGTCTAGTCATGAGATTACAAGACTCAGTATGATAGTTGTTAGAGTGTTAGAATCTAAAAAAGGATGCAAGGCTCATCATTTACGAAGAGCAAGAAATGACCTTTAACAACTGAACTGATTTGATTCTTAAAAGCGAGTTTGGTATTTATTATAACACTTCGGTATTTAAATTATGGCATTAGCGGAATAGAAGAAACAAGGATCAGTGCAACAGCTGGAGCAGTAGAGCTTGCGTGAGCCAAACTGCCATGGCTTTGCTTGGGTTTAGTTTAAGATGGTTATTATGCTGCTAACTGGTCGCTTTTGATAAACACTGATTGATAGAGGTTAGATCTGGGTTGTGTGGGTCTGTGTAGTTACAAGGAGGATATTATCTGCATAAATGCATGCATTGATACCAGTTTATTGTGTTATTGTTGCCACAGGGACCACAACTGACCTTTGTAAAATGCCACAGGTCAGGCGATGAGCAGTTAAAGGGAAAATCAATTAATACTGTGAAGGAACATACAGTAAGAAAAGAAGTAAACCATGAACTGTTCTGAGAGGCTCAGGGCTTTTTTTATGCCAATACACAATGGCACATAGTGCTGGCACCTTTTTCTGGCTCCTTAGGTTCCATTTTAAAGCGGGCAGCACTAGCCGTCGTACCTTTTTTGTTTAGATTGGCTTTACTGCCTGCTGTAGCTTGCCCTGCTGGAGTTTTCCAGCCACTGCTGTTGCTGAGGAGATTGCGAGAGAGCAGAGAGAAGGAGCCCGAGACATCATATTTTGCACTGCTGACAGTAAGCTCCGATGTCAAGGGGGGGGGGGGTGCAATCACTAGCCCCTCCCTCTCCAAACCAAGATTTGAAGTATAACCTTGAACAGCCTTCTGGCCACAGAACATGCTGCTACCATGGGCAGGCTCTCCCTCCCTACATCATAATTGCCTGCTTGGCACAGCCTTCTGCCCATGACACATGCTGCTCACAAGGGCAGAAGCTGTGCAAAGCAGATGGTTGCTGCACAGGAAAGGAAAGCCTGCTTGTGGGAGAAGTATTTCCTTTTGGACAGAAAACTGTGCAAAGCCAGCGATCATGGCACAGGGAGGGAGAGCATGCCTACAAGCACAGCATGTCCCGTGGGCAAAAGGCTGTGCTAATCCAGCGATCGTGGAAAAGAGAGGGCAGCAGCTCATGATGGGGCCATTTTGTTCAAGCCGCTGGGCGAGACAGAAGCATATAGGATTGCTCCTACCCATTCGGCTACTATAGCACCAGAGATTTAGAACAGTGGTAGGATCCAGGAACCAGGCAGGGTCGATCCTGCCACTGAAGGAACCAAACAGGTGGCAGCATGGCATACATTTCCATTGCCGGCACCACACACTCGGGCTACTGGTGACCAGTAGAGGGCAGCAAATCCCTGGCAGTCCAGCGGCCTGATCCCCCCACCCACTAGTAGTTTGACGGCATCGGGGACTTCTGTCAATGCCGCTGTCCACCGATGTACTCAAACCACTGGTGGGTGGGGGGTTTCCCAATAGTGCTGTGCTGGCATCGGGATGACATTTTCAGCCCGATTTGGCGAATGCGGCCCATGGCAGGAACTGGGTCGGCCAAACCGGCCAAATCCCACCACTGATTTAGAGGTATCTGCAGGGGGGGGGGGGGCTGGCAAGGCCAGAGAGGGTTGTAAGGCCCCTCTTGCCAGCTGGCTAGCTGGGATGTTTTTGTAAGGAGTGGTGGGAGGGGACATTTTTTACATCAAGGTATACACCAATCTCCCCAGGGCAGCACCCAATGAGAATCAGTGCTGAAGGGGGCCCACACGTTATTTTTTTTATATTATCAGTGCCGCGAAGCACAGAATCATGGCACCAACAATATTGTGGTGTGGGGGCCTGTTCACAGCACAGGAAGGCTCAATCAGATGCATTGCACAGCTCTTGTTATTGGGCCTCCCAGAAGATAACGCCACCTCTTCAGGTGAAGTTTATTTATTTATTTATTTGGTTACATTTATATACCGCTTCTTCCAGTGACCAGTAGCGATTTGCATTGAAAAATTTACACAGCAAACATTTTGTACATTTTATACACATGATTAAAATTGTACAATATGATATTTGTATGGTTATATCTATTTACAGCTTGCAAGCTGATGAAGCAAGTTTATATACATATTTACATGTGTTTCAGGTCATTTACATATCCTTTGTGTACAGTTGCATCAGGACATGTTGTAATATTTTTGGAATAAGTAGGTTTTTAGGTTCTTCCGGAAATCTTTTAGTTGTCGGTGTGATGTGCTCGGAGACCCGCACTTTCATTATAATTCGAGCAATGACATTCTGCGCCATTTGAAGTATGTTCAGCGTTTTTTTGGGTAGTCCTTGGAGAATGCTGTTGCCGTAGTCAATATTGTTGTGTAGAGGTTGGAGTATACAAAGTTTGTGAAATATTGCCTGGTTTAGTAGCCTTAGGTGGGTTTCCATCTTGAGGTTTTTGTCGATGGTTACTCCCAGGTATTTTAATTCTTGTTTGATGCTGTATATATTATTGTTCAGGAGTATTGTTAGTGGAGGGCTGAAATAATATGTGGATGCCCATGGGTTGCTCAGTAGCACACACCTGTTTTAAGGCATTTTCTTCTTTTATTCACTGGACGATGCAGCAGGCAGTGGGATCCCATTTGACTGTGCATTATTTAGATGATGATTTTTTTTGTGGGCTTGGCAGGCTTGGGTAAGTGCGCTAAATTACTGGATGCATTCCAACAGCTGGCAGTAATTTTTTGCTTGCTGCTTGCATCTGAGAAGACGGAGGATTCTTGCTCACATTCTTGGGAATTGAGCTGGACTCCATGCGCATGGAGTCCCATTTGACTGGTGAGAAGGTTCAGACCTGGTGCACCTGATTCATCAGACTCTGGCTCAGGTGAAGCTGACTTTGAGATGGGTACAGAAACTGCTGGGGCACTATAATTTTGCCTGTCGGGTCATTCCCATGGGCAGGGTTTTCATGAGGAGACTTGCTCTGCTGACAAGGGGAATTGTGAGGAAACATCACTTTATCCAATTGAGCAGTGGGGTGAGATTTGATTTGGCCTTAAGACTGGATGTTTTGCAAGATTTTAACAGGGTTTGTGTCTGACAGTTGCCCACAGTGTCAAAACATGACCTGGAGCTATACAATGATGCTTCTGGAAGGACTGGGTTTGGGATTTATTTTGGGAATGCCTGTCATCTCTTGACCTGACACTTGGTATAACAAAGGTTGGTTCCAAAATATTGCCTTCTTGAAACTTTTTCCGGTGTGGGTGGCATTGCCAATATGGGGTAAACGCCTGCGTCATCGGAGCTTGGCTTTGCATTCTGACAACATGGCGGTTGTGCAAGCTGTCAACAGCAAGTTCACAGTTGGTAATGGAACTGCTGCAGTTGCTAGTGTTGCAATATTTGCATTTGAATGTGACGCTGGAGCTGAAGCACGTTCAGGGTGTAGATAATGCCATAGTAGAATCTTTATCTTGTTTGTAATGGTCTTGGTTTTGGACATTGGCGCCAGGAGCAGACAACTTCCCTTAATGGATACCGGGACATTTTTGGGACGTTCTTCCAGGCCACTGGCAAGATGGCTGAGGTCTGCACTGGCTGTGAACACATGAAAGGTTTATGCAGTAGGTTGGCACCAATTTGTAGGCCTGATGCCAATAGGGACTATTGTTCCGGGAAGAGCGATTGGACAGAGGGATATTTTATATTCCACTGAGCGAGCATTTGGACTCGCTCTATCTCCCTATGCTCTGTCTGGAACCCTAGCTAGTGTTGCCTTTCTATCTAAGCGTAAGGGGCAAGATGATCCCATGGCATCATTTTTGGTGCGGAAGCTGATGTGTGGTTTTGCGAGAGCCAGAACAGTCCCTTCAGTGCAGCCACTTCAGCAACCTATCCAACATGATATGCTTTGTGCACTTCTGTAGGCACTACTGTATCTATGGTGTGCTCTTTGATGTCATCTGAAGTACAGCTGTTTAGTGTTACTTTTTCCTTTGCCTTGTTTGTTGCACTTAGGGTTAGTGAGTTAGTGGCAATGTCAAGGACCTCTTGTGGTGACCGGGGTTTATTGGCGGATGATGTGTTAGTGTTTGAAGGGGGGGTGCAGTTGTGCATTCAGCACAGTAAGATGGATCAATGGGCAGGGGTGCTTGGGTTTGCCTTTGGCAGGCTTTTGGGCTCTTTAGCTGCCTGGTCCACTGGGCACATACCTTTTTAGGTTTAAGGCCATGAGTTGGCCTGTTTTGCTTGTGCCATGAGGTCAAAGATCCATTGAGCAGGTTTCAGTTTGTGACCATACTGAAGCGTGGCTTAATGGCAACAGGTTTCACCTGGAATGTTTCAGGATACATTTGTTTTGAATTGGGGCAGCCTCCTTTCCCGTCCCACAGGACTGTCCGCGCAGGCGATTCAGCATCCGTGCTGCTGGAGTTCTAATGCTTACAAACTGTATCTTCACTAACTTGGGGATCTTTGTGGCCCCTTCATCTTTTGTTTTCTTTTTCAGTTTGTTCCATGGCAGTGGTGAGAATTCCTGGGTTGGATGTGTGGCTATTTTTTCATTTTCTGGTCCCAGAAGAGAGCGGCAGAGTCCAAATGGAGTCTGTAAGTTGGTCTGGCTGAGAATGGACTGCTTTTGCAACGGATGGGCCTGTGGGGAATGTGTTAGTCCCAGCTTATTCCTGTGTTGTTTGAAGCTCATCAAGATAATGAGTTGCAATGTATTTTTATTCATTTGGGTGGGAATTATCTTTGTGAGGTAAAAGGTGTTGACCTCACCTGGCAAATGAAACATGATATTTTCTTAAACTTTGGTCACTTTCCTTTGGTCAAATGAAAGAACACTCTCTCTTTCATTTGATTGGAATTTTTTGGGTACTTTCCTTTGGTGACTATCATTTGGTCACAGATTCCTCTTCGACAACTTTGGCGTGATGCTAGTAAGCCGAAGGCAGATGAGCACCTGCATAAGTAGGTGAATGCTGAGTTATCGAAATTTGTTTTAGTAAAGGGGCTGGTATTGGCTCATGATTTGATTTCTTAGGATGCCATGAGGAATAGAGTGTATTTGTCGGATATTGGTCAGGATATATTTCTCAATTCTATTCAGGGTGTTTTAGAGGGGTGTAGTAAGGCATTCATAGCCAAGAAATGCAAGTTGGAATAAAACCACGGCCATGTTTTGCCATAGCACCTTGTTGGTTGGGGTTTTATTTGACATTGTGTAGGAATGGTGTGAATGGGTGGTGGAAGTATGACTTCAATGTTATTATAAAGACATATGTACCTATGTATTTTTATAAAATTAGAACAAAATAGCCACCTTTTTGCCCTCTAAACCTGGGTGCCTTTTTATAAAATTACGTTCTACCAGTGTACACATTGTAAAGAACTAGGGCAAATGATAGATATCTATAGAAATTGTTCTTCTGATCTAGTTGATCACTTTTCATCTTTCTTTATTTTAATTTAATATGTTGTTGTTGTTGTTAAGTGCCGTCGAGTCGGTGTCGACTCATGGCGACCTTCTGGATAGTTGTCCTAAACTGTGTTTGGTCTTCAGTCAGGAAGGTATAACAGCAGCTATGGGTTACAGAGTGGCACCCATAGCTGCTGTTTTTGTATTGATCCATCTCATTGCTGCCCTTCCTCTTTTGCGTTGACCTTCTACCTTGCCAAGCATGATGTCTTTCTCTGATGATCTCTCTCTTCACATGATGATCTCTCTCTTCACACAATGAAAGCATTATGTTAGCATAGACTGCTATTGAGCATGCGCTGGCGTTCTGATCAGCTGAGAGACTGTTTTCGTGTTGCAGTTGGTTGAGTGTTGAGACAGGGCGAAAATCTGATGTCAGCCCGAAACGCAGTACTGTGTACCTGTTTATAACTGCAAATTGTTCTGAAGTCGTTTATAACTGCAAACTGTTCTGAAGGAACATCTTGGAGAGGTCCGATATATCTCTGAAGTGGATTGCGAAGTAAAGGGTCACGGGACGTTTCAGATAAGTTAAACTCCAATTTTTCCTTTTTCTTGTGCCTTCATAATACACTAATGGATTTTAAATCACTACACGATCAGTAGATTTTATATTGGTGGCACTTATTTGTGGTGTTTCACCTTACTTTATGTAGCTCCGTGGTGGGCTCAATAACAAAACTTGAGCAAAATGGAAGTTTAGCTTCAAGAGGCGATTTAAACCTCAAGGCTGCGCTTCCGACATTATTGCATACACGCCAGCTATTCATTTCATGTAAACTTCTCTATTTTTGTTTGGGGTTTATAGTGTAGAGTATTAGTTAGTTTGTTTTTTGCATTTAGAACCCATAGCAAACCCGCCATATCCTAAAAGCACTACCAGGACTCACAAAGCACCATACCCTACCTATCAAAAGGCAACACTGCAAATATTAAACCAATACATTTCAGAGAATAACAATACATGACCTACTGGGGAAAGAGAACAAGTGGCAATGTCAAATAGGAATTACATAAACAGAATACCTCAGCTCAGTTACACATGCAGAACATACACCATCACCAAACAAGGAATCAAAATTTAGAAACAAGAAGACAATAATTAAACTGGGAACCCCAAAAGCCAAACTTGGAATGTACAACAACACTGTAGAAATAAAGCTATAAATTAATTTCCTCTTGTACTAAACAAAGCACAGACATTATTGATGCACATTTCCCAAAGCTGACATATTCCAGTTAATAAATTCAAAATAAAGAGATATTTTTCTACCTTTTTTGCATTTTTTTTCAGTTGCAATTGTTCCAGCCACTTTCTTCTGGTTTCTTCATGCCTTCTGCTAACTCTCCATCGTCTGCTGTCCATTTGTCCTTTCTTCTCTCTTCTAGTTTTTTTCCATTCTCCCTCTACATCTGCTTTAAGATACTAATCTTTCTCCTTTTGCTCCTTTCTCATTCCTATTTCATCCACTCAAATTTTACCCCTCCATCCTCAATCACCACTTACTCTCCCAATACCCGGCCAATTGCAGATTTTTCTTCCCTCCCACACAAAATATTTTTCCCCTCTCCATTTCTCTCTCCCAGCCCCATACCATTCTAATCCTCCTCCAACATCAGCTCCCTTCTAGTTCCAGCCCCACCCAGCATCCGCTCCCTTCTAGTCCCCGCATCAGCCCATTTCCAGTCCTATCCTAGCCCCACCATCAGCCCATTTCCTGTCCTAGCTACCCCCCACTAAGCCCATTTCCAGTCCTAGCAAGCCCCCCTGTCCATTACCATTTCTAGCCCCCCCATAGCCCATTACCACTCCTAAGCCCCCCAACAGCCCACGTCCAGTCCTAACCCTCCCATCACCCCATTTTCATTCTTAGCCCCCCCATAGCCCATTACCAGTCTTAACCCACCAATTAGCCCACCTCCAGTCCTAACCCCCATCTGCCCATTTCCAGTCCTAGCCCCCACCATAGCCCATTACCAGTCCTAAACCCCCCGCTGCCATTAGCCCACTTCCAGTCCTAACCCCCCATTACCAAATTTCAGTCTTAGCCCCTCCATAGCTCATTATCAGTCCTAACTCCCCCCATCAGCCCACCTCCAGTCCTTCCTAACCCCCATCAGCCCATTTCCAGTCCTACCCCCCCCCCCTCATCAGCCCAGGTAAATAAAAAAAAAACCAAAACCCTGGCTTCTGCTGCTGCAGCCATGGCAGCAGCAGAATCAGCTGTCCCGCGGCCCCTTCCCCTCTGCCCGGAAGAGCCCTGAGTCTGCTCCTTCAGCGGCGGGCTTTTCAAGCCGCAAAGAGAGTATTTCCCTCTCGTGCGGCTTGAAAAGTGAATAGGCTTAAGCCGCGCGAGAGGGAAATACTCTCTTCGCAGCTTGAAAAGTCCGCCGCTGAAGGAGCAAACTCAGGGCTCTTCCGGACAGAGGGGAAGGGGCCGCGGGACAGCTGATTCTGCTGCTGCTACGGCTGCAGCAGCAGAAGCCAGGTCTTTTTTTTTTTTAATTGACAGTTGATTCTGCCGCTGCCATGGCGGCAGCAGCAGAAGCCAGGTTTTTTTTTTTTGTTTCCTTCCGTCGCGGGCCGCACAAAGTTCTCTCATGGGCCGCATGCGGCCCGCGGGCTGCGTGTTTGAGACCCCGGTATTAGACCAAGGAACACTCTTAGGTGTACATAGTTTCTCATTTCATATCTACTCTTTGACTCCAGTATGTAAATAGTTTTCCCTGTTACCCAAGTTTTACTGACCTGTTATTTGTAAACACAGAACTATGTACATGTTCTGATTTTTCTGTTCCATGTAAACCGCGCTGATGTCGAATAGCGCGGTATATAAGAAACTGTAAATAAATAAATAAATAAATAAATATGAGATGCACATTTGGATTGTCGGATATATTGAAACAAATTTTCTAATGAGATGCTCCCCTTTTATCCTAAATCATCTAACTTGGTAACAGAGGGAATGAAGGCCTTTTTTTAATACCAACAAAAGAAATAAAAGAAGAAAAGCTTTCTGCAAGCTTGAAACCAACAAAGTTCAAACAGGAATCAATAAAGCAATCATGTACAGTCAACCCTTATAAGGATTTAAGTCAGATGACCTCAAAAAAGGTTTGAATGAAGAACTGAATAACTCCAGAGGGCAGCTCTCAGGCTAACCATATAGGTATAAGATTTCTTTCCTACAGATAATTCCAGAGAGCTGTTATTGGCAAACCGAGCTCTCCTTATCTGAAAAAGAAAAATTCATTAAATCAGATCTAAAGACAGAGGTGAGTGATACATTAGCAAGCCACTGAGGATAACATTAGCAGCATCTGAATCTGATAGCACTGAACAAAAACAAACCTGTTTGCATGTGAAAAACCTTCTGACAGAGTTCTCTCCTTTTTTCTCCCTTTAAGTAGGCAAGAAATCAGTCAGAGCTTGTCAAGTCCATTCACTAGTAGGTGATTCAGCTTTGACGGTGCAGACAGGATTTTGAAGTGTTTAGGCTGGTTTCCACTGAACAGGGGCTCTGGTGATAGCTTGGAAACTTGGCCCTTTGACTAAGATCCAAGTGTAAGTCTGATCTGTGAGCTGAGGGCAATCCTTTCTTCACCTTTTGACTGTGATTGAGAATCTTTTACAGTATGGGGGTGCTTAATGCCATTAACTTAATGCCCCTACCAGCCAACCAGTCAAGGATACAAAACTCTATGGATCCTTGTCAAAGCAAAAGGATTAACCTTTCTGTCTACATATAGCTTGGAAGTAAAATAAAGCATTTTGTAAATATTTCTAACGTATCTGGAAAATATCTTGGGAAACTGCCCACCGATAAGAACCCACAATCCTCAGTACAGTTTTGCTAGCAATGGTCTATGCAGCATGCTGAACTAAGAGAAAGGCAGTTTGCCAGCAGCACAGCCCCTGACACACAGGCTGCTGAACCAACAGAGTGGGGGGAGGGGGGGGATATTAGCAACAAGCCATGGAACCAACAGCAACAGATGCAGGTCAACTGGATCTAAGGTTGTCAACTGGCTTTAGATGCACCCAAAAGGCTTCATCTAGTCCTGGGTTTATCCCATTGCATGCAGGGATTGCATTTAGTTCTGATTTCTCCATTGCACTCCATACGAAATGGAAAACTACAAGTCTCTGCATGCAATGGAGTAAATCCAGGACTGGATCAAGCCTGTAGGGGACATCTGGAGCCCATTGGCCATTGTAACTGGATCCGATCTCAAGGCATCTAGGGAGGAACAGGAATTGTTTCTTTTTTTTCTATCTATCTTGTTTTCAGTTTTCTTTTCTTTTTTTTATGCAGCATGAGGACAAGATCCCAGGGCATCTTTTTTGATGATTTTTATTTTTGGGCCAAAATATTCCAGTGGAACCAAGTGAGCAGCACAGGAGGAGCAAAAACACAGCAGAGTGTTGAGGGCTAAACCTGTGTGTATTGGTTCAGTGGAGATAAACTCCCAAAGGAGTGCTCATCATGGGGAGAAAAACCCACTAAGATGGAGATATAGCTGTGTTTTTGGTCCCCTTTTCACTCACACAGAATGAAAACACAGCCAAAGGAAATTCATTTTAATAAAGACCAAATTTGCCACAAATGCCGATGTCAGCCATGAACAATGTGGATTCAAGATGCCCCCCATTATTGAGAATACCCATTCACAAAAGCATGTTGTATGGAAGGCAGGAAATAAGTACTGGCCAGCAGATGAAATATGACACCAGTGATATTGCTGCTGGTGCAGTCCGTGCAACAATGGACTCGTCCAGCTGGATTCCTACATGCTGACCACCCGTTGTGACCCTTTGATAAAAGACAGTATCAACTTTTGGTCCAATGTTATAACTTAATGGAGAAGGTACTGGTGGCTAAGATGCAGGAATGTGCAGGAATGCTAAGGCATTTGTGGAAGTGACCTCAGTGGACTCCAATATATTACATGACTTATTTTCTACTACTACTACTGCGATTCATCATTCAACAAGGCATATACAGCACTGTACAGAAACATACAAGACGGTCCCTGCTCGTCAGAGCTTACAATCTAATCAAGACAGACAATATAATAGCTGAGAACAAGGGTACACATAAGGAAAAGAAGGAAAGCAAGGGATCAGGCTTCAAAAGCAGTCTCAAAGAGGTGAGCCTTTAGCATGGATTTGAAAAGAGGCAGAGATGGAGCCTGATGCATAGACTCAGGTAGTTTATTCCAGGCATATGGCGCAGCAGGGTGAAAGGAACACAGTCTGGAATGGCAGAGGAAGAAAAGGGCATAGAGAGAAGCAAGCCAGAAGAAAAGCGGAGTTCATGAGGAGGGGAATAGGGAGAGCGGAGAGAGGAAAGGTAGTGAGGAGCAGTGAAACTAATGCATTTTGTGATACAGTGGCCAGCACAGAGCCCATGGATATAGGAAAAAAGGAAGAGCTTACCTTGCAGTCACAAGGGCAGAAAGCAGGTTCAGGTTATGAGAAGCCAGAGAATGGTGGAACAAGCTTTCCCTGCACTGGGTGTGACGCAGCAGAAAGCCAGAAAGCACATTCAGGTTGTAAGGTTCCAGAAAACAGTAGAACAAACTTTCCTTACACGGGCTGTGACGCAGTACAAAGCCAGGAAACTAATTATGTCCACCTGGGCCAGGAAGCACGTACAACATGCAGGAGCCAGGGGGATAAAAGTGGCTGGGAAATCCCAGTAGGAGGAGGAGCAGTGAATGGAGGTGCATTGGAAGGCAAGGGAGGTGTTCGAGCACAGGTCTCCCAAGCCAGAGGGGGCATCGTCCCAAGGAGAGTGAGTAAGCAGCTGGAGGGCGTAGGTCACAAGCAGGAGAGCTTGCTGGGACCAGGAAGCATCGGGTGTGTCCCTGCAGTAAGGAACAGCAGAAAAGAAGCCTTTCCTGGAAGTTACCAGAGCCCAGTCCAGACAATTGCTGAGGGGAACTCTCATGCCAAAGCAGGCTACAGCCCAAGTAAAGGTGCTCGGTTAAGAGAGGAAGGTGTGGAAGCTGGTTATCCAAGAAACAAAGCTAAGTACACTAATTTTTCCAGAGGGCAAAAGGTGAGTTCAGCTAGAAAAGCAAAGGTTAATTGGTGGAAGGAAAACCCTTGGTGGAAGGAAAAAGGAAGCCTAAGAGAAATAGGCTCCAGAACAGGTCCCCAGGACTTCCCTTATACAGAATGGTTCCTTGCCCCAAGAGCTGCTGCCTCTAGAGAGAGTTCTGTGAATGATAGATGTGGAAAGTGTTACCCACTTACAAGTTTAGACACTGAGCAGATGCAATGGGAGAGCAGTAATCAGGACATTGATTATAGCCCAATGGATTGCACGCTCTGTATATCGGATGAGATTACCTCTTTATGTTAATCAAGGAAACAAGAGCATTGTTGTACCTGTTTTTGAAAGACGGCGCCTTTTTGGTTATTTTGCTGTGAAGAAACAGCTTGTTTAATCCTTTGTTTGCTGTATGATGAAAAACCAGAAATCCACACGGGAAAGGGAATAAATCCTCATCATTATAATTTTGCCTTAAATACGGCTACAGAGTTGTCTTTATCAAGGCAGCTTGCACCACACGCCCTAGGCGACCGCCTAATAAGGACTATGGTAGCAAGCGTCTGACAAATGGCGTAGTTTTTCAGATTTCAGGACAAAGAATACAGTGGAAGGCCAGCAGAATTACCAGTGCCGGAGAGCAAGACACAGGTTTGTTGCTGACCACGCCCAAGGGATTCCAGAATCCAGAGAGGCAAGAGTACCTTCTCAAGGCCGGAATCACCACCTGAGCCAGGTAATAAGTATCTGTGCACAGGCAAAGGGGGATTCTGGTGAGAAGGGATACTAGGCACGAGAGCCAGAGCATAGTTGTAGTTTGAAAAAGTGCCACACTTGGTGTTTGTGTTGTCTGTTTGTGTTTCAGTGTTTGGAGATGGAGAGTCCACAGGAGATACTATGATGGATCAGTCTCCAATTTGAAAAACAACACGAGTTAGCCCAGCAGAGCCAGGAGCAAGCATTGGCAGCCATGCAGGCTCAACAAAAACCGCTGACCGACATGATTCAGACTTTGCTGGCGGAGAGAGTGGCAGAAAAGACACCAGAGGGACATTGTTGTGGGGTAGGCCCACAGACATGTGGGGTATTATCCTTTGGATAATTGACAAAAGATGATAACATTGATGACTTCCTGGAGGCTTTCGAGCGAGTAGCTCATAGTGCCGGCTGGCCCTATGAACAGTGGGCGGTTAGATTAGCCACATCCCTAACGGGGGAAGCCCTAGCGGCGTACAAGGCTATGCCCACCGCCCAGGCGACAAATTATGAAGAAGTCAGAGCAGCCATACGGGACAGACTAGGCTTATCGCCTATAGTATACCGCCATATGTTCCGAGCGACCCAACTCCAGCCAGGCGAAACCCCTAAGGCACTTCGCCAAAGGATCCATAACCTCGTCTGGAAGTGGTTCACTCCTGAGGGGAGAACCATGGAAAGTGTACTTGATATGCTTGTCAGAACAATTTTCAGAGGCTGTTCCAGCCGAGATATGTTCATTTTTGACTCTGCAGAATTGTCAGACCTCAAGCGAGGCAGCTCACCTAACGGAAAGGTTCATGGAGACTGGATTAGCCCATAAACCACCGAGAGGCGCTGACGACACTTGTGGGTTAGCCAATTTTGGAAAGGAAGGAAAAGACCCTATGTTTGGTGTACCAGCTGTTGTTAGAAAAATGCCTAGAAATGAGGTCAGGGACGCACACATTAAATGTTTTAAATGTGGGAGGCGGGGTCACAGGAAGGATGAATGTGTTGTGCGAACAGCTTTGATGAATAAGGATGAAAAATACAGGCAGGCAGGCTTTCGCCTAGAAGTAGAAGTCCAAGGTGTGGTAGCTAAGGCCCTACTTGATTCAGGGGCGGACCAAACAATGATTTCAAAGAAATTCTGGCGCCTCCTACAGGCCAGGAATGTGTCCACCCCGACTCAACCTGAGAGTAGGTCTAGAATACGCTGTGTATACGGGTCCTCCACCTACTACCCTCTCTATAGGGTTACGATAAAAGGTTTAGGAGCCCGGAGAAAGGTCCTAGTGGCAGTGATACCCAGGTTGCCTTATGACCTAGTTTTAGGCCGAGATTGGCCGCTCTTCTATAAGAGCCTAGGAGAGGGCATACAGGGAAAAAAGGGGATGGTATCTACGAGGTCCCAGGCCCAAGGTTCAGGGGAGCGGACGGAACCCCCTGAGGACACTGCCCACTCTGCAGAGGAGGAGAGAGAATCTCTGGAAGGGGAGGATAGGCCCCTAGATGAAACTTTAGGGGAGCTGCCCCAACATGAGGATTTGGTCAGTCCCCCTGCAAAAAGCTGTAAGAAAAGTAAGGGAGAAAAGCGACGGGAAGGCCACCATAGGGCTCAGTTGAGGGCTGGAGCTGAGGATGGGTTAGGTTTTCACTGGGTCCCGGCTGATCTAGTCAAAAGATTCCCATTGTTCCCAAAAGAACAGAAGGTGGATCCTGCGTTAAAGCGCGCCTTCGAGTACTCCCAGATGGATAGAGATATTCTCCCCAGATTCCTAATGGAAGGAGATATTTTATATCGGGAGAGTAATGATCCCCAGACAGGAGCTGTTAGAAAGCAGCTAGTGGTACCAACGGCCTTTAAATCCGTGGTTATGAGACTGGCCCACGATCACCTGGTGGGTGGGCACAAGGGTGTTTTAGGTACCCTCGATCAGATATTGGCCCGCTTTTACTGGCCCGGGGTATTCAAAGAGACAAAACGCTTTTGCGAGGCATGCCCCTCGTGTCAGAGGGTATCGGCCGCAAAACCAAAAGGTGTCCCTATGATACCTACCCCTACTATATCGGAACCAGTGCGCCGGATGGCGATGGATATAGTAGGTCCTTTAGTGAAAACCCCTAGGGGATTTCAGTACATCCTAGTAATTATGGATCAGGCCACCCGTTTCCCCTGGGCAGTGCCACTAAGAAACATTTCGGCCAAGACCATAGCGGGGGAATTAATTAAATTGTTTTGTGAAATAGGGTTTCCGAAGGAGATGTTAACAGACAGGGGCAGTAATTTCCTGTCACGCTACCTGGCGCAGGTATGGGATGCCTTCGGAATACAACACATAAAAACAGCAGCTTACCATCCACAATCTAACGGGTTGGTAGAACGTTTCAACCAGATCCTCAAGCAAATGTTGAGGAGGGGGCTGGATGGTAAAATGGCTGACTGGGACACAATGCTCCCATTCGTTTTATATGCCAATAGGGAGCGCACACAAGCCTCATTGGGAGCCTCTCCCAATGAGTTAATGTTTGGCCGTGCCCCAAGAGAATTCCTGGATATTTTAAGGGAGCAGTGGACAGAGCCAAAAGGGGAAGAGGTAGGAGTACCGCAGTTTCTGCAAGAATTAAGGTCCCGATTACAGAGAGCTTCACAGGCCGCTGAGTGTCACTTACAGGACAGTCAACAGCAGCAGAAGCGATACTATGACTGGGGGAAGAAACCCCGTCAATTGGCCATAGGTGAAAGGGTAGTAGTAATGGTGGCAGACCCTGGGCCGAAATTTGAAGCCCAGTGGAGGGGACCCTACACCATAGTGGATAGTAAGGGACCGGTCTCCTATGTGGTAGAGACCGACAGGGGGCGCTTTCAGGTGTACCACATTAATGTTTTGAAACCCTGGCGAAAGAGGACATCGGCTTTTGGCTGGGTAAAGGTTAAGCTCCAGACCCATTCGGGTATTACGTGCTGTGAGAACATGAGTCCCACAGCCCATAATATATTAAGGGGGGGACATGTGATACAGTGGCCAGAACAGAGCCCATGGATATAGGAAAAAAGGAAGAGCTTACCTTGAGGTCACAAGGGCAGAAAGCAGGTTCAGGTTATGAGAAGCCAGAGAATGGTGGAACAAGCTTTCACTGCACTGGGTGTGACGCAGCAGAAACCCAGAAAGCACATTCAGGTTGTAAGGTTCCAGAAAATAGTAGAAGAAACTTTCCCTACACTGGCTGTGCCGCAGTACAATTATGTCCACCTGGGCCAGGAAGCACGTACAACGTGTAGGAGCCAGGGGGATAAAAGTGGCTGGGAAATCCCAGTAGGAGGAGGAGCAGTGAATGGAGGTGCATTGGAAGGCAAGGGAGGTGTTCGTGCACAGGTTTCCCAAGCCAGAGGGGGCATCGTCCCAAGGAGAGTGAGTAAGCAGCTGGAGGGCGTAGGTCACAAGCAGGAGAGCTTGCTGGGACCAGGAAGCATCGGGTGTGTCCCTGCAGTAAGGAACAGCAGAAAGGAAGCCTTTCCTGGAGGTTACCAGAGCCAAGTCCAGACAATTGCTGAGGGGAACTCTCATGGCAAAGCAGGCTACAGCCCAAGTAAAGGTGCCCGGTTAAGAGAGGAAGGTGTGGAAGCTGGTTATCCAAGAAACAAAGCTAAGTACACTAATTTCTCCAGAGAGCAAAAGGTGAGCTCGGCTAGAAAAGCAAAGGTTAATTGGTGGAAGGAAAACCCTTGGTGGAAGGAAAAAGGAAGCCTAAGAGAAATAGGCTCCAGTACAGGTCCCCAGGACTTCCCTTATACAGAACGGTTCCTTGCTCCAAGAGCTGCTGCCTCTAGAGAGAGTTCTGTGAATGATAGATGTGGAAAGTGTTACCCACTTACAAGTTTAGACACTGAGCAGATGCAATGGGAGAGCACTAATCATGACATTGATTATAGCCCAATGGATTGCACGCTCTGTATATCGGATGAGATTACCTCTTTATGTTAATCAAGGAAACAAGAGCATTGTTGTACCTGTTTTTGAAAGACGGTGCCTTTTTGGTTATTTTGCTGTGAAGAAACTGCTTGTTTAATCCTTTGTTTGTTGTATGATGAAAAAACAGAAATCCACACGGGAAAGGGAATAAATCCTCATCATTATAATTTTGCCTTAACCACGGCTACAGAGTTTTCTTTATCAAGGCAGCTTGCACCACACGCCCTAGGCGACCGCCTAATAAGGACTATGGTAGCGAGCGTCTGACAATTTGTAGGTCAGAAGTTGGGCTGGTAGAAGATTAGCCATGCAGTGGAGTTCTGAACAGATTGAAGGTGAGAGGAGTGACTAAGAGAGAGACCAGTAAGGAGGAGGTTGCAATAGTCTAGATGGGAGGTGACTAGGGAGTGGATGAGAGTTTTAGCAGGGTGATCAGAAAGGAAGGGGCAGATTTTATTGATGTTATAGATGAAGAAAAGACAGGCTTTAGCAATCAAATGGATGTCTGAAGAGAAAGAGAGGGAGGAGTCAAAGATGACCCCAAAGTTGTGGGCTGAAGAAACAGGAAGTAGAGTGTTATCAACAGAGATAAAGAAAGGAGGAAAGTAGAGGAGGGTTAAGGGGAAAAATAAGAAGTTTAGTTTTGGCCATGTTCAATTTCAAACAGCAGTGAGACATCCAGGCAGTGAGGACAGATCGGCAGGCAGAGATTCGAGCTTGGAGTGTCAGAAAATATCAGCTGTAGAGAGATATATCTGAAAGTCTTCAGCATAAAAATGGTACTGAAAGACATGGGAGGAAATAAGAGCACCAAGTACTGGGTATAAAGAGAGAAAAGGAGAAAGCTCAGAACAGACCCTTAGGGTACACCAACTGAGAGTGGGATAGCAATAGAAGAGGAACCACCAGAACAAACACTGAAAGAATTATGGGAAAGATAAAAAGAGAACCAGGACAGCACAGAACCCCTAAAACCAAGTGAGAACAAAGTGTCGAGGAGAAGGCGGTGGTCAGTAGTGTCAAAAGCAAGAGAAAGGTCAAGAAGAATAAGGATTGAGTAAAGGCCCCTGGATTTAGCCAGGAATAAATCACTGGAGACTTTTGCAAGAGCAGTCTCAGTAGCATGAAAGGGATGAAAGATTGGAGTGGGTCTAGTAGGGCTCAAGGCAACGGCAGAGCACTGCAGGTTCAGAAAGTTTGGAAATGAAGGGAAGAAGGGTTAATAATTAGAAGGACAAGTTGGGTCGAGTGATGATTTCTTTAGGATAGGTGTGACCAAAGCATTCTTGAAGGCTGCAGGGACAGTTGCAGTGGAGAGCGATAGATTGAAAATATGAGAAATGGGATGGATGATAGAGGAGGAGATGGAGTTAAGAAGATGATTATGGCTTGGATCAGAGAAACAGGTTGTGGTTTTAGAGGATGAGAGAAGATGAGAGGTTTCCTCTTCGGAGATATTAGAAAAGGATGAAAGAGTAGTGGAGACTGAGGAGAAGAGGAGATGATGCTGATCTAGTGGGGAATTGAAGTATAATCTTGTGGATTTTATCATGGAAATAGTTGGCTAGGGTTTTGGCAGCAAGAGAAGGAGGGGTTGGAAGTGGAGGTCTTTGAGGAGAGAGTTGAGAGTTGGGAAGAGATGGAGGGGGTCAGAGGCAAGAGAATTAGTCAGATGGACATAGTCATTTTGCTTGGCAAGTGCTATAGCTGACTGGAAGGAGAAGGGCATGGATTTGAAGTGAAGAAAGTCAGAAAGGGTGTGGGATTTGAGCCACAAATTCTAAGTTGATCGGGCACAAGAGCATTGATAACAGTTGAAGACAGCCAGGGCTGAGGTATAGTGCATGTCACAGGACATGGCAGGGGTGGAGCAAGGGTATCCACAGCAGAGAAGAGGGCAGTATTTAGGAAGCTACAGCCTCATCAATGGACTTAGAAGACAAAGTGGAGAAAGAAGTGATGAGACAATAGTGGAGAGAGCCAATGGACTGATAGCATGAAGATTTCTAAAAAGGTAGGAGGATACTGGGTGAGACTGAGGTGAGGAGTGATGAAGAGTGAAGCTCAGCGGGTAGGGTAAGGATACAGGTCTCTGATGTTACTTTCTGAAGCTCTGGCTTGCGTCAGAACAGCCTCTTCTCTGATAGGCAAGAGGGAGGGGGAGGAACAGATAAAGGAAGGGGAGAAAATGCTATCAGATATGGTACAGTTAATGCTGACAATGCAACAGGGTGAGATCTCTTTCCTTCGCTCAATTCCTACTGCCCCTCTGCCTCTTGTGCTCACATTCCCGCATCTTAGCCACCAGTACCTTCTCCATTAAGTTATAACATTGGACTGAAAGATGATACTGTCTTTTATCAAAAGGGTCACAAAGGGTGGTCAGCATGTAGGCATCCAGCCGGATAAGTCCATTGTTGCAAAGACTGCACCAGCAACAATATCACTGGTGTCATTCATTGCCCCTGATAACCCCAGCAGCTTAACTACAGAGTGGTCTGGCTGAACTCAGAATCTCCATGCATTTAGATTTGGATTGGAATTTTTACTTAACAGTAATCACTCATCTTTTCACACTTAAGGAGAGTTACAGTCAGGTACAAATATAACAACCCCGATGCCCGAAAGGATGAACCATACCTATGTTTTTCTCAAGAGACTGCTTATGACCGCCATCATCACTCCCGAGTGAAGCAGAACATAGAGCTGTGCAGGCCAAAATGTTTCAGTTTGTTTAGTTTCTTGGGTTATTCATAGGATTTTTCATTTTCTGCAGGTGTTTTTTTTGTTGGGGAGAGGGGCATTGACATCCATAGTCTGTGCTATTACTCAATAGCGTGCTCTACTGGTCAGTAGCATGCACTAAGTAGTGTGTACTACTGAATGATAGTGCATGCTACTGGGCAATAGTCTGCTTTATTGATGACACAAGACAGAAATAACATTTTAGTTTTCTTTTTGTTTTGGGTGAAAAACAATATAAAACAACATGAGAAACATCATTAGCATTTCCCATGCTATTTCAGATGAATGCACATCCATAGCTTTCTCTACTGTTGCCAGTAATCTGTCTAATCTCTCCCTTCTGTCTCCAGTTACCTGCCTTAAACCTTACCATTTCACCTGTGTATTATGTTCTCTGCATTTTGTATTGTATTGGAACCGCCTTTAGTATTACAATTGTATATCCCTACTGCTATTGTCTATAGTGTAGTCATCCAAATGCCAATTACACAGTATCTAATTTAATTGCTGATTCATTACATGTAGCGAATGAGTCAACCAAGCTCATTACATTGTAGCTGTTTATAATCCCTTAAGGCCGCGGTCCACGCATCCAAGTGCTTGCACATTGCTGTCTATTTATTCAAGTGCTCACACACTACTTGCCTTAAAAGAGTAGTGTTTTACACTATCTATCACCTTACCGCACCATGTGGACACCCATAATGATTCACCACCACCTCACACTTTCCATTTGCTGCTTATTATTATTAATTCTAACGCACAGCACCCTAGCCCTCACCCCCAGTCACAACAACATCCCAGTGCTACCACGCTCATGGAAAGAATGGTCAAGCCCTCCTTATCTACAGTCTTACGCTGCAGGTCACCATCCAAGTCCACACCTAATCTATGTCGCCATCCAGCAAAGAGAGTTGCCCAGAGAGGTACGCTGCACACGCTCCCGCAACCTGAACTGTGCCCTCATTAATGCACGTTTGATCAGGAATAAATGGCCTGCAGTAGCGGATCTAATCTCTACCCATGACTTAGACATCCTTATCACCGAGACGTGGCTGTCCACATCCGACGCTATCATCCTACACAAATTTGTCTCTCCAAACTTCACAATCCACCCCTGCTACAGATCTGAAAGAAGAGGTGGAGGAGTACTCATTCTAACAAAGCAGGAATTACAATACCAGATCACATCAACCAGCAGTACCACAAACCTAGACTCCATCACCATTTCGAACAAGTACAGCAACATCAGTTTGATCTACAGGGCCCCATCACCAGCCCCAGATGATCTATCCACCATCATCGACTCTGCTGGAAACCCCCAGAACCCACGTGCCCAAAACTGGGTGATGGGAGACTTCAACCTCCCCTCGCTTCAGGACAACCTCGCCGAGGCCTTCATAGAAGCGCTTACTGAGTTAGGCTACATCCAAATAGTAAACTCCCCCACACATGTAAAAGGTAACAAACTCGACCTAATATTCGCCCCTAAAGATATAATCGATGCCACCCTCAAGAATGACCTCACTGTCAGCCCTGTACCATGGTCCGACCACAGCCTGATATTATTTCAGATACCATCACAACAATTACAAAATGTTAACCAGGCCACAAATGAACCCACTGTCTCATTTTCAAAGCGGTTCCGGCAATTCAACATGGAGGACACCATGGTCAAAATTCAGCCACTCCAAAACCCTCCACATCAATGCCTGGATGAAATGATTACCTCATGGAACTCTTGCCTTGATGCTGAAGCCAAAATAGCCATCACTAAGAAAACAGCTAGAAAAAGGAAAAATGCGCCGTGGTTCTCTCCCGAAGTCCGAACATCACTACTCAAGCTAAGGAGGCTCGAAAGATCATGGCGGCGATCCCGATCAACCGAGAAACTAGTAATCTACAACGAACACCTAAAAAGACACCGATCAGACGTAACAGCCAGAATGAAACAATTCCATACAGAGCTTCTACAACGCTCATTAAACAAGCCTCACGAGCTCTTCAGCCTAGTCAAAACTTTATCAAAGGAGCCCTCTTCCATACAAACAAACCTCCCTGACCCTCAGGAATATGCGGACTTCCTTCATACCAAGGCAAACCAGTCAAACACAATGAACACACACAACTCTCCCCTAACAACCCCACCATGTACTGCAACAACTGTTACCAAAAACTCCATCAATGAGTTCTCTGCACCATCTGCAAGATACATACAGGACATCATCTCTTCCATAAACACCACCACAGCACCGAATGACCCATGTCCGGCATCTTGGATAAAATCCCTGCGGACCGAACTCAGCCCTTTCCTCTCAAAACTCATTAGTCTATCCTTCTCAACGGGGACATTCCCCAAAAGCCTAAAACAGACAGCTATAAGACCATTACTGAAGAATAGCAAATTAGACCCAGCACGGATGGACTCTTACAGGCCCATATCAAGTATCCCGCTTCTGGCAAAAATCATTGAGAAGGTTGTTCAACAGCAACTCAACCATCACATCGAAACAAATGCTCCCCTCGACCCTTCCCAACATGGATTTCGAGAATTGCATGGTGTCGAAACCCTCCTGACCACATTATTCAATACACTTACCATTGGACTTGACAACATCAAACAAGGGTTCGCTCTGATATTCCTGGACATTGCAGCAGCCTTTGACACGGTATGTCACGAAATACTCCTTTCCCGACTCAGTGAGAAGGGCATTCAGGGAAATGCTCTATCTTGGTGTGCATCATATTTGACAGATCGTTGGCAACACGTACGAGCCGGTCCCTCCACCTCCACACCTTTTCTCCAAGAAAAAGGCGTTCCACAAGGATCATCACTATCCGCCTTACTATTCAACATTTACATGCAGCCCATATGCAATATCGTCAAATCTTTCAACATTGACTGCCTGATTTATGCCGACGATGTTCTCCTCCTCATGCCTTTCCTATTAGACAATCCAGATCTCACGCCCCTCTCTGCCTGTTTTGATGCGGTCACAGATTGGTTACATGCACAGAAGCTAAGAATAAACTTTAAAAAGACAGAGGTCCTTTTCATCACTAGAAAGTCATCATTCATTCCACCTAGTTCCCTGAAGGTCAGGGATGCGGAACTCATAAGCAAACCATCAATTCGGTACCTTGGAGTCATCCTTGACCAAAAACTTAACATGAAGGCCCAGATAAACAATATGGTAAAAGCAGTATATAACAAAATCAGAACTCTTCGCCACCTGAGACAGCTACTGGAACCCGAAGACTTTCGGACAGTATACCAGGTCCTAGTGATTCCACATTTTGATTATGCAAACGCCATATTACACGGCCTTCCAAAAGCCACAATAAACCCACTGCAACTTGCCATGAATGCAGCCGCCAGAATTCTTCATGGTGCATCAAGGAGGAAACATATAACACCAATACTAAAGAACCTGCACTGGCTTCCAATCCAAAGCAGGATCTCGTTCAAAGTGATGTCTTTGACATTCAAAGCCGTAAACAACTGCTCATCTACATCAGTCATCGACCTCATCCAGATGACACCTTCCAACAGAGTAAGAAGATCAGCCGCTATAAATACCTTGACCCTTCCAAGTCAGATCACAAAATGCTCACAAGCAGCCAGATCCAGAGCGTTTTCGCTTTATGTACCTACCTGTTGGAATGCACTACCCCCAGCTATCAGGGCTATCAAGGACATCTCACAATTTAGGAAAGCACTCAAACATCATCTCTTCCTACAATACTACATTGATCAGGAACACTATCCACAGCAAACCACTCCAAGTGTCTTATATACGCAACCCGTGAATAACAACCAACCCTCGAATAACAACCGCACAAAATCGAAACCTAGCCCGCCAAACTCAGATCCCCCAGACTAATAGCACCCCATTCACCCTATTATCTGCTAATAAACAGTCGAAACAATAGCTACACTCCTGAAATATTCATGAACATATGTTGCACTACCTGTATATATCTGTATATAGTTACCCTGTTCTGTTCTAACTGTATCTAGTTACCCTGTTTAACTATACTTAGTTACATTGTTATAGCTGTACTTTAGATACCTGTTATATTGTAAGTCCAGTACAGACATTCTGCACTGAACAGTTTTGTTCGATGTAAACCGCACTGATGCTGAAGAGCGCGATATATAAGAAAGTTAAATAAATAAATAAATAGCAGAAGGTTGTTACAACATGGACAACAGGCAGGCAAGGGAAGTCTATGCATATGTGAATTTATTTAACAGGTTTTTGTATACTGCTTTATCATTTAGTGGTTTACAATGTAACTTAAACTTGGTAATGTACATTAAACAGGGACATTGATAACTTAGATTTTTCTGAGGCAATGGAGGGTTAAGTAATTTGCCCAAGGCCACAAGGAGTGCAGCTAGGAACCAAACCCCAGTTGCCTGGTCCCCAAGCCAGTGTTTGAACCATTAAGCTACTTGTCTACTTTTTGATGTATATGTGCATGTCTGTCTGTCTCTATGTAGATGTACATGCATGCATACTTATACCCACTCCAAGACAGGTATAATTTTATTTTAATTTCCTGTAAACCACATTGAAGTGGTATAGCAAGAACCCATAAAAAATAAATAAATGATGTACATCTATATGCTGGAAAGAAGAGATGCATATGTGTATTTTTTATGACATATACACGTAAGTACCAATTCAGCATCAATTCTTCACTTCAGAGAAAGCCTACATCATATATATAATTTATTTAACATGTTTTCTATACTGTCTTTTCCTTCAATCAAAACATATATAAGCAGCATACACAGCAAACAGGGGGGAAACATGTAGGAGGAGTAGAGAGCAACTTATTTACAGAAATGTGTATAAGTGGTTTACATGGCATATATAAGCAGAGTACACAGCAAACAGGGGGGGAGCATGTAGGGGACATAGAGAGCAACTTATTTACAGAAATGGGTATAAGCGGTATCTGTACATAGTTCCAACTGTTTCATACAAAAGGTTACTACTTGTTTCATGTAAATTTCTATCATTTAACAGTACATAGTTCTAACTGTTCCATGTAAATGTTCCTACTTGTTCATTGTAAACTGTTTTGCCTTGCAGAAAAACGGTATATACAACCAGCTTAATAAATACATAAATATGGCATATATATAAGCAGAGCTCACAGCAAATGGGAGGGGGGAGGCATGTAGGAGATGCAGCGAGTAACATATTTATAGAATTGAGTATAAGTGGCATGATGGCAGGGGACTTAGGAAGAAATTTATTTACAAAGTAGGCAAATACATTTCAATCACTGGGGGATTCATCTAGAAGGAGGAGGGTGTCATAATGGATCTTGTTCAAGGTACTGCATGGGTAGATGCTGTGCATGAGGTGGTAAGTCCAAAATGGTCCATGTAGGGTAGGTGCTTTAGTTCCTTTCTGAAGTCTTTGATGTCAGTAGTAGCTCTTAAGTCATCAGGAAGGGAGTTCCAAAGGGATGGTGCTGGAAGGGATAATGCTCTTGAAAATATAGCCTTTGTGATTTGGGGGTAGAATCTGGGCATTTGGATGGTGTCCAGTCTGTTGTGTCTTCTTAGCCTGATGCTTGTGTCAGAGCTGATTAAGGCCTCGAAGTCAATGGCATACATGTTATGCTTGATTTTGAATATGTTCAGGGTAGTTTGGAATTACAGTAGATGTGGGAAGTGAGTGGGAACCAGTGCTGTTCTTTCAGTATTGCATAATGTGGTTGTGCCTTGTCGAGTCAGTGATTATACATGCTACCGTATTTTGTGCCATCTGCAAGAGTCGAATTTGCTTGTGTAGGCTGACGTATATGGAATTACAGTAATCCAAGATGGGTGTTATGCTGGTTTAACATACGGTTCTGAAATGGTCTTGGTTGAGTAGGGGTTTAAGTCTTTGTATAATTGCCATTTTGTGGTATGTGTTCCTTGTGGTTTTGTTTATGTGTGAGTGAAATTCCAAGTTCTTGTCCAGTATGACTCTTGGGTATTTAACTTTGTCTTTGATAGGTATAGTCTGGTTGAGTAGGGTGATTGACTGAGGAAGACAAAGGATGTATTGTGTGTGATGATGAGGGCTTTGTTTTTTTTGTAGTTTATGTTCAGGTTATTGCGGGAGAGTCAGTCAGTCATGTCCTGGAGGCAGGTTGTCATTGCTGTGTAGTCCAGATTGCTCAGGTTAATGAAGGTATAAATCTAGATGTTATCTGCATACACTGCATATTGGATATTGTATTTCTTAATGATGTTGCAGATGGGGCATATGTAGAGGTTGAAGAGCAGGGCTGACAAAGTTTATCCCTGGGGTACTCCTTGTGTAGATGGGAAAGTGGAGGACGTGGTTGAGCCAACCTTGATCTGTTGTTGCCTGTTGTTGAGGTATGATTCAAACCACTTGAGTGTGGTGCTTTGTAAGCTGTTGTCATTGAATCTTTGCAGGAGGATGTTGTGGGATACAATGTCAAAGTCCTTTGATAGTCAATGAAGATTAGCATGAAGCCTTTATTTTTGTCAATTCCTTTGTTGAAGTTGTCCAGGAGCATAGTTAGAAGAGATTCAACTCCATGATTGGCGCAGAACCCATGTTGGTGGGGGTCTAGTGGTGCATGGGAGTCCACATGATCTTGAAGTTAAAGGTGTACAGTCTTTTTGAGTATCTTTGCGAGGAAAGGTAGACTGGAAATTGAGTGATATGCAGAGGGGTCTTCTTTATTGGTGGAGGCAATTTTTGGGTACTGGGTGGATAGTAGTGAGTTTGAGGGACAGAGGGACATAGCCCTGTGTTAGGGATGAGTGGACAATCATGTGGATGTATTTGCAGAGTTCTTTTTTGTTGATTTTGTCCATGGAACCAGACAAGGATCAGTTGGTGCAGTGCTGATATTTAGTGTGGAGATGGTGTGGAAGATCTGGTCAGTGGTGGGCTTTCTGAATTCACTCCAGATGTGCTGGGGTGGGGCAGTAACAGTGTTGGGGGGGGGGGGTCGGCAGGGGGCCTGTGTTTACACAGAGCACTATGTCTTGTAGCAAGGAAGATGGCAAATATCTGTGGATTGACTATCTCTGAAGAGGAATCCTCTCATCTTCTCTCATCCTCTAAACCCACAACCTGTTTCTCTGATCCAATCCTTAATCATCTTCTTAACTCCATCTCCTCATCTATCATCTCTTCCATTTCTCATATTCTCAATCTATCACTCTCCACTGCAACTGTCCCTGCAGCCTTCAGGAATGCTTTGGTCACACCTATCCTCAAGAAATCATCACTCAACCCAACTTGTCCTTCTAATTATCAACCCTTCTTCCCTTCATTTCCAAACTTTCTGAACCTGCAGTGTTCTGCCGTTGCCTTGAGCCCTACTAGACCCACTTCAATCTTGCTTTCATCCCTTTCATGCTACTGAGACTGCTCTTGCAAAAGTCTCCAGTGATTTATTCCTGGCTAAATCCAGGGGCCTTTACTCAATCCACTGCTGACCACCGCCTTCTCCTCGACACTTTGTTCTCACTTGGTTTTAGGGGTTCTGTGCTGTCCTGGTTCTCTTTTTATCTTTCCCATAATTCTTTCAGTGTTTGTTCTGGTGGTTCATCCTCTACTGCTATCCCACTCTCAGTTGGTGTACCCTAAGGGTCTGTTCTGAGCTTTCTCCTTTTCTCTCTTTATACCCTGTCCCTTGATGCTCTTATCTCCTCCCATGTCTTTCAGTACCATTTTTATGCTGAAGACTTTCAGATATATCTCTCTACAGCTGATATTTTCTGACACTCCAAGCTCGAATCTCTGCCTGCCGATCTGTCCTCACTGCCTGGATGTCTCACCGCTGTTTGAAATTGAACATGGCCAAAACTAGACTTCTTATTTTTCCCCTTAACCGTCTTCTACTTTCCTCCTTTCTTTATCTCTGTTGATAACACTCTTCTACTTCCTGTTTCTTCAGCCCAAAACCTTGGGGTCATCTTTGACTCCTCCCTCTCTTTCTCTTCAGACATCCATTTGATTGCTAAAGCCTGCCGTTTCTTCATCTATAACATCAATAAAATCTGTCCCTTCCTTTCTGATCACCCTGCTAAAACTCTCATCCACTCCCTAGTCACCTCCCATCTAGACTATTGCAACCTCCTCCTTACTGGTCTCCCTCTTAGTCACTCCTCTCACCTTCAGTCTGTTCAGAACTCCACTGCATGGCTAATCTTCTACCAGCCCCGCTTCTGACCTACAAATGCATTAGTTCCACTGTTCCTCACTACCTTTCCTCTATCCGCTCTCCCTTCGACTCTGTAAACCGCTACTCCCTGCTACAAAGACTTCAAGATATAGGAATAAGTGGAACTGTTCTAAACTGTTTTTTCTCATACCTTTCCCACCACCACCAAGTTAGAATCAAGAGCCAGCAGTCTAAACCCTTCACACAACACCAAGGTGTCCCCCAGGTTTTGGCCCTATCTGCATTACTCTTCAATATTTACATAGAACCACTATGCAACATCATAAGACATCATAACATTAAATGCAAAATATATGCAAATGATATTATAATATTTGCCTCTATAAACACCAACAACCCAGACTACTCCTGAATTACATCATACCTTGAATCCATGGCAAAATGGCTCAATGAAAAGAACCTATACATAAACTTAAAAAAAAAAATCAGAATTAATGCATATAAGCAGGAACAGCACATTCTCTCCACCTGACTACATAAAAATACAAGATGACACCTTAACCATCAAACAGGAAGTTACATATATTGGGATAACATTTGACCAGCACCTTGACTTTCAACCCAACATAAAAAGAATAACTAAATCAGCCTACCACAAACTCAGAATCCTATATAAGTTTAAACCACTACTCAATGACTATCACTTTAGAACAATATGCCAAGCCATAATAACACCAATACTGGACGACTGCAACGTAATCTACTATGGCTTACCTAATAAGACAATACTCCCCATGCAACTGGTACAAAATACGGCTGCAAGAATCATTACTGGAACAGCAAAGTACAGCCATATAACACCTATCCTTCACCAACTACATTGGCTCCCTATCAAAACACACGTTAAATATAAGAATATAATGATAATATTCAAAATACTAAATAACCTATCTCCACCCACGCTTCAACCACTGATCAAAAAAACACGTCCAACTACAACAAGAAGAGGAGCAGACAACAGCACCCTAGAAATTCCATCTAGCTTCAGAACCTCACAGCATTCTACCAGCAATAGAGCCTTCTTCCTCTATGCGCCCCATCTTTGGAATGAACTGCCCAGATCTATGCATGCAACCGAAGACCTATTGGATTTTAGGAAAGCTGTAAAGACACATCTCTTCCTAGAATACAATGGCACCACCATGGAAAAAACGGAACTATAAGAACTCACTGGAGTAACCTAATAACCTGCTAATCACTATAATGACTTTAAGGGGTATGTTTACTAAACCATCTTAAAGTGCGCTCTGCGACGTTATCGTGTGATAAGGTACCTTATCATGCGATGATGGCGCGTTTCAAGGCACACAGGTACCATATCGCGCGATAAGGCCCCCGGAGGGCGGAGGAAGGCTCCCCAGGGGCGGAGAGAAGGGATCAATGGGCGGAGAGTGGGAGGGGAGAGGCTCCCTGCACACTAACGCTGTGAAATCCGAGTCATAAAACTAGCGCCAGTGAAACCCTGGCATTAGAAATGATTTAAAGGGAAGAGAAACCATTTCTGTCAGCAATGTACAGCAAAACCAGGGAAACCTACAAAACAGTGATAAGTGTGATACATGTGCATGGAACAGAAGGGTAAAGAAACAGTGAAAAGGACCCCAACAAAATATAGAAAAAACATAACAAAGCTGAGTAATAGTGATAGTAATGGGAAACAGCAAAAAACACCTCAAGAAAGCACCCAAAAAGAAATATATGAATTGCGGAAGGGTCCTCGCACCATCCCCATACAGGATGAATGATCCCACAGGGATATTGTGCTGTGCAGGATGTCCCTCTCCATTGGACAGGCTCCCTGTGGCACGCACATGTCCCACAACAGCAGGGCGGGCATGTCGGAATGGGAAACTGAACAGATGCTGGGAAAGGGGACACAGAGGGCCGCAGGCGGCACATGCTGTGGTGCAGCTGGGCCACAGTGCGGATCAGAGCGATGGCTAGGTGGGCCATAGGAATGCTGAAACAGTAGAGCAGCCAGACAGCAAATGAAGAGGGTCCAGCATGGGCACGAGTTTAACCTCCACAGTGTTACAGGGGATAGTACCAACATTGGCAGGCGGTGGTGGGGGGAAGCGCGGACAGCTATGCAGCCACCCTTACCCCAGAACCCGCACCATAGGCAGCTGCCTACCCGCACACTGGATGGCTGGACACTGTGCTCCACCAGCACCACCAGCAGAAGGGCATGTCGGCAGGGTGGCCGAGGGTGGGGGAGGGGGCGGGGGAGGGTGGGGGAGGGGGCAGTGGCAGCTGCGCACAGCGGACCATGGCCCAGCCCTGTGTAGGTGGGTGCCATGCACTGCAGCACACAGGCCATGTCTGACGAACAGTCATGGCATCGCCAGGGAAGAAAGCATCTTTGTGGTGCAGTACACGCAGGCAGTGCGCCCAAGAGCAGAAGATCACAGGTTCAAATCCAAGCTGAGGGCCTGACATTCCAGGCCCCATATTTTACCCACCACTAAGCCGTGGCAGTAAAAAGCGGATCCTCCAGTGCAGAGAACACAAACATGCTGCAAAGGCCCATATTTTGCCCTACAGAGCGTTGACATCATAAGCATGCGCATCACCTACACCTGAGTCCCCCAAATGCAGCCCTGGAGGGCCACAAATCACACGGGGTGCATGCTGTCCTCAAGATAAGAACATGTCAACATGGCGTTGCAGGGGTACGGGTGGAGGAGGGACCATTGGCCGCTGCCCACAGCGGTCCGTGCCCGAGCCCTGTTCAGGCGGGTGCCGTGCAGTGCAACAGATGCACCTTGCCTGGCCAACAGTCATGGCATCTCCAGGGAAGAAGACATCTCTGTGGCCACATTGTGGTGCAGTACACACAGGCAGTGCGCTCAAGAGCAAAAGGTCACAGGTTCAAATCCCAGCTGAAGGTCTGGCATTCGAGGCCCCATATTTTACCCACCACTAAGCCATGGCAGTAAAAAGCGTACCTCCAGTGCAGAGAACACAAACATGCTGTAAAGGCCCATAGTTTGTCCTAAAGAGCGTTGACATCATAAGCATGCACATCACCTACACCTGAGTCCCCCAAATGCAGCCCTGGAGGGCCAAACAACAATCGTGACCCATGCTGTCCCGAATAAAGATGTCTGTGCTGCCAGACCCTGTACCGCCCAAATGGTATGCAGATGTATCTCATGCATAGTCATTAGGGACAGCATGGAAACCCGAACAGTGTTTGGCCCACCAGGACTGGTGTTGGGAGGCTCTGTCTGAGAGCAGCAGCCAACAGGGCTGCACACACCTGCACCCACAGGGCTGGACACACCTGCACCCACAGGTGCCATTTCCCAAAGCGTCCTGGAGAGGCGGAATGTTGGGCCCTGCATGGCGCCCCCAATACTAGCGCCTGCATACCTTAGCAATGCCACCCTAAAACCGGGGATAAGGTAAACCTATATAAAAAGGCTGCTATGAACAATGGCTGATAGCTAATCCTAAGTTAGGTACAAACTGCCCCTTGATCCGTAGCACACCAACCTCCACGATGTCTGTGGAGCGTGTAGCAGGTCTGTTGTCCAGAAGTGTCCTGCACCCTGTGGAGTGACCCCAACAGTGCTGTGTATCTGGACTTTCAGAAAGCCTTTGACAAGGTCCCTCATCAGAGACGTTTGGCAAAACTAAAGAGTCATGGGATAGGAGGCAGTGTACTATTGTGGATCAGGAACTGGTTAAAAGATAGAAAGCAGAGGGTAGGGCTAAATGGCCAATTTTCCCAATGGAGAAAGGTGAATAGTGGTGTACCCCAGGGATCTGTGCTGGGTCTGCTGCTTTTTGACATATTCATAAATGACCTGGAAAGTGGAATAAAGAGTGAGGTTATCAAATTTGCAGATGACACAAAACTATTTAAAGTTGTTAAACCCAAGAGGATTGTGAAAAATTGCAAGAGGATCTTGATAAATTGGAAGACTGGGCATCAAAATGGCAGATGAAATTTAATGTGGACAAGTGCAAGGTTATGCACCTAGGGAAGAACAACCCAAACTATGGTTACACGATGCAAGGTTCCACATTAGGAACCACCACCCAGGAAAAAGATTTAGGCATCATTGTGGATACCATGTTAAAACTCTCGGCCCAGTGTGCAGCGGCGGCCAAGAGAGCAAATAGAATGCTAGGTATGATAAGGAAAGGAATGGAAAATAAAACAAAAGATATTATAATGCCTCTATATCGTTCCATGGTGAGACCGCACCTTGAATATTGTGTGCAATTCTGGTCGCCGTATCTTAAAAAGAATATAGCGATTTTAGAAAAGGTTCAGAGAAGAGCCACCAAAATGGTAAAGGGGATGGAAGGATACTCCTATGAAGAAAGGCTAAAAAGGTTAGGGCTCTTTAACCTGGAAAAGAGACGGCTGAGGGGAGATATGATAGAAGTCTATAAATTAATGAACGGAGTTGAACGGGTAAACGTAGATCGATTGTTTACGTTATCAGAATATAGAAAGACTAGGGGACTTGCAATGAAGCTACAGGGTAAACTATTTAAGACTAATAAAATAAAATATTTTTTCACTCAACGTGTAATCAAACTCTGGAATTTGTTACCGGAGGATGTAGCAAAGGCTGTTAGTGTAGCTGGGTTTAAAAAAGGTTTGGACAAGTTCCTGGAGGAAAGGTCCATAAACCATTATTAAGAAGTGACCGAAGATATCAATGCTTGACCCAGTACAAGCATTGTGGAACTTGTGTCTCTTGGGGAAACTGCTAGGTACATATGACCTAGATTGGCCACTGTTGGAAACAGAATACTGGGCTTGATGGACCTTGGTCTGACCCAGTATGGCATATCTTATGTTCTTATGTATGTTATGCGTAACATAGCCATGTCTGTGCTGTAACCAGGCCTGGTGAGGTGGGAAGGGCTGCAAAATGCCCCTATAGTGGCACAATGCTGCCACTGGTGTGAGAGAGTGTCTCTGTCCATCCAATGTGTGGTGGTTGCTAGTACCTTATGCAGACCACACTGCTTGCAGTGATGAGAGTGTTAGTCTGCCAATGTGAATAATGAGGAGCAAGGTATTGTGGGTATAGCATGGACAGGGTGGCCTGGGCAGGATGCAGCAGCACACAGCATAGGGCAATGGCTGGGACAGTGTAGTGCCCAGCCACAACCTGCAGGGACAGGGTGGCCACATAATGTCCCGCTGGGAGGCACCCTCACCATGACTGTACAGTGACCATGGCATGGCTAGGTGCCCCCATAGCACTTTATAGCTTTGCCATGAGGTGATATATATGGGTTCCCCTTCTGGGGGGCCCAATCACTGACCTATCTGCTCGGTGAGTGTGTTCACATCCCAGGTTTGTGGTGAACACCTCACTTCCAGTACTATGGACTAGCTAGCAAGCTGCATGCAGTGTCTATGTGTATTGCTTGAACACCTTGCAGGGTGCAGCAGCTGGAGACCCCCCTGTGTTTGCTGTTTGAGAAAGTCCAATAGGGGTGGGGGCCAGCTGAACATTTCCAGTCCAACTGTCTGTCCCCTATTGCCAAATGGATGCGTACCGAACTGCAGGGACCTCCCTGTAAGCTGTCTGTACCCCAGATGCATTGAGGTGGATGGTTGCCACCATCACAGGGATGCAGATGTGTTGGTGGGGGATACTGAGCTCTAGGGGATAATATGGTACCCCCAAAAAGCATGTGGCCATGGCACCCACACAGGATATGCGCTAATCTGGGTGCATCATAGTCCTCAAGGGCAAAACGTAACTGTGGAATACCAATGGACATAGATATATGCCCAAGTGCATCTGCAAGACCTACCTATCACACACTGCCAGTGATGGGGTCCTGCAGCATAGCCTATTTCAGCTGTGCCAGGTGCTCTGGATTTGATGCCGTTAGACCCACCTCACCCTCAGGGTGAGCACTGGACCCGCACAATGTGATGGCCTGTAGCTACCCTGTGCCAGTAACACATACGGTCAGTACCCCCTACCAGGCTGTGGTGCTGTGGGGGTGCATACTCCATCCCGTGGGTATCTGAAGAGTGCCGATTGACATGTGCAGTGCATAATGGGTATGTGTGGTATAACCCTATCCCGGTAACCACAGCAGACAGTTCATGGGATGACCTGAGGTCCCACTGTAGCCAGCCAGCAGTTACGTAGCAGCTATGGAGATGTAGCTCATTGGTGACCTCACTGCCTGAGGAGCGAGAGGTCATGGGTGTGAACCCACAGTGGGGGTCTCTGATAGTGCTAGCAGAGCCACGTCTACGCAGTGATGCCAGCAGCAACACCCTCAGTACTATAGACCGAGGTTGCCTCAAAAGCGCACCAGAAAGCGCCAAAACGGTACCCCATAAGGTGACCTATGATGCGCCCTATAAGGGAACAGTATAAGGTGTTGTGGAGGACAATGCACCTTATAATGTGTCTGCTGGATAGCCCCATAGGATGCCTGATGCGTCACATCAGGGTATGGCACTGTGAGGGTGTGTTTGCTGGGAGCACATATGAAAATAAAAGGAAACTGCCTCAGAAATCACTGCTGATAGTAGAGGGCAATGCATCAGGCAGTCAGACACAATAGCCCCACTGGGGGCTTGAACCCATGACGCCTGTACCATAAGGCAGTCTGTAAACCAATGTGCCACACCTGTACCACGAGGACTGTATGTCAGCACACCTACCTATGAATGATGTGCATTAATGTGGCACGCCTACCCCCATAATGCCATACTGAGCGCCATGCCACAAAATGTGCGCTTCCCACATGTATGCCAGATAACAGCCCCCCGCCCCCCACGTCATTCTGCACATTATTGCAGGGCTCACATTAAGACAGATCAGTGAAAAGTCCTCCTTAGTGTCTCTGTGTAAGCAGTCCTTGCTATGTGCAAAGGCATGGCACAACAGATAAGACATTACTCCAGGAACCAGTGGTGATGGGTTCGAGGCCCCGGTGGGTATGGAACCAGATAAATGCAAAGATGGCAAATTGTAGTTTTTAGATGGCATATACATTAGTGAAAAGTGTGTATGCAGCAGAGATCCATGTAGACATTGTTGGCGACACCAAATCATGTGTAATTCACATAGCAGAGAATAGTACAGGGGACAGATGGGCGCGTAGGCGCAGCACGCATTGCGACGCGCTTGCGCGTATGTTGCAGCGTGCATGCGTATGCACGGCAAAGGTGAAGATGGCAACCAGATCACGGAAACCTCCCTTCACTAGGCAGGAGCTGCGGCACCTGGCAGGGCTGATAGCCCTAAAGCAGGAGAAGCTTTTTCCAGGATCCTCAAGGTGACAGGACCTGGTCAGGGTCAAAAGGGCATGGGACAGAGTCACACGGCGCTACAACCGTGCAGCTGCATACCCATGGGAGGTAAGTGCATGGGGACAGATCAGTTGAACCATATACATATCCAGTGTTGACTGCAGCTGTGCATGTTGGTGTGTATAGGTAGTCTATCACAATTAGTTGTGTGTAGCAGGTAAACCCATGTGCCATATTGTCTATGTAGCACATCTGATTGGTCCGGCCGTCACCCAGGGGGCCAAAGCCCTGTTTACAGGGGCCCTGATGCCATCCTGGTGTCATGGCAGCTGCTGCCGTTGATGTCCAAACAATAACAGTAACACAGGTAGCCCATATGTATGCCTAAGGAGGTGTTCCAAACAGCATGGCCATATGGTGGGTCTGCATTTCCAGGGTGACACATCAGCCTTACCCCCAGTTGCCCTGAGAGTCCAATGAAAGTGGGTACTCAGTCTTTCTGGTGATATGGTGTATGCAGTTGTCAAAATCATATAACCCACCCTGTCCCCAGGAGGGCTGAGGGCCCATCAGAGTGGGCTCTCAGTCACCCTGGTGAGATGGGTTTGTGTGCTGTTACAGTTTAGAACATCTTCCATATCCCCAGGAGAGCTGAGGGCCCATCAGAGTGGGCTCTCAGTCACCATGGTGACATGGGTATGTGTGCTGTTGCAGTTTAAAACATCTTCCATATCCCCAGGAGGGCTGAGGGCCCATCAGAGTGGGCTCTCAGTCAACCTGGTGAGATGGGTTTGTGTGCTGTTGCAGTTTAAAGCAACCTCCCTATCCCCAGGAGGGCTGAGGGCACATCAGAGTGGGCTCTCACGCACCCAGCTGATACGGTTGTGTGTGAGCCTTTGTAATTTAAAACATCTTCCATATCCCCAAGAGGGCTGAGGGCCCATCAGAGTGGGCTCTTACTCACCCTGCTGATACGGTTGTGTGTGTGCCTTTGTAATTTAAAACATCTTCCATATCCCCAGGAGGGCTGTGGGCCCATCAGAGTGGGCTCTCACTCACCCTGCTGATACGGTTGTGTGTGTGCCTTTGTAATCTAAAACATCTTCCATATCCCCAGGAGGGCTGAGGGCCCATCAGAGTGGGCTCTCAGTCACCCTGGTGAGATGGGTATGTGTGCTGTTGCAGTTTAAAGCCACCTCCCTATCCCCAGGAGGGATGAGGGCCCATCAGAGTGGGCTCTCAGTCACCCTGGTGAGATGGGTTTGTGTGCTGTTGCAGTTTAAAGCAACCTCCCTATCCCCAGGAGGGCTGAGGGCCCATCAGAGTGGGCTCTCACTCACCCTGGTGAGATGGGTTTGTGTGCTGTTGCAGTTTAAAACATCTTCCATATCCCCAGGAGGGCTGAGGGCCCATCAGAGTTGGCTCACACCCACCCAGCTGATACGGTTGTGTGTGAGCCTTTGTAATTTAAAACATCTTCCATATCCCCAAGAGGGCTGAGGGCCCATCAGAGTGGGCTCTTACTCACCCTGCTGATACGGTGTGTGATGCTGATGTGTGCTAGGATAATAGACTCGGAGGGTGCCTGTGACCTGAATGCAACGTTTGGTATGTTCCTCAGCGCCGGGTCCAACATATACCGGGGTAGGTTGCATATAACTCCTAGTATGGGGGGAATGCCACTCCACACACGTATGTGAGGTACCCCAATGGTGTGGTGGGTGCAGATGTGAATGTGCTGAGCAGCAACCCACCCCCACGAGCAATGGTATCTGACTACGGATGCCTGTAACAGAGCCATGTCCTCAGAACTGCATTCTGAGTCAGGATACCCATCCACCCACTCAGCAGCAATGCCACCCCTGGTTGCAGAGGAACATCACAGATGCTTTTGGAAGGATCTATGCACCTGTCAGGTCTGCACTGCACTGCCCAACACCCAGACAGGAGCACAGCTGGCAATGGGCCAGTCTGTTGTGTAGGCCCTGGCCCCTGTGGCTGCCAACCACCATTGACCTACCTAGACAGGTCCCTGGTCATGGGCCATAGGTATAATAGAGGGGCAAATGGCAGGGTAGATACCCCTGGCAAAGTGCACAGGGCCACCCACCCACTGCTCCATGTGTGGACACATCACCCATGTGTTCTGGGAAATGGTGTTGCCATCGGGGATGCGTTGAATGCAGTGGTCAGGACAGGGGGACAGCAAATGTGGCCTATGGCCACGGAATTGGTCAGGGGGTCCACTGGACACCATCACGGCAAACCACACGTGACAAGGTGCTGCCATGTCATGCAGAGAGAGCATAAGAACACTGAACAGTCTGGTGAGGGTAAAGTGCACAGGCCACATAGGTGTCACTGCAGATATGCCCGTACCTACAGCCACACATTGAGGTGGCACTGGCAAAAGCCAAGGCCTGACACATGGAGCAGTGTGACAGGAGACACCGCCCCCAGAGAGGTTTGCATTGTGTCAGCCACACACCAGAAATATTTGGACACTGATGCCCCCACTCATTTCTCACCACGCACAGGTGGAGGACCTCAGGAAAAAGAAGGGCGATGGCCCAAGGAGTAGGTGAGTTGGGCTGTTGATGCAGATCCGTAAGGGATGTCACGCTGGCGCACTAGCCTTTGTGGTGCCTCAATATGTACATGTGCCAGGTGACTCACAGGACAATGATCTAATGACTGTCATCCCCCACAGAGCGCAATGCTGCCGGTGAGAGCCCGTTGGCACCTGAGTTGCCCCTACCACGCCCCACTGCCTGCCACACCACTGAGGATGAGGAGGAGGAGCAAGCCACAGAGGCGGAGGATGAGGCGGTGGCTGAGGAGATGGCAGACGCTGCAAGGGGGGACAATGTCAGCATGGAGGGGCAGGGGGGTGGGGCGGAAGGGGAGGGATTGAGTGTGTCTGATGTGTGGGAGGGTGGGGCAGAGGGGAGAGCATGGGGGAGGCAGAGAGTGAGGGTGAGGTGTCGGGGGAGGAGCAGGGCCCTGGGAGGGTGCCAGGGAAGACAGGACACCACAGGGTGGCATGGGCCCCTGCTAGCCACCGCATGTGCCTGTACAGGATGTATGGGTGGGAGAGGATGCGCCAGCCATGGACTCACACGGCCTGCATGCACATGCCACCATGCAGACACCTGGCACCATGTGTGTGTGTGATGGCATGTGCATGCACGACATGCATATGGCCCTGGTTGGCATGCAGCACACCCTGCATCAAGTTGTGCACAGCAACCTGTGGCTGACAGCGGCTGTTCAGTGGATGGCTGCCGAGATGGGACGGATGCCCGTTCGGCAGCCATCCCCTGATGGGCATCCCAGGAGCGTGTGATGGCTCCTGTGACGCCCACACACATGCCCTGTGGTGTCCCGTGTTCCCCAACCATGCACGGCAGCTGGTGTGACACCGCATTTCATGGTATACCTGTACAGAGGCTATACAAATGTAGTGCACTATGTTAAATGTATGTCAAGGTTCCATGTTTAAATGTTTATAAATAAAACATGTTTGAACCAAAACCATTGGTCCTTCGTCATTCCCCCAGACAGGCTACAGAAATGATCCTGGGACATGTGTTCCGGGAGGTATGTGTCTGCAAGGGCAACATGTGTAGCAGACATGTCCTGTACCCACATGTGGCTGGGGGGAATGGCCTTGTGTGCGGGCATGTATGTGCATTGTAGACACTGTGGTGTGCCGATGTGGATCATGTCGCACAGAACCAGGTTACGTGTCTGCTGAGTGGAAAGTGTGAGAGCCATATCAGATGCACGATGCATGTGTGTCAATAGCTGAACCAGTTGATAGCGATGGCTGTGGTCTGTGGTGAAGGTGTGCCTCTGAACCAAGGAGCTGTCCAGGGGGATGGCATATGCGGGTGCCACAGGGACATGCATGTCCCAGGGATGGGCAGTGGGTGACCATAGGTGCATGCAGGAATGCGCAACTGACCTATGAAAGCAAGCCATGTCTGTCAGTGCTACAAGCAGGTTAACATGGGAGGCCTGCCACGTAGGCCGTGTGGGGACAGGGAGATGGTATGCACCTGTGTGGCTCCTGCTGGGGGGAGCTGGGGGGGCGTGACTGTGACAGGGCCAAGCACCAGACATGTGGCACCAGAACATGTGGCATTTGCATCTGGGGAGCATGGCTATCCTCCAATGCTGGGGCCTGGTGGCTGGGACCTGACACCGCCCATGACACACAGGGTCTGGCCGGTCCACTGTGCACTAGGAACTGCCAGTACAGCCACCCCTGCACTGAGGGGCATGATGGTGGCCACGTGGACAGGGAAATAACATGTGGTGTGGCCGTCGTCGGGCACCCCTGCCCCAAAAATCGGAAACCACCACACAGTATGTACAGGTACATGACAGTTTATTTTGTTTACATCACAACCTCCGTTGCCTGCCGCGCCTCCCACACTGACCGCCCCTCCTGCCCCTCCTGCCCTTCACAGCCCGCCCACATGGCAGACCACCCCCCTGTAGTTGTTCCGGTGATGCAGCCTCTGGTGGCAGTGTTGACGCAGGCTGCTGCATCAGGTCGGTTCTGGTCTCCAGTGCATGTGCAATTCTGAGGAGCGCCCCCACCATAAGATCATTTGTGGCCCTGTTCCACTGCAGCTTCTCCACAATCATGGTGTTTGTGGCCCTGTTCCGCTGGAGCTCATCGACAATCATAGTGCATGTTGCCCTCGTCTGTTGCAGCTCACGAGTGATAGCCCCCAGATCCTCGTGTAGCAGCTGGTGAGCCCGCTGAGTGACTGTGGGTGGGACACAAGGTGATGTGTGAGATACCCTCGTGACTCATATGTCACCCATACACATGCCACACACATGCCACCTGATCAGTCCTCCACACAGCCGTGCATGGAGGAAGGGGAGCAAGCTGTGCTCACTCAACACTTGAAAATAGCAGGTCCATCGCATACCTTATTCCACTGCAATGCTAATGTCTGTGTATCCGGGTCTCAGTCATACACATACAGCGTTGCTGTCAAGCTATGTAGCCTGCCTGAATGGTACGCTGTTGTTACCATCACTGACACACCTATAATAGGTACACAGTATGTTGCCACGTTTATGCATTTTGGGCATACATTCCCTAGAAATGCCATCATCAGAGTCTGCCTGGGACCTGTGCGTGACAGCTCTCCATTGTAGCTCACTATCGGTGTTAGTGATGCCCACTCAAGGATGCAGATGAGGATCCTTGGGCGGCCAGCGAGAACACCAATATGGGGCTCCAATGGGGAGATGTCACGTACCAGTCTAAACATACCCCGATGATGGCATATCTCGGATGTATACAGAAAGTGCACGACATGACTGACTATTGGGTAACGATGAAAGGAAGGACAGTGATGTAAACAGCTGCGTAGTGTATGGGCAGTATACAGAGCCCGGAGTTTAGGCTGTGCGTTGTAGACCCAGACCTAGAACCGCAAAAATAACATTAGTGGAGACAGTACCGATGTAAACACGTCATACAGACAAGTGATAGAGAGGTGAGCACAGTTCACCGACATTTCCACAGCAATAGGGTTTGATCCTAGAGGCAACAAAGTGGTTCTAGGTCTAGGGAGAGCCATGCATGGCTCACCCAACAGTGCATGACCAGGTGTAGACATGTGTGTCCCATGGTCCACCCACATGCCTGATAGTGGTCATGATGCATGGTCATGGGAATCACAGGGCTCACACATGGCAGTGTGGCAGTATGAGCTGATGAGGACACATGTGCACACAGCTTGTCAGAGGTATGGCGTGTGCTGTGAGGGCTCAGTGCACACACATACATATCTACATCAGGGCTCCATGCCCCCTGAACTGCATGTGCATAGGGCACATCATGTGGACACAGCATGCCCCAGTCCTGTACCCATGGAGGGGTGCCCGCTGGCCATTGTGTTTGGGTGGGCCGTCAATAGTGTGTACCGCTGTCTGAGCATCTGGGGTATATGGACAGTCGCAGTAGGTGTGGACCTGAAACCCCAGAACATGCTGCCATCCGGACAGACCATCCGGCAGGGATGCGGGACACACTTGGCACATGACACCCCTCCCTCAACCCCAGTCAGCATCAGAGGTGTCAGCAGACACCATACCCCCTGTGCATGTTGGGCACACAACCATGGGGAGCAGTGTGTCTGAGGATACCCACCTGCACCGTAGTCCCTCAGTTCTGCGAGGATGTTTTCCAACGTTGTAGGAGCTGCAACTGCTGCACCATGGTCCTGCATTTATTTATTTATTTATTTATTTATTTATTTATTTAGTAAACACTTGTATACCGCTGCTTCCTACGATCAGCAGCGGTTTACTTTACAGAATCATAATGTATTGTACAGTACATTGAGATTTCAGTTTTACATTTTGATTAGTCAATGATTACGTAACACGGGACAAGCATTTGGATACGATACACATTTGATTAAAGCACATGGGGTGGGGGCTGTCCCTGCGTTCACTGGCTGGCCCAGCCTGTTCAGGGCTTGCAACGCCCCCCATTGCAGAGCCGGCAAAGGTGGTTCCGCCCTGTACCTCCGGCACCTCTGGCCTGGTTGGAGTCTGTTCCCCAGCAGCTATGTTGCGCAAGACGCCATCCTCAGGGCAAGCCACATCCAGAGACCCGTCCTCCTCCTCCTCAGCAGGTGCCCCCATGATACTGTAGTCACCTGGGTTGGGTGAGAGCATACAGATGACAGGTAAACCACGGGTTCCAAAATAAGTACATGTGTGCAAAACATCCCCCCCCCGGCAATGTACACCTGGGGGTGCCCTGAACATGTCCCACCCCAGCACTACCACGCCACCGACCAATACGATTCTGCAAATAAAGGGCGCTGTCAAGCACATGCATTGCTGTTAATATGATTTGATAAACGGACGACGTATCTGCGTGCATTAGAGTCCCGATGGTGGCTGACTGTGCATATTTATGTTTGGTATATGTGCTATACCACTCTTAGAAGGGGAGTGGCGGTATACAGTATACACACCATCACACACGGGGGCACAGGGCTGGAAGGAGGAAAGGGGGCCACAAATGACCAGTGACAGACCGGGAGGGGAGGGGGACAGCACGAGATGCAGGGAGTGGGTCACACACGGTGGGATGACAGATCAACGCCAAGGGAGATGAGATGGGTCTGTAGTTTGCACATGACAGTGTGGTGGTGGGGATGTGATTAGATTTGGTGCAGTTAAATAGTGTGCTATTATACATTATGAGCTATTATACGGTCATATGTATAGTTATGGGGGGGTGAGGGGGTGGGTGGATGAACTGGCTTGTCTGCTGGTTCTGGGGGTATGTCCATAGTAACCGCTGAACAGGGTTTGTCACCAGCCATTTGCAAAGGTCCTTTCTATCTGTGGTTAGTCTCAGACCATCTGGGATAGCATTCCTTGTGGATATAGCAGCCAGGGAGATTGCTCATTGTGCGGTGTCTTTGCGTGTCCTGGTGATGCCATTTGGGGTGTTTACCCGATTGGAGGTGCCTCTTCCTCTTGCCCGTGTGCTTGTGTCGGGTTGTATGGATGTGTGTAGGCGTATGGCGGAGGACTGTGGTATGATAGTGCAGATGTTCATTATAGCTCTGTATTTGCTGCGTGCGATGATGGGGAGCCAGTGCAGTTCTTTCAGTATGGGGATGGGAGATGGGATTGTGTGTGGGGTTCATGGGCAGGGCCGTGACAATGGCATGCTGCTAGTCAGATGGTACATTGGCAGTGGTGAGCAACGGGACGCAACTCAGAGTAATGGGGGAGTGACAGGTGTGTTACACATGTGGCTAGGGAGGTGGGTGGCCCTGGGATCTGAGTGCCAGGTGGTCAGCCCAGTGGATGTTGGAGGGGTGTTGTATCCTCATCTGTGACAGGAGGGCAGGGGGTGGGGGACACGAGGGGTAGGATGGGGCAGGGGAATGAAAGGTGGGGAACGGAGGGTAGGGAGGGGGTGCTGTCCTGGATTTGGTCATGTTGGCACCATGCCACAGTTTGCGCTCAACAGGAGGTAGGTGCCCGGAATGCATTAACACATAGGGGGGGTCACATGTACACAACAGACGACGGAGAGGAGAGACAGGAGAGGTTGCCAGCTGGCTATGACCTGTTGTTTGGAGGCGGCAATGGCTGATGGTCAGGACAGGGGCATGCATCTACTGTGTGGATGGTCAGCCTTGGAGCAGATTGTGTGCCAGGCCTGCTAAGCAGAGCAGGCACATGAACACAAATAGCGGGTAACATGAGAGAGGCATGGCTGTGTGGTGAACGCCTAACAGGGCACAGGATGTGGGGAGCAGGAGGCGCCACAGCAGCGGTGGGTACAGCAGTTAAGGGGGAAACAGAATCAGCAGTGGAATTGGTGGACATAGTGGATGAGGGGGTGTGGACATAGTGGGGGAGAGAGCTGGAGGGTCAGTGGCAGGGGGTCACTCATTAGAGTAGTGGATCCCGTGCGCGGCTGATATTGGGGATGGGGAGTGATGAGGCCTAACAGGTGGTTGTCGGGTATAGGGGCACAGGGTCAGAGCAGTTGGGGGGGTGAACAGTTAGAGGTGACAGGCAGCACAGGGCTATGACCCTGCTGGTGTGTTGGTGCAATGGGTGAGAGCAGGGGGCTATACGGAGGTAGCAGGGGGGCTGCGAACATTGGGGGTGGAGGTGTCCGCGACATGACTTTTCATGTCACCATGACTGTGGGTGAGATGGGCATGGAGGGTTGGGAGACATTACTCACTATCTGAGAGGATGGTGGGTCTGGAGGTGTTTTTGGGACGGTGGACACCAGCTACTTGGGGTGGTGTTTGTGTGGAGCGGCAGCTCAGATGGAATCCGACAGAGTGTGAGGGGAGAGTTAGGGGTGGGGGTGGAGACTGTATGTGACCCGTAGGAGACAGAGGGGGGCCACTGCCCCTGCCATGGCCAGAGGACCAGTGAGTGCGGGGGACCTGGAGGCCCCCCTTGAATGGTGTGGCTGTGGAAACATTTCCCACAGGCAGGGGCCAGGGGCCAGGTCACAGCAGAGTTGAGAGGTGAGGTGAGGGGAGCATGATTCAAATGGTCATGTAAAAAGGCGACTTCATCTGTACCTGTGGGCACATTCCAGGGGCCGGGGGGGGGGGGGGAGGGCATGCGGGGTGGGGTGGGGTATGTGGAAGGGGTTTAAGGAATTGTGGTAGGCCCAGTTCCAACATGAGAGGTTTGTTAGGGGTGGGTGGTTGCCCCCACAGAGTGAGAGGTTGGGTTTTGGGGCCAGTAATGAAGGTGACCTAACTCATGTTAGCCACGTTACACTTTGGCCACACCATGTGATAGGTGGGGGCAGAGACATACCAGGGGAGTGGGTGGGGGGGGGGGTGCAGCAGCGGCAGGTGCGGTGGGGGGTGAGGGAGAGGGTGCACAGGCTTACATACGTACCTGCCACTTCTACCTCTTCTGCTGCACACGTCTTCCCATCCTCTTCCACACACTGTCATTATTGCATGGTACATTACCTTCCCTCTGTGCATTGCTGCAGCTGCCCCCAATATGTTTGTACAGCTTTCAGGCAGCCACATGGGCTGGATGCTGATTCGTCTGGTCCATCAGATCTGCTCTACGTCCTTCCTTTATTTATGCATTGTCTTTCCTTGTTGCTCTGTGTAGTGTTAGGGTTACATGTCTGTTTGCCACATGCCTCTCTTGCCCTTCAAATTGGGGGACCTTACTGCACTTGGGCAATGTTTTTGGGTTCACCTATACATCTTTGGGGCATCTTGCATCACGCCGTCGGTTCAACAGCTTCTGGGGTGCCTACTATGGTGCCTTGGGGGTTTGCAACCTTTCAACATGGCCTCTGGGCCACATCATAACCCATCTTCGCTGACATGGTTGTTTAGGATGTGCCCTCTGGTGCACCCTGAAAAGGTGCATGGTTTTATTGCACTCAAGTTTGGTTATGTTTCTGATGGCAGCACAGATTGATAACAGAAGAGGTAATTTCCTCTATCAGCCTTACTCATTTGGCACACTGGGGACTTGCACTCATACCCCCTGTGCCATCTCTCAATGTATTGACCATTGTGCTACAGCACTGTTGCTGTATTTGCAGGTGGGGGGCCTTCTTAGGCTTACCACACTTTTACATGCACAGTGCTGCCATCAGAAACAGTGCTGTACCCTTACTGTGCCTCATTGGACACCCTATAAGGCGCCCTATGGGGGCCTTATAGGAGACCCTATAGGGTGCCTTGGCAGACAGTGCACTTTACACTGTACCCTCTGGCGTGCCTTATTGGGCACCTTATATGATGGCACCTTGAGGGTGTGTTTGCTGGCAGCACAGATTTCAAATAAAAGGGGAACTGCCTCAGCTAGCAGTGGGTAAATGCAATGGGTACTGCCTCAAACAGCCTTCTTCTGCAGGCCCACTCGGGAGTTGAACTCATGACCCCTGTACCATCAGTCATTGCATCAACCATTGTGCTATGCTGCTGTTGCTGCTTGCATGTCAGCTCACCTACTTAGGATAACCAGGGGTTACCATGTGCAGTGCTGCCATCCAAAGCAGTGCTGTACCCTTGCAGCGGCTCATAGGGCACCCTATACAGCACCTTCTAGGGTGCCCTGTAGGCAACATTATATGGTGCCTTGGCATACAGTGTACTTTCAAAAGTGCCCTCTGGGGCGCCTTGGTAGGTACCTTCTGCAGCACCTTCTTTTACGGCACTTTGAGGGTATATATGCTGGCAGCACAGATTTACTTTAAAAAAGGGGGGCCTCAGCTGGCAGTGGGTAGATGCAATGGGTACAGGCTCAGACAGCCTTCTTCTGCAGGCTCACTTGGGAGTCAAACCCATGACCTCATACCATCAGTCATTGTATTAACCACTGTGCTACGCTGCTGTTGCTGCTTGCATGTCAGCTCACCTACTTAGGATGACCAGGGGTTACCATGTGCAATGCTGCCATCCAAAGCAGTGCTGTACCCTTGCAGCGGCTCATAGGGCACCCTGTACAGCACCCTCTAGGGTGCCCTATAGGCACATTATAGGGTGCCTTGGCATACAATGCACTTTAAAAGGTGCCCTCTGGGGCGCCTTGGGAGGCGCCTTCTTTTACGGCACTTTGAGGGTGTGTTTTCTGGCAGCACATATTTCAATTAAAAGGGGAACTGCCTCAGCTAGCAGTGGGTAAATGCAATGGGTACTACCTCAGACAGGCTTCTTCTGCAGGCCCACTCGGGAGTCAAACTCATGACCCTGTACCATCAGTTGGAGTATTAACCATTGTACTACACCTTTTTTGCTCTGTTTGCAGGTCAGTGCACCTACTTGTGCTAACCGCGCGTTAACGTGCGTTACACACCTTATCGCGCAATAGTGTGCGCAGCACACATTATATACTCCATGTAACCCAGTAAGTTATTCCTCCCTATTCTATGTAAAGCTTGTTGCTACAATTGTTATATGTAAATCACTTTGAATCTACGAAAAGGCGGTATATAAAACCTGTTAAATAAATAAATAAATTTGTACCCATATATCACTATGTGCATATATGGGTACATGTGCACATGTGCATATATGGGTACATGTGCACATGTGCATACATGTGTAAATGGACTCTTGTGAAGTACTGACCAGAATAAAAGGATGCACTTTCATATGACGGTGCATACTTTGCAGGTGTAAGTGAACTCACCTGCATTCAATGCCTACTTGCTGCAACTGAGACGTGTGGGCATCTCTTTGTCTTTATAATATAGCACCTACACAGGCGCCAATGTAAGTGCCTGCCCATGGTATCCTGCTATAAAACTATCCACCATGCGTCTGCGCTCCAACTTAGTATGCATATATACCCCCAGGCAATTTTATAAGAACAACTTGAGTGCATAAAAGCCTGTTCTACATGCTCAAGTCCCTTCTAAAATTACCTCCATAGGCATTTATTTAACCAACTGTTTCAGGATGAGTGCAGGACTGGTACAAGGAAATGAGGGCCCCTCAGCTGTCCCTCTCCTGGATCTACAGTGGTGACCATGACCTAAAACAGCCCCATGACGCTTACTTCAAAACTGATGCCAACTTCCTATTTGCATGGGGGCAGAAACAGCTTCCACTTCCATAGAAAAGGAAGTCAGCATTGGTAGGGATGAAAGCAAATAGCCCTGCGGTGCATGAGGTTTATGGTAAGTACAATGGAACTGTTTTAGGCCGTTGCAGCTGCTATAGGTTCTGGAGAGGGCTGACCCTAGAGTTGGTCCAAAGTGTTGGAGCCCTAGGCAAGCCTCAAACTTTACACCCCCTCTGGCTGTCAAAGTCTATTATTTAGCTTTGAATGGCCTGCTTTTACTGCCCTCCAGAGGTTGCTGCCCTAGGCAACTGCCTACTTTGCCTAGTGGTTGCGTCGACCCTGCTCCTAATTTGGGAAGTGAGGTTGGACAAAGGGTGGTGTGGCCATTATTTTCAAAGAGAATTTAGCCTTAAAAATTGAAGACTCAATATTTATTTCAGGCTATTAGTAGCAGGTCCTGAAACTCAAAAAGGCTGAATACCTTCCATATTTTATAAAGACAACAGGTAAATTGGAGTCCACCCATGCTTCACTCAAAATCCATCAGTGAACACATCTAATACCCAAATGATACAAAAAACCAGGCTCACCCTGGTCACCATGCATACTTGTACACAGCAATAATTTTATATTCTGGCATTTACCCACCAAAAAACCTTTATAAAATTACTCCCATCACACCTATGTTTATGCACTATATTGTAGACAATCCTAGGAGTGATGAAAGGGTGGTATGAGGCCAGGATTAGCATGAACACACATGTTTTATAAAAGACTCATCTATATAAAAAATGAATCAAGAGAGTAATATATCAAAACTCAGACAAAACCCCTCAGTATAGCAGTGACATATAGTCAATGATGCACAATTAATGTTATATCAAAAAAATATTTTTTGTCAGACCTCCAAACAACTGTCAACATTACCTTATGTCAATATACTTAGCGGTCCATTTTAATTTACTTATCAAAAATATAGAATAGAGCAAATCACTGAAATTTCTTCATTTCATTTAATACTTACATGATCCATAAAACCTTTTTCATGTCAAAAGGCTAATGTCTGGGTCACTTTGTAGTTTATTCTATGGATGTTTGAGGAGTTGTGCTTCACTTTAGATCAGCAATCGAGTTTGATAATTGAATTTTTGTATATGTTAAGAATTATAACAAAATGCATATGAAATGGGCTAAGGATATGAAGATTGGTTGCAGAAATGATACAAAATGAGGAAAGGAACTATACAAGATATCAGTGCTGAGAAATTTTGCTAAAATGATTTTGCATGGACAAGTCTCCTTCTACCCCACAGGTGTCATTTTATAAACCTATTCTGCACGTAAAATGACAATTTGCACGTGTAAAAGGTCTCTAATAAATATAGATTATGCCTACAAGTGATGTAACCTGGCCCTTACTTGTATATGGGCTCAGGGATGGAATATGTTGGAGCATGGACAGAGTTGAGAATTATGGGCATATCTTATAAAATATGCAGATATATGCATACAGTATATACTATCAGTTATTAAGCTGGGAGAACATTTACATTTTTATTGGAGCTAAATTTACCATGCAAGTTAGTAACCTGTGGTGCCTCAGTACCACAAGCTACTGACTAGCACAGTAAATTGAACTGTGCATTGTTGCATGGGAATATTACATACCCCTTGCCACAAGAATGTCGAGAGTGGGTCCATACACCCTCCCAATCCAAAAAAACCTCCTACTCCCAAAACCATATCCAGCAACTCTGTTCAATCCCCATTCCCTGAACCCCTGGTCCAGCAATCTTACCCCCCCCCCCCCAATCCCATGAGATCTCCTCTGCAACTACTAGGGTCTCTCTGGTGGCTAGTGGGGGCAGGAGAAATCCATAGTCACTCCTGACCCTTCGACAGCATAGTTCATGTTTTTGAGGAACTAGCTAAACTAAAAGTGGACAGTGATGAGACCAGATGGGATACATCCAAGAATACTGAAGGAATTTGGGGACATTCTAGCAGCTCCAGAGACTGACCTTTACAATGCCTCATTGGAGTCGTGGGTGGTGCTAGAGGACTGGAGAGAGGCTCATGTGGTCCCTTTACACAAAAGCGGAAGTAAAGATGTGGTTGAAAACTACAGGACAGTTAGTTTAACCTCAGAGGTAAGTAAATTACTGGAAACACTGCTCAGAGAGAAAATAGTGAGGTTTCTGGAGTCCAATGGATTACAGGATTGGAGGCAGCATAAATTCACCAGAGGCAGGTCTTGTCAGACAAATCTGATTGATTTCTTTGACTGCGCGACCAGGGAGTTGGACCAAGGGAAAGTCTTAGATGTGGTGCATTTAGATTTCAGTAAAGAATTTGACACTGTTCCACACAGGTGACTTATAAACAAACTGAGCACCTTAGGGATGGACCCTAAAGTTACTGCTTGGGTTAGAAATGGGTTGAGTGGGAGGCAACAAAGGGTACAGGTAAATTGAGTTCACTCTGAGGAGAAGGAAGTTACAAGTGAGGTGCTGCAGGGATCTGTCCTAGGTCTGATTCATTTTAACAACTTTGTTAGTGACATTGTGGAAGGGCTGTCGGGTAAGATTTGTCTCTTTGTGGATGATACCAAAATCTGCAACAGGGTAGATACCCAGGAAGGTGTAGATAACATAAGGAGGCATCTAGCAAAGCTTGAAGAATGGTCTAGATAGGTAGCTGAGATTTAATGCTAAAAAATTTAGGGTCATGCATTTGGGCTGCAACAATCCAAGGGAGTAGTACAGTATAGGGGGTGACATACTTCTGTCCAAAAAAAGAAGAATGGGACCTAGGCGTGATTGTGTCTGATGATCTCAGCTAAACAGGTAGAAAAGGTGATGGCATACACTAGGAGGATGCTTGGGTGCATAGGGAGAGGAATGGCCAGCAGAAGAAAGGAGGTGATAGTGTCTATCTATAAGTCTTTGGTGCGACTTCATTTGGAGTATTGTGTGCAATTCTGGAGACCACACCTTCAAAAGGATATAAACAGGTTGGAGTCAGTGCAGAGGGTGGCTACTAAAATGGTTAATGGTCTTCATTATAAAGCAAAGAAGGACAGACTTAAGGACCTTAATATGCATACTTTAGAGGAAAGGTGGGGCAGAGGTGATATGATTGAGACATTTAAATACCTCTGTGGCATAAATGCACAGTAGGAGAGCTTCTTTCGATTGAAAGCAAGCTCTGCTACAAGGGGACATAGGATGAGGGTGAAAGGGGATAGATTCAGGAATATTATGTGGAAATATTTCTTTACAGAAAGAGTGGCAGATGTGTGGAATAGTCTCTCAGTAGAGGTGGTAGAGATGAGAACAGTATCTAAATTCAAAAAATCATGGGACAAACACAAAGGCTCTCTAAAGGAAAAAATGGGACTCTTGTAGTGGGTGGTATGGAAGGGCAGATTGGATAGGCCATGTGGTCTTTTTCTGCTGTCCTATTTCTGTTTCTCTGTTTCAAAACGGCAGCTAAAACCCCTGGCAGTAGTGTCATGGTACTGCCAGAGGGTCAGGCTGCCACTCTTAGGGGGTAATCTTATAAAGGAATTTTCATGCATAAAGGACTTTTTACACCCATCATCGGTCCTCTATTGGTTTAAAAATACACGCCATGGTACTGTGCATAAACATTTATGCTGTGCCATAAAGGTGTGTGCAACCCATTTCTGGTATGTTCAGAGGCAGATTTTTGTTAGAACATGGACAAAGTCACACTTTACACACATAATTTATACTATAAAATATGGACCTATATACATTATTTATGCACAAGCATTTGCTGCTGCCCCGGAGAGGTGTAAATGTCTGCAGGTTCAGTATATACATGATGTCTGCCACATAGGAATTCTCTCATAGGTTCAATTCGAGTGTGCATGGAAGCAATATTATAAAGTCATTCCTGTGCATATGTGGCCACATATTTATTTAGGCAGTTTTGTAAACCACCTTATCCTTCAATCAAAGTGGTCACAGCACAATTGGGGGATACATTTAACATGAGGGGATGAGACACATACACTAATGCTTACAGGGAGCATGGACAATGGAAGGTTAAGTGGCTTTCCCAAGGCCACAAGGAGCACCTGTGGGACTAGAAACCCCAGTCCTTCTGGCCCAAGGTTGCTGTCCTCTAGTGGGATTTGAACCCCTGACCTTAGGTAACTTGCCCCAACCACTAGGCCACTTCTCCCTATATGGGCATGAATGACCTTTCATAAAATACGGACAATCATAAAAATACATGCTTTGGCATGAAGGTGCATGCTTTGCCAAGAGTTGTAGCAAAGGCCAGTCCTAACCCCACTGACACGAATCCCCTACTCCCAACTCCGATCAGTACTTCACCTCTATCTTACCAGTGCTTATGCATTTTTCTATTTTCTTCATTTGGAAATGAGGTCTATTTATTACATTTTTCAAAAAATGGAAAGCAGATCCTAGTGAAGAAAATAGGAGCAAACATAAGAACTGATGAATACTAAGGCTTTCCTTTCTTATGGACTTCTCCTCTTGTTGTAGAGATGGTGGCATCTTGCTAGAGTAGATGAAAGAAAGAGAGCTGCAACCACTCCCTGAAACAGAAGATTCTCTCATCCCTGTCTTGCTAGTGCCGCTCCCTTGACCGAAGGGACTGAAGCATGTGGACAACCTAGTTTCAGAGGTATCACAGATGATGGTAGGATCCAGAGGAATGGATATCCTTGAAGGAAGGCATTGAGGCAAGGAAAGATCAACTATGTTCTTGATGAGAATCAAGGAGGAGAAACTGGGAGCTGATATAACAGAATGACAGCCACAGGAGGACTTGGGAAGTGCTGGGGAGCCTCAGAGTATTGTGAAAACTGAGTTGAATGAGTCTGAGAATGTTTTGGATACTTTGACTGTGTTTCCTATATCACAAAAGCCTAAATTTATCAACTTAAAAACAATATTAGAAACCCTTGAAAATAATTTTATCTCAGATTTTATTAATAACAAAACAAAGAGAATCTCAATCAAAATGTTAGAAAATTTTAAAAATGTTTCATCAGAGTGTTACAGTAGTTGAACAATAGAAGGAAAAGGGTCATGAGATGTGAATTTCTTTGGGGTATGTTTACTAAACTGCGTTAGTGCGATTCGCGTTAGGAGCCGCGGTAGAGACAGAAACCCCAAATAAGGACATGGGCGGTACATCGTTTCTGAGAACGCGCCGAGAACGCGCGTTACAAGGCGCCATAAATGAATGAGTGCTACAGGGCACGCTACCGCGCGTTAATCTTAAGAAGGCGCGCAGGTATACAAGCACAGCAACAGAGCTGTAGCACAATGGTTACAACACTGACTGATGATGCAGGGGTCATGGGTTCGATTCCCCAGTGGGCCTAATGTATAAGGCTGGCTGAGGCAGCACCCCTTACATTTAAGTAGCGATTGTTGAGGCATGTGATGTGTATTTTAATTAGTGCTGCCAGCAAACACACCCTCACGGTGGCATAATCTAAGGTGCCGCATAAGGCATCCCATAACGCACTCCATAGGGCACATTATAAAGTGTACTGTCTGCCAAGGCACCCTATAATGTCCCCTATAGGACACCTTATAAGGATGCGAACAAAGCCCTGGCTGGCTGCAGGACTGCACGTCACCACACAAACTGTCTGCTGTGGTTACCAGGATAGGGGTAACCCACTCGTACCCATGATGCACTGCACATGCAAATCAGCAGTCGAGAGATGGGCACAAGATCGGGTATGCACCCCCACAGCACCTCGGCCTTGTAGGGGGAACAGACCGTGTGTGGCACTGCCACAGAGTAGCCACAGACAGTCACATTGTGCGGGTAAAGTGCCCACCCTGAGGTTGAGGTGGGGCGCCCAGCACCAGGTCCACAGCACCTTTCATGGCTGAAATACGCCATGCTGCAGGTCCCGATCAGTGTGTGATAGGTAGTTCAGTTAGACACACCTAGCATACATCTGTGTCCTGCTGTATGTCTTGGTCATGTCTAGTCCCTATGGGCGATGCTACACCCAGAATAGTGCATATACTGTGTTGGTGCCATCGTTACCTGATGTAGGTGAAGGGGGGGGTGTATGGACCCATAGGCAGATTATGTACCACCACACAACTCACCCGCTGGAGCTCAGGGTGGGAAACAGGATCACCCACCAATAGATCCACAGTCTACCTCCCTGCAATGGCAGCAGTAGAGGGGACCAGCAACCCCAGTCCTGTTGGGGAACAGACAGAGCGGTACACATCCATAACGCAATAGCAGACAGAAGGCCTGGAAATGCTCAGTTGCCGCCGCCCCCCCCATTATCTGACATTCTCCAGCAGCAAGCCTCCAGCCGCTGCACCCTGCAAGGTGTTCCAGCAAGACACATACTAGCTGCAGACAGTCCGCCAGCTAATCTATAGTGCATGGGCCTGGAGGAGATGCATGTACCCAGAACGGGGATGTCAGCATACACACCAAGCAGATAACTCAGTGACTGGGCCACAAAAGTAAACCCATAAATATAACACAAGAGAAATGCTATGTAGCACTATGGGGGAACCTAGCCATGCCATGGTCACTGCTCAGTCAGGGTGAGAGTGACCTCCCAGCAGGACATGCTATGGCCACCCTGTCCATGCAGGTGGTGGCCAGGCACTACAATGTCTGAGCCATTGCCCTATGCCGTGTGCAGATGCATCCAGGCCAAGCCAACCTATCCAGGCTATTCCCACGGTACCTTACTCCTCATTATGCACATTGGCAGGCCAATACTGGCAACAGTGCTAGCAGTGTGGACTGTGGAGGGTGTTGGCAGCCACCACACACTGGATAGACAGACACACACTCCCCACACCTATGCCAGCATTGTGCAACTATAGAGGTGTTGGGCAGCCCAGGCCTCCACACCAGTCCTGGGCACAGTGCAGGCATGGCTATGGTACGCAATACTGTAGGAGTCACTCCCCAGGTTGGTAAACACTGTCAGACACAAGACCTGTAGCACACTCCATAGACATCAGAAAGGTTGCTATGATGCAGCTCACTCAGAAAAGTGTACTTAACCTAGGAATTGCTATCTGCCAGTACTCATAGCAACCTTTTGATAGATGTGTACCATATTCCCCAGTTTAGGGTGGCATTACTAAGGTATGCAAGTGCTAGTATTGGGAGATGCACGCAGAGCCCAAAGTCCTGCCTCTCCAGGAGGCTTTGGCTAATGGGGCCTGTGGGTGCGGGTGTGTCTGCCCCTGTTGGCTGCTGCTCTACGGCAGAGGTTCCCAACTCCAGTCCTGCGGTGCCAAACACTGTTCGGGTTTTCATGCTGTCCCTCATGAATATGCATGAGATACATCTGCATACCATGGGGGTGGCGCATAGAAATGCAGCACAGGCATCTTTATCAGAGGCAGCATGGAACCGGAATGGTGTTTGGCCCTCCAGGACTGCATTTTGGAGGCTCTGCTCTAGGTAATGTGCATGTTTATGGTGTCTGTGCTCTGCAGAGTAAAATGTAGGTGTCTTGGGCATGTTTACGCCATCTGCAATAAAGGTGCTGTCTGTATTAGCACGTTGTAGTAGTGGGTAAAATATGGGGACTGGGTTGGCGGGAACCACAGCTGGGACTTGAACCTGTGATCCTCTGCTTCTGAATACACTGGTTTTGTGCACTGCACCACCTTGTTGTCACAAAGTCAGTACATTCCTTGGTGATACCATGACTGTTCGTCAGACAGGGCCCATCTGTTGCAGTATACGGCACCCACCTACACAGGGCTAGGCCACGGTCTGCTCTGGGCAGCTGCCACTGCCCCCTCCACCACCAGTATCCCTCAGCCACCATGCTGACATGCCCTTCTGCTGGTGGTGCTGATGGTGCGCAGTCTCAGGCCATCCAGTGTACAGGTAGGTGGCTGCCTATGGTGCAGGTTCTGGGGTAGGGGAGCCTGCATAGGTGTCCACGCTTCCCCCCAGCACTGCCTGCCAATGTTCCGTGCCCTTGGGGGTAGCTGCTAGGTACTATCCCCTGTGACACTGTGGGAAACACAGTCGTGCCCATGTTGGGCCTTCAGCAGTTGCTGTCTGGCTGCTCTGCTGCTTCAGCATTCGTATGGGCCACCTAGGCATCGCCCTAGTCCGCACTGTGGCCCAGCTGCACCACAGCATGTGCTGCCTGCGGCCCTCTGTATTCCCTTCTCCGGCATCTGTCCAGTTGCCGTTCTGACATGCCCGCCCTGATGTTGCGGGAAATGTGCTCGCCATAGGAACCCTGTCCGATGGTGGGCAAAACCATGAGCAGCGCTATTTCACTGTTGGCTAATTCACCTTGTATGGGGACGGATTAAAGACCCTTCCACAATTTATATATGTTATATGGAGCTTACTCAGGGGGGGAGGGGTTGATTTTTCTCATTGATAGCACTATTGGCCGGCTTGGTTATGGTTTTTTTCCAGTTTGTTGGGGTCATTTTCAGTGTTTATGTGCCCTTTTGTTCTGTGAACATGTATCACACTTATCACTTTTTTTAGGTTTCCCTGCCTGGGCTGTACATTGCTGACACTGAAATGGTTTCTCTCCCCTGTAATGTTTATTTTACATTCTCTTATATACCGCGCTATTCTGCATCAGTGCGGTTTACATTGAACAAACTGAAATTACATTGAACAGGGCATTATAACTTGGAGATAACTATTTTACAGGGAACATGGGCTATGGAGGGTTAAGTGGCTTGCCCAAGACCACAAGGAGCACCTGTGGGACTAGAAACCCCAGTCCTTCTGGCCCAAGGTTGCTGTCCTCTAGTGGGATTTGAACCCCCGACCTTCTGGCCTGAAGTACCTTGTCCCAACCACTAGGCCACTCCTCCACTCCATGTGCATTTAACGGCAGGTTTTCATTCGTGTTGGAATTGAGCTCTTCAGATCAGCGCGTTAGTGTGAAGGGAGCCTCTCCCCGCCCACTCTCCGCCCATTGACCCCTTCTCTCCACCCTCTCTCCACCTTCTGCGGTGTTTTACCATGCCGCGGGGCATTACGATCGTTAACGTTACATAACGCGCGTTATTTACGATTACCGCAGTTTAGTAAACATACCCCTTTGGTTAAGGAAAATTTAGTCCTGCAAAATAAAATAAGGCCTTAGAAAACATGGTCTGATGGAAGAACTTTGATTAATTGCCCAAGGTCCCTGATAATATTGCCTATAAAAATGTTTTAAAAAATGTAAAGATTCCAGAAATGGCTTGCTCTTTGATTTCCAAGGTGTACTATTTACCTTCATAGAAAGTTAAAGGGAGTATTTGGAGGATAAAAAAAAGGAGCTTACATTTTGGATATAAATCTCAATTGACAACTTGATTAGATACATCAACCAATGAAAAGTGTGAACCTGCTACCTTGATTATAATTTTAGTTTTAGATTTGGACCAGGAGTTTCTGTTAAAGATTTTCTTCCAGCATAGAGGGGACTTGTTTTTTTTTTTTTTGTTTTCTGATGTTATCAAGGTGACCCAATTGAGAAGATGTAAGTTTCTTCTTACATGCCTAAGAATGTTGCATCATGGGGCATTGTTTTGGCAGAATTTTTCTTGCAAATGTGTAATAAAATATAACAGTGTGTTTTATGACCCTGCTCAGCTAACCCAGTTTCAGTCTGGAGCCATGAGTCCTAGTATGCATAGCTCTTCTATACCTCTTAGGGACAGAGTACCCAACTGAACTTGCCGTAAGATTGGATTTTTGGCTGCTTGTTAGCATTTTCTTGATGATGACGGAGCGATTTGTCTTTTTCCTTAAATTGGGTTTGCTTCCCACCACCTCAAAGAGGGAATTGGATAACTGTTATATTTCTGTGTTTACTGAGATATTGTTTCCTTTTTGACTTACTGACTGTCATTTCTGTAGCAAGAGGATTCTTGTAATAATTTTTAAATTGCAATAAAAAATAAAAAGAGCCTTAGATGAGATAGCACACTGTCAGGTTAAAAAAGAATACATCTCATGACTAGCACATATGCAGGACAATCATTCATAGAGTTTATACAGCATGATTGGTAAACAAACCGGGTCATGCCCTTCACTTCCAGATATAGTAGTAGCAATGTGGGTGATAGATGAGGTTGCCTACCACTTCTTCAAAAAGATAGCTGAAATTAGGACCCCTCTGCTGGCTTCTACTGCTATAATTTGTGGGATCCAAGCATTTGTGCATATCAGTAAGATCGTCCTAGGATTCACAAATCCTCACTTTTAAATTACAACCAAATTTCTTTCCTAGAGCTGGAGAAAATCCAGAACTCAGTCTTTCTCCTTACATGGTGACAAAGGTGAACTACATCTTTATTGAGGGAATATTTCCTGTGATGTGGATGGAATTTAGGATATATCTCCTAAAAAAGGCCTCATTTGAGCCTCACAAATGACTTATTAATGAACAATTCACTATCTATAGCAAAAGTCATTAAGAAAATAGTTTAAATCATGCTGATGGATTTTCTAAAAAAAAAAAAAATGTTCTCCGCTACTGGCAATCTGTTTTCTGAAAAGAGCATAGCATTGAGTCAGCACTAATAATCATGACTGGTGAGATCACTGCTCACTTGCATGGTCTTTCTGGACATCACTGTTTGCTTTGATCTTTTCGACCATCAGTTCATACTGACCAGACTGGAAGCAATAGGTTTAAGTGGGGCACCCCTTAAATAGTTGTGATCATAATTTGATCAATGGTTGTTCAGGGTGTTGTGGGACATAAAGATTTCCAGCCTTATTCTAGCTTTCCATTTCTCCATTCGCTATTAACATTCAAGAGTATGAAACAAGGGTCCATTTAAATGTTGATGACCTTCGAGATACAAATGAAACCAAAGTGCTAGAAAATTTGAATTGTTTTCTAGAGGCCACAGCTACCTTGTTACAACCAAATATAGTAAATCTAAATCTACTTAAGTCAGAGATCATATAGTTTTCCAGAAAGAAAATACTGTGAATGGTGTTTCCATAAATATATAGTATCTCCATTAGAACTTTAGAAGTTGTCAATGCTTACATCATTCTTTTGTATAGTCAGCATATTGTCAGCCCATACATATTGACTGTAATCAGCAAAGTCTTCCTTGCACTTAGAAAGACACACTCTTTAAAGCCTTTTGTGAACTCAAAAGATCTACATATATTGATACAGATGCTAATCAGTTTGATGGACTACTGTAATTTTCTTTATGCCGGATTACTCTTGCTGATGCTACAGTGCCTGCAGTTAGTGAAAAACAAAGTGGTATTACTGGCCTAAGGTGTCAAGAAGATAGACCATGTCACTCCATTGCTCAAGGAACAACACTGGCTGCCAGTTCATTGTAAGATCAATTTCAAAAATGTCATGCTTACTTTTTGGACATTACAGATAAATATCCTTTATCACTTGGAATCAATCCTTATTCCATATTCCCTGACTCATCCTTTCCTAGCTTCTCAACAAAATTCCTTGATTGTTCCACTCCCCTCTAAACTTGGATTAGAATTGACGCATTATAGTATCTTCACTGATTTGCCTTCATCATTATTGAATTTGTTGCCCACAGAACTAAGGTTAGAAATCCGTCTACATGAGTTTCAAATAGGAGGTAAAGACATGGATATTTTCTTTGGCCTTTAGCAATAGGTGATTAAACAGACCCTCCCTTCTTTTCTTTTTGGGACATGGTTATAGAAAGTTTCAGCAGTTGCCTATACTTGTGGTGTCTTCAAATTGGATTGTAATCCCAGCCATTTCTGTCCTTATCTGCTTCTGGTGTGAATGTGATATCAGTGTCTCTATTTCTGCCTCTTTATTTTTAGTAGTTATTGTAAACCACCATAATGGTATTGGCACATATAAAACTCTTAAATAGATAATAATACAGTAAATAAGAATAATAATTTTGTTACTGGGATTTGCTCTTTAGAAATCCTGGTAGCAAACTATTCCTCATTAAAAACAAAATAGTGTGCACAATCCTCTGTACTTTAGTACCTTGCCTTATTGATTGGATAATAAATTGATTTCCTTTTCCAATACAAGATAACTGGAATCTTAATGGGATATGTTAAGTTTTATTGGGAAATATTAAAAGGTTCTATGATGCAATGAGTTTGGAAGCAGCCTAGGTTTCGTCTCTCAACAGGGCCTGTGCAATCCTAAAGAGATCTCAGCACTCATGTACTGCAACAACTTAAAGAGGGTAATTTTATAAAGGATGCATAGTTTGAGCTTGTTTTCTGGTCCCTATATTAAGGCAATTTTATAAAGACAAGTAGGAATACACTCGTCTTTAGAAAATACAATCTTAAGCGTCAGATCTCAGGCCTACATTACAGGTGTGGACATTTGTACCAGCCATGGAGCTGGTGCAAATGTCCGCACATATAACTGTCAGATACATGCATAAATTGGGGGGGGGGGGGAGCTAACCGTCAATCAAGATGGCCGCTTGAATTTAAGTTCTGGTGGCTAGCTAATAGACTCCTCGTTTCCACCACCCTTCCCCACTTGCCTTTACAATTCCAACATTATTTTTTTATTCCTGGATATGGCTGGGAGTAAACCCACTGAATTGGATTATTCAGAAGCAATAACATCTGGTGCTAAATGCTCCAAGTCAGAACCACCCTCTCTGAGTAAAATGGCAGAGGTCAAAGATACGAAGTACAGCCTACAAGAAGTGCTCTGGGAGATCTGACAAGTGAAAGAACTTGTGTCGTCTAATGGTATGTCACTCTCCACTATGCAATCACAATTTATGGCACTTTCCCTGTGACTAGATTCCACGCATAATACCCTCCAACACAATGCAGAACTGCTGCAACAGAGTAGGAAGAATACTAAATGGATAGAGTAGCTAGAGCGCAATCTCAAAGACTTGAACAATCGAACATGTCACAACAACATTAGACTCTTAGGGGTCCCTGAAGGTGCAGAAGGTACAGATCCTATTGCCTAACTTGAACAGCTCATCCCAAAGGTAGTAAATCTCAGTTTTTCTTGTGCGTTTGAGTTTGAGTGTGCTCATCAGGTCTCCTCCCACAAGACCCCAACAACGAAGTATCCACACCCGATGATTTTTAAGTCCTGAATTATGAAGAGACCCTACAAATTTTATAGGCCATGCAGCAGCAGTCACCCATACAACTGGATGGACATTGTCTATTATTCTTCCTTGTTCTCAACAAAGTCACAATGGAAAAATCAGAATTACATGTCCCTGCATGCAGTGGGGTAAACCTAGGACTGGATCAAATGTGTCGGGTGCATCTGGAGCCAGTTGACAACCCTAGAGGGTAGGAACATTTTTTCTTATTCTTATATGGTTGTTATCTTGGTTTCAGTAGTGAGTAGTTCCCCCATTAGATGTTTATAATGGTTTACTATAATGTAACCCTGGCTTAACCTGCAGATAGTGCAATAAGAAGGTACACCTTTGTGGCTCTTATGTCTCAAGAATGGTACTATACTTTATTTGCTTTTGATTATATCTCTTAAGTTTTTATCATTAATGTTAAAGAGCTCAACCATCCTGTGAAAAGGAAGAAAGTCTTATTATATTGTCAAAAAGCAGCTGCTGATGTGGTCTTTTTAGTAACCCATCTACCATCCAAGAAGTCCTCTAAGCTTAGTTCTGGTATTTATATTCATGTGCTTTCCTTCTCGGCCATTCAAAAGAATGGTGAGGTTAGTATCTTTGTTAGATGCTCTCTATCTCCAACTATTTTACAAACCTGGGCAGATGATGGTGGATGCTGGGCTAAGGCCATGGTCCAGTTTGGGGGTATGACCCTGGTCCTTCTCACTTTCTATGGCCCTATAGATGACCCTTTATTCTTTCATAATAGTGGAGGCACTCACAGATTCATCTCTTTCCCCTCTTGTTCTTGGCAGAGATTTAAAGATAGTATTGGATCCCCTTTTAGATTGTCAGCCAATCCACTCTCTTAATTCAGGGAAACCATTATCGATCTTGCGATCATGATGGATACTCTCAGACTAGTAGATCTGTAGCATTTACAACATCCGACCACAAAAGACTACCTTTTTCCCATTGCCCCATAAATCTCAGACCTGGAAAGATTTCTTTCTTTCATCTAAATCGTTAGTCCCTGCAATTACAGCCACTGATATTTTAGGGATTAGAATCTCTGATTATGTAGCAATAATGCTGTCTTTAACACTAGAAGCCCCAAAGTGTGTCAATTGACACAAATGCATCTTCAAGGTTGTATACCAGCGCCACTGCTAGAACCATGTCAGTCATGTTCCATGACTTTGTTAGCAAGGTCAAGATGTTCAAATATGTGCATTGAAAATTAATGACAGATGCACCACCTAGCGGGAAAATGAATTTATACCTAGAAGCTCCAAAGTACGTCAATTGATGCACTCAGTTGTCTTGGATGCGTCAATTGACGCACTTTAGGGCTTCTAGGTATAAATTCATGTTCCCATTAGGTGGCGCATCTCAATCACTGTTTACAGTTTTACTCCCACATTACAAACAATAAACACATGCATGTATTTAACAAATACTGCACGTATTTAAAAAATAAGTAATTTCACATTAATTTGCATCTGCATTTCATGCTAAACGCAGTCATCGTGATAATGCGTCAATTGGCACACTGGGGTTTCTAGGTAAAATTCCTTTTGGGGCTTCTAGTGTTAAATGTCAATTCTCAGATTGCCTTCAAGCCTACCTGGAGATTTAATAGAGCCCTTCTCAATGAGGAATCCTTTCTCTCTTCGACACAACCAGCCATTGAGACTTATTTTGCATGCAGTTCCCCACAGACTTCCCGCTGAGCCTGGTGGGAGGGATTTAAAAACACAATCCGAGCCCATATAACTTGTTACGCCAAAGGGTCATCTAGAAAATGGAAACAGGAGCTCTCTGATATGGACGCCTAAATTAGAGATAGAGAGCAGACTCTTTCATGTCGACTTGATCCCTCCATCCTTTTAAAGCTACAGAGACTCTGTTATCATGATAATATTCTTTTGAGTACAGAAGCTCATTAGTTGTTAACTCTCCAGCAAAGTAGATATTTTATTGAGAGTAATTGTGCAGGCCGACTTCTAGCTAACTCTCTAAAGAATAAAAAAGAAGTGGCTCACATTTCCCAAATCATTCAAAACAATGGTCACATTGTTACTCAGAATGCTTCCATGGTTTTTACACTTCCCTTTATAAATCTGAAGTCCTAGAGAGCCCTCAAGATTTTGACTGCTTCATGGACAGCCTGGAACAATCCACTCTTACTCAATCTCAGATGCAAAACCTCGATGAACCTATGACAGATAAAGATATTTTTCAAGCCATGGATCAGATGGCCTTGGGGAAAGCTTGTGGTCCCAATGGTATTCTTTTAGAATTTTATCAATGTTTTAAAAAATAGTGTGTTCCTAAACTTCTTATATATTATGAATTACTCTCTGAGCAGGCTACAGCCATAGGAGGGTTCTCCAAAGCTATCACTGTAGTTCACAAAAAAAACAGTAGAGACCCCCTGAAGGTGGATAATTACAGACCTATTTCCCTGCTAAATGCAGACTATAAAATCACTGCAAAGGTTCTGGTATCCCATTTGAATCTGGTCATCCTGTGTCTTATTCACCCGGACCAATGTGTGTTTGTCCATGGGCATTCAACTTCTGATAACGGTCGCCTTCTCTGCCATCTTCCTTCACTGGCTCACAACTCTGCTTCCCCTTTATTTCCTGACTCCTTTTATTGACACATTGAGAAACTATTCTCCATATACTTGTGGAAAAATAAAACCCTATATATTGCATTGTGGAAGTTGAAACTCCCCAAGGCTCAAGGAGGGGTGCATTTTCCTGACTTTAAATGGTACCATTACTCTTATCTTCTTAAGCAGGGCACAACTTGGTGCACTCCTACTTCACAGATATTAAGTCTGTGCTGAGCATGGATGGAACAAGCAAAGATGGCCTCTACTCGTTATCATCCCCTAACAGACTTAACCTTCTCAAGCCATAGATTTCAACTGCCTGTCCTGGTGGTGACACATCAAATTTTTTGAGCATTATTAATAATGCTCAAGGATACAAACCCCTATCATGGAACACACTTATTTGGTCTAATTCCTGATTCAAAATAGAAAATGGCCGATTAATTGGCAAGTGTGGCAAGCACATGGAATTTGAACATTAGGTCAACTACTCAACTTTGCTTCTTTAAGACCTTTGTGAACTACAATGGGAATTTGGTCTCCTTGAGCATTGTTTTTTCAATGGTATAAACTTCGTCATTGTTTGATCCACTCAGGGATTGATCCAGTCATGATACCACAGGATGGTGATCTTTGGTCTAAATTGCAAAGACTTGCAGAATCCACCAAATTAGTCTCCCTATTTTACAGTATGTATTGGGAAGGTTTCACCCGCCTTTGTGTCAACATGGAATATAATTGGGAGATTGATGTTGGAGGATTGCTCTTGCATCATCAGTGGGACTATTTTTGGAACCAACTCCTATGTATTTCATATTGTGCTTCTCTTACCCAAACACTCTTTTTTTTGCCCATCAAGCTTTTATTACGCTGACAACTCTTACTAAATGGGACCCTCAAATCAACTCACAACATCTAGGTACTCTGAGGTATATGATTTTTGACTGACCAAATATTTGTGGATTCTGGGACTTGATTTGGACTTGAATAACTACTACTCTGCATATCTCAGAAACCCTAACTTTCCATATAATTATCTACTGTTCTGCTGCTGGTGTACCTTCTCTACAGGAGAAAGATATATTTTTGTCTTTACAAACTAGAAAGACTTAGCACAGGCTAATTATCATCATTGGTGGAATCTCCTGTGTATGTATTGTGGATATGAAGCTTCCTTCATTACTAACTTTGTGTCTCCTGTTAGAGTTCTTGATAAATGGAAACGCTTGATGCCTTTATGGTGGCATCCGCCTAGAGCCAGCAACTAAGACATACCTTTTTTTTCCCAGTTTATTGCATCTCATTGTATTTTAATATGCTTGGTATTTCCTTATGGATATCCTTGTCCATTGGGAAGCCAGGGAAGAGAGGGAGGGAGGGATAGTTTATGTCTGGATTTAAGTCCTCCAGCTTTAAAAAGGAGCGCCAGAGGGCACACCCGCGCCTGAGGGCCTCACCAGAGGGCCCTTTGGCATGGCCCTTAGGCAGCGGCCCCACACCAAGATGACAGAGCAACCTCAAGTAGACCCCTCTTCACTCTGCAAAATTCCCGGCAGCTTGAGCTCCCCCTGGGTTGAGCTCACTCTCACCATCAATGCATCCAGCCTCCCAACCAACGCAAGTAACAACAGTCTAAACAGACCTTCACACTGTCGCTTCCATTACCGGTAGCACATTATAACCAGTTCTACGTTTACTGCATTTGTCTCAGTACTCTAACATATCTACTGCTCCTCTGACTACTCTTCACTGTCATCAGCAGCCGATATAACTGTGCCTTTTTACCGTTGCTAATAGCCTGATCTATTTCTGCCAGTAGCCTGATATAGTTGTACCATTTTACTGTTGCCAGTACCACTTTACTGGTGTGCCATTTTACTGTTGCCAGTAGCCTGATATAGTTGTGCCATTTCACTGTTGCCAGTACCACTTTACTGTTGCCAGTAGCCTGATATAGTTGTGCTATTTTATTGTTGCCAGTAGCATGATATAGTTGTGCCATTTTACTGTTGCCAGTAGCCTGATATAGTTGTGCCATCTCACTGTTGCCAGTAGCCTGATATAGTTGTACCATTTTACTGTTGCCAGTACCACTTTACTGTTGCCAGTAGCCTGATATAGTTGTGCTATTTTACTGTTGCCAGTAGCCTGATAAAGTTGTGCCATCTCACTGTTGCCAGTAGCCTGATATAGTTGTACCATTTTACTGTTGCCAGTACCACTTTACTGTTGCCAGTAGCCTGATATAGTTGTGCCATTTTACTCTTGCCAAGTAGCCTGCTACAACAGTGTTATTCTGACCACCCCCGCTGCTACCAATAGCCCACCCAATACCTCCTGCACACACGTCCCTACAAACATAGATCACTCATAGAATGGCTCACACCACCGCAACAATAATTTGTTGCTACCTTCTCTTGGTGCTGATCAGTAGCTCCTTAGCACTAACCAATACTCACAAACACATACCTATACTACATGGTTCCGGGAGGAGATGGTCAAGAGACCCCACCCACAAGCCAGTAGAGGACTCGCAACAAACCTATCATCACCTACTGCACATTGCAATCCAACACACCACAAGGGTAAAAAAAGTTAACCTACCTCCCCAAGATTTAAAAGCCGCCCTCATAAACGTGCGCTCAGTCCGCAATAAATGGCCCGTCATCACTGACCTACTAACCCTTCATAACCTTGACATACTCCTCATCACAGAGACATGGCTATCGAATGATGACATGGTCCTCATCAACCACCTGCTACCCCCCAACTATTCAATCCACAGCTGCCATAGAATCAGCAAAAGGGACGGAGGAGTCCTCATTCTCACAAAAAACGACCTCAAGTTCCACCTCTCCAATAGCACCAACACGACCAACCTCGACATAGTAGTCATAGCAAACGACCAATGCTCCATCAACCTAGTATACAGAGCCCCATCATCACTCCCTGACGACCTAGCTGTGATAATCAATCTAGCCTGTAACCCTCCAAACCTGCGCACCCCAAATTGGATACTAGGTGACTTCAATCTGCCATCCCTGCAAGACTCCCAAGCATCAGCTCTCCAAGATGCACTCAAGGACCTAGGCTATTTGCAACTAATCAATGAACCAACTCACACAAAGGGAAACATGCTGGACCTGATCTTCGCTCCCCTATCCGCCCACAACTCCACCCACCCCACCCCACCTACCTACACTGCAGTTCCTTGGTCCGACCATAAGCTAATCTTATTTCAAATTCCCTTAGATCCCCGGCCCAGGAGGCCCCCTGGAAGCATGTCAAAGCCTATAAGTCTACCTCCACGAAGGTTCCAACCTTTTAACAAGGATTCCATCTTACACAACACACAGCCCCTCCTCAACATAACGTCAACCAGTCCAGATGCACTAGTCTCCAGCTGGAATGACATCCTGGGCTCCATTGCCTTATGCACAGCCCAAAAGAAAGCCCCTAAGAAAAGAGTTCCCATCCCCTGGTACTCCAAAGATCTACGGACCTCTCTCATCAAACTCAGAAAACTCAAAAGGCGATGGAGGCGCTCACGATCCACAGAGAACCAGGTAGCCTATAACCTCCAGCTATCCATTCACCGTAATGCGATAACTGAGAAAATGAGACAAACTCACACAGACACCCTTATGCATTCACTATGGAAACCACACGACCTATTTAACCTTGTCAAGAACCTAACGAAAGAACCTGGTTCCGAACAAACACCTGAGATTCACGCCCAGGACTACGTGGACTTCCTACAATCAAAACTATGCCAGACAGACAAGACTGACCCTCCCTCTTGCACCGTGGAACCATCAAAAGCAGCGACATTAGCAATGCTCACCACCCCATCCAATGAGCAAATCATCGACACCATCTCTGCAATCAACACCACCACCGCGGAGACCGACCCCTGTCCTGCCTTCTGGATAAAGGAACTATGGACAGAATTGAGTCCATTCATAGCTAGACTCTTTGACGCATCTTTCACATCAGGCTATTTCCCACTGAATCTCAAGCACACATCCATCAGACCCCTGCTAAAGAACAACAAATTGGACTCCAAGAAAGTAGAATCGTATAGACCCATTGCCAGCATTCCACTACTGGTAAAGATAATCGAAAAAGATGTCCTATACCAGATTCAACATCACATCAACAATACCTCTCCCTTAGACCACTGCCAACATGGATTCAGAGAATCCCACGGTGTTGAGACGCTACTTAACACCCTCTTTAACAATATACTTTGCGCAATAGACAACATCTGTCATGGAGTTGCCCTGATATTCCTGGACATAGCTGCAGCGTTCGACTCAGTATGTCACGAAACCCTCCTGAGCCGGCTCAAAGAGAAGGGCATCTATGACCTAGCACTAACCTGGTGTAAGTCATACCTGTCCGATAGATGGCAACATGTGCAGACGGGATTCTCCACCTCAGAACCGTTCCACCAGAAACAGGGCATTCTGCAAGGATCCTCCCTCTCAGCCTTAATGTTCAACATCTATATGCAGCCAATTTGCGACCTCATACGATCATTCAACGTCGAATGCATGATTTATGCTGATGACGTTTTCATGTACATGCCATTCCAGACCGACCAAACTGACCTCACCCCACTAACTAACTGTTTTAGCTCAGTAGAAAAATGGCTTCTAAACCAGAATCTTCGAATACAGCACAAAAAGACTGAAGTGCTGTTCATCTCCAGAAACCCCAACTTTTCCCCTCCAACCTGCCTAAAAATTGGAAATATAGAACTGCAAACCAAACCCTCAATCCACTATCTGGGTGTCACATTGGATCAAAGACTGGATATGAAGACACACGTGGGCAACATAGTAAAATCAATGTATCATAAGATCAGGACACTCAAACATCTACGCTCCCTCCTTCAACCAACCGATTTCAGAACAATCTTCCAAGCACTAACCATCCCACATCTCGACTACGCCAACGCAATCCTCCAAGGACTCCCACAATCCACTCTGAGCCCGCTCCAACTTGCTATGAACGCTGCAGCCAGAGTCCTACATGGCGCCTCCAGGAGGGACCATATAACACCCATCCTCAAAAGTCTCCACTGGCTCCCAATCCACAGCAGAATCACCTTCAAGACCCTACTACTAGCATTCAAAACCATCAATGGACTCGCCCCCTCCTCTCTCGCTGACCTCACTCACATTACCCCCCCAAATAGAACCAGACGGTCCACTGCTATAAACACTCTAGTAATCCCCAAAGCAATGACCCACTGTACTCAGACAACCATAAACAGGGCTTTCAGTCTCTATGCTCCCAGAAGCTGGAACGCTCTTCCACCCGACATCCGAGCAATCCCGAAACTAACTAAATTCAGGAGAGCATTAAAACACTATCTCTTCCTCAAATGCTACCCTGAGGAAAGCACACCAACTCCACCGCTCACAATGTAGCCCCAACCACATGCAACCTCCCTCATGTATTGTATATAAGTATGGATATCATTCTGTTATCATTACAAATGTAAATAGTTAATACTGTTATCCAAGTTAAGCTACCTGTTATATGTATCACGGTGTTAACCCCCGCCGTAAATACCTCATGTTCCATGTAAACCGCACTGATGTTGAAGAGCGCGGTATATAAACGAATTAAATAAATAAATAAATAAATAAATAAATAAAATTCATTGAATATGTTACTTTTGATGTTCAATAAAGTTTTGAAAACAACAAAAAAAAAGATACATGCATAAATTATAGTATTCTATTTATGCTCTGCCCACATTCCACCCAAACTGTGAACCTGTGCACACCTACCAGCAAAGTACATTCCATCATGTCAGAGTGCATACTTTTACACTGGTTGGAATTTTCTAGGATGCCATTTGCGACCATATTTAAATGACTATATAAAATTATCTCCTTTAAGTCTGTCAAATAAAAGGCATCACCTCCTATTCAGACTGCAGTTTTCTCTAGGGCTGGCATAGCTATCAGAATACTACACAACCAAAGTAATAAATAGGTATCTCTGGGGCAAAAGTTGCTATCTGTTAGTATAAGGCTTCCTATCAGCATTCAACAGTTTCCATAGTTTGGACCCTCCAAAGGTTTTGTTGTCATAAAGATAGCTTGTATGAATAGCTGGAATGGAGTATAATTAAGCACATTTAAGCCCAATATTTAAATTCTCAAAATACCTTTGGCACAACTAGGTTGACTTTGTGCTATGTTGGCAATTACATCCCAAAATGTGTTTTTCTTCAAAGTACTTATCCAATTTTACCTTGAAGAATTGAATTCAATTTCTTTTATTGCATCTGGCTTTAACACCACAAATACAAAACGACAGTAAAAAACAGATGTAAAATTCATACACATATAAAATCAGAGGTCCTTGAAGATGTTTATGACATTTTATAAGTGTAATGCTTCAGCTGCTTCTCACTGCAAACCATCCCACAAATAATCTGCATTCTATGAAAAAAAAATAATGTATCTTCAATATTGTACAGAAGAAGTATCAAAGGCAATGTTCTGTAGCTGTCTATTGCAAGCTAGCAATTAGAACAAGGAGCTTGAAGTCAGCAGAACTCTTAATTTAAAGCCACACATGCCAAAGTAAAAAAAACTTTTTAAAGGAAGATTCTGGATGTAAACTCACACTGAACTACATTGAAGTATACAAATTGTTAGGAAGAAACAAGAAGACAACCATTCTGCAGGAGCCAGTTCTGCTAATGACTCTCTGGGCAACCTTGGTCAAGTTGCTTTAGCATCAAGAAACTCAGTTTATCTAACCATAAGTGGGTAATAATGGTATTATCCTTTTTTCCTTAGGAAGGTGGAATACAACTTACAAAACCATCCACTGAAGGGTAGTGGTATGTGTGGCCCTGAAGTATATTATACCTTTAAAGCTCAGCATTGTCATCCTTTTGAAGGTATAATGATATGCTAATGAAATCTGTGATTATTAGTATTATATAACAGGCGTTTTTGGGATTGCAAATTGTTGATGCTTGCAGCAAATAATTTCTGAGTTCTTAAAATAACCAGCAGAATGATAATGCTACAATTGAACACCAGTTCACTGATTATAAGGTGGTTTGTTGGTAAGATGCCGTCTCACTGAATTTTAAATGACAGCTGAGATGCTTAACTAGAACAAGTAAAAGAAAGAAAATGAACATGGAAAGAAGAGAACTGGGGAAAGAGTTATAGAGAAACAGAGAACAGACAGAAATCCACATTTGTAAGAAAGTGATCATAGTTTTAGATGGAGGTTATTGAAATTATTGGAGGGTAATGGCATCATCAAATAGTGAATGGGTTGTGGTATGCCATTATGGACTGGGAATCTAGTCCACACCAGTGTGACCTAGTCTTTCAGGTGTTAACTCATGCCATAATTACTGATAGTATAGGCAAAATAGCTACATGTGGAATAACTGCGCTATTAACACATGTTAATTAGCTTGTAATAGTTTAACATAAAATCTATTCTAATGAGTAATGATATGCAAATCTATGCAAAAATGCAACAGAGTAAGTATGCACTGACTTTGCAGATGTATCATCATAAAAGGATTAGCTACAACTCAGGAAGGGATACTTAAGCTTTTGCAGTAATGGTGAAAGGCCAAGGGGCATAGTCCCAGTGGCCAAGTATAACTGGGTGCCTGGTAGGTGAGGAGGGGTTGTACCCCTTGCCATGGTTTTGCTGTGTGGGGGAGGGGGTAAGAAGTGAGCTGGGAAGTTATATTTTATGTGAAAGCTTGGCTTTAGTAGGTTTTGAGACTGGGTGAAGGGTCAGGACGGGGGAGGGGGTGGAACTGTTAGGATTACTGTTGGAAATGGGAAGCATTTCTTTGGATTGGAAAATACACAATGGCCCAATATTCATTTGGGATGGTTATGCACTGCTATGGCTCATAGACATCACTGCCAACCTCTAATCCCTGATATTCAATGCTGGGGTCATATGTGGCCCCAGCACTGAATATCTGGGGTCACTGCACAGCCTCCAATGCCGCGGAAGCTAACCGAATAGAGGTGATATTGCATCGCTACCTGGTTAGCTCCCATGGGTAGAACTTGCCCAGTTGTTGCTTTGCCAGTTTTACCCACAGAACAATAACCGGGTAGTGCGGCAATATCACTGCTATCCAGATAGCTACTGTTGCTGCCCACAACATGCCCCGGAACGCCCATGAAATGCCTCAATGCTAAGTGATTAGCATTGGGGTATACAGCAGCGTTAGTTGGGGATATTCAGTCCACTAATCGTGTTATTGTCATTGACTATCTTGTTCAGCAACATTTACACAGTTTACAGGTCAGTAAACCGTCTAAATGCCTTTAGAATATTGGGCCCAGTGGGAGCAGGTTCAATTGGTGGTGGTAGTGGTGATGTTTAGGGTCAAGGAAGGTCTCTGGGTGCAGCATAGGTCAGGCCTTGGCATTGTATGTAGAGCCCCTTTCCTTGATCACCTCACATCTGGCATCTGGCTGGGGAACTTTCTCCCTTCCATCCCATGCTGGTTGGTTTTGGAGTTTGATAGGTTTGTTGTATCTGGTGTGTGTGTGTGTGTGTGTGTGTGTGTATCTGGGTGTATGTTTGGGAGTGGGTGTTTATCAGAGCCAAGGTATGTTGCAAAGGGTTCTATAGTGGGAAGGTTTGGGCTGTGAACAGGGGTTCGCAGCTCACCTGAGAGATGGACATTTGAATATCCAGTGGATGGGGTCCTCACCCCAGTGGGCTGTTGCTTTGCTTGTAATATGGCGAATCCAGCAGCAGGTGCAATGGACTTGAGCTGTGCTGTGGCAGGTTGAATGGAGGAGCTACCTAGTTATAGGGGCATAGGGAGAAGGCCTGGGCACATTCCTAGTTTATATCTTGTAATTTACTTGGGGTACTTTATTCTTTATTAATGACTGTGTGGTTCAATAAAGACTAGGGATGTCTAATAGTCTAATGGTTACAGTATTGGGCAAGGATGAATGAAGGCAAGGTTCAAATCCCACTGCTACTTCTTGTGATCTTGGGCAAGTCACCTAACTATCCATTTGCTCTAAACCTGCGGTACTCAACCTGTGGGTCGCAACCCCCACGGGGGTCACCACAGGATTTAGTGGGGTCGCTTAGTCTCCACCAAGTTAAAAAAAAAAATTAAGACGCGCACAAGTTGCTGCCGCTACCGAATCTGCTTCTCGGCAGCGGCAAACTCACCGCCTCCTTCTGCAGTCATGGCTCCCTGCCTCTTAGGGAACCGCGGCTGTGCCTGTAAAATCATTGCAGAGCCCTTCCTGTCTCGACGGATTCCGTGCAACATTGTCCCGCCTCCAAAGGAAGTTGTTTACCACTTCCTTTGGAGGCGGGACAATGCTGCACAGAGCCCGTCGAGACAGGAAGGGCTCCGCAATGATTTTACAGGCACAGCTGCGGTTCCCTAAGAGGCAGGGAGCCGCGGCTGCATTAGAAGGGAGGCAGACATGGGGAGAGGGGTTGAGGGGGCAGGGAACCTGCAACACGGCTGACATCGACAGAGGGGGGCTGACATTGACGGGGGGGGGCTGACATGGAGGGATGGAGGCTGACATGGAGGGAGGGAGCTGATATGGATGGATGGATGGAGGGATGGAAGGAGGGGGGCTGACATGGACAGATGGAAGTATGGGGGCTGAAATGGAGGGAGGGAGGGGGGCTGATATGGATGGATGGATGGAGGGAGGGGGGATGACATGGACAGATGGAAGGACTGGGGCTGACATGGAGGGAGGGAGCTGATATGGATGGATGGATGGAGGGAGGGTGGCTGACATGGACAGATGGAAGGATGGGGCTGACATGGAGGAAGGGAGGGGGGCTGATATGGATGGATGGAGGGAGGAGGGCTGACATGGACAGATGGAAGGAGGGGGGCTGACATGGAGGGAGGGAAGGGGCTGATGTGGTTGGATGGAGGGAGGGGGCAGACATGGAGGGATGGAGGGAGGGTGCTGGCATGGACAAAGGGGAGAGACAGGGGGACATACTGGACAGATGGGATAAATGCTGGACAGAGGCGAGAGACAGTGCGGGTTAGGATTATAATGGGCTGATGGGGGGAGCTAGCACTGGTAATGGGCAGATGGGGGGGCTAGGACTGGTAATGGGTAGATTAGGGAAGGCTAGGACTAGGAATGGACTTATCAAGGGGGGTTAGGACTGGTAATGGACTGATGGGGGTCTAGCATTGGAAATGAGCTGATCGGTGAGGTTAGGACTGGAAATGGGCTGATTAGGGGAGCCTAGCACTGGTAATGGGGTTGAGGGGGGATTAGCACTAGAAGTGAGCTGATTGGGGGCCTTTGACTGGGAATGGGCTGATTGTGGGGAGGGGAGGATAGAGCTGCTGGCCCTGGTAGAAAACTGGGGGCTAAGGCTACAAGTGGGCTGATACAAGGGGATGGGAGAAGGAACTGGAAGGGAGTGGATCTGAGAGGGGCTGCCATGGTATTTGTACTAGAAGGGACTGGTCAGTGAAGAAAAACAAGCTGGACCCAACGAAAGTGGAATCATACAGACCAATTTCAAGTATCCCCATGCTTTCCAAAGTAATCGAAAAGTTAGTACAGCGCCAAATTCAACAGCATATTGATACTGAAGCCCCACTGGATCCTTCCCAGCATGGGTTCAGAGAAGCACACGGGGTGGAAACCCTCCTCTCCACCCTATTTGACAGCATAGTCTCTGGAACCGACAAAATTCACCAGGGATTCGCCCTCATCTTCCTCGACATTGCAGCGGCCTTCGACTCGGTGAGCCACGAGATCCTCATACAACGCCTCAGCGAGAAAGGAATTCAAGGAACGGCTCTAGAGTGGTGCAAGTCATACTTGACTAATAGATGGCAACATGTAAGGTCTGGCTCCACAACCTCTGAACCGTTTTTGCAAAACCAGGGTGTGCCACAGGGTTCGTCACTATCTGCATTGATGTTTAACATCTACATGCAGCCCATATGCGCCCTAGCACGTTCATCCAAGGTCAACTGTCTAGCCTACGCAGACGATATCCTGCTATACATCCCATTCAAGACCAACCAACCAGACCTCTCCCCTCTAACAAGATGTTTTGAGGCAGTAGCAGAATGGCTCAACACACAAAACTTGAGAATCAACTACAGCAAAACAGATGTCCTTTTCATCTCAAGGAACCAGGACTTCACCCCTCCACCCTCCTTAAAAATCGGCAACACAGAACTGAAAACCAAACCCACAATCCGCTACCTTGGCGTTATACTGGACCAACAACTAGACCTGAAAACCCACATAAAAATCACTGTAAAAACAGTATACATGAAAATAAGGACCTTAAAACATCTCAGACCACTACTCGACTTCAGCGACTACCGATCGATCTATCAAGCATTAATATTACCACATTTCGACTACGCCAACGTAATTCTACACGGTCTCCCTCAAGCAACACTAGCACCGCTCCAGCTCTCAATGAACACTGCTGCGAGAGTACTAACAGGGGCTTCACGGAGAGAGCACATAACGCCAGTACTGATGAACCTCCATTGGTTACCGGTTCAAGCAAGAACCCTCCACAAAGTTCTAACCTTGACCTTCAAAGCCTTAAACACTCTGACCCCCACAGCTATCAGCACGATGATACAGAAAGTACCACATAACAGAAACAGAAGACCCACGATGCAAAACACCCTAGAGGTCCCAAAAACAATAACGAAATGCACAAAAGCAACAACAAATAGGGCCTTTACAATTTTTGCACCTAGAGCATGGAATGCCCTCCCCACCTATATTCGAAACATCACCTACCTAACCCACTTCAGGAAGGCATTAAAGCATCACCTGTTCACTACATACTACCCCGAAGCCAGCCTTAGTAATCATGCATGTTGCCCCTCAGACAATCACTCACTACACCTAAACAATCAGACTCAGTATGAAAAAGGATAATCAACTTGATCCCTCAAAAGTACTCCCTGAATTAGAATTCAGACCCCCACTGTAAATAAGATGTATATATACCCTGCCTGAAAATAGGTACCAGTGTAAATACAATGTAGATAGTTTCCCCAGTTACTTCCAAGTTGATCTCCCTGTTTTATTGTAAATACAACTCAGAGTGCCTGTGTTGTATAGTTGATGTTAAATGTAAACCGTACTGATCTAAAATAGCATGGTATAGAAGAACTGTTAAATAAATAAATAAATAAATAAAGGAGGGGGACTGGAAGGGAATGGACACCAGTGGCAGTCATGGGAATGCAAGTTGACATTGGAAGGTACTGGGAGTGAGGACTGGAAAGGGGCTGATACTGGGGAGGGTTACTGGGACTGGAAATAGGCTGATGGAAAGAAGTGAAGAAAACGAAAGAGATAAGAAATGGCAGATGGACCATAGACCACAGAAAGAGAGCTAAGAGAAGACAGGAAAGCAGAAGCCTCAGATCGGGACCAGCATGATCAGAGAATAAACTGGTCAGACAACAAATGTAGAAAAATAATTGTATTTCATATTAGTGATTTGACTACAAAATCATCATAATTTTGAAATCAAATATTGTTACTTGTTGTTGTGATTAATTATTATGGTTTAAATAAGTATTTTATAAATAAAAACATATTGCAAAGGCCTATAATATATTAATAATTCAACAAATGATTACGGTGACAATGCGTTAACGGTAAAGGAAGAGAGACGCATTTGATTTTATCATTGGGGGTCACCACAAGTTGACCAACGGTAAAGGGGGTCACGGTACAAAAAAGGTTGAGAACCACTGCTCTAAACCCTCTGAATGTTTTTCCTCTCTTATCTCACGCTACACCCCTCCTTGGGAATTCCACCTTTCTGGCAGATCTCTTTTATCTGTGCCCTTCCCTGCCACTGCCAACCCCCGACTTTGTTTATACCTTACTGCTCCATTTGCCTGGAGCAAACTACCTGAGTCAGTACATTGGGCTCCTTCTCTAGCCCTATTCAAATCCAGGCTAAAAGTCCACCACTTCAAGGCTGCTTTTGGATGCTGATGCCATCACTCTCTTGTTACCACTTATGTGTATCTTACCGTACTCTAGTCCCCGGTTTTGTGATGCTTATCCTTTTGATTAGGTTTTAAACTCTTAGGAGCAGAGACATTATATGTGCATTGCTATATATGCCTTGTAATACTATACAAGTGATAAGTTCAAGTAGTATTATCCCAATTGATGGCCTGGATTAGTTGTTTGACTGGGCAAGTTATGTTGTTGGGACAAATTGCCTGGGGGCTTTTCTGGAGTGAGGGAAATGGGGTGCTGTATCCTCCCTCCACACCCATCTGGACTGCCCATGTTGCCTGGTTCAAGGATAAATATAATTTGATATACTGCTAATCAATAAAATAGTGGTTTGCAACTGTAATGTACAATGAATACACATAAATGGCAATTCAAAGAAAACATCTATGCGTAAAGTATTATGGATTTTCCTGCTTACTCCATTTGCATGTCATTGACATTAGTCATTAATATGAACAATAAACAACCTGAGGTTACAATTCAACAAAGCAGCTCCTGTTGAATTAAAGTTATGCTTATTTTCAGTGACAGTGTAAGTGCAACTTTGAAAATCTGTGTATAACTTTAAGCAGTTATGGGGGTCAATATTCAGAAAGCTGGTTAAGTTCCACAAAAGCATCCAGCAAAAGCACTCAAAATTGGGCTTGAATCATGATTTAGTCTTTAAACAGTAGAAGAGCTGTCCAAGTGCAATCTGGGATATCTAAGTCAGAACGTCTGAAAAACAAGCAAACAGGCACGTCCAGGTGCAGACATGATTTCACAAACATGGACATGCTTGATATGGATATCTGCAGGGGCATCTACATAGACATTTCCAAAACCATCTCACAGCTACTAGATTTCTAGGATAACCTAATGGTTAGAGCTGTGGGTTAAGAACAAAGCAACCAGGGATCAAATCTTGCTCATGAGGATGTTGCACTCAGTACTGGGGGTGATGGTTTACTTCCAACTCTGGATATTTTTCAGTTAAAACAAGTGCTTTTCAGATGCTTGTTCCTATCTGGAGCAGGTTTATCATTAGACGTGAGGCCAGACGTTTCTGTGATCAGGGAAGTCCAGCCAATTTTCTGATATCACAGTCATGAATATGGCTTCTAAAATAACCCCCTTAGTGTATGGAAATGTCTGATTAGGAGTCAATGGCTAAGTGGCTAGGGAATTGTAAGGGAAATTTAAAAAAAAAATATCTAAAGGAACTATCGACAGATAGGATTGTTTAACTGAATTCTGACCAGATAGACAGCACTGCACTCCAGGAAGCACCGAAGCAATAAACATCAGTAGTGAAGGATCACTGGGTAGTGGCCTAGCAATCATACAAAAATGAAGTTGGACTGAGGAAGAGCCCTAGATGTGGTCTACTCGGATTTCAGTAAAGCACTTGACACCATTCCGCACAGGTGACATAAATAAATTGAGCACCCTAGGGATGGACCCTAAAGTGAATGACTAGATTAAAAACTGGTGTGTGGGAGGTAACAAAGGGTACAGGCAAATGGAGCTTACTCTGAGGAGAAGGATGGTACCAGTGGTGTGCCACAGGGATCTGTCCTAGGTTCGATTCTTTCTAAGCATCTTTGTTGAGGAAGGGCTGTCGGATAAGGTTTGCCTCTTTGCAGATGATACCAAACTCTACAATAGATTAGACACCCAGGAAGGAGTAGACAGCATGAGGAGGGATCTTGCTAAGCTTGAAGAATGGTCTAAATTTAGCAGCTGAGATTTAGTGCTGAAAAATGCAGTCATGTATTTAGGATGCAAAAATCCAAGGGAGCAGTACAGTGTAGGTGGCAAAGTACTTCTGTCCATGAAAGAAGAGCAGGACCTGGCGTGATTCACCATAAGGCATATGGGAAAATACTTAAAAATCTCAAGGAGATATGATAGAGATGTTTAAATACCTCCGTAGCATAAATGCTCAAGAGGGGAGCCTCTTTCAATTGAAAGAAAGCTCTGCAACGTGGGGGTATAGGATGAAAGTGAAAGGAGATAGACTCAGGAGTAATTTGCAGAAATATTTCTTTAAGGGAAGAGTGGTAGATACATTGAATGATCTCCCATTGGAGGTAGTAGACACAAAAACTGCATTTGAATTCAAGAAAGCATGGGACAAACAGAAGATCTCTAAAGGAAAAAGGACTGTAGAGTTAGTTGATCATATGAAAAAGCAGACTGGATAGGCTGTAAGGTCTTTATCTGCCATCATGTTTCTGTTTCTATGTTTCTAAATGCAGCAGCAGCAAGGTGGTGTCATTAGCCCATCTGATGATCATGGTGACACCCTAGATGGGCACCAGCACAGAGATGGTTGGAGAATGGATCTGTTGAGGACTGGGACCTTTAAACTCCTGGACAGCACTGGAGGAAGGGAAAGGTACATGCAATGCAGCTGGGAATGTGATAGAAGATGGATAAGAACATAAGAATATAAGATATACCATATTAGGTAAGCCAAAGGTCCATCAAGCACAGCATCCCGTTTCCATATTTAGAATGAAATTTTATAAAGTTGATGCATAAAAAGTTGATCAAAGAAAAAGAAAATCAAAAAAGTTGAGAAATTAAAAGTTGATAAAAAAAAGAGAAAAAGGGACTATTAAGCTAAAAGCAGCTTGTGATAGCAGCTTTGATGAATTTAGTCCAACAAAAACGTTTTGGAACATGCAGTGAGTAAATGTTAGCGAGGTATAGATTTTAATTACAAAAGCTTTGGCAGAGTTCCCTTCTCATAGGGATATTGTGAGGGCTAAATGTAGATAAATCAAGCATGATATAGTCCATATTGTTTCAGCATGCATCTTATTTATGTAGTCTAGGGGCACATACATGTTCACATGTATTGTCAAAACCAATGGTGTTTCAGAAATTCAGCTGTTGAATGCATACATTTTAACTTTTAAATATATAAGGGGTCAATATCCATACCTTTAGGAAGTGGTAAATCAGCTAACATGTGGTTTATTCTGCATAAGTACAGCAAAACTGAGTATTTTGGATATTCAGTAAGGTGTCAATGGATGGATATTGCTAGTGTCCTCCATAATTTAACTGTATATCTGCAGGGGCATAATGAGGAGGGGCATGGGCTTTCCTATATGGTTTACTCCTCACTTGGTTTGCAGCTTGTCATGCTGTGAGGGCTTATGTGCATCAGTGTGCATAAGCTATCAGTAGTTTAACTACTGGCAGGGTCTCCCAAGATGGACAGGTTTCAGCTGAGGTGTCAGACCAAGACAAACCACCCATCTGGGCAGCAGCAGAATGGGACAGTGTTGGCAACAGAGGATCACATTTCTCTGACAATGGCAACAACACTAAACTTAAACTGCGTAGAAAAAAGACCTAGCAATCTACTTCTGTATCTTGCCATGAAAACCCATCTGGGCAGCAGCCGAATGACACAGTGTTGGCAGCAGAGGATCACATTTCTGTGACAATGGCGACAACACTAAGCTTAAACTGTGCAGAGGAAAGGCCTGGCAATACTGTATCTTTCAATGAAAACCCAATGGATAGTCACAATAAAACACATTGCACTATAGTGCTGAAAGATGAGACTCCCAGGTTGGAAGGCACTCAACTAGCTACTTATTTATTTATTTAGCTGTATTTATATCCTGCTTTTCACCAGGTCAAAGTGGTCAATTGGGAAATACATTTAACACAAGGGGATATGACACACATATGCTAATACTTACAGGGAACATGGGCAATGGAGGGTTAAGTGGCTTGCCCAAGACCACAAGGAGTGCCTATAGGACTAGAAATCCCCATCCCTCCGGCCTGAGATTGCTGTCCCCAGGTGGGACTTGAACCCCCGGCCCTCTGGCCCAAAGTACCTTGTCCTAACCACTAGGCCACTCCTCCCACTGGGAAAGAGCTGAAGACTTTTTAGAGTAAAACTAGCATTTATGATATGATTGGATCAAAGCCCTCAGGACGTCTCATTGCTGATGTACCTGCACATTAAATGAGAGATAAAAGCTGTAAAGATGTCTTACATATTGGGTCATGGAACATACGAAGTGTAAACCAAGGGAGGTTGGAGGTGGTCAAGAATGAAATGGAACATGTACAACTTGATCTGTTGGGTATCAGTGAACTGTAATAAAATATAATGCGGTCAGTGAATGCTTAATCTCTGTTCATCTACGAGGAATGCCTATCAACACAACTATAATTTAAGTGTATGCCCCAACAACAGCTGCAGAAGAGGATGAAATTGATAAGTTCTATGAACAAGTACAAGCTGAAATTGACAGACCATGCAGACAGGATATCCTGATAGTCATGGGTGACTGGAACACAAAAGTTGGCAACAAAGAAGAAAGCAAAGTGGTCAGAAAATATGGACTTGGCAAAAGAAATTAAGCTGGAGAAAGACTGATAGAAATCTATAAGAGCAACGATCTATTCATCTCAAATACCTTCTTCCAGCAACACAAGCAGTGACTGTACACATGGACTTCATCCAATGGATTCTACAAAAATCAATTTGACTACATCTGTGGAAGTCAATGATGGAAAAGCTCTACAACATCAACAAAGACAAAACCTGGAGCTGACTGTGGTACAGATCACCAACTACTAGTATGCAAACTCAAGTTAAAGTTGAAAAGAGAAAGCCACTAATGAATGTAGAAAATATGACCTTGAGAATATACCACTGGAATTTAAAGACTGCCTGTAAAAATCAATTTGCTGCTTTAGATACAAATGGCAGAGCTCCAGCAGAGTTTATGAAATGACATCAAGAATTATGGAATGACATCAAGAAGGTTGTGTTGGAAGAAAGCCAGAAGTCTCTACAAAAAGTGATTTCCAACATTCAGCAAGACAGGACAAGGAAAAGTACTACAATGCACACACATGAAAATAGAAACAGAAACTATTAGAGGAAGAACAAGATCGGCTTTCCTAAAGCTATGAGAGTTAAAGAAAAAATTCCAGCCTCAAATTGGAATGTTACAAGATGCTCAAGGGTCTATGTTGAATGATGCTGAGAAGATCAAGACAAGGTGGAAAGAATATGCAAGTTTTTTATATGATAAATATCAAGTGGACCAACAGCCGTTTCAACCTGTACCTTACGATCTGGAACCATTGGCGATGAAAGAAGAAGTTGAAGCAGCATTGAAAGCCTTATCAAAGAACAAAGTACCAGATATTGATGTCATTCCCATAGAAGTATTACAGCAATCTGATACAGCTGTTACCATACTTACAAGGCTCTGCCAAGAAATTTGGAAGACAACATCATGACCAATTGACTGGAAAAGATCTGTGTTTATACCAATACTAAAGAAATGATCCAACTTACTGTGGAAATTATCACATAATCGCTCTACCACATGCCAGCAAGATTCTACTGAAAATTATTCAAGAATAAAGAATACCAAAATGATATCTATTTGTGCTTTATTGACTACAGCAAGAGTTTTGACTGCGTAAACCATGAGAAATTCTGGGCCACATTAAGAAGCATGGGTATACCAGAACACCTGATCGTTCTCTTATGCAATCTGTACAGTGATCAAGAAGCAACAGTTTGAACGGAACAAGAAGAAACAGAATGGTTTAAAATAAGTAAAAGCGTACGACAAGGCTGCATACTTTCCCCCTACCTGTTTAATTTATATGCAGAACAAATCATCAGAGAAGCAGAATTTTATGAAGACAACAGAGGTGTGAAGATTGGTGGAAGACTCATCAACAACCTTCGCTATAGTAATAATACCACACTACTGGCTGAAAATGAAGAAGATCTGAAACATTTGCTTCTTATGATCAAGGAACATAGTCTTAAAATGGGCCTGCACCTTAATGTAAAGAAGACAAAGATCATGACAACTGGCAAAATCAATAAGTTCATTGTTGAAGGAGAAGACATTGAAATTGTGGATAACTTTAACCTACTTGGATCAACTATCAATAAAGAAGCAACAAGCAATCAAGAAATCAGATGACGCATTGCTCTTGGCAGAATGGCTATGAAAGACAAGATTCTCAAGAGCAGAGATGTCTCTCTCCATACAAAGATTCAACTCATTCAAGCCATGGCATTTTCAATAACATCATATGGATGTGAAAGCTGGACAGTGAAAAAAAGAGACAGGAAGAAAATTGATGCCTTTGAATTATGGTGCTGGTGAAGAATATTGTGTATATCATGGACTCTCTGAAGACCAAACCAATCAGTAATAGAGGAGATCAAACCTAAGCTTTCTTTAGAAGCTCAGATGACAAGACTTCAACTTTCATACTTGCATTCGAAGAGAGAGATCATTAGAGAAAGACATCATGCTTGGCGAGATAGAAGGTCAACGCAAAAGAGGAAGGCCAGCGATGAGATTGATAGATACAGTAATAGCAGCTACAGGTACCAGTCTGTCAACAATGAGTCACCTGACTGAAGACTGAATACAATTTAGGACAACTATCCAGAGGGTCACCATGAGTCAACACCAACTCATCGGCACTTAACAACAACATACGGTTACTGGGATATTTAGCGCCACCACAGTGGCCAAGTGCTAGCATATATACACTTTATTTTAGGACTGCTTTTTAGATTATGTCACTTGGAAATGAAAAGGTGCCTGACTGTGATCCTTAAGTGGCTGAAGTACCAGAGCAAGCCACAGCTACATACTGTACATAGCCATCCCAGCAAGAATGTGGTGGTACAAGAGACAAGGACAGGGGGGGATATGCCAGCTATTTATTTATTTTCATATATTTATGTTTTGCACTACGATATCTTAGATGGATTACAACATAACATACACAATAAATCAAAAATAAAAACAAATTACATCAAATAATATAAATCATGACAATGCAACAACTGAAATAAAATAACAAATTTCACAAATTTGTCAATACTTTATTCAATTAAAAAAGCCTGCTTAAACATTTGAGCCCTAGGCCTCCTCCTAAAAGATGGTAAATTTGTGTCTAACTGTAATTACATAGTTCTGGTTAAATTAAAGAGGGCAGAGGAAACGACGGCAGGTCCAGCAGAAGCAGCAGCAGCAGCAACAGTAGCAGAAGTCGTCAGGGCAGTATGAGAGGCAAAGATACAGGGTTCCATGTGTGTGGGCCAGCTCAGGATCGGTTTCCTCCAGCTCACAGAGGAGGAAGTATTTTAGAGATACAGGTTTAATAGAACTACCAAAGCAGACCTCGATGAGTTGATGAAAACTGGCCTGGAACTGGCTGGAAAGTCACCACAACTCCAGATTCCTGACAACTGGCAGCTTCCAACATGAGGTGGGAGCCAAAATGGGCATCACCTCGTCGATGACTTCACACTACATAAAGGTTTTTACTAGAGCCCTCCTGAGAAGATTGTGGTAGTACACATCCTTCACTGAAAGCTCTGAACAGTGAAAGTGCATCATGCAGGATTTTCATGCAATTGCTGGTTTCCCACCTGTGCCTGGTGAGATAGAGTGCACATATGTTGCCCTGAGGTCAACTGACCAGGAGGAGGGGAATATAGGAACCACCATAATTTCTACTCTATGAACATGCAAATGGTGGCTAATGCCCAAAATGATCATTACAGATGTGAGTGCATGTTTCCCAGGATCCTGCCATGATTCCTACATCCTATCTCAGTCATCATTTGGACAAACTGTTGTCAATGGACATCTGGGAGATAGATATTGCTAGGTAAATGGAGTGCAGCATTAATATATGTTACAGCAATGTGAAATATTGCCTAAAGTCTTAAGGTTCCCCACTCTGAATGATAGTGTAATCATTGAGATTGGATTGTACAATGAGATTAGATGCTAGCTCACAGATGGAATTGAAGTAGAGAAAGATTTAGAGCTAGAAAATCTAGGTGCCAGCCACAGGGAAGAGACATGGGAGGACTGGCACATGGTCTCATGGATGTTTACAGACCAGTAGATGCATGCACTCAACTATCACTTCACCACAGTGGATCCTGGGGATGTGTAAGGATTGGCAGCAGCACAACACACTTTCAGCACTGTAGATGGCTGTGCACATACATTGCCCAGAATCCACAGTGCCATATGTCTGTAGTCACAATGCCACGGTGAAATAGCAACTCTTTGTGGGTCTTCCTCTGAATCATCGCTCCCCACTTCAATCTGTTCAAAACTCAGCCACACTGGCCAATCTGCCACCAGTGTTGCTATGCTCATGTCACCCCTCTTCTCACGTCACTTCATTGACTCCCTGTTTTTGCATCTAGTTCAAACTTCTACTAATGACCTATAGGTGTCTTCATTTGGCTGCTCCTGCTGATCTCTCTTTACGCACCTCCTTGGAACTCCGCTCTTCTGGCAGATCCCTTCTATCTGTACGCTTCTCTTCCACTGCCAACTCCAGACTGATCTTTCTACCTTGCTGCTCCTTATGGCTGTAGCAAACTTTCTGAGTTGATACATCAGACTCCATCTGTGGTCCTGTTCAAATCCAGGCTAACAACTGATTCATTTGTGACTGCTTTTGGATCCTGATCCTCCTAGTCTCCCTTTTACCTCTTATAGGTTTCCCCTAGATATCCTAGTCCCTACTTGTTGCATTGTCTGTCTTGATTAGACTTAAGCTCGTATTTATTTAAATATTTAGACAGTTTTGTATGCTACCTTATCCTTCAAGGAAAGTGGTCACAACACAATTGAGGGATACATTTAACATGGGGGGAATATGAGACACATACACTAATGCTTACAGGGAACATGGGCAATGGAGGGTTAAGTGGCTTGCCCAAGACCATAGGGAGCACCTGTGGGACTAAGAAACCCCAGTCCTTCTGGCCCAAGGTTGCTGTTCTCTAGTGGGATTTGAACTTCTGGCCTGAGGTAACTTGCCCCAACCCTAGGCCACTCCTCTCTGCCTCTTATGGGAAGGGACTGTCTCTTACATGTCTCTGTGCAGTGCTTTGTACACCTTGTAATGCTATACAAATGATAAGTAGTAATAATGACTGCACTGTTGAGCAGCACCTGCTACAGTCTGTCAGTCTGTGTAATGTTGTGCATATGTCTCCTTGCCTTCACAGGTGACCGTGGATATCCCCTCCGAATTTGGCAAACCAGTGGGGCAGCAACAGACACTCCAGGAAAAGAGGTATATCCAAACACTTTACATAGAACACACTTTACATAGAACACGCCTCTGGGGTTTTGAAAGATGATTCTAGTACCTGGACAGAGTGGACAAGAACTGTTCTATAGCTCTTAGAAGGTCTGTGACATTTTTGCCACCTGCTGCATTTTGCATAAAATATTCATCCAGTGAAGGATACATATTCCAGAGGAGGAGATTAAAGAGGACATGGAGAGAGGACGGGGCACCAAGGCATAGATAGCATCCCACAACAATAGTACTGGCAGCCTGAAACAGACCTATACAAGAGAAAGTTTAGTATGCATCCTCTATTTAATACTGACAGTGATGTTTTATGACATTAAAGCAATGTTGCTCTTGTCCCACCACCTTCAGCATCCCTACCAATGTGCCCCATTTCCTCCCCTGTGTGATGTGCCTCAGAGATGCTGGATTGGAGATGGTGCTCCCTGCATCCTTCCCCTCCTCCTGTGTGGAGGCAGGTCCTTGCCTGGGGGGCATCCAGTGGGTGCTGGACAGATGTCTGCAGCTGAAGGCCTGCAACACCCCTAGCCCTCATGCAATCATCCATATCCTATAGGAAGCCAGTTTTGGTGGCCTGATAGACAGCCATTTCTTCGCAGCATAGATGGTCCTCCAGTATCTGGGTTTTGTTCCAGAGCTCTTCACAGATGCTCTTAAGCTCATTGAAAATGCTCTCAGTCATAGCCAGTATCTCAGCACACTCCCTCTCCAGCTGCTGCCCTAGATCTTCCTCCTATTCACTCTCATGCTCCTCCAAGATAGGGAACTGAAGTGGTGATAGTTGCTGAAAAGTGATGTGGAAGATGCATTTGGTCTGAGGGTCATGACTGCAACATGACAAATGTTGTTTCACATCCTATTTAAAACATATACATATCCACCACCCGCAATATAGCTGGCAAGCAAACAATCCTGATGAAAGTGGTGCTCAGTGTTTTGTGAAGGTGCATCATCTGTCTTTGCAATGCATACATCCCAGTTTTTCTCTCACTTCTGCAATGGGTTTATGGTGCACAGGGCCATAATACCTCCTGACATGTTGATAATGATCTACACCTCACTGGGAGATGGTGGCATGCTGCACTCAGACTTATAACCAGCATACGGAAGCCCCCCCCCCCCCACACATGTGGAGGAAGAATATGAAGATGGCTTATGCATTGTACTCCCAGATATATGTGCTCCCATATCACACCAGATATATGTGCTCCCATATCACACATATCTTCTCCCTCTCTATGCAATTTTCTGTATAGAGTTTTTCCTGATTATTCTTTTCTTGGAAGCCCATTTTTTTCTCTGTTACCTTTGGAAATGTGCATTCCACATATCTCCGTTTCTAGCAGAGTACAGGAAGAGATGAATTTCTGGTTCTGTTTCTCGAGTGTTGTGCAATATGAAGAGCCAGGCTTCTTCCAGTTTTCATTCCAGTGTTTTTATCTACATGCTTCTCTTTCTAGTTTTTGGTCACATATTCTGTGCTCTGTGTAGGGGACCAATGGGGGGGGGGAGGGTATTCTGTAAATGTGTAGTTTCTGTGAACGGATTTACAGAGGTCAAGCTAATATTCCTTTCTTTCCCTCCTTCAGTTTTTGGCATTATAATCCCAGCCTAGGTGTATCTGGCCATTCTCCAGGAAAACAATGGAAATGTTAATAGCACAGATGAAAAGGTATGAATATGGAACTCAGCTCTTTCTTATTGTACGCCTCAGTTCAAATGGAACTGGATAACAGGCAATGCAAACAAAAAGACCATTCAGCCTGAAATGCGGCTCTTTGATTAGGCTCTTCTGGGGATGGAGTTGTTATTAGGGAGCTGTGCGATTTGTCTTTATTTCTGAAAAATCTATTTGTGTTACGCTGTGGCATCCAAGGAGCGCACAATGACAGTCCTTTAAACTCTAATGTAAAAGGGTTAATTTTGTGTCATTTCCAAGTTCTGGAACAATCATTCTCTTTGTTATCAAATAGATTCATTTTAAACTCGTTGCTGTTCTAATTACATTGTTTTACTAGAAGAATGAGTTACTGGGAAACTAATTCAGTTCTGCCATAAGACGACGTCTACTAGCTATATTTGCTGCAGAGTAAAGAGACCAGATACTGTGGTCTTTTATTTTTTTTAAAGAAACCACACAAAATAAATCTCTAGTCAAATACGGATCAACACTAACAATTCCAGCAAAGGAACTTTCAACGATTCAACAATAGTAGTTGCTTTTGCTTTCTTTTTTAAAGAAAGCTATAGGAATTCATAAGTTCTGACCTACCCATTCTTGCCTACTGACACCCTACTCCAGTCATTTCTCTCTTACACCCTTAATGCTGCGTGCGGTACTTCTCCCAAGCATGCTTCGGTTTTTCGTAGTTTTGATTTCCAGAATCTCTACTGGCAGGCTATTCTCAGTATCAACTATTCTCTGAATAAAGTATATTTCTTCTTTAGTCCCTCTCTCCTTTGCACCAGTGTTAGGAGCAGAGCTTTTTATTGAGGGGGTACTCGGTGGCATTGAGTACCGGCATCTTTTTCATTTCCTGCTAGAATGGATCCATGAACTTCATGAATTAATGAAAGAAACCTGCATATGATTACCAGCATGTTGTTTGTTAGGGAAACATACACAGGTTAAGAGAATAAGCTATTGAGTATATTTTTAAGTAGTCTGTACGCTTTCTGACAAACTGAGGGAAGGCGTGAGAATCTACCAGCACAAGAACAAACAAACCTCTTCCAAAGAAGATGAAACTGTAAATCTAGAGGGCATAACATGAAGCTGAAAGAGGGTAAACTGAAAGGCAACGTCAGGAAATACTTTTTCACTGAAAGGGTGGTGGATGCTTGGAATGCCCTCCCGATGGACGTGGTGGGGGCAAACACAGTGACAGAATTCAAAATGGCTGGGACAGACACAGTGGATCCCTTTAAAGCAACAGGATAAAATCAAAGTAAAATCAAAATATTTTTTGTTTAATGTAACGTTCAATCCTTGAGTTCTCTGTAAACCATTTTGATACACAAAAAGTAAATAAGCACTAATAAATACATAAATAATTAAATAAAACAAACATAACTATCTCTTATATCTCAGCAAATAGCGGTGACCTACACAGAGCAGTGGGTATACCCTAAATAAAGGCCTGGGGAGGGGTGACCTGCACAGAGTGTCAAGTGCACCTACTCTTGCTGCCTTGCTGGGCAGACTAGATGAACCATACTGGTCTTTATCTGCCATCATATATTGTTACTATATTGAAAAGGTTGCAGCAGAATTTGCAAAACAAGAGGTAAAATTCTGTGAAGAATGAGATCAACAAAAGAAAAATAATTAGCGAATGGACCCTAGAGATAAGCATTAATAACAGACATTTACACTCCTCACCATCCATTCGCCCCACAAACAAACCACAGAATAAAAACCCCTGGAGAGATGCTTGGAAAAACATTGGCTGCAGCTTTAATTCAGCATCCGAATATTTAACAATAACAAATCAAAGCAAGTAACAACAAGCTCCACCAAAGGACGGGCTAGATGGTATCGCCCTAGACCGGCACTAATCCATGTTTCCATAGACCCCCTCTACCCCAGCCTGTGGTGACTCCAGGCTGAGACTTGCTTCCACCTGTGGGAGTCTTAATGTAACTGAAACAACTTATGACGGTAACGCCCATGCTATGGGAAGCCCCCATTGCTCATATCTCCTGTCTTCCTCCCTGCCCTTTCGGGGATGGGGGAGAAAATAACCATAGGAGGAGGTCAACCACCTCTAGATCCCACCAAGAGTGGAGACTGCAAATTTCATGTCTCCCCTGCCCCCCCCCCCACACCAATGCTGTGACTTGAAATGCCTTACTGCACCTCTCCAAAACATCCTGGATTGAACTTAGAAATACAGTATATCCTGACCAATATCCTACAGATGCACCTCATCTGGGTGAAAACGCCCCGGGAAATGAACTGAAAATAAGTCATGAACCAGCACCAACCCCTGCAATAAATGAACAAACTTGGATACATCCGCATTCACCCACATTCGCAAATGCTCTACTGCTTACGATCATATGGCGTCACGCCACAGCCGCAGAGGAATTATCTGCAACCAAATGACCATCGCAGCAGGGAAGTAGCAACAGATTAAGAAAAATACTGCTTATTTTGTTGGATAAGGTCCATCCCTTTCACCTCGCAAAGATCATTCCCACCCAAATGAACAAAAATACAATGTGGTTGATTATATTGATGAGCCTCCAGTAACGAAGGCATAAATTAGAACCAGTACATCCACTGTAGGCCCATCCACTGCAACAGCCCTCCACCTTCAGCTAGGCCAAGATTCAAGCTCCATTTGGATTCCACTGCTCTCTTCTGGACCCAGAAAATGAAGGAATGTCCACACATCCACACAAGGAACTCTCTCCTCCACCAACCTTGGGAAGAAACAGAAAGAAAAGGAAGCTGAAAAGGCTGTTGAGGAGTCCGTTTAGTGCACATATATCTTATGCACATTAGATTGCCTGTGACCCAAACATTGAATCGCTGGTGCAGAAAGACTTATGCAGCAGTTAGCATGACCACCCCAATGTGGAATGAATGTGTTCCAAACTCCTGCGGTGGGAAGCCCACTACAGCTAAACCCCGCTTCAAGATAGCAGAAAACTGGAACCAGGTTGGTGGATCCCTCCGCTCATGGCACAACCAAAACAGGGCCCCTGCTGGTCAAGAAAGTAAAAAAGTGGAGGAGTGGCCTAGTGGTTGGGGCAAGGTACTTCAGACCGGAAGGTCGGGGGTTCAAATCCCACTAGAGGACAGCAACCTTGGGCCGGAAGGACTGGGGTTTCTAGTCCCACAGGTGCTCCTTGTGGTCTTGGGCAAGCCACTTAACCCTCCATAGCCCATGTTCCCTGTAAAATAGTTATCTCCAAGTTATAATGCCCTGTTCAATGTAATTTCAGTTTGTTCAATGTAAACCGCACTGATGCAGAATAGCGCGGTATATAAGAGAATGTAAATAAATAAAAAAAATAAAAAATAAAAAATGTCCGGGCACAGTGAACTGGACAGGAGATCAACCCAGGAGCACTCCATAACTATACCCAAGCCCCATGTCCCAGCTGATCCTTCTTGCTATGATGAATACACAACTGCACCTCCTCCTCCAAGAGCACCACATCATTAGCCAAGAGTCCCCTATCAACCAAAGAGGACTCAAACTTTTTCACCAACTTCCCCACTCTACTGTAAGCACTGTGAAGAAAGCAAAAGAAAAAGCAACACTGAATAACCCCACTTTAAAGGAGGTAGCACACACCTGTGGCAAGACTGCCAAATGAGCCAACAGCATATCATGCCACATGGGTTGCTGCACAGGTCACACCACCAAGGCCAACCGCACTCTGGCAAAGCCTTTCATGAACTTCTGGACTACAAAAGACACTGTAGGGTTTGGAAACCAAAGTATCTTACACAAAAACAACACTTGCCAACGTCCCCAAGAGAGCATGCAGCGACAAGCGACACTCCACCGCCAACTCCAGAAACTGCAAGACATATTCATGCATAATCTGTGATACGCCATCTAGCACCAAGTTCAAGAAATGCCACCAACCTGCTGCATAGGCTTTCCAAGTATTCACAGCTAAAGCAGACTTCAACAATTTTGCAAGTGATGAGGAAGGACGTCCCAAAAATGCTTAGGGATCTGGCAATGGGCAGCGTCCTCAGCTGGAGCCAAAGCACACAACTGGGCCCACTGCAAACGAGATAAAGCATCAACAACTGAATTATCCACACCAGGCACATGCTTCAGCCCCAACAATATATTCAGCTGCAAGCACTGAAGTACCACCTTATGCAGCAATTCCACAACCAAGGGGAAGCTAGCAGACTGCCTGTTGAGCGCCATCACCACTGCCATACCATTGGAATGCAAGAACAGGCTCTGATTTCCCAGACACTTATCTTACAGCAGCAATGCCACCCAACAGGGAACAGTTCCAAAAAGTTAATATTCTGGCACCAACCCCGGTCCCTCCACGCATCGTGCCAAACCTCTACACACCATGCACCTCCAAAATATATCCTGAAAGCAATCCCTCCAGATGCATTAGTATATAGATCCAGGTCACGGTTAGACACCACCAGCAATTGCTACACACACACACACACCGTTGAAATCTCGCAAGGACTCCAACCAAATACTCAAATCTGACATCACCCCCTTACTCAACAACATAAAGTGATGCTTCTTCCATGTCCCTCTAGTCAGGAATGCAAGATTCCACGTGAATAGTCGACCCATAGGTATCACCCGACAGGCAAAATTGCAATATCCCAAAAGTCCCTGCACTTGCCCCAACATCAACTTTGAATGGGACAGGGTCTGTTGAATTAAAATCACAAATTTGGATACCTTCTCCACAGGCAACTGAGATCCCTTACTCCTGGAATCTAGTTCTATGTGAGAAAAGTGAATGAGGTAGATGGACCTTACATCTTCACTTCTGTCAATGGCACACGAAAAACCTTTGCCGAATGCTGGAAACCCCCCAGCAACTGGGCACACTCAGGGGCTACCACGAGGCCAGGGCTACCAGAAGGAAATCATCTAAATATTGCACCATCAAGTCAGAATGGGCCGTGAGCTAGAATTCCCATTGGAGAAAGGAAGAAAACACCTCAAAATAGGTACAGGCCACCGAACACCCCATGGACATTGTCAGACGGCTGCCTGGGTGAGAATCTTCACACTCTTGGCAAGTGCATATTTCTATATGATTTGCAAGGTATTGTGGGCAATGTAGTTCATTCACACCAGACACAGCTGCTGACAATAATTTAGTTGTGCTCTTGGGTAAAGCCAATAAGATATTTATTTATGGGGTTATTTCTCCCAACACAGATATGCTTGGTAGCACATACATTAGGTTACTTGCTTTCAGTGTTAACTTGGAAAAACAAAGTTAAAATCAGGAAAACAACAAATGAAAAGCCACAAAGCAAGAAACAAACTGTTCTTTTCAGGTTAACTTCTGATTACTTCCCACATAGATACAGAAGTGATTCTCTCCTAGCTCACAAGCAATTAGGTAAGGCTTAATTGCTAGCAGTTACCAGCTGAAACCCCTTAGCTGGCTTGCCTTCCACTGTGTGGGTCAAATCCTGCTTCAGGAGCTTTTCTGAGTAGATTAAAGAACAAATTTGTATTTCTTTGTGATGGTTGCTGTACTTTATAACAGAAAGTTACCAACGGAGTTTAGATAGAGAGCAGCCCATATAAACAGGATCCTCATCTGCTATTATTCCCCCTTGTTCAACAAGCATGGGTTCAATATCATGGATTGGCACAGATGAATCTCTCAATGGAGCATTTTCAGGAGAATACTTGTTTCCCTGCTGTCTTTCAAGGTTATAGCTAGGGCATAGATCAGTGTTCATACCTGAGCTTCCATTGCTGCTAGAGTTCCTTTCTATATAGCCTGGCCAGTATGTAGTCCAGTTCTTATGTCCAGCCTTCCAATCCAGATCCCTGGACACTGGATCTCTCTTCACATACCTTCTGGCACAGGTCTTAGGGTCCCTTCCACGTGCAGCCGTCTCCCTCACAAGTAGCCTCTGGTGATTCCTAGCTCTGCAGCACCATTCCTCTGGCTTTCCCCAGTCCAATGGTGTATGCTGGCCCTTGGAATACCTCCCAGTATACGTACTGCTTTGGACTCTTCTAGACCTCTCAAAGGCTTTTCTCTTCCTTCTTCCAAAGAGTCTCTTTCCCTCTCTGTCCATCCGGTTTGGCTTCTGCTTCTGATGATCCTTCAGATAAAACTGATGATCAAACTCAAGCTGATTCTCAGGATACTGAGGACAATTCTCTGGATATCCAAGGTGATCATGAAGATGGTCATCTGTAGAATAAACTCTACTCTTATTCTGCTTAGATGAGTGCTCCCTAACACAGCGCAGCTGTGCTGAATCAGGCCCTGCCCTTTGAGATGAGTGCTTAGGGATTACCTCATAGCCCTCCTGATTGAACACACGTTTCCTCACTTCAGCTCCTCTAATGGCTGTTGGAAACCTGGTGCATTCTGGGACTGGTAGTCTTTTATGGCAAAATTCTGTTTTCATATTTCTACCAGAACTGACAGGTTGCTTGTTCAGAGTCACTTCACCTTTTCTATAGCTCCTTCCTGAGCTATGATAAGCTTCTTTATCACAACATGCACTTGTCGACATAATACCACTCCTGGAAATAGAAGCAGAGCAGATAAAATGAACTGGGGTGAATCAGGAGCAATTGAAATGTGAACTCCACATCCGCCTTTGCCATGAAAGACCTCCTCCCTGCCCTCCGAAGAAGGTGGATGGTGGAATCGAATGAAGCACATTGTACCGAACAAAGAGCAGGGTCGATAAAATCATTTACACTTCTCCCCGCAGGATATGACAAATTATGAATTAGCCCATACTTGCCAGGCTCCTTCTTCGGCACAACCCGCAAAGGTGACACCACCAGATTGGGCAGAGGAGGATGCTCAAATGGACCCATGATCCTGCCCAGCTCCGGCTCCCTCTGCAACTTGCTGGAGACAATCCCCCGAAGCTGCTACATCGAAGGAGCATTACGCGAATGGTGAAACAAAGGCAGTCCCAAAAAAGGAATCAAAAACCTGTCCCAAAACCCTCATGTTACTATTGGACAGCTGCCAAATCTGGATAACCTTGCAACCAGTACTCCAAGGCTACCAGATTACTGGGCGATGGAACAGAACATAGTAACATAGTAACATTGTGGATGCCTTCCAAGATGTGTTACTTAGACAAATGGTGATGGAACCGACCAGGGAAAGCTCGATGCTGGATTTAGTGCTCACCAAAGGAGATAGTGTGTCCAATGTCCGGGTGGGTGCCCGTTTGAGCAGCAGTCCAATCATAGCAAGCTCAAAGTCCTAGACTTCAAAAACACAGACTAGTAAAAGAAGGAGTTGGCAGGGTGGGAAGGGATTAGGGAAGTGGAATTGCAATGGGCTAAACTAAAAGTGGCATTGAAAGGGGCAACAGATACATATGTAAGGAAAGTAAATAAAAACAATGGGAAAGGGAAACCTATCTGGTTCTCCAAAGAAGTGGCTGCTCAAATAAAGTAAAAAAACACAGCAGGAATACAGGATAAAACTAAAAGAGACAAAAATAGAAATAAGGATAGCAAAATCAAAGGCAGAAGAAAAGATGGCTAAAGATGTGAAACATGGTAACAAAGCGTTCTTCAGGTATATTTGGGAGAGGAGGAAAATCAGAGGTGGAATTGCAGGACTCAGAAGTTCTGGGAACGGATTTGTGGAAAGTGACATTGAAAAAGCAAAAATGCTAAACAAATCCTGGAGAAGGACCACCTGTGACTCCCAAATATAAAAATGGGAATGGAGTAGATACCACACCATTCACAGAAGATGATGTGTTACAACAACTTGCAAAACTGAAAGTGGACAAGGCCATGGGACCTGATGGGATACATCCCAGGATACCGAAAGAACTCAAAGAGGTTCTAGCAGGGCCATTAAAGGATATTTTTAACAGATCCTTGGAGACAGGAGATGTTCCTCAGGACTGGAGTAGAACTGATGTGGTACATCTTCAGAAAAGTGGCAACAGGGAAGAAGTGACAAACTGCAGGTTGGTAAGCCTTACCTCGGTGACGGGAAAAGTAATGGACTTTCTCAAATCCAACAGGTTGCATGATCCGAGGCAACTTGGTTTTACCAAAGGACGATCTTGCCATATAAATCCGATTGAGTTGTTTGACTGGGTGACCAGAGAATTAGATCAGGGGCATGCAATGGATGTCATCTACCTGGATTTCAGCAAAGTCTTTGATACTGTTCCTCACAGGAGGCTTATCAATAAACTCAATAGCTTGGGGACGGGTCCCAAGTTGGTGAACTGGATCAGAAATTGGTTGACTGACAGATGACAAAAGGTGATGGTAAATGAAACTCACTCGGATGAAAGGAAGGTGATTAGCGATGTGACCCATGGTTTGGTCCTGGGACCGGTACTGTTCAATGTATTTGTGAGTGATATTGCTGAAGGACTGAATGGAAAAGTCTGTCTTTTTGCAGATGACATGAAAATTTACAACAGAGTGGACTCCCCTGAGGGAATGGAGAACATGAGGAAAGATCTACAAAAGCTGGAAGACTGGTCTAATGTTTGGTAGTTAAGATTTAATGTGAAGAAGTACAGTGTCATGCACTTAGGAAGCAGAAATCCAAGGGAAATGTATGCGAAAGGGGGTGAGAGGTTGGTGTGTACAGACCACGAGAAGGACCTTGGAGTGATTATTTCTGAGGATCTCAAGGTGGCAAAATACTGCAGCAAGGCAGTGGCAAAAGCCAGAAGAATGCTGGGTTGCATACAAAGAGGAATTACCAGCAGAAAGGAAGAGGTACTAATGTCAGTGTACAAGTCACTGGTGAAGCCTCACTTGGAATTCTGTGTTCAGTTTTATTTATGTATTTATTTTATTTATTTATAGGGTATTTCTATCCCGCCTTATCCTTCAATCAATCAGTTTTGGAGACCATATCTCACAAAGAATATAAAAAGACTGGAAACGGTTTAGAGGAAGGTGACCAAAATGATTTGGAGCCTGCATCAGAAGACTTATCAGAAGAGACTTGAAGACCTAAATAGGTACACTCTGGGGGAGAGGAGGGACAGGGGAGATATGATTCAGACCTTTAAATACTTAAAGAACAAACAAACCTCTCCCAAAGACGGGGAAGCTGTAAAACTAGAGGGCATAACATGAAGCTGCAAAGGAGTAAACTGAAAGGCAATGTCAGGAAATACTTTTTCACTGAAAGGGTGGTGGAGGCTTGGAACGTCCTCCTGATGGAAGTGGTGGGAGCAAATACAGTGACAGAATTCAAAATGCCATGGGAAAGACACAGTGGATCCCTTTACAGCAACAGGATAAAATCAAAATAAACATAACTATCTCTTATAACTCAACAAAGAGAGGTGCTCTACTTGGAGCGGCAGGCACACCCCTAAAAAAGGCATGGGGAGGGGTGGCCTGTATGGAGAGGCAGGTACACCTACTCTTGCCACCTTGCTGGGCAGACTAGATGGACCATACTGGTCTTCATCTGCTGTCATATAGTATGTTACTATGTAACTCCCTGGTACAGGATCTGTCTGCTGCTGGAATGCTGCTTGCCATCATCCTCAGCCTGGTCCTCATCACTGGTGCCAGGTCCAACCTGTCTGTCCACGTCTGGACACAGCCCCTGCTGGGCCCCCCTGCACCTCCTCTTTCTACCCCATTTTGCTTGCCCAGACTGCTGCCTATCCCCCTGTCCTCCTCCTTTGCTCCCACGCTCCCGTTCCTGACTTTCCACAGGGCAGGGATAACCTGATCCCCAGCACAGCCCTCTGCAATCAATTGCACCAGCCGCTTGGCCTGCATCTGTGAAGGACCATGCACCAGCTGCACTGAGGCCTTGCCCCCCTTCGCCTTACATGGGGCCATGCCCCCAGCTCCTTCCCACAACTCCACCTAATGACTCCCCCACCTACTCAGGACCAACCCCCCCCCCCCCCCGCTCAACAGCCCTCCAGGATAACTCTCCACACACCAAACCACTCACCAGCACCAGCACAAAACCGACCCCCCCACACACACACACTCAACACCCCCTCCACCTACCCAGACTAAATTCCCACACAGCCAATCCCCCACAAACCCAAAGCCAAATGCCAAACCCCGGGGGCACTAGGAACCCCCGGCTGCCTAAATCCCCACCTTGGCCAAACCTAAAACGCAGATTGGCCACAGGATGTGAGCTGGTCCCGGAACTGGGGCAACCCCAATTCAGGGCCCTGACACCACATGCAGCATCCCCCTGCACCAAAACAGCTGTCACTCCACCTGCAGCCACATGAACACGGCCATGAAAAACCCAGCTATCGGAAGGAAGCCCCACAGTCAAGCAGCGGCTACAGTAGGGGAGCCCCACAGATTCCAAAACTACTGCTTCTCCACCACACCGAGCCTGCTTTTCCTAACTCGCCACTGCCGCCTGAAGCCCACCAAATTCTTCTCCCCTGGTGAGTCTGTGCTGGTCTTTTTCTCCCTGCCTGCCTGACTCCTCCCTCTTTCCTTCCCGCCAGCCCCATTTCCCTCTCCCCAAGTGAATGGATTGCAGGCTCAGCCATGTTACCTTCCCCACTCCCGATTTGCTTGGAGGGATGGGAGTTGAGGCGCTATTAATATGAATTCATTAGCATGCATTCGGTTAGTTTGGGCATCCTAACAATTTCAGCTTCATTTATTTATTTCTTTGTTTGCTCGTTTATTTGTTTAAAAGTGATTACATATCTTAGCAAATACTCAAGGCATGGTACAAAATATATAGATTAAATAGCCCCTGCCACAGAATCAATTTAACATGCATTAATCTATGAAGAAATGTGTCTATACTGTACCTGATGGGTATACATTAAAAAGTACTAATGGAGCTGATTCTGTCTAGCACTCATGGGATCGTATGCATATTAAACTCACATAAGTCCCTATTCTAAAGGCACTTTAGGCAGCTGCTATACTGTAAAGGTGCATGCAAGTCCCATCATGTGTACTTTCAGTTTCTCTGGGGGTGTAGAAGCAGAAGCAAAACCTCGATTTTTGCGTGCGAGTTATAGAATACTATGACTTATACACATCATTGCACAGTGTAACACAAGTAGACTCAGGTGTCTCCATACACCCCTATTCTATAAAGTAAAGCCGAAGAACCCCTGCTATAAAGCAAAGCATTCACAGGCTTCATTTTATAGCAGGGTTCTCAAACCAGTCCTTTGGACAGACCTAGCCAGTCAAGTTTTCAAGGTAACCACAAAGAATATGCATGAGTGAAATATGGGTAGAATGGAGGCAGTGCATGCAAATCTCCATCATGCATATTCATTATGGTTAGTTTGAAAACCCGACTGGTTAGGTGCATCCTGAGGACTGGGTTGAGAACCTCTTCTTTATAACATACACCTCAAACGCACATGCTGCAACACACTTTGCCGGCATGCAGGATTATAAAATAACCCTCCACATGTATAAAAAAAAACCAGCTATGAAAACAATTCTGTGAAATAAATTGAAAAACACGCAAAAATATGGGAAAGAAAAGCCAGACAGAAAATATACTGCAAAATATTTGCTTGAGCACATCCCTAATACGCAAATACAAAGAGTTACTTCCGTAATCACATGTTGATCAAAACACGACACAGGAATGGCTAATGAGAGATTAAATAAGCCCTAAAGAAGAGAGGCTGGCAAGAATAGAGCGGGATAGTGGACTATGGATAGGAAACTTCCAACCAGCACCGAAAAAAATGGTACAAGAGATAAAAGCAGAGCCTGTACTGCAGAACTGGAAATGACCACACAAAGGCTGGGTGTAACATCCGTTGATATAATTTCTTTAAATAGTAATTGTATGTCATGCTTCAGTATTTATACCATCCTGAATTCTTGGAGTTTTGGGCAGTTTTGCATAGCATAAGGACATGTTTATTAAAACTATGTGGTATGTTTACTAAACTGCGGTAATGTCACTCGCGTTAGGTTCTGCGGTAAAGGTACAGATGCCCATATAAAGAAGTGGTTGGTACATCGTTACAGCAAGCCGTATCAGCTAACACACTTTACAAGGCACCTTACAAGATGCCTAAGGCTAAGCGCCATATTAGGCACCCCTGGACAAGGCACCGTAGAAGGCACCCTGGGCTATGGAACCATAGGCTAAGGTGGCCTAACAAGGTTATGGTGCCCTAGGTTAATGTTCCCTAAGGGCTGCAGGATGACATGTAAAGTACTGGAAAGACAGTTGGTGGCAGACGATGGGAATACGTGTCCCCCAGTGGAAGCGGAGGTGGCAGAATAGTTACAATGAGGGGTGGACAGAGGAGTGGTGGTGCCATGCAGATCAGGCACAGGCGAGGCAAGCATGAAGAGGCACAATGCAGGAAAGGGTAGCAGTGCAGGACATGGGGTGACAGCCTGCACAGGCAGACAGGACTCTACACAGCTGACAGACGCAGATAGACGGACCGAGGGAATGTTGGCAATTGTGGCAAGGGTATTATGGGCTGGCAGCACAAATCTTCAAAAATGTGACTGTTACAGGCATGTACACTATTTGAGTAGGACAGGCTTGAGAGAAGGGAACAATGAGGAATTGAACCCACGAATACTGCCGAAAAGGGCATTGTATTAACAAGTAGGCTATACCTCTGTGGTGTATGTCACAGCAATAGCTGGGTACAGAAGGACTGCAGGTCACTGCACAAACTGTCTGCTCTGAGTGCCAGGATAGAGTAACCCCACTAGTACCCATGATGCAATGCACATGCTGAATAGCTGTCTACAGTTGATCAGCAAATGGGGTCTGCACCTTTCTGGTACCTCAGCTTGGAAAGACAAACTGGCAGTGCATGATACTGGCACAGAGTAGCTACAGACCATGCCATTGTGCAGGTTCTGTGTTCCTCCTGAGGGATAGGATGGGTGGCCAGCACTAGGTCCGCAGTACATGTGGTGCTAGAGATAGGCCCTGCTGTACATCCCCATCACTACCAGTGTGTAATAGGTGTTCCTTGCAGTGAAGCTGAAGGTAATTTGGTGTACATCTGTATCCTGCAGTCACATGTGGCCCTCTGTGACCAGACACCACCCAGATTAGTGTGTACCCTATGTTAGGGTCTGGCTGACATGGGCACCTGTTATCAGGGAAGAGGGGTTTCCAGACTTGCATGAGGTTTGTGTAGCAGTGCCTTTATAGGTCAAAGTGGTATACACTACATACCCAAAAGCGCTCACATCACCCTTTTTGCAGGTAAGGGACAAGTGCCCCAGGCCCCATGAAGCAACTACCATCCTGTTGGTATAAGACAGCCCTCCAGGGTTGGTGGGTCAGAGCCATATCTGTGGCAGTGGTAGACCAGCAGTAATGCTGGAGTTAGCTCTGGAAAACCCCAACTGCCTCACACTGCTGTCTGTCAATCACCAGCAGACAGCACAGTCAGACTACACCTTATAGGTGTTCCAACCATGCACAGTCTAACTGCAGACAGTCCACTAGCCAGTCCATAGTGCATACTCACAGAAGAACTACATGCACCAAGCAGGAATTTCACTGATTGGGGCCCCAGCACTGTGATCACAAAAGTATCACTGGAGGCAGACAGTGTGGAGAGCTATGTGGGAAACTAGACATGCCATGGTCACTGCTTGGTTAGAGTGAGTGCCCTCCCAGCATGATATGCTGTGGCCACCCGCTCCATGCAGGCGGTGGTTGGGCACTACAGTGTCCCAGCCATTGCCCCACACCCTATGAAGATGCATTCTGGCCAATCCGCCCTGTCCGGGCCATACCCACAACACCTTGCTCTCATTATGCACATATTCAGGCTAACGCTGGTAACAGTGGGATATTTTGGGCCCAGAGAGGGGTGGACAGCCACAGAACAATGGATAGACATACACACACATACACTCCTACTGCAGCATTGTGCAAAGATAGGGGTGGTTGGCAACCCTACCCGCCCCCTGGTCCTGATCACAGTGCCAACATTGCTAAACTGTGCAGGAGGTAGTAGTAGTGCTCTGGTGATAACTGCAGCTTAATGCTTGTGCCAACAGCCTGACTCTCCATGCATCTTTGGATTGTGGAGCCTGTGTGAGTGGGTGTTTGTACCCCTGTTTACCGCTGCTTTGGGCTTTGCACATGTTGCTGTTGTATCTGCATTGTAGGGTAAAATATAGGGACATGCTCTGCAGGAACCACAGCTGAGACTTGAACCTGTAACCCTCTGCTTCTGGACACACTGGCTGGGTGTACTGCATCACACTGTTGCCACAGGTGCATGGTAGTCCCTGGGGCTACCTGTACTTTTCCTCAGCCAGACCTTTTATGTTGCACTGCACACCACACACTGGTACAGGGCATGGCCTAGGTCCACTGCAGGCAGGTGCCACTGCCCCCTCCAGCATGGGCACACCACCCCCTGCCATGTTGACATGACCATATGCCGTCGGTGCTGGTAGTGCGCAGTCCCAGGCCATCCACTGTGTGGGTAGGTGGTCGCCTAGGGAGCGGGATCTGGGGCAGGGGGCATACATGAGCATCCTCACATCCCCCCATCACCGCCTACCAATAATATGTCCCTTCCGCTTGGGGGAGGGTTGGCTGGGGGGATGTTAGGTCAGTGCCCTGGCAACTGTTAGCTCAGGTGGACCAGGAGATGTAGGTGGATTGTGTTTAGTCTTTGTCAGCTGCTGTCATGCTGATTTCCAGTTTTTATGTTCCTATGTGTCACCTAGGCACCCGCCTAGTCCAACCTGTGCCCCAGCTGCCCCCGCTACATGTCCCGCCTGCAGCCCCCTATGCCCCATTTGCACCATTGCCATAGTGGCCTTTCATATTTGAGCACTATGCTGTTGCTGAAAATGGAGCACTACTATCAAGTTTCTTGGGCTCCCTGCCTATGCTGTACATTGCTGACACTGAAATGGTTTCTCTCTCCTGCAAATGTGCATCTAACGGCAGGTTTTCATTCGCGGTAGGATTCAGCCCTTCAGTTCAGTGCGTTAGTGTGCAGGGAGCCTCTCCCCGCCCACTCCCTGCCCATTGACCCCTTCTCTTCGCCCTCTCTCCACCCTCTGCAGTGTTTACCGCGGCCGGGAATGCTAACGCTCGTTAGGTAATATTAACGTTACATACCGCGCATTAACGTTACCAAAAAATCGTTAACGTTACCTAACGGGTGGTCTGTAATGTTACCGCAGTTTAGTAAACATGCCCCTATGGGGCTTGTTTACAAAGCCGCGGTAGCGGTTTGCGATCGTAATCGGAGCCGCGGCCCCATTGATTTCAATGGGGCCGCGGCTGCGATCGCGATCGCGAACCACTACCGCGGCTTTGTAAACAAGCCCCTATGTTAGGCTTCTGCATCTAGTGTGTCATGCTAATGCAAATAATGCCACATTAGCTGCAAAAGCCGCTTCGTATTTGTAGGAAGCATGAACAGCATACCCTCAGTAGGTACCACACCAAAAATGCAGACAGTGTGGTCAGACAGCAGCTTAGATGCAACTAATGCCAGTGGCATTAGTTGCACCTGCATTGTCGGTAAATCCAACGGTTGCCCCGTGCTATTGACATGTGCGGTAATTGTGCTGTGCAGACACAGCAACTCTCTACCCTTTCCCACAACTAATGCACATTTGGCAGATAGTACAGACAATTGCAGCGCTATCTGCATTAATTGTGTCCCATATTAGCTGTTAAAGCAACATAGTGACATGGTAACTGATGGCAGATAAAGACCAGGTTGGCCCATCTTGTCTCCAAGTAAGATGGATAGAATTTTCCACACCTCTCCATTCAGGTTACCCCCAATAGTTTTTGTTTTATAGTTGAAATGAAATAATAGTATGCTTTTGGTGTCATTATGATATCCTTACTAATACTCTGGTCTGCATAATTGAGTTGTTTTATTCTTTTTCGTTGTTCACTGCCTTGAATGCTTTTGCATATGGCAGTATAGAAATGTTTTAAAATAAATAAATAATTACTCCGTGAAGCAGTCTGGACGTATCTGTGTAATATACTGTTAATCTATTAAAGGCAATTATTGTCTATGGGTCTGCTGGCATGGCAAACCTGAAATGGGGCAGTAATTTAGTCCTGTAAGTGGTGCCAGCTATTGCGTAGCTCTTGTATCTGGATATACCTCATTATACGGTTCCCTGTGCTGAGTTTGGGGTGAAGTCTGATTTTGCATAGGTCATCTAGGGAAGTAAGATACATCCAAGTCAGGCAGATAGAAATATACATTTGCAAAAATTCACATTCAAAAAGAGAGGCTCCCTCGGGGCTTTGAATGTCTTAATGCTGGCACTTTTGCATATAAAGTGGCAGAATTTGGAACCTATGCATGTAAGTGGATATCCAAGTGGACATCCAAGGAGAGCCAATTAAGAAATCAAGCTATGTAACTCACATTTTTGGATTTTTGAGGTAATTTTGAAGACCAAAGAGCTAAATGCATTTGCCTCTTCAATCAATCTGTCAAATCCTTGCTCCTGAGGAGATGAGGACTATATCTGAATTTAAGGAAACATGGGACTAGCAAAGAGGATACCAAAGGCAGGGGAAGGGATTGTAGAGCTTAGTAGTTGGTATGAATGGGCAGAATGGATTTATTTATTTATTTATTTACATTCTCTTATATACCGCGCTATTCTGCATCAGTGCAGTTTACATTGAACAACTGAAATTACATTGAACAGGGCATTATAACTTGGAGATAACTATTTTACAGGGAACATGGGCTATGGAGGGTTAAGTGGCTTGCCCAAGACCACAAGGAGCACTTGTGGGACTAGAAACCCCAGTCCTTCCGGCCCAAGGTTGGATAGGCCATATAGTCTTTATCTACCACTGAAAGTAGATTGAGCTCATGTTGGAGAGTTGGAGGAGGAATACCTGCTAGCTATGATCACTAGAAGATGAATGGGGGACATAAGGTCAGTTACACGCTTGGTGTATGAAAGTATCCATATAACTTTTATGTACCATTTCAAGGAAACAGGAGAGAGGAGACACCACAAAGAGGTGAGGTAGTAGAAATATCAGAATACAGCCTGAACCTTTCTGGATTGTTGGAGGATTCGCAAATGAAATTCCAGAGCAAGGCAACACTTTTGGATTGTTCTGGCGCAACATTCTCAGTCAACATGCAGCCTCTGGTACAACTTTAATCCAGGCTGTACTCTAATGCAGTGAGGTTATCATTTCCTGGTTGTCCATCTCCCCCCCCCCCACCCCCCCAAGCACAGACTCACTGTCAGATATTTTAACAAGGTGGGTGCTGTACTATGGCTTCTAATCAGGACTTTCACAGCAAACACATTCCCCTCCTGTCAGCTACCCTAAAGTGCTAAATGTTCTTACATCCCTTAACATTATATCCGTTAAGCTCCTACCTCCCTTCAGGTCTAAGAACTAAGCCTAATGGTTTTACTTCTGTCTCCTCCTGTCCGCACTCCTGCCCACTCTCCTTCTCTACAAATAGTCTGGTCTTTTCAACAGCTTTCCAGGTGCTTAGCTGTCTCCACCTGAACCCCTAACTGCTGACTCACTACATCTTCCATACCAGCTCCAAAACATCCCACTTCCCATCTGTTCCTTTAGTGCTGTGTCAACAGTGACATGCAGCACAGGAAGTCACAGTACAAATGAAAGAAATAGCATTTAAAGATAAGAACTAATATCATCCTCTTTTGCTTGCATTCATTTTGAAATAAATGATGCATACCTTCTTTGAGGCCAGGGTCCCTGTCTTTTTTTTCAATCTCCTTTTCTGGGTTCCCATTTCAGTAGACATTGCTATATCCATGTTTAATATGTTGGTGTGCTGCTTAAATAGACTTCTCATAAAAATTTATACTGCAGCACCTTGATTTTCTTTGCTTTAATGCAGTAAAAGTGACCAAGCAGAAATTGTTAAAAAGAAAAAAACCCAACACATTCATTTAATATTTCCTCTGGGCTGTATGCAAATAAGATAAATGAAGGAACTGGGAGGATTTAGATTTTAACTGCACTCTTAAAATAGCTTTCTGTTCTAATATTAATTTTATTTATTTATTTACTTGCCTTTATATGCCATGCTCTTTGGAATCAGTGCGGTTTACATATAACGAGAAAAAAAAAACAATTTAGAGAGAACAGTTTCCATAGAACAGTTTCCATTGAACTGAAACAATGGAATGGCAAATCCTGGAGTAGTAATGACATAGGCCTTCCTAAAGGATATCAGATCAGCAATGGCTTGGATTGTTGGGGGTAGGGAGTTCCAGCGGGTTGGTGTGTATAAGGAGAAGGCACAATTCTTGGTGGATTGGGTACATATCCTTATTGCTGAAGGGATGACGAGCGAGTTCACTATGCATGACCTCCTAGTTCTGGTCTCAAGGGTACGCTGTATGAGTTCTGTGAGGGAGGTTGCAGACATGCCGTGAAGAGCCTTGAAGGTGAGTAGGAGGGCCTTGTATATCAGGTGGCTTGTTACAGGGAGCCAGTGAAGCTGAATCAAGAGGGGTGTGATGTGTTCATATCTGGACACAGACATGAGTGTTCGGGTGGCTGTGTTCATGGCCATTTGTAGTGGTTGGAGATCGTGCTTTGGCAGGCCATGGTAAATTATGTTGGAGTAGTCCAAGTGTGGAAAGATGAGGGCTTGGCATACTGTGCAAAAATCTGAGGGCTCGAGGAGAAGGCGTAGGTGCCAGAGGGCTCTTAGTTTATGGTAGACTGCCTTGGTAACATTTTGTATGTGGGCTCAGGTGTTGGTCCAATGTGATTCCAAGATAATGTACTTCTTGTTTCGCCATGAGATCAAAATCTTTCAATCTGAAGGAAGTAGGTGTGGTGAAAATTTGGTCTTTAGTTATGAATAAGACCTCTGACTTTCTGCTGTTAGCCATCAGGTTGTGGGTGGTGAGCCAGTCTGAGACTGCATTGAAGCACTCTGTGATGGAAGAGTAGTCAGGGCTGTCTGTGGAGAAAGGGGTGTATAGCAAGTCGCCATCAGCATAAATGTGGTAGTAAATGTTGAACGATTGTATAATGGCACAGATTGGCTGTATATAAATGTTGAAGAGCAGGGCAGAGAGGGATGAGCCCTGTGGGACTCCTTGTGTCTGCTGGAAAGTTCTGGATGTTTGTGTTTCTATATGGACTTGTTGCTGGTGATAAGACAGGTATGATTTGAACCAGTTGAGCGCCAGGTTGCTTATACCTTTTTGATGTAGGCGGGTGAGAAGGAGATTGTGATTGACGGCGTTGAAGGCAGAGGCGATGTCCATGAATATCAGGATGAATCCTTGTTTCTTCTTGTCTAGGCCTGTGTAGAGTCTGTCCAGGAGCGTCACCAGTATGGTTTCCACAACGTGTTGCAGGTGAAACCCATGTTGCTGTGGGTCCAGAGGTGCGTAGGAGTCAATGTGGTCTTGGTTTTTTTTGGTGAATAATCTTTTCTAGAATTTTGGCCAAGAGGGAAAGGCTGGAGATGGGTCTGTAGGAACTGATCTCTGATGGGTCAAGCTTGTTATTTTTTATTAGTGGTCTGATGGAGGCAGTTTTGAGGGGTGGCAGAAGGATGCCTTCAGCCAGTGAGAGGTTAGAGATTCTGGCGATAATTGGGCTGAGTTTGGATCAGGCTTGCTTGATCCAAAATGCAGGACATGGGTCAGCTGGGGAGGTGGTGGTGTTGATTCCACATATGATCCTCTCTATTTGCTCGGGAGAGTATGGGTAAAAGGCCTCTAGTGTGGGTATAACTGTGTCACTGGAAGGGGGGAAGTGCCTGGGTGAGTTTTCAAGATCAGACCTGTCTGGGTGGGACGTTGTTGATGCGGTTTTACTTTGAAAGTAAGTAGCAAAGACTTCTGGGCTAGGAGTATTCGCTGGTTTGTGCGTGGATGTATCCTTTGTGAGGGATTTAATGAGGCTGAAGAGTTCTTGAGGTTTGTTAAGGGAGCGCATGAGGGTGCTAGTGTGGTGTTCTTTTCTCTTGTGGTTGACAGCTCTTCGATGTTTATGTAAGTTATTTAGGTATACAGTTTAGTCGTTGATGTGTCTGCAGCGTCTCCAGTGGCGTTCTAGCTTTCTGAGGTGTACTAGTGATTTGTGCAGGTCGGCAATAAACCACACGGCTGTGTGGTTCTTGTTGGTCGGTTTTGTAGAGGGTGGTAGGAGTGCAGTTCTGGAGAGGTTGCTGTTCCAGATGTCTATTAGCTTGTCAAGATCATTGGTCTTGGCATTGAGGTCATGCAGAGTGTCGCTGAGGAATCTTTTTTTTTGTTGAAGTATCTGAAACAGCGGGAAACTGGAGAGTTTGATGTGGAAGACTGACGCTCTTCTCCGTTGTATGGAATGTGGAAGAGTATGGCATTATGGTCAGACCAGGGAACCGGTAGCATGAGTGGTGATATCTGGTTGCATAAGAAGTGGGACGGGGGGGTGGGGGTAGAGGGGTAAAAATGAGGTCCAGGATTTTACCTCCAATGTGGGTAGGGTTGTGAATAAGTTGGTGATAGTCCAGTGCAGTCATTGCATCCAGGAATGCTGTGGAGTGCTTAGCAGGAATTGATGGGAGATTAAAGTCACCTAAAAGCCAGAGACGCTTCCTCTGTGTATTATGATTGCATGCTAGGTTGAGGATTGTGGCCAGTTCATCGGCATTTGAATATGGTGGGTGGTAAAAGAGACAGGTTGCTAAGGTCTTATTTGAGATCAGGATGCAATCAAGGTTGGTTGTACTCTGAGTTAAGGTGCACTGGAAGTGGAGGTCGCTTCTAGCTATAATTACGATTCCACCGCCTCGTCGGTTCATCTGGGACAGTTGAAGAGGTCATAGCCAGGAAGTCTTAGCTGGTTGGTAATGACTGTGTCTGTGTCAGATAACCAGGTTTCGGTGACGAGGAGCAGGTGCAGATTCCGGTGGCTGATATAGTCAGTGAGGACAGGCCATTTATTGCGAATGGATTGAGCATTTATTAGCATGCAGTTCAGGTTTTCCAGGTGTGGGGACTTGCGTCTTTTGGTTTTCACCAGAGGTTGACAGGTAATGTGTATCAGCTGGCGATGGTTTGCAGCTGGGAGTGGCCTGCTGGGGTAGGAAGAGTCAAAATAGTTTCTATGTCCCGAGGTTCGCACGGTGGGTATTAGGACTTGGCGTTGTGCGAATGAGCCTGCCCATGAGATACATTGGGTTAGGCAGTGGAGGTGCAGCATGATTGTGAGATGCCCCGACATCATGAGGGCTTGCCAAGGGAGAGCTTGGGGAAGAGGTTGTGTATTCTGAGTATGCACTCGGATGGCACCACGAGGTGCGGTTGCGAGTTTGATAATATCCTATCATGTTGACAATGGTGTGCCTGTGGGTGTTGCTAGCTCTGATTTTTCATTTTCTAAGCAAAAATGAGGATAGTGATTGCTCATGGAAGGTGTGGCATTAGCGTGAGTTGTTGAAGATAGCTAAAGGGTTGGAACATCAAGCTTTTACTTTCACTTAGTGGTATGTTTACTAAACCTTCTTAACATGCGCGCCACGTTAGTCTGCAGGATGCCATAAAAGGAGTGGGCGGTCCGGTCAAAAATAGCAAAACGGGATTAGCGTGCGCTGTGCTGCACGCTCTTGTGGGCCGCGCACATGAACGCACGAGTAACGCGCGCAGGAAGCATAAGCAGGCGCGCTGATGAGCAAACAGAGGAACAGGGCTGCAGTACAATGGTAAAGACACTGACAGGTGGTGCAGGGGTCATGGATTCAATCCCCCACTGTGCCCAATGAAGAAGGCTGGCTGAGGCACTACCATTTATGTGTAATATTGCATTATGAGGCTTTTTAATTTTATTTTAATTACTGCTGCTAGCAAACGCACTCTCAAAGCGCTGTAACATAAGGTGCTGCATAAGGCACCCCATAAGGTACCCCAGAGGGCACATTTTAAAGTGCACTGTCCGCCACGGCACCCTACAATGTTGCTTAAAGGGTGGCCTATAGGGCGCCATATAGGGTGCCCTATGAGGCACGGCAAGGTCATTGCACTGTTTTTGATGGCAGCACTGTGCATTTAAACGCATGGAAATCTTAAGTAGGTGCACTGACATGCAAGGAGGAACAGCAGTGTAGCACAATGGTTAAGGCACTGACTGATGGTTATAGGGGTCATGAGTTCAATCCCCAGTGTGCCTAATACTTAAGGCTGGCTGAGGTATCAGCTTTGACATGTAAGTATTGTTTCCTGTGGCACTTTATTTGTATTTTATTAATTGCTGCCAGCAAACACACCCTCACGTGCCGTAACCTAAGGTGCCGCATAAGGCACCCTATAAGGCACTCCATAGGGCACATTATAAAGTGCCTTGTCCGCCACGGCACCCTATAATGTCCCCTATAGGGCACCCTATAAGTCGCTCCATAGGATACCGTATAGTGCACCTTATATGGACGGTAACCATAAGGTGCCCTATAGGGCGCCCTCTGAGGAACCTTATGGGTACAGTATGCTGAGGGTGTTTTTGCTGGCAGCACTAATGTATATTAAAAATAGATAATGCTTTGGACAGCCCTATCAAATAACACCACTGTGGGTTTGAACCCATGACCTCTGGCTCTACAGGCAGTAAAGTAACCAGTGGGCTACAGCTCTATAGCTGCTAGCAAGCCCCTGGCTGGCTGCAGAAGGACTGCATGTCACCACACAAACAGTCTGCTGTGGTCACCAGGATAGGGTTAGCCCACCCATACCCATGATGCACTGCACATGCAAATCAGCCGTCTACAGATGAACACAAGATTGGGTATGCACCCCCACAGCACCTTGGCCTGGTAGGGGGAACTGACCGTGTGTGGTACTGACACAGAGTAGCTACACACCGTCACATTGTGCAGGTACTGCACTCACCCTGAGGGAGAGGTGGGGAGCCCAGCACCAGGTCCACAGCAGAGATAGGCCATGTTGCAGGTCCCCAGCAGTGCTAAGGTGTGAGATAGGTAGTTTCTGCAGACACACCTTGGATATATTTGTATGTCTCAGTCAGGTGTAGCCCCTATGGACTCCTAGGAGGATTATGTACCACCACTCTCTTCCTTCTCTAGGGCTGAGGGTGGTAAACAGGGTCTCCAACCAACAGATCCACATTCTACCTCCCTGCAATGGTGGCAGTAGAGGAGACCATCAACCCCAGTCCTGTTGGAGAACAGACACCCTACAGGGCAGTCAATGCAGCTCTGTACACATCTATAACGCAATAGCAGACAGACATTAGGCCTGGATATGCTAAGCTGCACCCCACCACTATCTGATATTCTCCTGCAGCAAGCCTTCAGCCGCTTCACCCTGCAAGGCGCTCTATCAAGACGCATACCAGCTGCAGACAGTCTGCTAGCTAGTCCATAGTGCATGTTCCTGGTGGAAATGCGTGCACCCAGAACTTGGATGTCAGCATACACAACAAGCAGATAAGTCAGTGACTGGACCCCAAAAGAAAACCCATAAATATCACATGAGAGAAATACTATAAAGCACTATGGGGGAGCCTAGCCATGCTGTGGTCACTGCACAGTCAGGGTGAGAGTGATCTCCCAGCAGGACATGCTGTGGCCACCCTGTCTGTGCAGGTGGTGGCCGGGCACTACAATGTCCCAGCCAGTGCCCTATGCCCTGTGCAGATTTTATTTATTTATTTATTTGCAATTTCTTCTATACCGCACTATTTATCATCAGCACAGTTTACAGACAACCAAAACTGTACAATGTGTAACATTCTAACATTGACATTTACAGAGAACAGGGAAATAAAACATGGAGAACGGGGGATACTATATACACTATGTACAACTTAGAAATAGGAACAGTTCGGCATGTTTGTCTTTAGGGGGAGATTGACGAGGGGGTAGTTGAAACACAGTGATTAATGCATAAGGTACTTTCACTTGTGGGAGTTGCGAGGCTAGGATAGAAGGATTAGGTGATCTTGTCAAGAGTGGAGAAGTGTTGTAAGAAGAGGTAGTGTTTGATTGCCTTCCTGAACTGGGAGAGGTTGGTTATGGCACGGAGTTCTGCAGGGAGGGAGTTCCAGCAGGATGGTGCGTAAAGAGAAAAAGCACGGTTGCTCGTTGTCTTTGAGCATTTGGTGATGGCCTTTGGTAGAAGCAAGGTGTTGCAAGCTGTTGATCTTCTCGCTCTGTTGGGGGGGTGGAGTGTAAAAGGTCTGAGAGTGAGATGGATGTGCATCTGTTAACTGCTTTAAATGTCAACGTTAGTACCTTGAAGGTGATCCTGAGGTGGACAGGGAGCCAGTGCAATTCCTTTAAGATGGGGGTAATATGGTCTGCTCTTGATGCTCCATAGAGAGTTCTGGCTGTGGTATTCATCGCGAGTTGGAGGGGTTTGAGTGAGCTCTTTGGAAGGCCGAAAAGGGTGGAGTTGGCGTAATCAAAGTGAGGAAGTATTAGAGCTTGAAAGACCGTTCTGAAGTCGCTTGGTTCCAGAATCCATTTCATCTGTCCTAGGATCCGAAATTTGTGTTAGATAGCCTTGACGGTATTGCTTATCTGGGCGTGCATGTCAAGGCGCTGGTCAAGTATTAAACCCAGGTAGCGAATAGTCATCTTGGAGGTGAGTTCAGCATTGCGAACTTTGAGTGATGAGGGTGGGGAGAACGTCTGGTCCCTGCTGATAAAAAGAACCAGATACCAGATGCAGATACCAGATACCAGATGCATCCTGGCCAGGCCACCCTGTCCGGGCTATACCCATGGTACCTTGCTCCTCATTATGCACATTGGCAGGCCAATACTGGCAACAGTGCTGGCAGTGTGAGCTGTGGAGGCTGTTTGCAGCCACCACACACTGGATAGACAGACACACACTCCCACACCTATGCCAGCATTGTGCTACTATAGAGGAGTTTAGCAGCCCTGACCACCACACCAGTCCTGGGCACAGTGCAGGCATGGATATGGTACGCAATACTGTTGGGGGTCACTCCCCAGGGTGGTAAACACTGTCAGAGAACAGACCTGAAGCACACTCCACAGACATCAGAAAGGTTGCTATGATGGAGCTCAATCAGCAAACTGTGCTTAACGTAGGAATTGCTATCTGCCAGTAATCATAGCAAACTTTTGATAGCTGTGTACCGTATTCCCAGGTGTAGGGTGGCATTGCTAAGGTATGCAAGTGCTAGTATTGGGAGATGCACGCAGGGCCCAATGTCCTGCCTCTCCAGGAGGCATTGGCTAATGGAGCCTGTGGGTGTGGGTGTGTCTGCCCCTGTTGGCTGCTGCTTTACGGCAGAGGTTCCCAACTCCAGTCCTGGTGTGCCAAACACTGTTCGGGTTTTCATGCTGTCCCTCATGAATATGCATGAGATACATCTGCATACCATGGGGGTGGTGCATAGATATGCAGCACAGGCATCTTTATTAGAGGCAGCATGGAACCTGAATGGTGTTTGGCCCTCCAGGACTGCATTTGGGAGACTCTGCTCTAGGTAATGCGCCTGTTTATGGTGTCTTTGCTCTGTAGGGTAAAATGTAGGTGTTTTGGGCATGTTTACATCATCTGCAATAAATGTTCTGTCTGTATTAGCATGTTGTAGTAGTGGGTGAAATAAGGGGACTGGGTTGGCAGGCACCATAACTGGGACTTGAACCTGTGACCTTTTGCCTCCAACCACACTGGTTGTGTGCACTGCACCACTGTGTTGCCACAGAGACACTGCATTCCCTGGTGATACCATGACTGTTTGTCCAGCAGGGCCTGTCTGTTGCAGTGCATGGCACCCACCTACACAGGTCTAGGCCACGGTCTGCTCTGGGCAGCTGCCACTGCCCCCTCCACCACCAGTACCCCTCTGCCACCATGCTGACATGGCCTTATATTGGAGACAGCATAAAACCTGAATGATTTGTGGCCCTCCAGGACTGCATTTGGGGGACTCTGCTCTAGGTAATGCGCATGTTTCTGGTGTCTGTGCTCGGTGGGGTAAAATATAGGCGTTTGAACCATGCGTATGTTCTCTACAATAAAGGTTTGTCCTTACTATCACGGTTTAGTAGCGGGTAAAATATGGGGACTGGATTGGCAGTAGCCCCAGCTGGGACTTGAACTTGTGACCTTCTGCTCCTGAACACACTGGCTGTGGTCACCATACCATGCTGTGCTCACAGAGACATTGCAGTCCCTGGAGATACCATGGTTGTTTGTCAGACAGAGCCTGTCTGTTGCAGTGCATGGCACCCACCTACACAGGGCTAGGCCATGGTCTGTTCTGGGCAGCTGCCACTGCCCCCCTCCACCACCAGTACCCCTCTGCCACCATGCTGACATGCCCTTCTGCTGGTGGTGCTGGTGGTGTGCAGTCTCAAGCCATCCAGTGTGCAGGTAGGCGGCTGCCTATGGTGCGTGTTCTTGGGTAGGGGTGCCTGCATAGGTGTCCACGCTTCCCCCCAACACTGCCTGCCAATGTTCTGTGCCCTTGGGGGTACCTGCTGGGTACTATCCCCTGTGACACTGTGATAAACACTCTCGTGCCCATGTTGGGCCCTCATCAGTTGCTGTCTGGCTGCTGTTCAGTTTCAGCATTCCAAAGTGCCACCTAGGCATCTGCCTAGTCCGCACTGTGCCCCAGCTGCACCACAGCATGTGCCGCCTGCAGCCCTCTGTATCCCCTTTCCCAGCATCTGTCCAGTTGCCCATTCCGACATGCCCGCCCTGCTGTTGTGGAACATGTGCATGCTATAGGTAACCTGTCCAATGGAGAGGGAAACCCTGATCAGTGCTATTTCACTGTGGGATCATTCACCTTGTATGGGGACGGAGCGTAGACCCTTCCAAAATTGATATTTATTTTTTGGGGCTTTCTTGGGAGTGTTTTTTGATGTTTCCCATTACTATCACTATTGCCTAGCTTGATTATGATTTTTTTTTAATTTGTTGGGGTCATTTTCAATGTTTATTTGCACTTTTGTTCCGTGCACATATATCACACTTATCACTTTTTTGTAGGTTTCCCTGGTTTTGCTGTACATTGCTGACAGAAATGGTTTCTTTTCCCTTTAAATCAGCTCTAACGCAAGGTTTTCACTTGCGTTATTTTTGGCCTCGAATTTCACATCGTTAGTGTGCGGGGAGCCTCTCCCCTCCCACTCTCCACCCATTGACCCCTTCTCTCCGCCCCTGGGGAGCCTTCCTCCGCCCTCCGGGAGCCTTTCCACGCCTTCAGCGCTCGTTTGCGCCACTGCGCGCATGAGCGCACACTAAAGCGCATTTTTACCCCGTAAGGCGTCATTAGCACACGCTAAGGTACCTTAGCGCGCGCTAATTGCACAGCGCGCACGTTAAGAAGGTTTAGTAAACATACCCCTTAATTTCAAGGCCCTGAAGTGAAAATTCATCCAGAAAGCTTTTGGAAATCCTTGGCTTAACATTTATTTTTATTTATTTTATTTATTTCTCTTATATACCGCGCTATTTGATATCAGTGCGGTTTACATGGAACATCAAGGTATTTTACGGTGGGGGATTACACCGTAATTACAAATAACAGGGATCTCAACTTGGATAACCATATTAACTATTTACACATATATTTACAGGGAACATGGGCTATGGACAACATGTGACAACCTGTGACAACCCAGAACATTCTTCCAAGCACACACTAGTGCCAACTCAGTGGGGATTCTGACATTTTACAGATCTGATGTTTGTTTCAAAACTGATAATTAAACAGCATTTAAAAGTTATGGTCAGGGTCATCTAACCTTGATGACTTCCTATTGTGAAGGTCAGGGACTCATAAAAATATATATTGTTAGCAGGCTTGGCAGCTTCCTGTCTTCTCAAAGTGGAGAAAAGAGATCCACAACCACACAGATACGTTTTCACACAAACAGATTTATTTAGTGATCCGACTTGTCCAAGTTTCAGCACTCTGGCCTGCATCAGGGGTCTATTAAAAACATAATGAAAACATATAATTGTAAATACATACTAATATTTAGACAAAAAATATGTACATTGAAACATTAAGAATAAAAGCACAGAAAAAGTTTTTTGTTACCAGTGTGATAATTTTAGAAAAGTCCAATGACAGTACAAATTGTTGCTGTGAGGGTCAGTCATAACCTATAAACAAATACATATAGGGCCCTATTCTGATTAAGATGTGCAGAGCTGATGTATGCGTATAAAACGTGTATGTCAGAAACGTAGACACGATTCCGACCGTGCAAGGTTAGACGTGTAAACATGACATGGAATATGGTATTATATGTCCATCTGGAAAACGTGCAACTCCTGTATAGCGATGTTCCGGCTGTGTTTAAGTAGCATGTCTAACCCACGACATGCTGAAGGCGTGTCTGGCTGCGCGATCAGTTGCGGTCACGTTTAAGTAACACATGTAACTCACGACATGCCGAAAATGTGTCCAACTGCACAGTTGTCCACATGCAACAGGAAGCAGGATACAGTAGTTATCTTTACTAGCACCACCCGCCAAGTTAATTTTTCGGAGGCTGAGACCCGCCTGCTTTGCAGACTAGTTTTGGAAAATGAGGGAAACACACTCCCCATGGGACACAGGAGATTAGCCCTTGCAGCATCACACAGGGGATGGGAAAGATTGGGCCATTCTGGCGCAGTAAGTAGGGCAAAACTGGAAAGGGAGGAGGTATGTGGTGAGACAAGAACAGTGCAAAGAGCCAGGCAGTAGCTGCAAAGTAAAAGGGCAAGAGGAGCAGTGGGCAAGCTGGGCCCACCACACAATTAAATGACAGTAAACACAAAACAGGCCCACACAGGAAACAGGCAAACAGAAAACACAATGGCTAGGAGGAAAGCAAGGTGGAAAAAATGCAGAATGGACAGAAGGGAAAGCACTTATGGAAAGGAAACCTGAACACAGTGAAAAGACCTACTGTGTGGAACAGTACAGCAACACGGCCCAAACACAGAGACATGGTGCTAGTAAAGACAACTACCCAAACAAAAATAACACACTGTAATAGGGAAAACAGACATTTAAACTCATTAGTATAGTACAAAACCCTCAAGAGATTTCAATACCTCTCCCTTCACAAAGTTTCCAAGCAGAGGAGAAAAGACCTCAGTAAAGCAATTTCTCCCTTTATGCAGCAAGAAGACTTGCCTGAAGGGGATGCACCCTATCACACCATCATAGGTCTAAAAGACCCTTCCTGTTCCCTAAATCAATTTCATTAAATCCTATTTATTACAGTACAAAATATTGAAACCCTGAAAAGTCACAAAATCCCAACTTCATGCAAACATCTTAATGCACAGCCTCGGATACACATCATCTGCAGCAGTAAAACCAAATGAACTGCATAGGCGCTATTCTGCAGAGCTAGCATTCCATCGTCATCTAAAACAAAATACAGTAGAACTCAGCTGGACACACACTTTCAACAACAACCCAGCCTGCCCCTTTATACTTAGCTTTCAAGCTGAAGATCAACATCCAGAGCTGCAGGGTGTCTCCAAATAACATATCAACCTGGGAGGCCTCTCCTGAGGGCATATCGCTCAACCTTCACCCTACGAAGAAGATCTCCATTATGCGGGAACTCTGCTTCAGTGGAGGTATTGCTTACTATGCGCACAAACATGGCTGACCTAGGCCGCACTCCACTACCAACCACCGCACCAGTCCCCTGAGAGAACCCTGTGCACGCCCCATGACGTCTGATACTGTCCACAACAGCATCACCACAAAGAAACAGTCCTGCAGATGATGCTGGAGTATAAACCCACCACCCCCATCCCATGACACTATGCAGCACAGCATGCGCAAGTCCTAAAAGGTCACCTCTAGAATGTAAATCATACTAATACTGCAAAGTATATCACTCTACCATTTGTCACACATCAAATCAGATAAACAGTGGATATGGAAGGAGAAATGAGCCTCAGGAATCCAAGGAGGTCGGGGCAATGGTAAAAGTCAACTGCAAACCAGGCCCAATCCTCCTCAAATCAATGGCTTCACATTACACCTATCAATCGCCCATTTGATATAATTCCAGTTTTTTTAAATAGTGAGTCCACATCAACAGTATCAGTAGTACCTGCCCCCTGCAAACCCACTGAGGATCCTTGCTGCTGAAAATACCTCTGCTGATACTCCAGCAGCAGGAGCATCAGCAGTGATTGGGAGCCTATAGACGGCAGTGGCCTGGGAAGATAGGTGTAGGAGTATGTAGGTAGGAGTATGTTAGAGCAGTTGATGTGAGGAGGATCGGGCCTGGTATGACGTTAACTTTTACCATTGCCTCCACCTCCTTGGATTCAGAGGCTCTTTTCTCTGCCTGAATCCACTGTTTACCTGATGTGAAGTTACAGGTATGGAAATGATCTGAGTAGCACAGTCTAAAAAAAAAAAAAAAAAAGAAGTGGGAATTGAACCCCTGTGCCCCTTGCTTATGGAGACATTGCACTAACCAGTACACTACACCTCAATAACTCACTGTATAGCAATAGCTGGATACAAACAGACTGCAGGTCACTGCCTAGAACATCTGCTGTGTGTGCCAACATAGGGTAGCTCCCACCAGTATCCATGATGCAGTGCAGATGCAAAACAGCAGTCAACCGCTGATCCCCAGATCAAGAATGCACACATCCATCACCTCAGGCGAAATGTAAGATGCACTGACAGTGTGTGCAACAGCACACAGCAGATACAAGCCGTGCCATTGAGCAGTTTCCGCGATCACCCTGAGGGTGAGGATGGTCACCCAGCACTAGGTCGCCAGTACCTGCATTGCTAGAAATATTTGCTGCTGATGCCTGTGATACAGATCCCCAGTACTACTAGTGTGTAGTAGGTCTTGTCTGTAGTGTGATATGCTAGTCATTTCTGGCCCTGACTGACAGGGCCTCACCTAAAACAGTGCAATATCTTATCTAGTGTTATAATGCTGATGCTAATTTTTCCTGGTGGGTGGGTGGTTTGTTACTATGGCCCTACCACTGAAAGTAGGAGTAGGCATGGAACATTCCCCCCTGTCCCAACCACCAAGGTCCAATATTTACCAACAGCAAGTACAGTCATACTGCACCTGCTGCCCACCACTGGGTTTACCAGCCATGCACATTCCAACTGCAGACAGAATTGGGCTGGGGGCTATAACTGGAAATGGGCTGAATGGGGGGAGGCTAGGATTGGAAATGGGCTGAGGGTGAGTGGCTAGGACAGCAAATGTGCTTTTGGTGGGGTAGGATTGGAAATGGGCTGATGTAGTTCTGGAATAGGATTGGAAATGTCTGATGGGGGGCTACTTTTATAAATGGCTGATGGGGCAGCTTGGACTGGAAATGAGTTGATGGGGGGGGGGGGCTCGGACTGGACATGAGCTGATGGGGAAGCTCGGACTGGAAATGGACTGAGTGTGCAGGAGCTTGGACTGGAAATGGGCTGAAGCTCCTACACACTCAGCCCAATTTCCAGTCCAAGCCCCCATCAGCTCACTGGAATAGGATTAGAATTGGTTTATGGGGGGGCTAGTATTGGAAATGACTGATGGGGGGCCTAGGATTGCAAATGAGCTGATGGGGGAGCTTGGACTAGAAATGGGCTGATGGGGGTGGAATAGGACTGGAAATGAGCTGATTGGTGGGGCAGGACTGGAAATGGGCTGATGCGGGGGGTGGGGGGGAGAATGCAATTAGAAGGGAGCGGATGCTGAGTGGGGCTGGAACTAGAAGGGAGCTGATTTTGGGGAGGACTAGAAGGGGATGAGACTGGGGGGATGAGGATGGAGGGTGAAAATATATTTTGTGTGGGAGGGAAGAAAAATCTACAAATTGCTGGGTATTTGCAGAGTAAGTGGGGATTGAAAATGGAAGGGTGAAATTTGAGTGGATGATAAAGGAATAAAAAAGAAATTGGGAAAAGGGGAAAGATCAGTATGTTAAAGCAGATGTAGAAGATAGAATGGAAAAAATCTAGAAAAGAGAAGAAAGGACAAATGGACAGCAGACAATGGAGAATTAGCAGAAGACAGAAGAGACCAGAAGAAAGTGACTGGAGCAATTGCAGTTGAAAAATAAAATGCCCAAACAACAAAAGGTAGAAAAATACTTTTTTTATTTTGAATTTATTAACTGGAATATGTCAGCTCCAGGAAATGTGTATCACTAACATCTTTGAATTTTTGTTTAGTACAAAAGGAAATTAATTTATAGTGTTGTTGTACATTCCAAGTTTGGCTTTAGGGGTTCCTAATTTAATTATTGTCTTCCGATTTCTAAATTGTGATTCCTTGTTCTTTGTATGGTGGTGGTCTATGTTCTGAATGTGTAACTGAGATGAGGTATTCTATTCTTGTAGTTTCTGTTTGACAGTGCCACTTGTTCTCTTTCCCTAGTAGGAGATGTATTTATTTAATATTTGCAGTGTTGCCTTTTTAATAGTTAGGATTTGGTGCTGTGTGAGTCCTGATAGAGCTGTTATAATACAGCTGGTTTGCTATGGGTTCTAAATGGTCAGTGTTATAGTAATTCTTAATGTGCCTGGCGGTTGGCACTGGAGTATAGTAATGTAGAAATCTAGTAGTCTTTCTTTATCCAGACACTCATTAAGAGGTATGTTAACATTATGCTAATGTTTAGTTTTGCACTTCAGCTTTCTCAGCTGTATAACTTACCCTGCCTCTCTCAACTAACTCTTAATAAAAAATAGAGAAATGTATGATCTAAGTCAAAAACTGACGTATGTGAATCTATAAATGTCGGAAAAATAGCCTTGAGCGTTGGTGAGCGTTGAAACAGGGCGAAAGGCTTTGAATCGCCCGAAACGCAGTGCTGTGTCTGCTTTTTGGCTACTTAAAAGTGCTGATTACTTTTTAAAGAATCTTTTCCACAACTTCAGCTTCTTGAATATTTCAAAGGAAGAGTGTTGGGGCCAACTGCATACCTTGATGAAACGGGACTATGGCCGCATGACGGAGAGACTTTAGATAAGTACCCTGTTAACAGTGAATTGCTTTGGCCCTCAGTCTCAAAACTTTAAAGTGGTTTTATGACATTAATATTGCTTATTGGTGACACTTTCAAGTGGTGTTAAACCTTATTTTTCGTAAGCTCTCATATGGGCTCAACAATTTGAGTAAAATGGAATATTAGCTTCAAGAGATAGTATCACTGTCTCAAGGCTATTTTTCCGACATTTATAGATTCACATACGTCAGTTTTTGACTTAGATCATACATTTCTCTATTTTTTATTAAGAATTGTATAGTGGAGAGAAATTTCAGTTAGGTTGTTAATTTGGGTCTCTCAACTAACTGGCTTTTGTGTGGTAGCCAGGTTAACTGTCCCCAGAACGTGCTGTGTTTTAAACTTTTTTTCCTGCTCTAGCCTACCTGAGGGCCTAACCCCTCCCCCCCTGCTGAGGGTACAGGACAGGGTACCTTGTAACAGCCCTCTTTTAATAGGTCTTATTTCCTTCCCTCCCTCCCTCCCTGACACCCACCCACCCCTGGGGTAATTGTAGCTTTATAGGTACTTACATGTCTTAGAGGAAAGGGGCTGCTCTCAGGTGCAGCTTTTTATCCAAATCAGTCATACACTGAGGACCTGAGATTAATTAAGCTTCAGGTGAACAAGGTATATTAGAGGTATTAGATACACTTTTATTAGTATAAGCATCTACAACAACCCTTAGTAAGTACAGAATTTAAAGACCTAAACACAAGCTTTAAACTAAGATGCAGACAACAGTCCAGCAGCGAGATGGGGGCTTTCCAGTCTTTTGTATTGAGTGTTGTCAGAAACCCAGCCCCCGAGCCACGTGCTTAAAGGGTCAGGGTGGACATTATTATTGTCATCAAAGGGTGAAACTTTTCTTAGCCCAGATGCATGCTGGTACTAGTAGTTCCTTTCTTGAAATAATTAGTTGTGAAAACCATGTGTAAGGTAAAGGATAAGGTTTATTCCCATAATGCACAAAGGTTCAACGAAGGAAAACAGGATTCTCACCTCATTCAGGATTTTCAAAAAGGTATTTACAGAATTCAAAAGTTAGACTTGCTTCACAGTCTTATTAGCTGTGCAGGTGTTAGAACAAACCAGTTCATGCAAACAAAAGCAAGCTTCTTCTTTTAGCTTATCAAAACTGTCAGTTCGTGCAAACAAAAGCAAGCTTCTTCTTTTAGCTTATCAAAACTGTATTTTAACATATATCCTGCGAGCTATACTTCTGCCAAGGATTCCAAACTCCCGGCTAGACAAAGTGTACAATCCATGAGACAGTCAGGTGGCAATGAATCGGGTTCAGCAGGGATTATTTGCATCTCCTCCTGTTCTGACGATATATCTGCTGGCCCTGAGCTTTCCTCATGTAATTCTGGCTTCACTTCAGAGTTTCTCTCTAAAACTCTCCAGCCTTGCTCTACCCGGTCTGGAAAACAGGCAACAGGACTTTTAGTTAGTACTTTTTGTACAGGTTCCCAAACCTTTCTCCAGCTATGTTTACTGCACCTACGGCTCTCTGGCTTCCATGCCTTTCTAGGGCTTGGCCACAGTTCCCTGTTCAGTGTTGTGTTCCTCAGACTCCTGGGCTGAGTCGTGTGCACCCACCTCTGAACTCCTTGTAGCTCACGGTCAGGAAAGGAAGTATGCAGGTACCTCTGCTCTCTGAGCTGTGCTTTTCTGGTACTTTCTTTACCAGGCACTTTCCAGGTCCCTCTCCTTTCTTTGTCTTCCTTGAAGACTTCTCCCTGGAGCTTTTCACCATGGAACTGTTTCTCTTGGAACTTGTTCCTTCTCTGTAAGGACCGCAAATCCAACTGCCTCTCCTTCTCTCCTCTGAGCCGTCTCCTTCCTCTCTCTTCTGCGTCTGCTGCTGCTGCTGCTGCTTCTGTCCTGTCTAAGCTATGCTTATAAAGCTGCTTCTCAGTTAGGGTTTCTCTCACCCTGACCAGGTGTGTCTGATTATCCCTTGAGTTAGTTATTACATCATCCAAGCTTGGGTGTGTCAGCCTACCCCTTGATTCTTTGTGCTTGCTCCCTCTGGCTGCACTTTGCAGTAAATGCACTGTAGGTCTGTCACTTTCTTTAAAGGGATCAGTGGTTTTTCCTATCTCCATAGGTTCACTGGCCTCTGCTTCATCACATAGTCACATGTATGATTTTCTCCCAGTTGGTGAGAGGTCTTATGTATGCACTAAGTGCAAGGAGCTCTTTGCTCTCAGGGAACAAGTCCATTCTCTAGAGCCAGAGTAGCAGAACTGGAAGACATAAGAAAGACAGAGAAGTACATGGACGAGACCTACAGGGATATAGTCCTGAAGTCCCAACTCCAGTCTGGCAGCATCCCTGTTGCCAAGGAGGAGAGAGGTCACGTGACAGGAGAATATCACCCTGGTGTGGCAGGATGTGATCCTGTAACTAGGACCTGTACTCCAGGTGATGTAAAACCCTTTTGAACTGAGGATGTTTCTCCAGGGCCACGTGCCCATGAGGGAAGGATTAGGACAGCTGTTATAGTTGGTGATTCAATTTATGAATGTAGATAGCTGGGTGGCTGGTGGATGTGAGGATCGCCTGGTAACATGCCTGCCTGGTGCGAAGGTAGCAGACCTCACGCACCACCTAGATAAGATCTTAGATAGTGCTGGGGAGGAGTCTGCTGTCTTCGTACATGTCGGTACCAATGACATAGGAAAATGTGGTAGGGAGGTTCTGAAGGCTAAATTTAAGCTTTTAGGAAGGAAGTTGAAATCCAGAACTTCCAGGGTAGCATTCTCCGAAATGCTTCCCGTTCCACGTGCAGGACCCAAAAGGCAGGCAGAGCTCCGGAATCTCAATGCGTGGATGAGACGATGATGCAAGGATGAGGGTTTTGGATTTGTTAGGAACTCGGGAACATTCTGGGGAAAGGAGGGGCTCTTCTGAAGGGATGGGCTTCACCTTAACCAGGATGGAACCAGACTGCTGGCATTAACCTTTAAAAAAGAGATAGAGAAGCTTTTAAACTAGAAAATAGGGGAAAGCCGACAGTCGCCCAAGAGCTCATGGTTCGGAAGAAGGTATCCTTGAAGGATACTACTAAAAGCAGTGAGGTTCTAAAAAAGAGTAAAATAGCCCAAATGCCCTTGAGTATGATGCAGACAGAGCGTAAAGATTCCAAATTACCCATGCATACCAATAGCCAGATTAATATTAATAAAATACAGTCTCTAAAATGCTTGTATGCAAATGCTAGAAGTCTAAACAATAAGATGGGAGAGTTAGAATATATAGCACTAAATGAGAGGTTAGATATGATTACAATCTCAGAGACATGGTGGAAGAAGGATAACCAGTGGGACACTGTGATACCTGGATACAAACTATATCGTAATGATAGAACTGATCAAATTGGTGGAGGGGTTGCGCTCTATGTTAGAGAGGGCATTGAGTCAGAAGGGAATAAAGTTTTGCAGGAAACACAATTTTCTGTAGAATCTCTATGGATTGAAATTACATGTATGAAGGGGGAGGTGATGGCAGTGGGGGTGTACTATCGACCGCCTGGCCAGAATGAACAAATGGATGATGAAATGCTCAAAGAAATCAAGGAAGCTAACAAAAGTCACAGCACAGTAATAATAATGGGTGATTTCAATTACCCTGGTATCGACTGGGTCAGTGTCACGACAGGACATGCTAGGGAGATAAAGTTTCTAGATGAAATAAATGACTGCTTCTTGGAGCAGCTGGTTCATGAACTGACCATAGGGGAAGCCATACTGGACCTAGTCCTTAGTGGAACACCAGATCTGGTGCAAGAAATAAGGGTGTTGGGGCCACTTGGCAATAGTGATCATAGCATGATCGTGTTTGATTTAATTAGTGGAGGAGGGATAGTAAAGAAATCCACAGTACTACCTTTTAACTTTCGAAAGGGAGACTATGATAAAATGAGGAATACAGTTAAGAAAATACTAAAAGGAGCGGTTGCAAAGGTTAAGGACTTACATCAAGCTTGGGTGTTGTTAAAAAATACTATCCTGGAAGCCCAGACCAGCTGTATTCCACGCATTAAGAAAAGTGGAAGAAAGTCCAAAAAGCTGTCAGCATGGTTTAAAGGTGAGGTCAGAGAGGCTGTTGCTGCCAAAAAAAGCATCTTTTAGGAAATGGAAAAAAGAGCCAAATGATGAAAGTTGGAAACAGCACAAGCACTGGCAAGTTAAATGCAAAGCATTGATAAGTCAGGCAAAGGGAGAATTTGAGAAGGAACTTGCTACGAAAGGAAAAACACAAAATAAAGGGGTAGGTTTACTAAACTGTCTTAATGTCACCGGTGCTAGTTACAGCGATAATGTGAAGAATGCCATATAAGGAGTGGGCGTTTCAGTCTTAAGGTAGCAATCGCGGGTTATCACGCGATAAAGTGTGCCGTGTCCATTATCGCGCGATAGAGGGAGCAGCGCACGTTACACCGCATTAACCTTAACTTCGCGTGCTGACCTGCAATCACAGCAATAGAGGTGTAGCACACTGGTTAATACAATGACTACTGAAACAGGGGTCATGAGGTCAAACCCCCAGTGGTCTTAATGAATAAGGGTGACCAAGGCAATTCCTTTTCCTGCTCCTAACAGTCCAAAAATCTGTGCTGCCAGCTAAAAATACCCACACCCCAGTGCCATAAACTAATGCACCTTTTAGGGCGCCCCAGAAGGCACATCCTAAACCACCACGTCAGCCAAGGTGGGTCATAATGTGCCTCAGAGGGTGTGTTGAAAGGTTGTCAACCCCCAAGGCGCCATATTAGGCACACCATAAGCTGGCTGAATCTAAGGTGTGGCTAAAGATTCCCCAAGGATGTATAGGGCACTCAAGAAATTTTGGCCAAGGGCAGTAAGGTTCCCCAAGTTGAAAAGCAAGAAAGGTATGGGCCAAACACAGATGTAACCCAACATTGCACAGAGCACCAAGGAAAGACAATGCACAAGTGATGGAAGTAAGTAGATCTGAGCTGATGGATCAGACAAATCTGTGTTCAGCCCATTTGGCAGTTTGAAACGGACAAACATATCGGGGCCAGCTGTAGTGATGCACAGGGTGATGGTAATGTACCATACAACAATGACAGTGTGTGGCAGAGGATGGGAAGATGTGTCCAGCAGAGGAGGTAGAGGTGGCAGGATAGGTACAATGACAGGAGGACAGAGGAGTAGCAGTGCCATGCGCAGCACACACAGGAGAGGCAACCAGGAACAGCTGCAATGCAGAAATGTGTACCAGTGCAGGACATGAGATAGGAGCTTGCACATCAGGACAGGACGGCACACAGCTGCCAGACACACATAGAAGGACAGAAGGATGGTTGGCAACTGTGATAAGGGGATAATGTGCTAACAGCACAGATCTGCACAGATATGACTGTTACAGGAATGAAAAGTAGCTGTGCAGGACAGGCATACAAATGAAAGAGAACAGAGAGGAATCAAATCTATGACCATTAGCACAAATGTCAGTGCACAAACTGGTAGGCTACACCACCAACATGAGATCAGTAGCAAAGGCTGCATTCAAGAATACTGCAGGGCATCACACAAGAAGCTTGCTGGCTGCCAGGATAGGCAAACCTCCAACAGTAACCATGATGGAATGCATATGCAGATCTGGTGTGTACAGCTCAAATCACAGTCTGTAATTGGGACCAGAACCACATATAACTACATACACACACTCAATGAAATGTTATGCAGTGGATACAGCATGCAAAAGAGGAAAGAACCTAAACCCAAAGGGTGGCAGGGGATGCTCTGTGGAGCAGGGCAAAATAGGGAACAGAACAGGAGCATGTGAGAATTGAACCTGCAAACAGGTGTGCCACAGACCAGCTAAACCACAGTAATACCAATCCCCCAAACAGACTGCCTTTGTGAACACTACAAAGAAAGAGACATATGTAACAGATAATATGTGATGGATAGGCAGCACAGAGGGCACACTTTGGTGTACAGTGAAGAGGTGGAAGGGTGTGTGGATTGGTGATGAACCTTGTAGTTAGCTCATGGTCAGGTTAGCATAACACAAAAAAAAATGTGGGAATCAAGCCTGCAACCTATGGTGTTATAACACATGTCTGTATCCACTATCCCAAACAACCACACCAAGCACAATGCAAAGATATTACCTCAAAGGAAATGTGTGTATGGGAACCTGTAACACCCAGTGATGTGGCAGACGGCTGGCAGATAGACAGCTGGTACCATACAAGGACGTGAGCACAGGTGGGCCATGTACATGACCAAGAAATCACTAAATACGTGTGTCAGTGTGATCAAGCAGCAGCAGAGACAAATGTACATCCAACACATATTTTTATTTTGGTTAATCATCAGAAATAGTGTAGATACCGCCTATCATAATATCAAGTTGACTGGATCCCAGATGAAAATCTGAGAACACATTTTGCAGGGCAGCAACACACATGTTACAGAAAAGTCACTGACCCGTCCACGGATGATGGGCAGGAGAGATAATGTGCATCAGGTGCATGGTGTGCAGTATGCATTAGGCTCCCACCCCTCCCCCCACATGCTGCTGCATGCCCCAAATGTGTTAGTTACATATGTGTGCATGTAGACAGTAGGCGGTGCATGATGACGGCCCAACACACATCAATCATGATCTGTTCCCTAAAACATATCTGTCTGCCAACACAGGAGGCACACAAATGAAACAGCATATGTTGTTAAAAGTAAGAAAGTGGAAACACACATATTGAAAAATATGTTACAGCTGTCACATAATGCCTGATATAGGAATCAAAGCTGCAACAATGTAACCCTAAACAATCGTCAAATGCACGAGGATATGCTAACAGGTAGCAGAGGCACATGAACACAGAGAATTCAAATGAAACCATCCGCAGAAACATGCAGAGATAACACTATGTAGAAGGTTCCCCTGCACTGGTTGGTGTGGATACAGTGTCTGTACACATATATCACGATACAAGGAATGCACAAATGAAGGAAGAAAATGGACACCCACACTGTCACACTCCAAATATAACGGGGCAATGTGAGTGTTGTTACCTCAGGGGGATTAATAGCACTGTACAGACATGCAATGCTAGGTTTGCAAATCAATGCAGAGCGTCACATCTGTACAGTAAACAGACACAATAACCTGTATATAGAGATGGAACGAAAGGTAAAACATGTTACAGTAACCCACAAAGAAGCCATATTGCAACATGCTGTGTTGCACCAACATAGTCAGTCACATGCACATGCATCGTGTACGTTGAAACATGATACAGTGATGCCACACATGCACTGTAACACCCTTGATGATTGCAAACAGTAATCCAAGATGCTAGTGTGCAGTAAAGTGGTGTCATGGCAAATACTGTGTCATGTCCAAGTGGAGGCTAGGTGGACATGGACAAGAGGACCTCTCCATTGCTCCCCCTGTGCCACACGCATGGCTGTATGCTCATGTTGAAACAAAAAGATGAGTGTACCTTGTGTTCCATGTCACACACATGGGCAAAACACAACAACACAATGTCAGAAGGATGTACAACATACAGCGACAATGTCAGTCCCTGCTGCACACGTGAGGACCAGTACACAGTGTCCAAAGTGCAAAGGGTGTCTGCAATCCAACAAGTCATGTTACAACTGTCCTTGAAACCCTGGGCATGCATAGTCAAGTGTGACATCCCAATATGCCACAGTACTGGAAAGGTCATGTGTGTCTCCTGAGATGAACATGACACCCAGCCAGAGCACAGCAGCAACGGTGTGTTGGACAGGCCTGTCATGCCCAAAGTAGCAGTCCAACAATACTGTCCATCCTAGGCATGTGTCTCACTCACAGAGGTCAAACATACTATGGCACCATTTCCCAGGGATAGTTCCATGGTGCTGTTGTGTCCTCCAACAGGTGATTGATGGTAACGCCGGATGCACTGTAGTAGATGTGCTTTGTGTGTTCACTGCCCTGTGTCAGAAGAGGATAAACAATGTATTGATATGCTGCTTGCAACATCAGCCCAAATTTCAGAGAGTCAAACATCAATATGTACGTAAGGAAACATCACACAAGCAAACAGAACATGATCACAACACAGAACACACTGCATGTTGGGGACATTTTGAATTGGAACCACAGACAAGGATGTCACATGGATATGGTCATGTCCATGCCCATGTTACACAGGCGTTTCACAGCTCTACCCCATGTGCATCAGCATTCGTGTACAGAGATCCAACAGGAAATGTCTATGAGACAGACAGTAAATCATTAACATGTAAAGGCTGATGTCATTCACAAAAGACCAAAGGTGCAACCTACCGTGTGTTTGCAGCAAGTGTATGTTTTGGATCCCCTGAGGTGCTCAAAGGCCACAACATGTCACAGTGAAGCGAGAAGATGTCATCGAAATGTGTAGAGTCACCATGTCCCCATGTCAAGCCACTGTTGTTGCATGTCCACATTATGACGATATCTCTGATACAAAAATGCTCTTGCGCAGTGGTCTGTCAGCACACAAGAGATAGGTCAGCTCATAACACACAACACATGTCCACAATGTCCACAAGATAAACAGCAGTAAGGTAGAGATAGCACAGTCACCACCGCTCCCCAGGTGTATAGACCCCTCACACCACATGATAGTGCAAACTGCATGCACACTGTATCATAACAGAGCCACCCCCCCCACCCCACCCCCCCACATACACAGTATGAGAAGGTGAGCGTGGCACCAGTAACATATGGCCTGTATGTGCACAATGGGAGAATAGTGGAGATAAAGGCCTGGCAAATGCTATGATACACTGCTGTTGGCCAATGCTACAATGTCATGGAAGAGTGTAAGTGGGGCCCACCACCAAAACACCTAGGACCTGTAGACACACACAGCCCTGTTGGATGTGTCCCAGAGACAGTGCCAGAGAAGACAAACTGTGTATGAACACATGTGGATATGTGTGGCCAACATCAACATATGGGGTACCGGGGAGCTCGATAAATAGGTCACCCACAACATATGTGCAGTAGACAGATAACCTGTGACATGTGTTGCTCCTGACTGTCCACACACACAAATCACCTGTATGTCCACCTACCCCAGTGTTCTGCACGTTGAATGAGGTACACACAGCTGACACTTCACTACAGCACCTAGAACTTCACCAAGCATGTCCTGTGGATCGAGAAACACAAGGGAAACATACATATGTCATTTTGGAGCTGTGCAACAAACACACCAGCTTCACGTCAACATCTCTCATAACCCCCTAGACCAGTCACAATCTGGCAGTTCGTCATGATACGGTACCTAATTGTCCCCATCCAAACACGCCACTGACGTGTTCCTGGCCAGGTCCAAGGGTCTGTAGCCTGTCCGTCCCCTCTGGGACCTGTCTGCTGCCCTCGAGACTGTTGACCACAACCGTCACTGTGCTACCCTGAACGTGCTCATCCCAAAGGCCTTGGTACAAGCTTGCCACTCCCATATGTCTCCCATAGCACCCTCAGTGTGTGTTCCTGTGGGTCCACCTCCCCTGCTAACCCGCTCCCAGGTGCTGTACCAAAGGGAGCTATGCAGGGGCTGCTACATTCCCTTGGCCCCATACCCAGTTCCCTGGTGCAGCAGGCATATCATCTGGCTATCCCTAGCAGCTGTACTTTGATGTGACCCATAGATATCTCAACACACATGAGCTATGTTTGGCAGACCACACCCCGACCGCAGTTTGCCCCCTGACATTGCTGGCTGCAGGTACCCCCATTGCATGAATTGAGCATGGCCACGACCAGACATCTGGGCATCGCCCCTAAACCCTCTCCAACCCTTACAGTGTCTATGTATAGGTTAGATACATCTTCTGTCAACGTGGTCGTCAAGGTTGCAGGTCTCTATGACTCCTCGCTCCCCATCCCCACACTTACCCATCATGTAGCTAAGGCCTGTGGTGTCCCCCTAGATAACATCAGCAAGGTCCCTGCCGTCCACCCAGAATACACACATAAAGCACTAATGACCCCCTCCATCACCCACCAACCTGGTCACTGTAGCCTACACCTTGCTGGTCTGCCTCGAAATCATCTATGTCCATCAAAATGAATGCAACACTGTGCTGCATGGCTAAGCTACTGACATGCACAGTATGACAATAACACCCCACCTGCCACGACACCTCACAGGCCCCAGGCGAGGTCAAGACACACCTGCTGATCTATACATGGAGTCACACTGTGGTTGCCCTGTACCCTGACCCGCATAACCCAAGTACTACTAATACTACTACTACTACTACTACTGAGCATGTAAACAGTGCTAACACCTGTATGCATTGCCATACCAAAACCTGTAACACACAGTCCCTTCTCATCAGAGCATATGATCCATTCAATCCCCTCATATCCCCCAAATGCCATCCCCACACGTCAAGCCAGCTGGCCCTATCTATGGGCCGCTCACCCACTGTTAATGTGGGACCACACACCTGTCACCTTTCAGCACCCAATGCCTGGAACTAACTACCTGTGGCTGCAGGGCAGTCACCCTTAATAAACATCAAAAATCCTGTGTGTCACCCTACCACATCATCTAAGCCTAACAAACCTGCACACATTAATCACCTCCTCCCGCTGTTGTCCCCTGCCCACACCATCTGTGTTAGCAGTTGGAACACATTCTAAGCTCAGATGGCCAGGCATTGTATCAGCAATGCCAGTGCAGTGCTGATTATGACAGGTAGTGCGATGCCAATGCTCAGTAGTAGTAGAAATACAGATATCTATGCAAAAGTATCATTCAGAAACATCCATTACTCACATGCAAATAGCTCCTCAATCAGCTGGCGCCTGAGTGCTTGCGCCCTAATGTGTGTCACCATGGCCATGGACAGGAGGGCACGTTGAATTGTCTTCCAGATACTCATTAATTTTGACATCGATATTGTGCCTGAGAACAATGTTGTGCAGGATGCAACAGGCAATAATGATCTCTGCCACTATCACAGGTTGGTATTGTAAGGCCCTGCCGGTCCTATCCAGACACCTGAAGTGACTTTTCAAAACACCAAAGGTGCGCTCGATGACGGAATGACTGGAGGCATGGGCCTCATTGTACCTCATCTCTGCACGTGTCCGTGGTAGATGCACAGGGGTTAGCAACCACGGCCGACACCCATATCCTGCGTCACCTGCAGAAAGAAACGTTGAACGTTAAAACAGTACCTGATGTCCGCACACATGCACACATGAATGTACGTGCAGACCCACAGCACGTACAGGTTAGACAGAAACATAAGGGAACACATGATGGGACACAACCACTATGTGCCAGTGTCTGGAGGTGTGAGATACAGGGCACGGGTGAGGTAGACGGAGTGCAGAAAACAGTAACCTGAACCACAGCAGACACATGGGCAGAGACCAGAGGCCAAAAGGTATTTGCGGCAGGCCTGAACACATCAGAGACACACATGCAATATACACTGGACAAGGGCAGATATGCACACATGTGCAAGCATGTAACGGTCATGCTATTCCCCACAAACAGATGATGCGACAGGAACAGTCACCCCACCATGGCAGGCAGGATGGCATAGACAACACCACACTGTTGATAAACAGAAAGCATGCATGTGTGTCATACCGAGCCAACCGAAACACACAATGCCAAATGGCGTTATACGTCAAATGTTAGTGTGCCACCAACACACAGCACCACAGCACAAAGGACCTGGCGTCAACCCCCCCCCCCCCCAGCAGCTCGCACACACACAGATAACACACACACACAATTCGGGACACATGTCAAGGACAGACATGTGTGCGGGCGGATAGCAGGGGTATCGATGTGCATGTCAGAGATGACAAAAACCCACCCAGCAGGACACAGTCCTCAAATTGTCCTGCCTCAAATTATCTGAACAGTGCCAAGTGACGCAGGATATAGGAGTCATGGGTGGACCCTGCAAACCGCGGGACCACATTCAGAATACACATACCTGCATCACATACAACTTGAACATTCAGGGAGTGATAGTGTTTGCGGTTGTGGAACACTGCCTCCCTGTCTCTGGGTGGGACCAGGGCGAGATATGTGCAATCAATAGCTCCCATCACGTGTGGTAACCCGGCAAATGCCTCAAAGGCCTGGTGCAGGGTCCCCCACTGTTGCCTAGTGTTGGGAAATGCAATGTAATTCCCAACCCGGCTGATCATGGCATGCAGTACTTGGTGGAGACAGCGTGAGAAGGTGGGGCGGCTCATGCCACCCACTGCGGCCACAGATCACTGGAAACAACCAGAGACAAAGAAATGTAGGGCACCAAGGAGCTTGACCAAACCTGGTATGGCATGTGACCAACCAGTAAGGGGCTTGAGGTCAGGTCTCAGATCCTCATAGAGCTCCCTAATAGCCCCTGTGCTCAGGCGGAAGAGGGAGATGACCTGGTCCTCCCGCATGACATGGAGCAGGCCCTGGGCCTGTAGAGGTGAGGCTGGTGAGCCTGCAACTCGGCATGCCTCCTGTACCGGGCCAGCACAGCCCCTACATGGCCTGCCCCCACAGCTGCAGGTCGGTGTTGGAGCGGGCCTGCACCCCTGCCCCATGCCCCAGCCCCATTGACACCATCTCCCTCATCAGGCAACCGCAAGCCATCCACATCCCCCAGTGTAACTGAAGCAACCACAAAGGCCGCGATAGTGGACACTGTTAACCCAAACCTCCTCACCACCCCACCTGACGCTAACCCTGCCACTCACCTCCACCCCCAAACACTGACCCAGCCACACAGCACACCCACCACCCACCAACCGTACCACCCACCAACTGTGTCACCTACCTCACCCACCACCCACCAACCGTGTCACCTACCTCCCCCAGCACACACCGACCCAGCCACACACCTCCCCCAGCACTCACCAGGGCCGCTGCTCACCTCTCCCACCACTCACCACCCTTGCCACTCACCTCCCCCACCACACACCAACCCAGCTACCTATCTCCCTCACTGCTCACCATCCCTGCCACACTCCACGCCTAACCAGCCTCTGACCCTACTTTCGCTACAACACCAATAACACACACCTCCAGCCTCACTCACCAGCACTAACCCCTCAACGTGTACCATGTGTGTGCATTGATTTATGGATCTTCAGACGTATGCACGTATGTGCGCGCGTTGTGCATTCACACAGGCGATGTGTAGGGTGTGCACACAGAGCCATGCGCCACACATGTGCAAGACATGTACATGTCTATGTATGTGCAGTGCACGACTCTGCAGCCATCCCATAGGCGCCAGGGGGTAGTGGAGCCTAGCGCTGCACATGTGCAAGACGTGTACGTGTCTGCGCATGTGCAGCGCATGGCTCCGTGGCCGTCCCATAGGCACCAGGGGTTAGCAGAGTCATGTGCCACATATGCGCAAGACGTGTACGTGTCTGTGCATGTGCGGTGCATGGCTCCGCTAACCCCTGGCGCTTATGGGATGGCTGCGGAGCCGTGCACTGCACATGCGCAGACATGTGCACATCTTGCGCATGTGCAGCGCATGGCTCCACGTACGTACCATTTGCATCACCTGTGCACATGTGCAATGCGTGCACACATGCGCAGACATCCGAAGGTCCATAAATCAATGCGCAAACATGGTACATGCTGAGAGGTTAGTGCTGGTGAGCGAGGTTGGAGGTGTGCATTATTGGTGTTGAAGCGAAAGGAGGGTCAGAGGCAGGTTAGGCGTGGAGTGTGGCAGGGTTGATGAGCAGTGTGGAAGGTAGGTAGCTGGGTTGGTTGTGGTGGAGGAGGTGAGTGGCAAGGGTGGTCGGCAGTGGTGGTGGTGGTGGTGAGTGGCTGTGTAGGTACGTGGTGGAGGTAACAGAAGGCAGGGCTGGTGAGTGGCTAAGGTGTTGAGGGCTGGTGAAGGTGACGACGGAGGGGCAAGGCCACACGAGGTAAGACAGGTCCAGGATGCAGAGGGAGGACAGGGGGAGCAGGGACATGCTGTGGCAGGACACAATAGGTGGGATGTCCGGAGAAACTGCAGGGCCGTAGTCCCCAGAGACGGGAGGGTTGGAACACCCTGCGTCTGAGTTTGCTGGCCCATCGGACTTCACAGCATTAGTGTGCCTTAATGCCACCGCTGCGTTATCGCGCGATAAGTGACGTTATCGCGCGATAAGTGACGTTATCGCGCGATAAGTGACGTTATCGCGCGATAAGTGACGTTATCGCGCGATAAGTGACGTTATCGCGCGATAAGTGACGTTATCGCGCGATAAGTGACGTTATCGCGCGATAAGTGACGTTATCGCGCGATAAGTGACGTTATCGCGCGATAAGTGACGTTATCGCGCGATAAGTGACGTTATCGCATGATAAATCATGCAATAATGTCACTTATCGCCCGATAATACCACCGCTGCGACGTTAAGACGGTTTAGTAAAGAACTTAAATATTTAAACACAACCTTAAAACTAAGATGCAGACAGCAGTCCAGCTGCGAGATGGGGGCTTTTCAGTCTTTTGCATAGAGTGTCACATGTATGATTTTCTCCCAATTGGTGAGGGGTCTTACGTATGCACTAGGTGTAAGGAGCTTTTTGCTCTTAGGGAATGAGTTCGATCTATGGAGGCTAGAGTAGCAGACTTAGAGGACATAAGGAAGATTGAGAGGTACATAGACGAAACCTACAGGGATATAGTACTGAAGTCCCAACTCCAGTATGTCAGCATCCCTGTTGCCATGGAAGAGAGAGGTCACGTGACAGGAAAGCATCACCCTGGTGTGGCAGGAAGTGATCCTGTAGCTAGGACCTGTGATTACCAGGTGATATAAAACCCTCTCGCATCGAGGAACTTTCTCAAGGGCAATGTTCCCATGAGGGAAGTGTTAGGACAGCCGTTATAGTTGGTGATTCGATCACTAGGCATGTAGACAGCTGGGTGGCTGGTGGATGTGAGGATCACCTGATAACATGCCTGCCTGGTGCGAAGGTAGCAGACCTCACACCCCCTAGACAAGGTCTTAGATAATGCCGGGGAGGACTCTGCTGTCTTGGTACATATCGGTACCAATGACATAGGAAAATGTGTTAGAGAGGTTCTGGAGGCAAATTTAGGCTTTTAAGTAGGAAGCTGAAATCCAGAACTTCAAGGGTAGCATTCTCCGAAATGCTTCCCGTTCCATGTGCAGTACCCAAAAGGCAGGCAGAGCTCCAGAGTCTCAATGCATAGATGAGACTATGGTGCAAGGATGAGGGTTTTAAATTTGTTAGGAACTGGGGAACATTCTGGGGAAGAGAGGGGCTCTTCGGCAGAGATAGGCTTTACCTTAACCGGGATGGAATCAGGTTAACCTTTAAAAAAGAGATAGGGCAGCTTTTAAACTAGATATTAGGGGAGAGACCATAATCGCCCAAGAACACATGGTTTGGAACAATGTATTCTTGAAGGATACTACCAAAATAATGAAGTTAGGGCATATCAGCAGAAAGGTTCCAATAAAGACAAAAGTAGCCCAAATGCTCTTGAGTACTGAGCAGACAGAGCATAAAGATTCCAAATTACCCCTGCCTACCAATAGCCAGATTAATATAAATAAAATACAGTCTCTAAAATGTTTGTATGCAAATGCTAGAAGTCTAAAAAATAGGATGGGAGAGTTAGAATATATAGCACTAAATGAGAGATTAGATATGATTGGTATCTCAGAGACATGGTAGAAGGAGGTGGGACACTGTGATACCTGGGTACAAACTGTATCGTAATGATAGAGCTGATAAAATTGGTGGAGGGGTTGTGCTCTATGTTAGAGAGGGCATTGAGTCACAAAGGATTAAAGTTTTACAGGAAACAACATTTGCTGTAGAATCTCTATGGATTGAAATTCCATGTAAAAAGGGGAAGGCGATGGTACTGTGAGTATACTGTCGACCGTCTGGCCAGAATGAACACATGGATGATGAAATTCTCAAATAAATCAGGGAAGCTAACAAAAGTTACAGCATGTAATAATAATAATAATAATGGGTGATTTCAATTATCACGGTATTGACTGGGTCAGTCTCATAGCAGGACACGCTAGGGAGATAAAGTTTCTAGATGAAATAAATGACTGCTTCTTGGAGCAGCTGGTTCATGAAGCGACCAGAGGGGTGCAAGAGATAGGGGTGTTGGGGCCACTTGGCAATAGTGATCATAATATGATTGCATTTGATTTAAATAATGGAAGAGGGATGGTAAGGAAATCCACAGTACTACCTTTTAACTTTTGAAAGCAGACTATGATAAAATGAGGAAAATAGTTAAGAAAAAACTAAAATGAGCAGTTGCAAAGGTTAAAGACTTACATCAAGTTTGGGTGTTGTTGAAAAATACTATCTTGGAAGTTCAGACCAGCTGTATTCCACCCTTTAAGAAAAGTAGAAGGAAGTCCAAAAAACTGCCAGCATTGTTTATAGGTGAGGTCAGAGAGACTGTTGTTCCCAAAAAAAAACATCTTTCAGGAAATGGAAAAAAGAGCCAAATGACAAAAACTGGAAACAGCACAAGCACTGGCAAGTTAAATGCAAGGCATTGATAAAGCAATCAAAGAGAGAATTTGAAAAAAAGCTTGCCGTGGAAGCAAAAACGTGTAATAAAGACTTTTTTCACGTAGATTCGTAGAAAAAACTGTGAGAGAGTCAGTTGGACCATTAGATGATAGAGGGGTAAAAGGGGCACTAAGAAGGGACAAGGCCATAGCAGAGAGACTGAATTAATTCTTTGCTTCAGTCTTTACTGATGAATATGTAGGGGTGTTACCAAAGGTGATAATATGAGAGAATTGAAAGAAATATTGATACACTGGGAAGATGTATTACAACTATTTGATAAACTGAAGAGTAGCAAATTACCTGGACCGGATAGTATACATCCAAGGGTGTTGAAAGAGCTGAAATATGAGATTGCAAACCTGCTGTTAGTAACCTGTGAACTAGTATGAAAATCATCTGTAATATCTGCAGATTGGAGGATGACCAATGTAACGCCAATTTTTAAAAAGGGTTCCAGGGGTGATCCGAGAAACTACAGACCGGTGAGCCTAACATCAGTACCAGGAAAAATGGTTGAAGCCATCATAAAGAATAAAACTACTGAATGTGTTGATAGTCATGGCTTAATGGGAGACAGCCAACATGGCTTTAGACAAGGAAGATCTTGTTTTACTAATCTGTTATTTTTTTTTAAGGTGTGAACAAACAGGTAGACATAACTGATTTGTTTGCTGCTGCTGAGAATTCACTTTTACTGAGCTTGATTAGTCTGTGAATGCTCAGATGTTTGCAAAGCTGGAAATTTGTATTGTTCTGTATTGTATCCCTCTTCCTGTTTAGTTGACTGTGCTATGAGCTATGCTGTGTTGTCTTGATTCCTCATTTTTTCCAATAAAAATTATAAACAAAAGAAACATATCAATACCACTGTATTACATGCAGAGAAAGAGAAGATTCTCAAGTATCAATCAAGGTAAACAGAGAGCAATAAAATGTGGCAGAAGCAGAGGATGTCTTATTGCAACAGGACCGTTGTCCTAATTATAAAGAATTTCCAAGTTCAACTTGATAGGTTGCCTGTAGATTTTATTCCTTATGAAGTCCGGAAGAAATAATCTTTAGCACAATACAAGTGCTGAGATAGATCTTAGTAGTAAATCTGAGATTGATGCCATCTCGCTATACCCTGGCATAGACGTGAGGTTCATTCTTGTCAGGGTATGCACAAAACTGAAGCACGATGAAGTCAGTCTCAAAACTCCACCACTACAAAAATTTCAATAAAGAATGTCATATCAGCAATTTCAGATGATGAGATAAATTTAAGCTGATATTAATGCTCATTAGGGAAAGATAACTCATTCCCTTCAGAGGGCCACCTGATAGTGGCCAGAAGGAGCATGACTATCTGAACAGGTCCCTGTGATCTATCAGAGTCAATAGTATCAAGGCATGACCATACCACAATATCCTTCATATTCCTACCATATTTATAAACAAAATTCTGAGGCTGGTGAAAGCCTCATGAAACTCTAAAACCTCACCATGGTGTCTAACACTGCATTGAACCATGCATGTTCTCTCATATAAAGGAAGCATGCAACCAGGGGTTCCCTTGACATCTATACAGATGCAACAGAGTACTCTTCTTTGTACATTAGAAAATTGACACTAGGGCAGGGTAGATGGGAAATGAGGTTTGTATCGGATGTCATTTTCTCTGTTCCGCTGTTCCCTTAGGGCACTCAATCATCCATCAGAGAGAGCTTTGGTGAAACTGGATTTAGAATATTTATACGGGGCAACACATTCTTAAGAATAGAGATTATAAATTCAGTATCTTAAAAGCTTCAGTATTCAGCTGGGTTTTGAAGTAAGCCTGCTCCATACACATATCTTTAGAGTAATATGGCCGTACACTTTGTGATTTAATTAGTTTTCTAAACATGCGACAAACTAAACTGGATAAATCAAAGTGACCTTTAAATTCCCAGAATTACAGCATACTTAAATGGCTATCATAAGGTAATAATGGCCACGGTTAATAGCTGTTAACACTTTCACCATGCGCCGCTTGTGACACACACTGTTATTAATTTCAGTATGATTACCAAGTATTCCCATACTTCAGTTTTATTGCAGTATTGATGTTGTTATTAATATGGATTTGTCAGTAATGGCAGTTAAAAATATATAAATACATCATGTTTTACTCTCATGGGGCAGGCAATAAGCAACAAAAATAAGATGATATAATTTTATTAAAGGAATAGTTATTTATCCTGCAATAGGAAAGGGAAAAAGCCAGGAAGCCCACATAGGATAATGCTGAAATATTGCTGGAACGAATACAAGGAAGAAGACTAGACAATCTAATAGAAAACCTTAATACATTAATTCTTTGTTTCTGACCTTGTATATGTCAGATGCACTTAAAGAGCTACTTCATTCTCTAGGAGTATCCTTTAGGAAAACACTGAGATTTGTCAGATTTTGGGACTCCTTGTGGCCTTGGGCAAGCCACTTAACCCTCCATTGCCTCTGGTACAAATTTAGATTGCAGGTCCTTTGGGGACAGGGGAATACCTAGGTATCTCAATGTAGCTTGCTTTGAATGACCCGCGGAAAGACGTGAGCTAAATGCAAATAAATAAATAAATAAATAAATAAAAACACAGCATGCACACCTAGAAATATTGAAGAATAATGGTAGATAGAGACAATATGGCCCATCCATTTTGCCCATCCATATCAACTACTAGGGGTATGCAGGCAAAAAAACGTTTTGTTTCCAGTGTCATTTGCCATTTTTTTAAATACATTTTTATTTTGTTTCATTTCTATTTTTCTAAATTTTCATTTTGGGGCAATTTTGTTAATGAGGTAGCTATGGCTGCTACCTAAACAAAAAATATTGCTGAAAGGTTATAAAGTTTTCAGGCAGGTAAAATCCCAGCTAGCTTTTTTTTTCTCAGAGAGGCTAGTCTCAAACCAGTGATCCTTGGGTTAAAAAGAAGGCAATTTGCAGAAGAGCCATCACATTTTCATGAGGACCAATTAGCTCTGGTATTGCTGATGATCCTGTTTCCTACTTGACTCAAAGTTTGACTGGTCTGCAGCTCTATGGAAAATGCTAAATAGATTTTTTTTGCCTTGTGAGACTATTGACTCCTGCTGTAGAAATTTACTCCAACGATTTCTCTTTTGCAATGTTCATGTGCCCGAAAGTCTTTGAAACCACAAGTAAATGTCAGCACTGTATATCAGTATCTAAGGCATTTTGCAAAACTATAGAGGACCCTATCTTTAATTCATTTTGCCTTAGATGGGAAATAAACATTGAGGGATTAAGGGGGTACCCCTGCCTTGATCCCTCCTGTAAAGGGAGGGGTACAATGGAAAACATTTTCCATACCTATGTGTGTCAGAGAGCAGGTGTCAAGATGGACATGGGCAACTTTGGGCTTGCATATGCATTCTTTATTTGAAATAGGAAATGCATATATAGATGTTTGCATTGCCCAGGCCACACACCCCTGACATACCCCTGATGTGGTATGGTCATTCACAAGTACAATGAACCTTTTCTAAAATGGTCATTTGCACTTTGATACAATTTACATGTTTTAGTAGTCATACTGACACATGTAAATGGCCAGTAAGCCTTCTATAATGACCCACTTTATCAACTGTCATACCTGTTTATTTACACCTTCAAAGAAATGGAGCAGAATTTAGGATTTATGTAGGAAGTTGAAATCCAGAACTTCCAATGTAGCATTCTCTGAAACGCTTCCCATTCTATGCGCAGGACCCCTAAGGCAGGCACGGCACCGGAGTCTCAATGAGTGGAGACGATGGTGCAAGGAAGATGTTTCTGAATTTGTTAGGAACTGAGCAACATTCTGGGAAAAGGAGGGGATTTTCCAAAAGGAGGAGCTCCACCTTAACCGGGATAGAACCGGGCTGCTGGTATTAACTTTTAAAAAGGAGACAGAGCAGCTTCTAAACTAGATAATAAGGGAAAGCCAACAGTTGCTGAAGAGTGCATGGTTCAGTATAATGTATCCTTGAAGGATACTAGCAAAAGAGGGAAGTGACTGCAGGACTGTGCCTCTTCGAGCACGACAACGCTGAGGTTCAACGAAGGAGTGATTTCAGCAGGGTGTGCAGGGTCTGTAGCACATGCACGGAGCCCAGGACCCAAAGGGAGTGTCTAGGCCAAACCAGGGCCTTCCTCTGGGCCAGGTGCCGCTGCTCGCTCATGCTTTTTTTTTAACCCTTATACCGTCTCTCCAGACTGACCATTTTTCCTGTTCTGCCTAACATACTCAATTGACTTCCTTGCATTTGCTATGCACGGGAGAGTCCTGCCCACACACACTCTCCACTAGACATCAGGGAGCAGCCTGCACCATCAGATTGTCGGTGCTTCGGGACTTCATAGTGGAGCAGAGTATTAACCCCGTTTATCACACTGTCACTGCAGGAGTCTTGTTTGACGATGAGCTCCTTTGGGGATTGCAGCTGACTGGAATGGGGCAATTTGAGGCACAGTACGGCTCTTCTGTCACTAGAGGCCTACAGATTATTAATGGCCCTACTCAGGTGGGAACTCTGAATAAGGAACTTAGCTACAGTAGTGATGATAGCTGGATGAGCCCCTATCAAGCTATATTTATGCACATGACAAGGAAATCACACTACTATTTATCTGAACTATATCAGTGACATGGTCCTAATTACTGTGGATATTTGCATTACGTTTATTGAGAGGACAGTCTTTTGCATTTGTCCATGCAGCACTGCCTAGACCTTTGCACTGTATGATTGATCATTCTTTCCGCTTTTCATTTATTTATTTCTACAGTTCTTTTATACCGCCCCTTCCAGAGTTCAAGGGCAGTTAACAATTAACAGTTGAACAACTTTTAAAAAACTTTTACATGGAACAGTAGTGCTAGCTATTTACAGGAAACCCTCAGCACGATGAATACTGTTAAGATAGTTCTTATATTAATTCTTCTGCTTCCCCCTCCATCTCTTCTCCTCTTGTGGCTCCACATCACTCCCTAGCCTTCTTCTCTCGTGCCATCGTCTTCATACCCCCTCCTTATTACCCTCTCTCTTCTCTTCTTATCTCTTCCCCAATCTTGTCTTCCTTCCTCTCCTCTACTTTTTCTTCCTTTCATTCATCCTCCTCTCGTAAAATATCTCATCCTCGTTTCCGCTGTTCCATCTCCTCTCTGCCTCACATTCTTCTCCTCCTTCTCCTTCTTTCTTCTGGTGACATTAATCCTAACCCTGGCCCCCTAGACTATTCTTTTACTCCCATTCCTCTCTCAACCATTCTAATCTCATCTACATTCTTTTCCTCTCCCCTCCTCTCTCCTGTGGAATGCACATTCCATTTCTAATGACCTTTTCATTTCTAACTCCTTCAGTCTTCTAGATCTTACTGAAAGCTGGTTCCTCTCTGATGACACTGCTTCAGTTGCTGCCTTCTGACACAGTGGATACCAATTTTTCCACACTCCTCATGCCACTGGCTGTGGTGGTGGTGTTGGGTTTCTGCTTTCTCTGTCACTTCTAACCCTTCCTTCTACCTCTGTCTCACTTCTTTTCCTCCTTTGAAGTCCATCCCATCTGCCTTCTTAAGCCATTGCCTCTCCAGATAGCTGCTATTTATAGACCCCCTGATAAGTCCATTTCTACCTTTCTCACTGACTTTGACTCCTGGCTTAAGAACATAAGTACTACTACTACTACTACTGAGCATTTATATAGCGCTACAAGACATACGCAGCACTGTACAGACAAATAAGAGACAGTCCCTGCTCATTAAAGCTTACAATCTAGTCAAGACAAACACAGAAGGTGTAGGGCTGGGATAAAGCAAGGGAAGGAAAGAGGAGATCAGGAGAGTCAAGATCTAAAATCAGCAGCGAAAAGGTGAGTTTTCAGCCTGGATTTGAAGAGGGTTAGGGAGGGTGCCTGGCGTACAGATACAGGTAAATTGTTCCAGGGGTACGGTGCAGCAAGGTGAAAGGAGTGAAGTCTGGAGTTAGCAGTAGAAGAGAAGGGCACAGATAGGAGCAGTTTGCTGGAAGAGGGAAGTTCCCGAGGGGGGGTTGTAAGGAGAGATAAGAGAAGAAAGGTAGTGAGGAGCTGCAGAGTGAATGCATTTATAGGTCATCAGGAGAAGATTGAACTGGATGCAGAAACAGAGAGCCAATGAAGTGACTTGAGAAGAGGAGTAATATGGGCATGACAAAGCTGGCAGAAGATTAGCTGCGTAGCAGAGTGTTGAACAGATTGAAGGGGAGAGAGATGATTCAAAGGGAGACCAGCAAGGAGTAGGCTACAGAAGTCGAGACGGGAGGTGATAAAGGAGTGGACAAGCATTTTAGTAGTGTGTTCAGAAAGGAAGGGGCGGATTTTGCTGATATTATAGAGAAAGAAGCAGAAGGTCTTAGCTATCAGATGGGTGTGTGTGGAGAAAGAGAGAGAGGCATCAAAGACAACCCCCAGATTGCGGGCTGAGGAAACAGGAAGGAGTACAGAGTTATCCACAGAGACTGAGAAGGGAGGAAGAGGAGAGGAGGTTTTAAGGGGAAGGATGAGTTTAGTCTTGGCCATGTTCAATTTCAAGTGGCTGTGAGACATCCAGGCAGCAATGTCAGAAAGGCAGGCATAGATATGGCACTGGATAGCCACTGAAATTTCAGGCGTGGAGAGGTAGATCTGGGAGTCATCAGCATACAGATGGTACTGAAAGCCATGGGAAGAGATAAGCACACCAAGGGACTGGGTGTAGACAGAGAAAAGGAGCAGACCCAAGACAGATCCTTGGGGTACACCAACTGGGAGTGGGTAGCAGAGGAGGAGGAGCCACCAGAACACATACTGAAAGAGCGATGGGACAGATAGGAGGAGAACCAGGATAGTACAGAGCCCCTAAAACCAAGTGAGGACAGGGTATCGAGGAGAAGGTTGTGGTCAACAGTGTCAAAAGCAGCAGAGAGGTCAAGAAGGATGAGGACAGAGTAAAGGCCCTTAGATTTTGCCAGGAACAAGTCGCTGGAGACTTTGGCAAGAGCAGTTTCAGTAGAGTGTAAAGGATGAAAGCCAGACTGTAAGGGATCCAGGAGGGCATGAGAAGAGAGGAAGTTGAGGCAGCGGCGGTGAACTACACATTCAAGTAGTTTAGAAACAAAGGGAAGGAGAGAGATGGGTCGATGGTTAGAAGGACAGGTGGGATCAAGTGAGGGTTTCTTGAGGAGAGGTGTGACCACAGCATAAGATATGCCATACTGAGTCAGATTGGGTCAGACTAAGGTCCATTAAGCACAGTATCCTGTTTCCAACAGTGGTCAATCTAGGCCATCAGTATCTAGCAGTTTCCTCAAAAGACACAGGCTCCACAATGCTTGTATTGGGTCAAGCAGTGATATCCTGGGTCCCTTTTAATAATGGTTTATGGATCTTTCCTCCAGGAACTTGTCCAAACCTTTTTTAAACCCATTTACACTAGCAACCTTTACTACATCCTCCGGTAACAAATTCCAGAGTTTGATTATTAGTCTTAAATAGGTTACCCTGTAGCTTCATAGCATCTCCGCTAGTCTTTATATATTCTGATGATGTAAACAATCGATCTACGTTTACCCGTTCCACTCCGTTCATTAATTTATAGACATCTATCATATCTCCCCTCAGCCGTCTCTTTTCCAGGTTGAAGAGCCTTAACCTTTTTAGCCTCTATTCAAAGGAGCATCCTTCCATCCCCTTTACCATTTTGTTGGCTCTTCTCTATACCTTTTCTAATAACGCTATATCCTTTTTAAGATACGGTGACCAGAATTGCACACATGGAACGATACAGAGGCATTATAATTTCCTTTGTTTTATTTTCCATTCCTTTCCTTATGATACCTAGCATTGTATTTGCTCTCTTGGCTGCCACTGCACACTGGGAGGAGGGTTTTAACATGTTATCCATGATGACGCCTAAATCTTTTTCCTTGTATTGTGCAACCATAGTGTGGGTTGTTCTTTAATAGGTGCATAACTTTGCACTTGTCCACATTAAATTTCATCTGCCATTTGGATGCCCAGTCTTCTAATTTATCCAGATCCTCTTGCAATTTTCACAATCCTCATGGATTTCAACAGCTTTGAATAGTTTTGTGTCATCTGCAAATTTTATAACCTCTCTCGTTATTCCCATTTCCAGGTCATTTATGAATATGTTAAAAAGCAGCGGACCCAGCACAGATCCCTGGGGAACTCAACTATTCACCTATGTCCATTGGGAAAATTTACCATTTAGCCCTACCCTCTGCTTTCTATCTTTTAAGCAGTTCCTGATCCACAATAGTACACTGCCTCTTATCCCATGACATTTTAGTTTTGCCAAAAGTCTCTGATTAGGGACCTTGTCAAAAGCTTTCTGAAAGTCCAGATATATCAACCAACTCACCTTTGTCTACCTGTTTATTCACACCTTCAAAAGAACATAACACATTAGAAAGACAAGATCTTCCTTGTCTAAAGCCATGTTAACTTTCTCCCATTAAGTCATGACTATCTACATGTTCAGTATTTTTGTTCTTTATGATGGTTTCTACCATTTTTCCTGGTACTGATGTCAGGCTCACAGGTCTGTAGTTTCTTGGATCACTCCTGGAACCCTTTTTAAAAACTGGCTTTACATTGGCCATCCTCTAAATTTCAGGTATTACAGATTATTTTAATGATAGTTCACAGATTACTAATATCAGGTCTGCAATCTCATGTTTCAGATCTTTCAACACCCTTGGATGTATGATTTGCTACTCTTCAATTTATCAAATAGTTGTAATACATCTTCCTGGTGTATCATTATTTCTTTCAATTCTTCCGCAGTGTCACCTTTAAATATCACTTCAGTCATGGGTAACATCCCTACATCTTCCTTAGTAAAGACCAAAGCAAACAATTCATTCAGACTCTCCACTATGGCCTTGTTCCCTCTTACTGCCCCTTTTACCCTCTATCATTTAATGGTCCAACTGACTCACAGATTTTTTGCTACGAATGTACTTGAACAAGTCTTTATTATGCGTTTTTGATTCCACATCAAGCTTCTTTTCAAATTCTCCCTTTGTCTGCCTTATCACTGTCTTGCATCTAACTTGCTAGTGCTTCTGTTGTTTCCAGTTTTCATCATTTGGCTCTTTTTTTCCATTTCCTGAAAGATGCTTTTTTGGCAAAAACAGCCTCTCTGACCTCACGTTTAAACCATGCTAACAGTTTTTTGGACTTCCTTCCACTTTTATTAGAGAGTAAAATATAGCTTTTCTGGTCTTTCAAGATAGTATTTAAAAAAAACACACAAGCTTGATATAAGTCTATAACCTTTGCAACTGCTCCTTTTATTTTTTTCTTAACTATTTTCCTCATTTTATCATAGTCTACCTTTCAAAAGTTAAAAGGTAGTACTGTGGATTTCCTTACCATCCCTCCTCCATTAATTAAATCAGACATGATAATGCTATGATCACTATTGCCAAGTGGCCCCAACACCATTATCTCTTGCACCAGATCTGGTGTTCCACTAAGGACTGGGTCCATAATGGCTTCCCCTCTGGTGGGTTCATGAACCAGCTGCTCCAAGAAGCAGTCATTTATTTAATCTAGAAACTTTATCTCCCTAGCATATCCTGCCATGACACTACCTACCATATCCTGCCATGACACTGACCCAGTCAATACCGGGGTAATTGAAATCACCCATTATTATTACTGTGCTGTAAGATTTGTTAGCTTCTCTGATTTCTTTGAGCATTTCATCATCCATTTGTTCATTCTGGCCAGGTGGTCGATAATACACCCCTACTTCCATCGCCTTTCCCTTCCCCTTTTTACATGGAATTTCAATCCATAGAGGTTCTACAGCAAATTTTGATTCCTGTAAAACTTTAATCCTTTGTGACTCAATGCCCCCTCTAATATAGAGTGCAACCCATCCACCAATTTGATCAACTCTATCATTACGATATAGTTTGTACCTAGGTATCACAGTGTCCCAATGGTTGTCCTCCTTCCACCATGTCTCTGAGTTACCAATCATATCTAACCTCTCATTTAGTGCTATATATTCTAACTCTCCCATCTTATTTTTTAGACTTCTAGCATTTGCATACAAACATTTTAGAGACTGTATTTTATTCATATTAATCTGGCTATTGGTAGGCAAAGGTAATTTGGACTCTTTAAGCTCTCTCTTCTCTGAACTCAAGGGCATTTGGGCTGCTTTTGTCTTTATTGGAACTTCTCTGCTGATATGCCCTAACTTCATTCTTTTGGTAGTATCCTTCAAGAATACATTATTCTGAACCATGCTCTCTTGGGCAACTGTCGACTCTCCCTTATTATCTAGTTTAAAAGCTTTTCTATCTCCTTTTTAAGGTTAATGTCAGCAGCCTGGCTCCATCCCGTTTAAGGTGAAGCCCATCCTTTCCGAATAGCCCCTCCTTTCCTCAGAACATTCCCCAGTTCCTAAGAAATCCAAAACATCATCCTGGTACCACTGTCTCATGCATGCATTGAGACAGTGGAGCTCAGCCTGCCTTTTTGGTCCTGCACATGGAACGGGAAGCATTTCAGAGAAGGCTACCCTGGAAGTTCTGGATTTAAACTTCCTGCCTAAAATCCTAAATTTAGCTCCAGAACCTCACTACCACATTTTACTAAGTCTGTTTTCTTATTACTGACATGTACCAAGACAGCAGACTCCTCCCCAGCACTATCTAAGACCTTGTCTAAGTGGCGCGTGAGGTCCGCTACCTTTGCACCAGGCAGGCATGTTACCAGGCGATCCTCACATCCACCATCCACCCAGTTATCTACATGCCTAATGACTGAATCACCAGCTGGAATGACTGTCCTAATTCTTCGCTCATGGGCACATGGCCCTGTAAAAACTTACTCGTGTGAGAGGGTTTTGCATCACCCAGAGGAAAGGTCCTAGCTACAGGTTCACTTCCTGCCACACCAGGGTGATGTTCTCCTGTCACATGACCTCTACCTGTCATGGCAATAGGGATGCTGCCAGACTGTAGGTGGGACTTCAGGACTATATCCCTGTAGGTCTCGTCTATGTACCTCTCTGTCTTCCTTATGTCCTCCAAGTCTGCTACTCTAGCCTCCAGAGATCGGACTCGTACCCTGAGAGCAAAGAGCTCCTTGCACCTAGTGCACATGTAAGACCCCTCATCAACTGGGAGAAAATCATACATGTGACACTCAATGGAAAAGCCTGGAAAGCCCCCATTTCGCTACTGGACTGCTGTCTGCATCTTAGTTTTAAGATTGTGTTTAGATGTTTAAGTTCTTTACTTACTAAGGGTTGCTAGGATACTTATACTAATAAAAGTATACCTAATATGTTTAATATACTTTGTTCACCTGAAGCTTAATTAATTTCAGGCCCTTAATGTATGACTGATGAAGATAAACAGCTACACCTGAGAGGGAATATGGCACCTCCTTTCCTTCAAGATGTTTAAGCACCTATAAAGCTATGCTTATCCCAGTGGTGGGTGGGTGTTTGGGAAAGGATGGAGGGAAAGAAGACTTATTAAAAGCTGGCTACTACACAGTACCCTGTCCTGTGCTTCTAAGGTAATCTGTGACCAATTTCCAGGGAAAGTCCCACAGCCCTTGCTTGGATAGAGGGAGTCTTTGGGTCTAAATTTAACCAGAAAGCTCTCTGCTGTATTTTAAATTTAAACTGAAAGCTCTTTGCTGCTACTAGGCCCTGACTGATTTAACAAATACTCTGGGTTCACAGATTAATCAGCTTTATTCTAAAGAATTCCTTTTTCCCCAAGATTTAGAAAAATTCCCAGAAGTAAATACTTACAATTTAAGATCTCTCTCCAGAAGTAGCAGTCCCCTTTAGTAGTCCTTCAAGACTCAAAATTTAGCCATGGGAACATAATCCACAGCCAGGACCTGATCCTGTGATTCTCTGTTTCATGTTGATAACCCTTCTAACCCCTATGCTTTTAAACTCCTTTCCCTTGCCTCCTCTTTCAATTTTCCATTTTGCTCTTCCGTTATTACTCATCAGTGTGGTCAGTGTCTTGACTTGGTTTTCTTTTCTGTTTACCTTCCATTTTCTGTATCTCAGTTTTTCCCATATCTGATCTTTAACCTCCTAAGTTTTACCCTTCATCACTCCCCACCTCAATCCCGGTCTGTCTCCTCCTATCTTTTTAGGAATCTTCATGCTCTTTCCACTATCGTCTCATCATCTTTTTCTTTAACTTTGTCTTCCAAATCTGTTGATGAAGCTATAGTTTCCTGTAATACTGCCCTTTCCTCTGCTCTAGATACTCTTGCTCCACCCATCCCATTATTCAATATTTAGGGGTCACCTTGGATCAACGTCTGGACATAAAGCTACACATATCCAACACAGTTAGAGCCATATACTTCAAAATCCGAACACTCAGACTCCTTTGCTCCTTATTAGACCCAGACGACTATCGGACTGTATACCAAGCCCTAATTTTACCTCACTTCGACTTTGCTAATGCCATTCTTCAAGGTCTCCCACAGTCTACGTTGAATCCTCTGCAACTTGCCATGAATGCTGCTGCCAGAGTCCTAGTTGGAGCATCCAGATGCGACCACGTAACACCTATCTTAATGCAGCTCCACTGGCTACCCACACATGGAAGACTTTTGTTCAAAACCTTGTTACTCACATTCAAAGCCATCAATGGCATCACTGCCTCTTCATTAATTGACCTCATTCAGTCCACCCCGCCTAACAGAATTAGAAGACCTACATCAACTAACACTCTAGTAATCCCAAGGGCCTCAACAAAATGCACACTAGCAACATCAAACAGGGCCTTCAGCCTTTATGCCCCTAAATGTTGGAACACATTACCACCAGATATTCGTGCTGTTACCGATCTAGCGCAATTCAAGAAGGCACTCAAATACCACTTATTCCTCCATTACTACCAGGACAGCCAGACTCCAACCTAATTGCATCTCCTCCATACTAGCCTACCATCTAGGTAGTACCTAATCTGTAGCACAAGCGTACTGTACATATGTAAATAGTTACATTCATACTTCCCTATGTTATCCAAGTTGTTTTTTTACCTGTTCTCTGTAAAACCAAACAGTTTGTTGTTATGGTACTTTGTTTTATGTAAACCGCGCTGATGATAAATAGCGCGGTATATAAGAGATTGTAATAAATAAATAAATAAATCCCATGTTCTGTGAGACACACTACACTCCTCAGCTACACGCTATCCCCACTCTTGTTCCCACTCAGCTCAAATCTTGCTCCCTTTCTGACTTTCTTCACTTCAAATTCATGCTTACATCCTTCCAGTCAGTCTTAGCACTTGTTAAGCAAAACTACTATATCCATCTGACTAATTCTCTTGCCACTAACACCCACCATCTTTTCTCTACTCAGTTCTCTCTTTAAAGTGCCTCCCCCTATGGCCCCCCTTCTCTTTCTGCCCAAACCCTAGATGGCTTTTTCCAAACAAAACCACAACATTACTCTCCAGTTCCCTACTAGAGCAATTTCATTCCCTCTTCCCCCACCACAATACCAGCTTTTCCCATTAATCTATATTACCCTTTCATCTGAAGATGAAACCTTTCATCTTCTTTCCTCCTCCAAACTTAATACCAGCGTTTCTGATCCTTTTCCACCTATCACCTTATCTCCATTTCCTCCTTCCATCTGACATACTCTCAACCTCTCGCTCTCCACTGCTACTGTACCTGTAGCCTTCAAGCATGCTGTTGTCATGACCCCTGCTCAAGAAACCTTCACTTGATTCTAGCTCTCCTTCTAATTATTGTCCCATCTCCCTTCTTCCCTTTGTTTCCAAAATTCTTGAGCATGTGGTCCTCCACCGTTGACTTGAATTTCTTTCCTCTCAAACTCTTTCAGTCTGTCTTTTGCCCCTTACATTCAACTGAAACAACACTTGCCAAAGTCTCCATTGACTTGTTCCTGGCTAAATCTAAGGGCCTATATCTTTATCCTTCTTGACCTTTCTGCTGTTTATGATACTCTTGACCACCACCTTCTCCTTGACACATTAGTTTTAAGGGCTCTGTGCTATCTGGTTCTCTTCTTATCTCTCCCATCACTCTTTCAGTGTTTGTTGGGGTGACTCCTCCTCTACTGCTATTCCACTCTCAGTGTACCCCAAGGGTCTGTTCTGTGCCCTCTCATTTTCTCTCTCTATACCCAGTCCCTTGATGCTCTCATCTCCTCCCATGGATTTCAGTATCATTTTTATGTTGACGATTCTCAGATCTATCTTTCTATACCTGTTATTTCTCTGACACTCCAGGCCCATATGTCTGCCTGTGTCTCTGACATCACTATCGGGATGTCTCAGCTTCATTTGAAACTAAACTTGGACATCAAACTTCTTATTTTTTCTCCTAAACCTTCCTTTCCCCTTCCTCCTGTCTCTATCTCTGATGATGACACTCTTCTAGAAAAACAGTGGGCAAAACTGAAAGGGGATATTTCAAGGGAAACAAACATTTTTGTTAAAATGGTAAATAAAGGTAAAAGGAAAAGGAGACCACTATGGCTTTCAAAAGAAGTAGCTGAAAAAGTGAAGAAAAAGAGGGAGGCCTTCATGAAATACAAGAGATCACAGCAAGAGGAAGACAGGCATCTATATTTGGAAAAACTTAGAGAAGCTAGCAAAGTAGTCAGGAAGGAAAAGATTCAAAAGGAGGAGGAAATAGCCAATGCAATAAAATGGGGGGATAAGACATTTTTCAGATATGTTAGTGAGAAGAGGAAGGACAAAAGTGGTATTGTCAGACTCAAGGGTGCAGGGGGGGAATATGTAGAAGCTGATAAGGATAAAGCGGAATTGCTTAACAAATATTTCTGTTCTGTGTTCACAGATGAAGAACCAGGAGCAAGACCTCAGAAAACACCCACAAACAGGAACAGAAGCGAGTGACATCTTGAACAATTTTCAGAAGACTGTGCTCGTGAGAAACTAGCTCAACTTAAAATAGACAAAACGATGGGACCGGATGGGATACACCCTAGAAAACTAAGGGAACTTGGGGACATTCTAGCAGCTCCACTGACTGACCTTTTCAATGCCCCATTGGACTCAGGAGTGGTGCCAAAGGACTGGAGAGAGGCTCATGTGGTGCCTTTACACAAAAGCGGAAGTAAGGATGTGGTTGAAAACTACAGGCCGTTAGTTTAACTTCGGTGGTGAGTAAATTATTGGAAACGCTGCTGAAAGAGAAAATAGTGAGATTTCTGGAGTCCAGCGGATTACAGGATCCAAGGCAGCATGGATTCACCAGAGGAAGGTCTTGTCAGACAAATCTGATTGATTTCTTTGACTGGGTGACCAGGGAGTTGGACCGAGGGAGAGCCCTAGGTGTGGTGTATTTATATTTCAGTAAAGCCTTTGACACTGTTCCTCACAGGCGACTTATAAACAAACTGAGCACCCTAGGGATGGACCCTAAAGTTACTGCTTGGGTTAGAAATTGGTTGGGTGGGAGGCGACAAAGAGTACAGGTAAATGGAGTGCACTCTGAGGAGAAGGATGTTACCAGTGGTGTGCCCCCAGGGATCTGTCCTTGGTCCGATTCTTTTTAACATCTTTGCTTAGTGATATAGTGGAAGGGCTGTCGGGTAAGGTTTGCCTCTTTGCAGATGATAACAAAATCTGCAATAGACACCCAGGAAAGTGTAGATAACATGAGGAAGGATCTAGCTAAGCTTGAAGAATGGTCTAGAATTTGGCAGCTGGGATTTAATGTTAAAAAATGTAAGGTCATGCATTTGAGCTGCAGCAATCCAAGGGAGCAATATAGTATAGAGGGTGAAGTACTTTTGTCCACTAAAGAAGAGCGGTACCTAGGCGTGGTTGTGTCTGATGATCTTAAAGTAGCTAAACAGGTAGAAAAGGTGATGGCAAAAGCTAGAAGGATGCTTGGGTGCATACGGAGAGGAATGGCTAGCAGAAAAAAGGAGGTGATAATGCCTCTCTATAAGTCTTTGGTGCGACCTCATTTGGAGTATAGTGTGAAATTCTGGAGATCACACCTTCAAAAGGATATGAACAGGATGGAGTTGGTGCACAGGGTGGCTACTAAAATGATTAGTGGTCTTCATTATAAAGCATATGAGGACAGACTTAAGGATATTAATATGTACACCTTAGAGGAAAGGCGGGATAGAGGTGCTATGATTGAGATGTTTAAATACCTCCATGGCATAAACGTTCAGGGAGAGAGCCTCTTTCAATTGAAAGCAAGTTCTGCTACGAGGGGATATGGGATGAGAGTGAAGGGAGATAGATTCAGGAGTGATATGCGGAAATATTTCTTTACGGAAAGAGTAGTGGATCCATGGAATAGTCTTCCAGTGGAGGTGGTAGAGATGAGGACAGTAACTGAATTCAAAAAAGCATGGGACAAACACACAGGATCTCTAAAGGTAAAAAGGAGACTGTTGTAGTTGTTGATATGGAAGGACAGACTAGATAGGCCATGTGGTCGTTTTATGTCGTTATATTTCTATGTTTCTATTTATTTATTTAATGTCTTTTCTATACCGTGCTCTTTATAATCAGTGTGGTTTACAGTCAACAATAAGTTGTACAGAGCAGGCGGGACCTGTACTGTACTTACAAAGAACAGGTGTTGCAATTGGAGTTAACTGGGGTAACCATGTACATGCTGGGCAATCTGGTCATGGATATACAATACTGACCAGGTCTGCTTGGCTACAATTTACAATGTTAAGTAATACAATGTTGAGTAACTATATACAATAACTATATATAATTTACAATGTTAAGTACTATATACAGGTCAGCAGTTCAGTCGCAGGTGCACAGAGTTGGCCGGAGCTGCTTGGCGTTTATTTACAGTTATAGACACTTTCATTATATAGGGTGTCCGGTTGTGCTAATGGATGGTGCCGCATCAATGTGATGTGGATGTGCTAGTAGTGTTATTCTGGTTGTTAGTTATGCCTGGTTGGGAGTCGTCGCTAGAGTGGGAGTAGTACTCAAGGAATAGATGGTGCTTAAGTGCCTTTCTAAATTGGGTGAGGTCAGTGATGGACCGGATAGTGGATGGGAGGGCGTTCCAGCATGTGGGTGTGTAGACCTTAATCCGGTGTCATTTTTGACTCCTCCTTTTTCTTCTCCTCAGATAACCAGCAGATAGTTAAAACCTGTCATTTCTTTCTCTATAAAAATAGCATAATTTGCCCCGTCTTCTCTGAATACACTATTAAAACTGTTACCTACCCTCTAAGAACGTCCAATCTCAGCTATTGCCACCTCCTTCTTACTGGTCTTCCTCTGAGTCATCTCTCTCCCCTTCAATCTATTCACAACTCTGCTGTGCAACTAATCTTTTGCCAGCCTCAATATACTCATATAACCACGAGTCTGTTCCCAGCACTTGCAGGAATCTGAAGTGCTGGGAACGGACTCGTGGAAAGTGACCTTGAAAAAGTGAAATTGCTAAACAAATACTTCTGCTCTGTTTTTACTAAAGAAAATCCTGAAGAAGGACCACCTGTGACTCCCAAAATTAAAAATGGGAATGAAGTAGATACCACACCATTCACAGAAGATGATGTGTTAGAACAACTTGCAAAACTGAAAGTGGACAAGGCCATGGGACCGGATGGGATATATCCCATGATACTTAAAGAGCTCAGAGAGGTTCTTGCATGACGTTAAATAATGTTTTCAACAGATCCTTGGAAACAGGAGAAGTTCCTCAGGACTGGAGAATGGCTGATGTTGTACCTCTACACAAAAGTGGTGACAGGGAAGAAGTGTCAAACTACATGCCCGTGAGCCTTACCTCGGTGGCGGAAAAGGTAATGGAGGTGCTCCTGAAAGAGCAAATAGTGGACTTTCTCAAAATCAACAGGTTGCAAGATTTGAGGCAACATGGTTTTACCGAAGGACGATTTTGCCAAACAAATCTGATTGAGTTCTTTGACTGGGTGACCAGGGAACTAGATCAGGGGCATGCAATGGATGTCATCTACCTGGATTTATGCAGAGCCTTTGATACTATCCCTCATAGAAGGCTTATCAATACACTCAGTAGTTTGGGATGGGTTCCAAGGTGGTAAACTGGATCAGAAATTGGTTGACTGATAGGCGACAGAAGGTGATGGTAAATGGAGCTCACTCAGATGAAAGGAAGGTGATTAGCGGGGTGCCCCAGGGTTCTGTCCTTGGACTCTCTTCAATGTATTTGTGAGTGATATTGCAGAAAGACTGAATGGAAAGGTCTGTCTTTTTGCAGATGACACGAAAATTTGCAACAGAGTGGACTCCCCCGAGGGAGTGGTTAACATTTGGAAAGAGCTACAAAAGCTGGAAGAATGATCTAATGCTTGCGATTAAGATTTAATGCAAAGAAGTGCAGTGTCATGCACTTGGGTAGCAGAAATCCAAGGGAAGTGTATGCGATAGGGGGCGAGAGGTTGGTGTGCATGGATCAGGAGAAAGACCTTGGTGTGATTATTTCTGTAGATCTCAAGGTGGCAAAACAGTGTGACAAGGCGGTGGCAAAAGCCAGGAGGATGTTGGGCTCCATAGAAAGAGGAATTACCAGCAGAAAGGAAGAGTTACTAATGCCGCTATATAAGTCACTAGTGAGGCCTCACTTGGAATACTGTGTTGAGTTTTGGAGACCATATCTTACAAAGGATGTAAAAAGAATGGAAAATGTTCAGAGGAAGGCGACCAAAATGATTTGGAGCCTGCATCAGAAGCCTTATGAAAAGAGACTTGAAGACCTAAATATGTACACTTTGGAGGAGAGGAGGGACAGGGGAGATATGATTCAGACCTTTAAATACTTAAAGAGAAATAATGAACAAACAAACCTCTTCCAAAGACAGGGAAGCTGTAAAACTAGAGTGCATAACATGAAGCTGCAAGGTGGTAAATTGAAAGGCAATGTCAGGAAATACTTTTTCACTAAAAGGGTGGGGGATGCTTGGAATGCCCTCCCAATGGAAGTGGTGGGGGCAAACACAGTGACGGAATTCAGATAGGCTGTTGTATCCAAAAAAACATCTTTACGGAAATCAAAAAAGGAGCCAAATAATAAAAACAGGAAATAAGATAAGCACTGGCAAGTTAGATGCAAGGCTTTGATAAGGCAGGAAAAGAGAGAACTTGAAAAAAAATTTGCCGTGGAAGCAAAAACGCACAATAAAAACTTTTCCAAGTACATTTGTAGCAAAAAAACTGTGAGAGAGTCAGTTGGACTATTAGATAATAGAAGGGTAAAATGGGTGCTAAGGGAGGACAAGGCCATAGCAGAGAGACTGGATAAATTCTTTGCTATAGTCTTTACTGAAGAAGATCTAGGGAAGTTACTCATGCCTGAATTTGTATTTAAAAGTGATGTAGTAGAAGAATTGAAAGAAATATCAGTAAAATGGGAAGATATATTACAATTATTTGATAAACTAAAGAGTAGCAAATCAACTGGATCAGATGGTATACACCCAAGGGTGCTGAAAGAACTGAAATATGAGATTGCAGACCTACTATTAGTAATCTGTGAACCTCTCATAAACATCATCTGTAGTACCTAAGGATTGGAGAGTGACCAATGTAACTCCAATTTTAAAAAAAGTTTATAGGGGTGATCCAGGAAACTACAAACCAGTGAGTCTGATGTCAGTGCCGGGAAAAATGGCAAAGACAATTATAAAGAATGAAATTACTGAACATGTAGTTGGCCATGGTTTAATGGGAGAAAGCCAACAGGGATTTAGCCAAGGAAAGTCTTGTCTTACTAATCTGTTATATTTTTTGAAGATGTGGATAAACAGGTAGACACAGGTGAGCCAGTTGATATACAGTAGTGTATCTGGATTTTCAGAAAGCCTTTGTAAAAATCCCTCATGAAAGACTCTTGGGGATATATTTACTAAATGGCAGTAAAGGAGCAAGTATGCCATTAATACGTGCTAATTTATTAAATTTATTTATTTATACATTTCTTCTATACTGCCCCTTCCAGAGATCAAGGGCAGTTTACAATTAACAATTGAACAACTTTTAATGGAACAGTGGTATTAACTATTTACAGGGAACATATTGTACAAACAAATTTGTGTGTCAGCTTTCTGTTTACATATATACAGGAGTCAGCCTATTCTAAACTTAGCTTTTTCTTCGGATGGGTGGGGCTGGGCTCTGGGGCTGTTTAGGGGGCGAGGGAGGGGGGAAGTTAGGTTGGTTCTGTATTTGTTGAGAGATTGTTCATGGGAGTTGAGGGGATTCAGTTGGGTTTTCAAAGTGTTCAGTGAAAAGGAGTGTTTTGAGTCCTTTTCTGAATAGTTGGAGGTCTTTTGTCATGCGGAGAGTTAGTGGAAGTTCATTCCAGAGGGTGAAGGCAGCAAAAGAAAAGGCTCTGGAGCTTGTGGTTTTCTTTGTCCTGCAGATGGTTTTGGGTATGACAAGTGAGTGACTTGCATTTTGTCTGCGCGATCTGGATTCTGGTGGGGAGTGTAGGGAGTTGGTTAGGTAGGAGGGGGAGATGTCATTGAGCAGTTTGAATGTTGTAAGGAGTATATTATATTTTATCCGGCTGTTTATTGGGAGCCAGTGTAGTTCATGTAAAATGGGGGTTATGTGATCAGCTAGGCAAGCTTTTGCGACCACCCTGGCAGTGATGTTCTGGGCTCTCTGTAGTATATTTGTGTTTTTAAGTGGCAGGCCATTCAGTAGACTATTACAATATTCAAAGTGGGGGGGGGGGGGAATTAATGAGTTGACTAGAGACTTGAAATCATGGGTATCGAGAAGAGGTCTTAGGTGCTGTACGGTTTTTAGTTTAAAGAATGCAGTCTTTACTGTTTGCTTTATGTGGGGGAGCATACTGGGTGTGTGATCTAATATTATCCCTAGGTATTTTACCTCTTGTTTAACAGGGATGTCTGTGTTGTTGATTATGATGGTTTTTGCATGGATTGCATCGTGGTTTCTCGATACGAACATAGCTTCAGTTTTTTTAAAGTTAATGCTGAGGTAGTTGGTCCCTAGCCAGGATTCAGCCTCCCTGATGCATTTAGATAGATTGTGGTATGAGGGGTTGCTCGTGTTTATGGGGATAGAGAGCATGATGTCGGCATAAATGTAATGGTTGATTTTGAATTTTCTAAATATATTCATGATGGGCTGTAAGTATAGGTTACATAGGAACATAACATAGTAGCATAGTAAATGACGGCAGATAAAGACCAGTATGGTCCATCTAGTCTGCCCAGTACGATGCCAAGTTTAGGTACACCTGCTGCTCTGTGCAGGCCCCCCCCCCTCCCCATGTCTTTGTCCAGGGGTGATCCCGCCACTCCATGTAGGATACCCCTATATGTTACGGAATTAGATGGTTCAGATTATTTTGATATTTTCTTGTTGCTGTAAAGGGATCTACTGTGTCTGTCCCATGCCCTTTTGAACTCCATCACCGTATTTACCCCCACCACTTCCATCGGGAGCGCATTCCAAGCATCCACCACCCTTTCAGTGAAAAAGTATTTCCTGACATTGCCTTTCAATTTAACACCTTGTAGCTTCATGTTATGTCCTCTAGTTTTGCAGCTTCTCTGTCTTTGGAAGAGGTTTGTTTGTTCATTATTTCTCTTTAAGTATTTAAAGGTCTGAATTGTTTCTCCCCTGTCCCTCCTCTCCTCCAAAGTGTACATGTTTAGGTCTTCAAGTCTCTTCTCATAAGGCTTCTGACACAGGCTCCAAATCATTTTGGGCACCTTTCTCTGAACAGCTTCCAGTCTTTTTACATCCTTTGCAAGATATGGTCTCCAAAACTGAACACAGTATTCCAAGAGAGGCCTCACCAGTGACTTGTACAATGGCATTAGTACCTCTTCCTTTCGGCTGGTAATTCCTCTTCATATGCAGCCCAGCATCCTCCTGGCTTTTGCCACTGCCTTGTCGCACTGTTTTGCCACCTTGAGATCTTCAGAAATAATCACTCCAAGGTCTTTCTCCTGATCTGTACACACCAACCTCTCGCCCTCTATTGTGTACATTTCCCTTGGATTTCTGCTTCCCAAGTGCATGACTCTGCACTTCTTCGCATTAAATCTTAGTTGCCAAGTATTAGACCATTCTTCCAGCTTTTGTAGATCATTCCTCATGTTAACCACTCCCTCGGGGAAGTCCACTCTGTTGCAAATTTTCGTGTCATCTGCAAAAAGACAGACTTTTCCATGCAGTCCTTCAGCAATGTCACTCACAAATACATTAAACAGTGCCGGGCCCAGGACTGACCCATGGGGCACCACGCTAATCACCTTCCTTTCATCCGAGTGAGCTCCTTGTACCATCACCTTCTGTCGTTTGTCAGTCAACCAATTTCTGATCCAATTTACAGTCTTGGGATCTATCCCTAAGCTACTGAGTTTGTTGATAAGCCTCCTATGAGGAACAGTATCAAAGGTTTTACTGAAGTCCAGGTAGATGACATCCATCGCATGCCCCTGATCTAGTTCCCTGGTCACCCAGTCAAAGAACTCAATCAGATTTGTTTGACAAAATCGTCCTTCGGTAAAACCATGTTGCCTCGGATCTTGCAACCTGTTGGTTTTGAGAAAGTTCACAATTCGCTCTTTCAGGAGCACCTCCATTACTTTTCCTGGCACTGAGGCAAGGCTCACAGGCCTGTAGTTTGACACTTCTTCCCTGTCACCCACTTTTGTGTAGAGGTATGACATCAGCCATTCTCCAGTCCTGAGGAACCTCTCCTGTTTCCAAGGATCTGTTGAAAACATCCTTTAATGGCCCTGCAAGAACCTCCCTGAGCTCTTTCAGTATCCTGGTTTGTATCTCATCCGGTCCCATGGCCTTGTCCACTTTCAGTTTTGCAAGTTGTTCTAACACATCATCTTCTGTGAATGGTGTGGTATCTACTTCATTCCCAGTTTTATATTTGGAAGTCACAGGTGGTCCTTCTCCAGGACTTTCCTTAGTAAAAACAGAACACAAGTATTCATTTAGCAACTTCACTTTTTCAATGTCACTTTCCACGAGTGCATTCCTAGCACTTCTGAGTCCTGCAATTCCACCTCTGATCCTCCTCCTTTCCCCAATATACCTGAAGAAAGTTTTGTCGTCACACTTCATATCTTTAGCCATCTTTTCCTCTGCCTTTGATTTTGCTATCCTTATTTCTCTTTTTGTCTCTTTGAGTTTGATGCTGTATTCATTTCTGTGTTCCTCTGTTTGCAAGCTTTTGAATTTTGCGAAAGCTGTGTTTTTTGCCTTTATTTGAGCAGCCACTTCTTTGGAAAACCAAATAGATTTTCTTCTCCTCTTGTTTTTGCTTACTTTTCTTACATATTTATCTGTTGCCCCTTTTATTGCCACCTTTAGTTTAGCCCATTGCAATTCCACTTCCCTTATCTCCTTCCACCCTGTCAGCTCCTCCTTTAGGTACTTGGCCATTTTATTGAAGTCTGTGTTTTTGAAGTTTAGGACCTTGAGCTTGCTATGATTGTCCTGTACCATGGCTTTTATCTCAAACCACACCGTGTGATGATCGTTGCTGCTTACAGGGGCACCCATGCAGACACTCGACACGCTATCACCATTGGTGAGCACTAAATCCAGCGTTGAGCTTTCCCTAGTTGGTTCCATCACCACTTGTCTAAGTAACACGTCTTGGAGAGCATCCACAATTTTTTTGCTTCTTTCCAGATTTGCAGAAGGAGTAATTCAGTCTACATCAGGTAGATTAAAGTCACCCAATATGATTGCTTCTCCCTTTGTGGCTATCTTGGCAATATCTATAATCAATTCGTTATCTATCTCTTCAGTTTGTGTCGGAGGTCTGTATACTACAGCAGTGTGGATGACAGTGCCATCTCCTCTTTCAAACACAATCCAGAGCGCTTCTTCTTTTCCCCATGCCCCCTGCATTTCAGTAGCTTTAATATTGCCCTTCCATAATATGTGTAACAACACGACGTTGCAGGTCAAATTACTGAGGGTTTTATCTATCGCAATAAGGGAGAGTAGACCCTCATACCGTAGAAAAAAATGTACCTACAGAAAAACAACTGCAATATGTCTATGGAGAAAAGAACCACTGGTCTCAGACTAAATCCAGAACTTCTCCTCTGTAGTCTTTCTGTGGAGGTAATGTGACCTTTTGCATCAATGACCAGAGCTGGTTCTTAATCCAACAGATTTTTCTCAAGCAGTTTTTTAGTATTTAAGGTCATTTTTCATACTTCTCAGACAAAATGTGGAGTGGAGGAGTGGCCGGGGCAAGGTACTTCAGGTCGGTGGTTCAAATCCCACTAGAGGACAGCAACCTTGGGCTGGAAAGACTGGGGTTTCTAGTCCCACAGGTGCTCCTTGTGGTCTTGGGCCATCCACTTATTTATTTATTTACATTCTCTTATATACCGTGCTATTCTGCATCAGTGCGGTTTACATTGAACAAACTGAAATTACATTGAACAGGGCATTATAACTTGGAGATAACTATTTTACAGGGAACATGGGCTATGGAGGGTTAAGTGGCTTGCCCAAGACCACAAGGAGCACCTGTGGGACTAGAAACCCCAGTCCTTCCGGCCCAAGGTTGCTGTCCTCTAGTGGGATTTGAGCCCCCGACCTTCCGGCCTGAAGTACCTTGCCCCAACCACTAGGCCACTCCTCCACTCCACTTAACTCTCCATAGCCCATGTTCCCTGTAAAATAGTTATCTCCAAGTTATAATGCCCTATTCAATGTAATTTCAGTTTGTTCAATGTAAACCGCATTGATGCAGAATAGAGCGGTATATAAGAGAATGTAAATAAATAAAAATAAAAAAAATGTGAATTTAAGGAGATTGAGCTTATCTTATGACTTGTTAAAGAAACTTCCCCAATGCCATCAAACAGGTACAAGATCTGCGTTTCAGCTCTTCATCAGGGGGTTCATTGGTTTATATGTTCGCAATCTCTGGAGGAAGAGGATGCACTTTAGAAATGTATAAAAATTAGCTAACTAACATCATACATATGCAAGAATATTAGCAAACAATGCCACGCTTACCATAAAATTGTGTAAGCTTTACTACCAGCATGCAGCCAAATGGCTTAAAGTCTTCCAAACCGAATCCTTTCTTGTGGAGACAAGGGTGGGTTACTTTAGTACATAAGAAATCTACGGATAGAAACACTATCCTACATTACCGTAGCAAGCACCCCAAACAGCTGCGGGATAGTTTACCGCTATCCCATTTTATCCGATATCGTAGAAACTGCTCCAGGATTGAAGATTATAAAGAGCAAGCGAAAAATCTACAACATGATTTCCAGTGTAGAGGCTATCCACGGCAGGTGGTCAAAACCACCTATCGACGAGCACTCTACAATCACCGGGAATTATTGTTACAGACCCGTGCAAAGAAGACTAATTTTGATAATTCCACTATTAACTTTATCACAAAGTTTTCCCCGCTTAGTGGAGACATTCAACGCATTATTAAACAACATCAGAATGTGTTGATGACTCTCCGTGGTCTACAGAATCGTGTAATCCATTGTGTGTGGATGAGACACCAAAACCTGAAGGAAAAACAGCCCGGCACGCTTGAAACCTGCATTAACAGGCAGGTCACGAGACCCGATTGGCCATACAAGATGTGGGCACTGTAACATCTGTCCAATCTCTGATGAAATTGCGAGCTTTCAATATCACGACCGATTATACACCTTAAAGAATTCTACCTCCTGTAGTTCAGATCATGTCATATATGGGATTCGCTGCCCATGTGGTCTATTATATGTTGGCCAAACAACACGCCAATTAAGAGTTCATATAAACGAACACAGAAGCAGACTTAAATGTAAGGTGATGGAGGCTCCACTAGTGTCACACTGTATACAACACCATACATTTGATGAGTTATGGTGTTTTGGGATTGCTTCCGTGGCAAGCGGGAGACAGGGCAAGTCCAGAGCACAGACGTTGCTAGTTCAAGAACAATACTGGATTTACCGACTGAACATGGTTGCTCCGGGAATTCTTAATGCTATGGTGGAATGGGGGGCTTGTGTTTAGGTTTCAACACACATCAGCTCACATGGGGGAGAGAATGAATGTCTCTTAATACATTTAGGGGCTTGTTTACAAAGCCGCGGTAGCGGTTTGCGATCGTAATCGGAGCCGCGGCCCCATTGATTTCAATGGGGCCGCGGCTGCGATCGCGAACCACTACCGCGGCTTTGTAAACAAGCCCCTTAGTTACCTCCCCTTTTTTGGCTATTTAAACCCAACAACTCCAACTGATTTTCTTACCTCGCATGCGCAGCGTCTCCACAAGAAAGGATTCGGTTTGGAAGACTTTAAGCCATTTGGCTGCATGCTGGTAGTAAAGCTTACACAATTTTATGGTAAGCGTGGCATTTTTTGCTAATATTCTTGCATATGTATGATATTAGTTAGCTAATTTTGATACATTTCTAAAGCACATCCTCTTCCTCCAGAGATTGCGAATGTATAAACCAATGAACCCCCTGAGGAAGAGCTGAAACGCAGATCTGGTACCTGTGTGATGGTGTTGGGGAAGTTTCTTTAACAAGTCATAAGATAAGCTCAATCTCCTTAAATTCACATTTTGTCTGAGAAGTATGAAAAATGACCTTAAATACTAAAAAACTGCTTGAGAAAAATCTGTTGGATTAAGAACCAGCTCTGGTCATTGATGCAAAAGGGCACATTACCTCCACAGAAAGACTACAGAAGAGAAGTGCTGGATTTAGTCTGAGACCAGTGGTTCTTTTCTCCATAGACATATTGCAGTTGTTTTTCTGTAGGTACATTTTTTCTATGGTATGAGGGTCTACTCTCCCTTATTGCGATTAATATTGCCCTTGACATACAAGGCTACTCCTCCTCCTCTTCCATTTTCTCTGTCTCTTCTGAATAGATTATAGCCAGCTATGGCTAAATCCCAATCATGCTATTCATTTATCCAGGTTTCTGTAATGGCCACAATGTCCAAATCCATTTCCATTAGGGCTTCCAGGTCCGGAACTTTGTTGGCTAAGCTTCGAGCATTAGTGCTCATTGCTTTCCAGGATTGAACTGGCTTGTGTGTATTTTGCATTGCTTTTGTTCTGCCCACATCCTCCAGCTTGTTTTTGATGTGTGGTTTAAAAGTGTGGCTGTTTCTGATGTTATTCTGCTTTTGCAGGGGTGACGTCCAGAGCTTGACCTTCCACATCTGTGTTCACTTTCTGCTTTAAGTACTTCAACAACTTGGTTTGTATTCCTGCTGGCTGTCGAACCTGGTAGGCACATGACTATCTTCTCTCCACTGAACTGTGTTCCCAAGTTGGTGCCTCTGATGATGGAATCCCCAAGTATTAGTAGTTTGCTGTTTGGTGAGGTTTTCTTCATATTTGGTCCTCTAGCAGGAGATTGGGCATTGTTGTCTCATTTAAGGGCCTTTCAGTTTCTTTGGATTGCGTATCCTCATTAGTCAAGGTAGTGAAGGCATTATGCAAAGTTCACTTTACTACTGTTGACCCGTGCCACCTACATGAATACACATACAATATCCACTCGAGTTTAAATATTTTATATAGTAAAAGCATATATATAGTATAATGTTGACTGTACATAGTTATCCCTGTTACTCCATGTTATATATTCCTTTGTTCTCTGTAAACTCAATGTTACCTGTATACATTGCAGTATATTTTGTTCGATGTACACCGCGCTGATTTTAATAGCGCGGTATAGAAGAGATGTTAAATAAATAAATAAAATAAAATGTTTCCTAATGCATAGGATGTCTTTGTGTCACAAGTCACAATCTACCAGATCCCACTGTGATCCATTTATTCCTGGGTTGTTTTATTCTTTGTGGGGGCAGTGGTGGACGTTGTTCAGTTTGTATACTAGAAGAGGTGTGTTTCATTTCAGCCACTTCCTCCCTGAGTTCCACGTCCTCATTAGGCAAGGCTGAGGAGGCATTAAGCAGGGATATCGCTTTATGCATAGGATGTCTGTGTGTCACAGGTCGCAATCTACCAGAACCCACTGTGATCCATTTGTCCCTGGGGTGTTTGATTCTTTGTGGGAGCGGCAGTGGACGTTGTTCAGTTTGTATCCTAGAAGAGGTGCGCTTCATTGCAGCCAGTTCCTCCCTCAGTAGGGTCACTTCTTTATGCTTGGCAAATAGGTCTTCCCATAGCAGAGTCAGTTGTTTATGCATGGCAGCTGTCCTGAAGCACAGATGACAAGCTCTCAGGTTCCAAATGATTTGTCTTGGAATAAATGTACCGCAGTTATTGCACTGAATATACGACATGCTGAATAAGCAGTCCTAGAAGAAGAAGAAAGGAAGAAGAAGGAAGAAGAAGGGGCGGGCCTTAACCCAAGTTAAAAGGATAGATGGCAACGAATGCGACCACTATATAGGCAATGTAGCCCTGGGGTGGGTGGGATGAGGGGTAGGGTGGGTGGGAACCTAAGTGTCTCTGGCCAGTAGGCTGTTCCTGAACTGGGGCACCCACAAATATCTGTTCCAAGGCTACACAGGAAAGCAGTCAGTCTGAATATCCCCAAACTTAATGTATAGCCACAGTTAACCTTATATTGGCGATATCCCCAAAAAACAAACACTTAAACTCTATATTGGTAACTAGGAACCAGCAGAGATAATAAGAAGTTTAAAGTCTTAGCTTTTGGCTTTCTCAGCACTCCAGAGCTCATGCAGTCTGCTTTAGACTGGTATTGTGTGTCCAGGTGTGAGATGGACTACAATCAGGTTAAAAAGAAGGGCTGAGAGGGCTGAGCCTTGTGGGATTCCCTGTCCTTGAGGGAATGTTTCTGAGTTGTCTTGGCCTAATTGGACACATAGCATATGGTGTGATATATATGACATAAACCATTTAAGGACAGTGCCTCCTATTCCTATATTTGTCAGCTTTTCGATTAGTGTGTTATGGTTGATGTTATTGAATGCGGAGGCTATATTTATTTATTTTATTTAGCTGTATTTATATCCCACTTTTCACCGGGTCAAAGCGGTCAATTGGGAGATACATTTAACACGAGGGGATATGACACACATATGCTAATACTTACAGGGAACATGGGCAATGGAGGGTTAAGTGGCTTGCCCAAGACCACAAGGAGTACCTATAGGACTAGAAATCCCAGTCCCTCCGGCCTGAGATTGCTGTCCCCAGGTGGGACTTGAACCCCTGGCCCTCCGGCCTGAAGTACCTTGTCCTAACCACTAGGCCACTCCTCCACTCCATGAAAAGGAGGATGAATCCTTGTTTATTGGCACACTTGTACCCTTAGCGCATCCTAAATGTCACCTTAGCGCGCGTTAATGGTACCGGCAGTGTAAAGCGCCCTATGGGCGGAAAGAAGGCAGAGAGTAGGGGTCAATGGGCGAGGAGTGGACGGGAACAAGGGGTGCTCCCTTCACGCCGGCACCTTAATGTCTGGAACCTTAATACATATCAAAACCTGTAGGTAAGGGTGCATTTTGAGGGGAGAGAGCCTATTTAAATGTCTGCAATGTGCTGCTTGACAGGTAAGCCCAAGAAAGTGGTAATAGTGCTCCATTCCATTAACAGCAATAGCAGAGTGGCCAAGTATGAAAGGGCACTATGTTGATGGAGCAAATGGGGCAAAGTAGGGTGCATGTGGATCATGCAGTGGGGGCCACTGGTGCACAGGATGGACCAGGCAGTTGCCTAGATGGCACATAAGAACATAAGACTTGCAAATATGCCAGACTGTGTCAAACCAAGGTCCATAATGCCCAGCATCCTGTGTCCAACAGTGGCCAATCTAGGTCACAGATACCTAGCAGTTCTCGCAAAAGACACACAGGATCCACAGTGCATGTATTGGGCAAGCAAGAGATATTCTGGGCCCCTCATTAATAATGGTTTATGGACCGTTCCCCAGGAACCGTGTAAACCTTTCTGAAACCCAGCTACACTAACAGTTTTTAAGACATCCTCCGGAAATGAATTCCAGAGTTTGACTACGTGTTGACTGAGAAACCATTCACGCCCAGTCAATGTTCCCTCTAATTTTCTGTAGGTTGTGTGCGCATAAAATATCAGCTGTGCAACTTTGAAGGAAGGTTAAATTTTTGTGCGCCACATAACGACACTCGGAGTTATATACTTTAAAATTTGACTACACCTCAGAATACAGTATGTACACCACATTGATTTTAATCAAAGTAAATGAAAATAGATGATTACTAAATGAAGCGGAAAATTTCTAGTAATTGCAATCACAACTTTTAAATTTTAAGACATCTGTGGTGTTTTCTATCAGAATCAGAACCGTAATTTTTGTGCGCTCTGTTGTAAAGTATGTGCGCTCGCTCGATGAGGTGTGTGCGCGCGCACACGCGCACAGCTTAGAGGGAACAGTGCTCCCAGTAGTCATCAATGGCTTACACTGTAGCCGCATTGCATGTCCCCTAGTCCTACTACAGTTTGATGGCATAAACAATCAATCTACATTTACCTAATCCACTCCAAGCAATATTTTCTAGACCTCTAACATAACTCCCCTCAGCTGTCTCTTCCACAGGTTGAAGAGACAGAACATTGGCAGGCGGTGATGGGGTCCATGCAGAGGCAGATGATTGGGGGGGGGAGGTGTGGCCATCCACGTATGCCTCTGCCCCCCCTATCCAGACCTTTCACCCTAGGCACCTGCTGAACTGCATGTTGGATGGGCTGGGACTACATACCACCAATACAGAAAGCACACGGGCATGTCAGCATGGTATGGGGTGTTGGTGGAGGGGGCAGCAGCACTCTCCTGAAGCAGACCAAAGCCATGCCCTGGTCCTGTGCACAGTGCACAATGCAACATGTGCCAAGTTCTCTCTGATGCAAAGTATGTCAGCCCCAGGTAGTGCTGTACCATATGGTAGCACTGTGGCTCCATGCACACAGTTGGTGTGTATATGAGTGGAGGGTTCACAGGTTTGGGTTTGGGCTGTGGATTCTGCACTGCATATCCCTGTGGCTAAACCTTAGCCCACAATGCAGGTACAACACCAACATGTACAACCCCCAATGAATTGACCAGCAAGGGCACAAACACCCATCAGCACACAGATAGGCTCCACTATCCTCAGCTGGATGGAGTCAGGTTGACAGCACCGACAAACTGAGTGGGTGTTAACATCAGAGCACACATTAACAATGCTTGAGCTGATATCGGGACCAAGGTGACAGGCAGGAATGTCAACCATCCCCGTTTTTGCACAGCATGGCAATATGAATGTGTATGTGTATGTCTATCCATCATTTAATGACTTTCTCCACCTCACTGAGCCTCACAGTTCCTAAGCTTTTTCTAGCATTAGTCTGCAAATGTGCATGCTGAGGAGCAAAGTATTGTGGGTATGACCTGAAACAGGATGGATTGGCCAGAATGGATCTGCATTGGAGGTAAGGTCAATGGCTAAGATGCTGTAGTGCCCATCTGTTAAGTACATGGCCTGGGTGGCCACAGCATGTCCTGAGGAGAGGGCACTCTCACTCTGACTGAGCAGTGACCATGACATGGCTATGTATTCACATAGTGCTTTATAGTGTCTGTTTCCAGTGAGGTGGGTGCACTTCCTGTCCTGTGGGTCTATTGCTTAACCAACTGCTGGGTGCACATGGTTGTCTTGTATACATGCAATGTGTACTGACCAGCAGACTGTCTGCAGTTGGTACGTGCATGGCTGAAAAATGCAGTGATGGGCAGTAGGTGCAGTTTGCTGTGGGTGATTGTTAGACTTTGGTGATTGGGAGAGATGTTCCAATCCTACTCCCTGTGGTAATGACAGCCTCAGCAGGCCTAGACACTGTCTCTGTAGGTGGCAACAGTTGTTTATCACTGGGTATTAAGATGCACTGTTCCAAAAGAGTAGCTGCAACATGCTGCAAGCAATAGCTGCCACACACTGGTAGTGATGAGAAACTACAGTACATGCAACAGAGACCATCTCTGTACTGAAAGTCTTGGGGACCAGGTGCTGGGTGACCACTGAAACTGCGCAGTAGCACAGTTTGTAGCTGTTATATGATTGCAGTATCCACTATCAGTGCATCATACTGAGCTGATGTGATGTCTGTTCATTCTCCGTTTGGTGATCAGCTGCAGACTGCTGTGCTGTGTGTGCAGTTCATCATGGATACTGGAGAAGTCAACCTATACCAGAACACACAGCAGACAGTTTAGACAGAGACCTGCAGGCTCTTCAATTCCAGGTATCACAGGCTCAAGAGGTGTAGCATACTGGTTAGTGCAATGTCCCCCAAAGGCAGAAAACAGGAGTTTGATTCCTACTTGCTCTTTTTGTGAATATGTGCTATTCAGGTCATTTTCATGCCTGTGATAGTGAGGGCTCTCCTGTGCCTGCTCTTCACATCACCACTCCTGCTCTGTGCTCCTGTGACTGCAAACATCCTGTCGCTTCTGACTCGGCTGGGGGACATGTCTTCCCTATCCTATGCCACACACTGTCATTGCAACATTTTACATTGGCACCACCCTGTGCATCAGTACAGCTGTCTCCCACATCCTTGTCTACCTAACTGGCCACCACATAGGGTGCCCACCAATATGGCAGATCCATCAGTTCCCACCTGTCCTTACTTCCATCACCTTTACATTGACTTTCTGTGGTGCATTATCCAGCGTTAGGGGTACAGCCATTTTTCTGCCTTTAGATGCATGCTTGTCAACTTGAAGCACATTGAAACCCCTGGCCATCTTATGTTCGGGCATCTAAACCCCTCAGGGCACCTTAACTTCATGTGTCTTAACACCTCAGGGTGCCTTGACTTCATGTGTCTTAACCCCTCAGGGCACCTTAGCTTCATACACCTTAAAACCCTCAGGGAGCCTTAGCTTCATATGCCTTAAAACTCTCAGGGCACCTTAGGTTGAAGCACCTTAACCCCACTTGGGCACCTTAACACTTGTCACCTTAACGTGAGATGTGCCGTTACTGTGAGTTAAATGGTCACGGTGCCCTGTACTTTGTGTTACATGGCCCATAGCTCCCTTTACTCCAGACTGCTCCCACCTGCTCATAGCCTTATATGGCTTTGGGGACCTTAGCACTGCCCTTACCGCCGGTGACTTTAATGTGGTTTAGTAAACATACCCCTTGGTGAAATTAAAAAGTCATGGGTTTGGAGGCTCTGTAGTATTGAGGATCAGGAACTGGGTAAAAGATAGAAAGCAGGGAGAAGGGCTAAATGGCTATTTTACTCAAAAATATCTTGATAAATTGGAAGACTTTGGGGTATGGTTACTAAACCGCGGTAATGTTACCCGTGTTAGGTTCTGCGGTAATGGTACAGATGCCCATATAAAGGCGTGGGCGGTGCATCGGTATGGCAAGCCATATCAGCTAACGCGCGTTACAAGGGGCTTTAGACTAACGTGCGTTACAAGGCACCTTACAAGGCTCCTTGTAAGGTGCCTTGTAAGGTGTCTTATAAGTAAGGTGCTTTATAAGGTGCCTTGTTAGGCACCTTGTTAGGTACCTTATAAGGTGCCTTGTAAGGTGTCTCGTAAGGTGCTTTGTAAGGCACCCTTAGGCTAAGCACCGTATTAGGCATGCCTGGACAAGGAACCTTAGAATGCACCCTGGGTTACGGAACCATAGGTTAAGGTGACTTAACAAGGTTATGGTGCCCTAGGTCAGTGTGCCCTAAGGGCTGCAAGGTGCTTCAGGATGACATGCATGACCTGTGAGGCATAGAGACAGATGTAGCCCTAACACTAGATAGAGCACCGAGGAAAGGCAATGAACAGGTGAGTGAAGGAGGGAGAGCTGGGAGCTGCTGGACCTGCCATATCTGCGGGCATCCCATGTGGCTGCCAGTACTGTTGACAAACATGGTGGGGGGCAACTATACCACAGCACAGGGTGTTGGCAATGTAAAGTACTGGAAAGAGAGTGGGTGACAGAGAATGGGGTGCGTGTCCCCCAGTGGAGGCAGAGGTGGCAGGATATTTACAATGATGGGTGGACAGAGGAATGGTGGTGCCATGCAGATCAGGCACAGGCAAGGAAAGCACGAAGAGGCGCAATGCAGGAAAGGGTAGCAGTGCAGGACATGGGGTGGCAGCCTGCACAGGCAGACAGGATTCTACACAGCTGACAGACACAGATAGACGGACCGAAGGAATGTTGGCAACTGTGGCGAGGATATTATGGGCTGGCAGCACAGCTCTGCAAAAATATGACTGTTACAGGCATGCAAACTATTTGAGTAGGACAGGCATGAAAAGAGGGAACAATGAGGAATTGATCACATGAACACTGCTAAGAATGATATTGTATTAACCAGTAGGCTATACCTCCATGGTGTATCTCACAGCAATGGCTGGGTACAGAAGGACTGTAGGTCACCGCACAAACTATCTGTTCTGAGTGCCAGGATAGGGTAACCCCACCAGTACCCATGATGCAATGCACATGCTTAATAGCTGTCTACAGCTGATCACCAAATGGGGTCTGCACCTCTGCGGTACCTCAGCTTGGAAACACTGAGGTACCGGCACAGAGTAGCTACAGACCATGCCATTGTGCTGGTTCTGCGTTCACCCTGAGGGATAGTTTGGGTGCCCAGCACTAGGTCTGCAGTACATGTGGTGCTAGAGCTAGGTCCTTCTGTATGTCCCCATACCTACCAGTGTGTGACAGGTGTTCCTTGCAGTACATCTGAAGGTAATTTGGTGTCCATCTGTGTTCTGCAGTTACATGTGGCTCTCTGGGACCAGACACCACACAGATTAGTGCGTACTCAGTGTTAGGGTCTGGCTGACATGGGCACCTGTTTTCAGGGCAGAGGGGTTTCTAGACTTGCATGAGGTTTGTGTAGCAGTGCTTCTACAGGTCAAAGTGGTATGTACTATATACCCCAAAGGGCCCACAAGCACTCTTTTTGTAGGTACATTACAGCCCCAGTGTAGCAATCTCTATCCTGCTGGTATAAGACAGCCCTCCAGGGTTGGTGGGGCAGGCCAGGAGTAGTGCTGGGGATAGATCTAGGTCTGGAAAACCTCAACAGCCTCACAACACAGTCTGCCAGTCACCAGCAGACTGCACCTGCAGCACCCTTTGATGTGTTCTAACCATGCACAGACTAACTGCAGACAGTCTACTAGCCAGTCCATCTTTCTTTATCTTTATCTTTATCTTTATTAAAATTTGATATACCGCTTGGGCAATAGCATTAAGCGGTGTACAGTTAAAAATAATTTGCACCACAAACCAGGAAAAGAACGCCAAAGGTAAACAGGAAAGAAAGCAGAGAAAAGAAATAGACAGCTCACAAGAAATTATTCAAACAGTAAATCATAATAAATTACATGTAATTGACATTGACAAAATAACATCAAATCATACCAATAATCATAAAAGATAATGTAACTAACCAATAGACAACATATAGGTTGGAACATACAGACAGATCAGTTGGGGGGAGCTTCAGAGGGCAAGTCAAAGGCTTTCTGAAAGAGGTAGGTTTTAAGGGACAACTTAAACTGATGGTAGGAGGACTCTAAGCGCAGTGAGGTAGGTAACATGTTCCAGAGTGAGGGGCCAAGGAAAAACAAGGCTGAGTGCCGCGTCTGCTCCAGACGGGCTTGTGATGGTGAAGGAAGGGACAGTCGATTTGTATGAGTAGAACGGAGCAATCGGTGAGGAGTGTAACGTGAAATGCAGTCAGCCAAGTAACGGGGAGTACAGGTGTAAATGGTCCGGTGGAGGAGAATCAAAAACTTATAGTGAAAACAGTACTGGAGAGGAAGCCAATGTAATCTGAGTAAAACTGGGGTGATATGATCGAATTTACTGGAAAAGGTAACAAGACGTGCTGCGGCGTTCTGAATGTGTTGCAGCCGCTGAAGGCAATACTTAGGAAGGTTGGCCAAATACACATTACAGTAATCCAATCTATTGATAACCAAGGCAATGACAAGGGTAATGAGAGAACTGGGAGGCAAAACAGACCGGACAGCCCTAATCTGCCGTAAAGCAGAGAAGGAGGAACAAGAGACCTTGGAAATGTGCTCAGAGAAGGTTAGGGAGGAATCTAAGGTTACACCTAGGTACCGAATGGAAGAGGTAAGGGGAATGTTGGATGAGCCAATGGAAGGTGTAAGAGTAGGGCACGCACCACTAAGAGAGATCCACATTGCTGAGGATTTGGCAGGATTGAGATGCAGAAAATTTTCTGATAACCAGGAGGCAATGCAGGAGAGACATAGGTTCAGCTGTGTAATGTCAGGGGAGAGGGGTGAGGTATGGAATAAGAGAACTATATCGTCGGCATATAAGTAAGATGAGATTGCGTACTGTTGAATAATTAGAGGCAGAGGAGCAAGAAAAATATTGAACAGTAAGGGGGAGAGAACTGAACCCTGTGGAACACCACAAGTGAGGGGGAAATTGGACGAAGATTGACCATCTATATGAACCGAGAAGGAACGGGATGCAAGAAAAGAATGAAACCAACACCAAACCGTACCCCGGAGACCGATATCAGAAAGCCGAGAAAGAAGAGTATGATGGTCAACTAAATCAAAGGCAGCGGACAAGTCAAGAGATATAAGAAGAGTGATATCACCGCGATCGTGGGATGTGTGTAATTCATTAAGAAGAGCCAGCAGCACAGTCTCCGTACTGTGCCCCTGGCGGAAACCGGCCTGACGCGGATGAAGGGCATTAGTAGCTTCAACGTGGGAGCTAAGTTGAGAAAAAGCACAGCGTTCAATGAGTTTTGCGAGGAATGGTAGATTGGATACTGGGCGCCAATGTGAAAGAATAGTTGGGTCTAAAGATGGTTGCTTCAGTAATGGACGGAGAATTGCCGATTTCCAAGATGATGGAAAGTGACCAGAGGAAAAGCTGGAATTGATAATGGTGGTAATAACTGGAACTAGTTCAAGGGAAGGTTCTAGAAGCCATCGGGAGGGAACAGGGTCAAGAGTACAAGTAGTTTTCCTGGCAGCAGAGAGAAAAGTAAGCACCTCTGCTGCAAGAACAGGCTGGAAAGATGACCAGGTATGGGTACAGATAGGGTCAGTGGAAGCAGCAGTGGTGAGTGGAAAAGCAGACATGGAGGTGGAGGAGGGGCTAGGGACTACAGCAGGAAAGGTGGGGAGAGGAGGAGGGGGAGGCAGCGTAGAAAAAGAGGCGTGAAGAGCCGATACTTTATTAGAGAAAAAAACAGCAAGAGCTTGAGGATCTGGGGTCATAAGAACCTTAGAGTTTTTGGGTTTAGTAGATGAAAGTGTCCGTAGAATACTAAACAGTTGGCGGGAAGAACTGGCTGCGGCTGCAATTTAGGCTGAATAGAAAGCTGACCGGGCAGCTTGAGTAGCTGAGCGGTATTCAGAGGCAAGCTGTTTAAACCGAAGGTGGAACTCAAGTGAGGGCTGGCGAATCCAGTGACGTTGAGCCTGGCGAAGCTGAGAGCGTAATAAGTGCAAAGTAGGATGGTACCAGGGTGATGGGGAGATCCTTGACGGCCTTGAAATCGAGTGAAGAGGGGCTAGACTATCAAGAGACTGAGAGAGACATGAATCCCACAGAGTAGCTTGATCGTCAACAGAGCGAGCTGCAAAATCCGAGGGGAAAATTACAGAAGCTGAAGGGAACGCATGGAGCACAGTGGAACTATGTGCACCAAGCAGGCATTTCAGTGATAAGGCCCCAACACTAGAAGCACACAGATATTACTGGAGGCAGGTAGTGTAGAGTGCTATGTGGGAACCTAGACATGCCATGGTCACTGCTCGGTCAGAGTGAGAGTGTCCTCCCAGCCAATGTTCCCTCTAATTTTTTGTAGGCTGTGTGCGCATAAAATATCAGCTGTGTGCAGCTTTTGAAGGAAGGTTAAATTTTTGTGCGCCACATAACGACACTTGGAGTTATATACTTTAAAATTTGACTACACATCAGAATACAGTATGTACACCACATTTATTTTAATCAAATTAAATGAAAATAGACGATTACTAAATGAAGCGGGAAATTTCTAGTAATTACAATCATAACTTTTAAATTTTAAGACGTCTCTGTTGTTTTCTATCAGAATCAGAGCTGTAATTTTTGTGCGCTCTGTTGTAAAGTATGTGCGCTCGCTCGGCGAGGTGTGTGCGCGCGCACACGCGCACAGCTTAGAGGGAACAGTGCTCCCAGCATGACATGCTGTGGCCACCCTGTCCATGCAGGAGGTGGTTGGGCACTACAGTGTCCCAGCCATTCCCCCTCAGCCTGTGAAGATGCATCCTGGCCAATCTGCCCTGTCCGGGCCATACCCACAATCAGGGGCGGCCCAAATGGGGTGCGGGGCCATGTGCGAAGACTCGGTGCAGGGCCTCATTTGCATAATGGGGCTCCATTTGCATAAATATTTGCATAATGTTATCATACACTAACTTTTAGTAAACATGCCTCTTAATGAGTATATGGATAAAGAAAGACTAAAAGATTTCTAGATTACTATAATCCAGTGCCAACCGCCAGGCACATTAGGAACTACTACAAACACTGCCCATTTAGAACCAATAGCAAACCCGCCGTATCGTAACAGCACTACCAGGACTCACAAAGCACCAGACCCTACCTATCAAAAGGCAACACTGCAAATATTAAACCAATACATTTCAGAGAACAACAATACATGACCTACTGGGGAAAGAGAACAAGTGGCAATGTCAAATAGGAATTACATAAACAGAATACCTCAGCTCAGTTACACATGCAGAACATACAACATCACCAAACAAGGAATCACAATTTAGAAACAGGAAGACAATAATTAAACTGGGAACCCCAAAAGCCAAACTTGGAATGTACAACAATACTGTAGAAATAAAACTATAAATTTCCTCTTGTACTAAACAAAGCGCAGACGTTAATGATGTACATTTCCCAGAGCTGACATGTTACAGTTAATAAATTCAAAATAAAGAGAGATTTTTCTACCTTTTGTGTATTTTTTTTTCAGTTGCAATTGCTCCAGCCACTTTCTTCTGGTTTCTTTGTGTCTTCTGCTAACACTCCATCGTCTGCTGTCCATTTGTCCTTTCTTCACTCTTCTAGTTTTTTTTCCACTCTCTCTCTACATCTGCTTTAAAATACTAATCTTTCTCCTTTTGCTCTTTCCTCATTCCTTTTTCATCCACTCAAATTTAACCCCTCCATCCTCAATCCCCACTTACACTCCCAATACCCGGCCAATTGTACATTTTTCTTCCCTCCCACACAAAATATTTTTCCTCTCCATTTCACACTCCCAGCCCCATCCCATTCTAATCCTCTCCCAAAATCAGCTCCCTTCTAGTTCCAGCCCCACCCAGCATCTGCTCCCTTCTAGTCCCTGCATCAGCCCATTTCCTGTCCTAGCCCCACCATCAGCCCATTTCCAGTCCTAGCTCCCCCATCCATTTCCAGGCCTGTCTGAGTCCTTCCATCAGCTCATTTCCAATCCCAGCCCCCCATCAGCCCATTTGTAGTCCTTTCCTAGACCACCATCAGCCCATGACAAATCCTAGCTCCCCTCCACTCAGCCCATTTCCAATGGCGCATTTTGGCAAAGTTTGGCAATACTCAGGAGTGGCTGACCCTGTTAGGATTAACATCTCCCCCAAATTTTGTTCTCTTGCATGCATGGAAATATAAGCCTATTTCCTTTAAAAAACAATAACAAAAAATATACAACAAACCACAAAACAAGAACACAAACAAAAAATAAAGTACAAATCAATAACTGCAACAGACAAAAAACATATCAGCTAAGAATTGACCTTTAGCAGGACTTTCGTCACCCTAAACCCTGAAAATGTTCACTTCATCTTGCAATTTCCCTAATAGTTATATTGTCCTCCACAAATCTGGAATCTTTGCAGTCCCTTTTTTAATTTTAAAAAGATACTGTAATACATTAACTTTCAAGACCTCACATATATGAAGACATCTGAAAAGATCAATATGATCTTGAAAGCTCATGTATCCCATGATGGTCGATATACATAGCCTCACTATACAAAGCAGTATAGACCATTATATAAAATATATTAGCAACAGGAATAAAAAAAATCTAGTGTTATACAGAAGCCTTGAACCAAATTGAAATTAAAGAAAACAACTATGCAAAAGTAAGCTTTCCCCATAACTACCTAGGTATAAACTCCACTTATTAAAAAATGCAAATAATAGACACCAGCAGGCAGACACAGCAAATCTGTGCACAAAAAACAAGCACTGTTCAAAACTCTGATGAGCAAAGGGCAAGAATGAAGGTTTCCCGACACCCCCAAATGCACTAGCATTGCAAATAAAAAATGACATCACATCTCTATACTTTACAGCTTTCTTTGCATGGATGTGTTAGGCTACGGTGGAAGAAGCTGAAAACAGTGAGCAGGAAAAACAAATTCAGGATTCTTCCAAGCCTTACCTTACTTTCATCACTGCAATCAAAACCAAGTGAGCTACAGCTCTGCGGTGGACATTTTCTTGCTTTGTGGTGGGTTTGCAGCAATGGGCCTCTGTTCCACTTCCTCCTGGCTCATTTGTCTTGGCCGGGATTATACAGTAGTTGCGGGGAAATGTGCACATCCAACACAACATGACAGCAATGGCAGCATAGTTGCCTCTCAGAGTCCACTTCTACTGCGTGGGACCACAACCTTCTCCTCTTCACACCTTCACCTGTCAGTGCTATTGCCGTCACTGATGCTGCGGCTGAAGAGATGCAACAGCCCAGGTGGCTGGAGAGAGAGCAGATAGGCTTAGAACCGCGAAGGGAGAGTTCCTCCCTCGCGACTCTGTTAAGCCCGCTGGAGCTTATGGGAAATTTCCCATCTGCCCCGGCGAACTTAACAGAGTCGTGAGGGAGAAGCTCTCCCTTCGCGGCTCTGAAAGCCGAAGCGGAGAGGGACTGAGGCAAACAGGGAGGGAGGGAGGGATCTGCCGGGCAGGGGGGCCCCGCGGGACAATCAATTCTGCCACTACCGCCGCGGCGGCAGCAGCAGCAGCCAGCTTTTTTTTTTTTTTTATTAAATCTGTTTATTGAAGATATAGGATACAATAACAAACATCAACCAAACATAACCAATCATATACACTCATCTTGTACCAGGGCACCTCCCGGGCGGGGCTGTGTCTTGTCCACCGCCCCGGGAGTATATCAATAACGAACAAAAACTACAGAATATCATAGCAAGTTCACCCGGACATCCCCCCCCTCCCCCCCCCCCGCCCAAGTCACCTAGCCTCCTTAACTAACCCCCCCCCCCCGGGGTTTCCTCCCCCGGCCCTACGCTACTTTCAGCACCTCACTGCGAGTTTTAGGCTCTAGTGCCTGTATATACGGCAGCCAGATTAACAAAAATGTGGCCCATCGGCGGGGGTGCCGCTGCGCACCCCGCCGTTCCAGGAGCATGAACTGGTGCAGGGCATTGCGCCATTCCCAAAACGTAGGGCCGGTAGGTTCCCTCCATCGGTGAAGAATGGGACCCTTACCCACCAGACAGGCCTTCCGCACTAATAAGCCTTCCCACCTGCCCTTTGGGTGGAGCGGCCCTGTCTGATCCAGAATTACTGACAGCCCAGACCAACTAATCCGCTGATGGAGCAGCCCGCCCAGGTACTCGCCAATACGTAGCCAGTACCGGCGTATGACTGGGCACCCCCACCACATATGGCCCAGGTCTGCCAGGCCACAAGAACATTTGGGACACCCCCCATACATGGTAAGACAGCTTCTCAACGCTCTCCGTGGCGAAAAGTGGGCTCGAAGAATGCATTTGAATTGGATCTCGCGCCACCGAGCCCCCTCCACTAGGCACGCAATCCGACCCAGCGCGCCCGGGACCGAGCCCGCCGGTATCTCCCGGCCTAAATCTCTCTCCCAGGCCTGTGCCACCGCCGCGTAATCCCGAGGTGGGTCTAATAAATCCAACTTCCGTTTAAACAATGCAATCGTCGGGGGGGGATCCGACCCCAAAGCAAAAAATTCTAGAATCCGCGCTGAGCGCTCCACCTGTAGTTCTCGTTCAGGTAACGTTCCAATATAATGGGACAATTGCATGTATGCAAAAGCGGAGGTCCCAGAATCCAAGCCATATTCCCTGCAAAGAACGTCCCAGGCCTTACATCGCCCCTCCGTGTCCACCACATGGCCCACCCGCGTAATCCCCAGTTGCGCCCAACGCCGAAAGAACACCGAGTCGGACCCCGGGGTAAAACAGGCATTTCCCCTTAAGGGTAACCAACTGGAGACCCCCGGGTCACACCCCCAATATCTATTCAACTGTTGCCAGGTACGCCTGGTTGCTTGCAGCAGCACACTTCCAGTCAGACGTGCCGGCAGAAACCCCCCCGCTCAAGATGCAACACCGCATCCAGAGTTTGCGGCGCCACAAAGGCCTCCTCTAACGCCCGGGGAGTATAAACCTCCGTGTCCCCCAGCCAATCAGCAAGATGTCGGGCTTGGCAAGCCAAGGCATATTTCCAAATGTCCGGAACTCCCACCCCACCTGCCTTCCACCCCCCTTTCATCCGGGCCAAAGGAATGCGTGCTCGAGTGCCTTTCCAGAGAAATCCCCGAATTGCCTTTTCAATACGCCGTAGGTCTCGTTTCATTAGCCAGACCGGAAGGGTCTGCAGCCAATAGAGCACCCTGGGAAGGACCACCATCCCCAAGGCCGCTACTCGCCCCAAGAGGGACAATGGAAGGGGAGCCCACGCCTGCAATTGCGCTCTAATTTTAGAAAAAATACGATCAAAGTTCGCTTTATAAATCTGAGAGGGCGCTCGGGTCAGCAGGATACCGAGATAGACGAAGGAATCAGTGGCCCAACGAAGAGGAAAAACCCCAGGCCAACTATCTTTCATATTCCCGCCCACATCTAATGCTTCCGATTTATCCAAGTTAAGCCGTAGGCCCGCAAATCTACCATAGAGGGCAAGCTCCTCCAACAACCTGGGTAGCGATTGTTGGGGCTTCGTAAGGTGAACCAGGAGGTCGTCCGCGAAGGCTGCCACCTTAAAGCCATACGATCCAATACGCACCCCGGGGATCTCAGGAGACTCCTCTATGCGTCGTATCAGCGGGTCCAGGGACAGCACAAAAAGCAGCGGGGAAAGAGGGCAGCCCTGACGCGTGCCCCTCTCCAAGTTAAATTCCTCCGAGACTACCCCGTTGCATAATATTGCCGCTGTTGGAGCTTCATATAATAGCTCCACCATCTTACAAAAAGAGTCACCAATCCCGTAATATGGCAAGAGGCTTTTCAGATAGTCCCATTGCACTTGATCGAACGCCTTTTCCGCGTCAAAACTGACCAACAACGATGGCCACTTGCGCTCGTGCACCCACTCTAGCGAGGCCAAGATTTTTCGCAGATTACGCACGGCATATCTCCCCCTAACAAAGCCGACTTGCGAGTCATGCACCAATTCCCCCAGTACCGTTGCCAGTCTATCCGCCAAAACTTTAGCCATCACTTTAAGGTCAAAGTTCAACAGGGAAATCGGTCTATAAGACGACGCCTGAGTGGGATCTTTCCCTGGTTTGGGTATTAAAGTAATATAGGCATGGTTAGGGCCCCATTCAAATCTGCCCTGCGCCACTCGATGGTGGTACAGGGCGACCAGGGTAGGGGGCACGATGTCCCCCAAGATTTTGTAGAACTCCGCCCCGAATCCATCTGGGCCTGGCGCCTTACAGCAGGCGGCCGTTTGTATGACTCTACGAACTTCCTCCACTGTGATCGGGGTGTCCAAGTACGCCCGTTTGTCCGCCCCCAACTTGGGTAGGTCCAGTTTACTTAGGTAGTTCTGCATAACAACCGGAGACCCTTCCCGCCGCGCATATAACCGTTGGAAAAAGGATCTGAACGTACGGGCTATAGTCTTTTTTCCCCTCTGCAATCCCCCTTGCTCATCCCGAAGGGCCGCAATCAGCCTAGACGCTCGACTGCCGCGCAGGCAACGTGCCAATAATTTCCCCGGCTTGTCTCCAAAGCGGTGAAGCTGGTAACGGTAGTACATATGGGACTTCTTGGCCCGCTGATGTAACAATTCATTAAGTGAGGTTTGCAATTCCCAAAGTCTACGCTTGTGTGTTCGACTGGGATCCCCCGCACAGCGCCTCCGGGCCTGAACTATTTGTCTTTCTAACTGCACGATTTGCGCGGCCTGCAGTTTGCGCTTCCGTGCAGCGTACTCGATAACATTACCACGCAATACAACCTTGGCCGTCTCCCAGAATAATTCTGGTTCTGCCTCATGCTGCTTATTGTGCGTCAAGAAATCCTGCCAACACTGCCCGAGGCGAGTATGAAAGTTAGTATCATAGTACAAATCCATGGGGAACCGCCAGACACGCATAGAAGAGGACAAGTCTCCCCATCGGAGTTCCACCCAGACTGGGGCATGATCTGATATTGCCAGAGGGGCTATTTGCGCTTCCGTCACCCTTTCAAAGAGCCGCTCCGAAACCAAAACGTAGTCAATGCGCGCACTAGAGCCGTGTGCCCGCGACTGGTGAGTAAAATCCCTTTCGAATGGGTGAAGCAGGCGCCAGGGGTCTACCGTCCCCAGGCGACGACACAACCCTCGCAAGACTTTAGTCGTCGGGGCACGCGCTCTCTCATTCCCCCCTCCACACATATCCAGGTCCAGGTCCAACACCCCGTTCAGGTCCCCTGCCAGAATCAAAGGCACATCCGGCAGCTGTTCCACCCAGGAGGCCAGTCGGGCATAAAACGGCCGATCCAATACATTGGGCCCGTACACATTACCCAGCACGATGGGCCTACCTTCCAAGTATCCATAGAGCAGGATATATCGACCTTCCGGGTCCGAGCACTGCTGCTCCATCTCAAAGCGGACCTGGGCGCTGACCAGAATGACCGCTCCACCCTTTTTTTCCCCTAGCCGGGGCGCCCCAACTCTGCCCCACCCACATTTTCCGTAGTTTGGCATGCTCATCGGCTGTCTGGTGGGTTTCCTGTAGCATGGCAACATCACATTTCAGTCTGGCTAAATTCTGCAACACTTTATATCGCTTGATAGGGTTCCCTATACCACATACATTCCAGGAGACTACCTTCAGGGCGGATCAAAGATAAACAGATTATATGTATCCGGTATGTGGCAGCAATAAAGGAGGACCTCCCCAGCCTGAGGTCCCCCCCGCAGTAAGGAGATGTTCCTTTCCTCTAGCAGTATAAACAACTTAGGAGCACCGGGTGACCCATATCCCCCACCCCCCCAACCACCCACCCACCCCTCACCCCCTCCCGCTTCCCCCCCACCCCCCACCCCCTCCCGCTTCCCCCCCACCTCCCCCATCCTCCTTGTCCGCCCTATCAGGCCAGCTACCACACCACTCATCCTCAGTGCCTCCCTGCCGGGCCTCTTCCCGCCTCCCCCCCCCATCCCATCTAGCCCTACCCCCCCCTCACTACCCCAAAGAAACCCCCCCTAGGTCTTTCTCCCCCTCCTCCCTAGGGAACCTACAAGGTCCCTCTAGATGCCCCCCACCGCCACCCCCCAACCCACCGCACTACTGGCCCCAACGTCTGCCTTAGGCCCTCTCCCCTTAGTGACTAACCTAATCCCAAGCCGGCTAAAAATCACTACTCCCCCTCACTATCAACCTCCCAATTCCCACATTTCAAGCACATCACAAATGTAACAGCAAGAGGGAGAGAATACAGGGTGCAGAGAAGGGGAATAAAGTGGGGGGGAGAGAGAAAGAAGCAGGGGGAGCAACCCACAATGGACTGCCCCCCCCCCTCCACCGGAATCGCAGCAGGGAGCCTGTCCGTAGGCCCCAGCCAGGCCCGAGCCACGGGGGGTCCCCACCCGCGCCTCAAGAGGAACCCGCACTACCTCCCCCCAAGAGAGCGGCTGACCAAGCTCCCCTGAGACACATTAGCAACAGTGGCACTACAAGGCAACAGTTAACACGGTAGCATTTACAACTCAAAGTAACCAAAAGTAACAAAGAGAAAGGGAGCAGGGTTCCAGTTCCTCACACAGCAGGCCCGCAAAGCCCTACTCAGGCTTCCGCTCCTCCGTAAGGCTCCGTGTTCCAAACCCGCAAAGCAGTCCACCGCAAGTGTCCGGGTAGGTAGCAGAGCGGCCTGTCATAGGATAGCCCGGTGGAGACCTCCATGCCATCAGGTGGCCGAGGGATGTGCATGATTCACCCGCTCTCGCGCAGTAAGCTGGTCCACATAAGACTGTGCGGCTGCAGCGGATTCAAAAACACGATGGGCCCCCTCGTGGGTCACATGCAGTCGGGCTGGATATTGCACCGTGAAGCGAATCCGGGCCATGATCAACTTCTCGCAGAGCGGTGCAAGGTCCCTGCGGCGCCGACTCAGGGCGACGGAATAGTCCTGTGCTATGCGCAGCTTCGCATTCTGGTAGACCACCTCTCCCCGCTGCCGGGCCGCTCTCAACAGCCGTTCCTTCTGGGGGAAGTGCAGAAATCTCACCAGTACGATCCGGGGCCAGCCATCACGGGCCTGAGAGGGGCCCACCCGGTGCGCCTGCTCGATATGGATCGGATCCTCCGACCCTTCAGCATTCAGCAGCATGGTTATCAAGGCTTCTAGGTAGGGAAGGAGGTCTTTAGCGGTCACTGCTTCAGGGACCCCCATTATGCGAAGGTTCTTCCGTCGAGAGCGGTTCTCCAAGTCGTCAAGCTTCGTGGCCTGTGACTCGACCTGGGTCTTCAGGTCAGCCACCTCCCGGGACAGCGTCTCCACCTTGTCCTCCATCCGGCCAAGTCGGTCCTCCGCCTCCTGTATCCGGCACCCCAGCGCATCAATGGAGCTCCGCCGCCCATCCATTTTTTCGTGGAGGGCTGAAAATTGTGGGGACAGAGCCGCTGCTACGGCTGCGGACATCTCGTCAACGCGTGCAGGGGATCTCGGGGAGCTTGGCGCCACTGTCGCCTCCGCCATCTTTGCGGTCCCCGCCATGCGCTCCCTGTCTCTTCGGGCAGATTTTACCGCCACCGCCATGCCTCTCTCCGCCGCACCAAGGCCGGTTTTAAGGACGGTAGATGTTCCGGTCCTGAAATCACTAAGTCTGAGCCCAGACCCGCAGCTTTTAACGGTTCAAATTCGCCGGTTTGGGCTAGGGGGTTGTGGAGCACACCTAAGATGCGACCACTACTCTGCCCGCATCACGTGACCTCCGCCAGCTTTTTTTTTAAATTTTACTTTTAAAGCGGAATGTTCTTTGCCCGGGGCCCCCTGAAATGCGGGGCCTGTGCAAAAAACATTCTCGCTCAATGGACGGGCCGACCCTGCCCACAATACCTTGTTCCTCATTATGCACATATTCAGGCTAACGCTGGTAACAGTGGGACATTGTGGGCCCAGTGAGGTGTGGGCAGCCACAAAACAATGGATAGACACACACACACATACAAACACACACACACACTCCTATTGCAGCATTGTATATATTGTATATAGTTTAAATATATATATATATATAATAAGTCAACTGTACATAGTTTCCCCGGTTATCCCATGCATTTATCATCCCTTGTTCTATGTAAACTCAATGTTGCTTGTATGCATTGCAGTATGTTGTGTTCATTGTACACCGCACTGATTTTAATAGCGCGGTATAGAAGAAATGTTAAATAAATAAATAAAATAAATTGTGCAAAGATAGGGGTTGTTGGCAGCCCTGCCAGCCACACTGGTCCTGATCACAGTGCCAACATTGATAAACTGTGCAGGAGGTAGTAGTAGTGCTCTGGTGATAACTGTAGCTCCATGCTGGGGCCAACAGCCTGACTCTCCATGCAGCTTTGGATTGTGGAGCCTCATAAGAACATAAGATATGCCATACTGGGTCAGACCAAGGTCCATCAAGCCCAGTATTCTGTTTCCAACAGTGGCCAATCTAGGTCATATGTACCTAGCAGTTTCCCTAAGAGACACAAGTTCCACAATGCTTGTACCGGGTCAAGCATTGATATCTTCGGTCACTTCTTAATAATGGTTTATGGACCTTTCCTCCAGGAACTTGTCCAAACCTTTTTTAAACCCAGCTACACTAACAGCCTTTACTACATCCTCCGGTAACAAATTCCAGAGTTTGACTACACGTTGAGTGAAAAAATATTTTCTTTTATTAGTCTTAAATAGTTTACCCTGTAGCTTCATTGCATGTCCCCTAGTCTTTCTATATTCTGATAACGTAAACAATCGATCTACGTTTACCCGTTCCACTCCGTTCATTAATTTGTAGACTTCTATCATATCTCCCCTCAGCCGTCTCTTTTCCAGGTTAAAGAGCCCTAACCTTTTTAGCCTTTCTTCATAGGAGTATCCTTCCATCCCCTTTACCATTTTGGTGGCTCTTCTCTGAACCTTTTCTAAAATCGCTATATCCTTTTTAAGATATGGCGACCAGAATTGCACACAATATTCAAGGTGCGGTCTCACCATGGAACGATATAGAGGCATTATAATATCTTTTGTTTTATTTTCCATTCCTTTCCTTATCATACCTAGCATTCTATTTGCTGTCTTGGCCGCCGCTGCACACTGGGCCGAGGGTTTTAACATGTTATCCACAATGACGCCTAAATCTTTTTCCTGGGTGGTGGTTCCTAATGTGGAACCTTGCATCGTGTAACCATAGTTTGGGTTGTTCTTCCCTAGGTACATAACCTTGCACTTGTCCACATTAAATTTCATCTGCCATTTTGATGCCTAGTCTTCCAATTTATCAAGATCCTCTTGCAATTTTTCACAATCCTCTTGGGTTTTAACAACTTTAAATAGTTTTGTGTCATCTGCAAATTTGATTACCTCACTCGTTATTCCACTTTCCAGGTCATTTATGAATATGTCAAAAAGCAGCGGACCCAGCACAGATCCCTGGGGTACCCCACTATTCACCTTTCTCCTCTGTAAGTGGGTGTTTGTACCCCTGTTTGCCGCTGCTATGGGCTTTGCACATGTTGCTGCTGTATCTGCATTGTAGGGTAAAATATAGGGACATGCTCTGAGGGATCCACAGGTGGGACTTGAACCTATGACCCTCTGCATTTGGATGCACCACACATGCACAGTACTTTTCCTCAGCCAGACCTTTTATGTTGCACTGCACACCACATACTGATACAGAGCATGACCTAGGTCCACTAAAGGCAGGTGCCACTGCCGCCTCCAGCACGGGCACACACACCCCTGCCATACTGACATGACCATATGCTGTCGGTGCTGGTAGTGCGCAGTCCCAGGCCATCCACTGTGTGGGTAGGCGGATGCCTAGGGACCGGGGTCTGGGGTGGGGAGGCATGCATAGGCATCCTCACATCCTCCCCTTCACCGCCTGCCAATATTATGTCGCTTCCACTTGTGGGAGGGTTGGCTGGGGGGATGTCAGGTCAGTGCCCTGGTAACTGTTAGCTCGGGTGGACCATGTAGATGTAGGTGGATTGTGTTTGGCCTTTGTCAGCTGCTGTCTTGCTGATGTCCAGTTTCTATATTCCTATGTGCCACCTAGGCGACTGCCTAGTCCACCCTGTACCCCAGCTGCCCCCACTACATGTCCCGCCTGCAGCCCCCTATGCCCCATTTGCACCATCACCATAGTGGCCTTTCATACTTGGGTACTATGCTGTTGCTGCAAATGGAGCACTACTATCACTTTTCTTGGGCTCCCTGCCTATGCTGTACATTGCTGACACTCTCTTGCAAATGTGTGCTAATGCCAGGTTTTCAATTGCGGTAAGATTCAGCCCTTCAGTTCCCCGCGTTAGTGTGGAAGGGGCCTCTCCCCGCCCACTCCCTGCCCTTTGACCCCTCTCTCCACCCTCTCTCCACCCTCTGTGGGATTTACCACGGCCGGGAACGCTAACACGCATTATGTAATGTTAACACACGTTATGTAACGCTAACATGTGTTAGGTAACGCTAGCGCAGTTTAGTAAACATACCCCTATGTGTCCAAATGGCAGATGAAATTTAATGTGGACAAGTGCAAAGTTATGCATCTAGAAAAGAACAACCCAAACGATGGTTACCTGATGCAATGTTCCACATTAGGAACCACCAACCAGGAAAAAGATTTAGACATCATTGTGGATAATACGCTGAAACCCTTTGCCCAGTGTGGCAGCCAAGAAAGCAAATAGAATGCTAGGAATCATAAGAAAAGGAATGGAGAACAACAGTAAGGATATGCCCCAGTGGTGTGCCCCAGGGATCTGTCCTTGGTCCAATTCTTTTTTAACATCTTTATTAGTGATATAGCGGAAGGGCTGTCGGGTAAGGTTTGCCTCTTTGTGGATGATACCAAAATCTGCAATAGAGTAGACACCCAGGAAGGTGTACATAACATGAGGAAGGATCTAGCTAAGCTTGAAGAATGGTCTAGAATGTGGCAGCTGGGATTTAATGTTAAAAAATGTAAGGTCATGCATTTGGGCTGCAGCAATCCAAGGGAGCAATATAGTATAGGGGGTGAAGTACTTTTGTCCACTAAAGAAGAGCGGGACCTTAGCGTGGTTGTGTTTGATGATCTTAAAGTAGCTAAACAGGTAGAAAAGGCGACGGCAAAAGCTAGAAGGATGCTTAGGTGCATACAGAGAGGAATGGCTAGCAGAAAAAAGGAGGTGATAATTCTTCTGTATAAGTCTTTGGTGCGACCTCATTTGGAGTATAGTGTGCAATTCTGGAGACCACACCTTCAAAAGGATGTGAACAGGATGGAGTTGATGCAGAGGGTTGCTACTAAAATGATTAGTGGGCTTCATTTTAAAGCATATGAGGACAGACTTAAGGATCTTAATATGTACACCTTAGAGGAAATGCAGGGTAGAGGTGATATGATTGAGATTTTTAAATACCTCTGTGGCATAAATGTAAAGTGAGAGAGCCTCTTTCAATTGAAAGCAAGTTCTGCTACGAGGGGGCATGGGATGAGGGTGAAGGGAGATAGATTCAGTAGTGATATGCGGAAATATTTCTTTACGGAAAGAGTAGTGGATCCATGGAATAGTCTCCCAGTTGAGGTGGTAGAGATGAGGATAGTAACTGAATTCAAAAAAGCATGGGACAAATAGAGGATCTCTAAAGGTAAAAAGGGGACTATTGTAGTTGTTGATATGTAGGGACAGACTAGATAGGCCATGTGGTCTTTTACTGTCGTCATTTTTCTATGTTTCTATATTATTCAGTGATGAGACTGCACCTTGAATATTGTATGCAGTTCTGGTCACTACTGTATATCTTTAAATGGATATTGCTGAATTAGAAAAGGTACAGAGAAGAACCACCAAAATGGTAAAAGGGATGGAAGGATACCCCTATGAGGAAAAGCTTAAAAGGTTAGGGCTCTTCAACTTTGAAAAAAAAACAGCTCAGTGAGATATGATAGATATCTATAAATTAATGAAGATGTAAACATAGATTAGATCTTTTGCCATCAAAAAGTAGAAAGGCTAGGGGACACGCAATGGAACTACAATGTTACCTATTTAAGACTAATAAAAGAACATAATTTTTCACTCAACGTGTTATCAAACTCTGGAATTTGTTACAGGAGAATGTAGTTAAAGCTATTAGTGTAGCTGGGTTTAAAAAGGTTTGGACAAGTTCCTGGAGAAAAGGTACATAAACCATTATTAAAGGAAATCCAGGAAAACCACTGCTTACTCCGGGACAAACATTGTGGAACCTGTGTACCTTTTCGAGAACCTACAAGGTACTTGTGACCTGGGTTGGCCACTATTGGAAACAGGATACTAGTCTTGATGGACCTTGGTCTAATCCAGTCTGGTATTTCTTATGTTCTTATATTGGCGAGGCAAGACTTTCCCTGCCTTAATCCATGTTGATTTTGTCCCAATAAATCAGTGGTTCTCATTCTAGTCCTCTGGACCCCCAGGCCATTCAGGTTATCAGGATATCCACAATGAATATGCATGAGATAGATCTGCATACAATGGAAGCAGTGCACGCAGATCTATCTCATGAATATTCATTGTGGATATCCTGAAAACCTGACTGGCCTGGGGATCCCAGCAGACTGGTTTGAGAACCACTGCACTAAACAATGTCTATCTACTGTATGTGTTCAGTAATTTTGTTATTTAAGTTTCTAATCTATTTCCAAGAACAAATGTCAGACTCACCTATCTGTAGTTTTCCAGATCACCTCTGGATCCCTTTTTTAAAAACTGGCATTATGTTGGCTACCCTCCAATCTTCTGGTATCGTACATGATTTTAATGAAAGGTCACAGATTGCTAAGTGTATCTGCAGTTTCATTTTTTTTTTATTATTTATTTAATGAATTTTCAATTACAGCCCAAGATATGACTCTTGTACAAAAATGTAACTTCTGTCAGAAAAAAAGAAAAAAAAGGTAACCACAATGCCAAGTTATAATTATACCAATAAATCCCTGACAAAAGAGACCTTAAAGCCTCAAAATGATAGGGTAGTAGAGCCCAAATTTCCAAAAGGAAAACAAGAGCAAAAACTCAATTACAGGAAAAAATTGACAAATATCTAGTTATAATCATTCCTACGGTACCCTGTCAAGTCCCATGAAGAGAGGTAGAGGCCATAGGAGAGAGCCGAGAACACTTCCCAGAGAGGAACTGCATCAACTGCATTAATTTGGAAAACACATATTTAACATTTTTATATTTAGTCACACAGCAACAGGTAAAATTAAGCCAAAACAAGGCCCCAAGATGTAGTACCCCAGGGTGCAATAATAAGGAATGTCGTCTTTTCTATTGAGTGACTTTTGATATATCAGGGAACATACAAACTCTACGTCCAAAAAGGGGCTCCAAATGATGACGAAAGTACAGGCGAAAAAGAAAATCTCTAGCAGGCACATATGGTGGCAGCTTGGAGATTTTCTTTACCATGTGACTGAAGGTAAATCCATGTTCTTCCAGTGCTGGGCCTCTACAACAGGTCAGGTGTGTTTTGTGTGGGCTAAGAGAGCTAGTTTCGCTCTAGTTAGGGAGTTGTTAGAAGGTTTAGTCAGTGCTGGACAGGCAGGCTTTGTGTTGCGCACTAGAGGCTGCTAAAATTTTTTGGGATTGAAATACTGCAGGGTCAACTCAGCTGCAGAAGGGGAAGCTGTGGCGATGTTGTAAGTGACCAGTGACAAGCCAGGATGGAGCGGCTCCTCCAGATTCTGGCAGAAGATCAGCAGGAACAGCAACAGTACCAGCAGCGACAGAAGCATTGTCATCAGCAGTTTCAACATGCCCTGCTGGAAGGGCAGCAACAACAGTGGCAGCAGATACAGGATCTTATTCCAGTGCTGGTGGAGCTACAGAAGAGTTCTCCATCTCAATTGACCCAAGCCCTGCAAAGGCTGTAACTCCACCCTCCAATGCAAGCAGTGTAAGCACTTCCTGGTGAACTTTGAATAAACTGCCTGTCTGGCTGGTTGGCCGGAGGTAAAATGGACTACCTATTTAGGAAATCTGCTGATGAGTAGCAGTCAGGCTGCATTCCAGGACGCCAACCCAAATGGGTGAGCTACCTATGCAGTTGTGAAGGCCGCCTTACTGGCCGCCTTACTGACTGTACCCCAGAAGCCTACCACCAGCAATTCAGAATGGGGGGGGGGGGGACTCCAGATAAAAAAGAGCCCTCAGAGGTTCCTCTATTTGTTGAAGGATCTTACATAGAAGTGGCTGCAACTGGAGGGAAAGACCAGGCCTGAGATAGCCAAGATTGTGCTTTTGGAGCAGTTTTTGGAGGGCTTGACCACCCTGATGAAACACTGAGTACAGCAGCACCCCACATTTACACTGGAGAGTGCACCAAGGGGTACTATGAAGCCTAGCTGGTGACTGAAGTGGACAGTGAGAAGGGGAAGGAGTCATCTGTCAGTCCAGGAGGACAGAAGGGAAAGCTGGAATGGATGCTAGCTGCCATGTTCTGACATCTAAAATAACCTCCTGAGCAAGGATCATGGCCCCAGCCATGATCCCTTCACCTGTTTCAGGTGTACAGTCTGGGGACACTTAGCTCAGGAATGTCCCCTGGGTGCGGAAAAGCCCATTAAGGTCAGCTTAACCACCCCTCACACCTGTGCTTTGTTGGAGAGTCCCTACCCAGGGGGCACAAAACTTTGTGATTCCTGTGAAGCTAGAGGGGCCCCGCCTCCACACCTTGATAAATTCCAGAAGTATGAGGACCCTTATTTGCCGGGAAACCTTATTTGTCAGATTCAAATTGACTATACAAAGATGGTAACAGTGTCATGTGTGCATGGAAAGCAGAGGCAATATCCAACGGCACAGTTCTCACTTAAAACTCTAGCAGGGCAGGTCATTTTCAAGGTTGTGGTGCTGCCCTGGCTCTGTATCCACTGTTGTTTGGCTGAAACTACACAAACATCGGAGCAATATAGGCCTGGCTGACTGATGGCTCTGCTAAATCGGACCAGGAATATTTTCCAGAGATCTTCCCCCTGGAAGATCTGGATCTATATGTCAAAACTCCCAAGCCTGCTAAGTCCCAGAGTCAGCATCGCCAGGAAAAGCTGAGCTACCAACATAATCTGGGGGCGGCTATGGGGGAGGGATCCAGAGAGGAACCACCTAGGGAAGATACCCCTGGAGATAGATCATAGCTCAGCGGTAGTAACCTAAATACAAATGTCCCCTTCCCAGAGTAGGGGCTGGGGGAAGATCCAGGGAGCTTCAGGAGGACCCAGCAAGAGGATGTGTCCCTTAAACATGCCCAAGAGCAGGTTCTGGAGGTGTATGGGGTTCCAATAGGTAACATGAACATTCCCTTATTTTGTGCTAAAGGGAGATTTATTATACTGAGAATCCAAGGGGTCCCTAAAGGGAGAAGAGGTTGAACAACTGATAGTTCCCTGACCCTATCGTCAGGAGGTGTTATCATCCTTGGCCCATTCCCTTGGCTCCTCTCATTGCTTTACACTCATCCTTTAAATATCTTGGAGTGCATATCAACGCCAAGCTTTCTTTCTGATCTCACATCAGCCATTTTAGCAAATCAACATGCAGGTTTCGGGCTTTACACCCTCTATTTGATTAAGCAGTTCAGACCACCCTCCTCCTCAGTACAGTCATCACACACATTGATTATTATAATGTCATCTTTACAGGCCTTTTGGTCTATCAACAGAAATGACCTCAAACTATATAGAACACAGCCACCCCGTGCTCTCGCACACACTAGAAAGTTCGAGAACGTCACATCTCTCATCCAGCATCACTGGCTCCCTATCCCTCAGTGTATTCAATATAAGATTCTTACTCTCATGAACAAGGCCCTAAGGGGCACAACCAAACCCCACAGTACCTCTCCTCTCTGACAATTCCCTATGTGCCCCCTCGTTGTTTGTGTTCCCTCCATGATAATCATCTGGTCCTCCCTTCTCCATCTTGGGCTAAATATGACTCTACCCGACAGTCAGCTTACTTATTTTTTGCTCCCACCCTCTGGAACTGTCTTCCCTCTAACATTCACCTCAAAGCTTCCTTCCCCAAGTTTAAGATCCTCCTAAAAACTCACTTGTTCACACAGGCCTTCAGAATGGATGCAGTTAGGGATGCTGCAATAGCATATAGCTATAGAATTAGTACCTGAATGTGTTATTAACCTTGGAATGCTGTAATTTATTTGAACGCCTGGTTCTCCTCTGAATGCCAGTCTCCCCTTTCCTCTTTCCTGTTGTACAGTGGAGCTTCTATCCTTTTCATCTAACATTTTTTTGTAAACTGCTCTTTATGCTTTGCCAACGGCAGTATATCAAGCCTCAAAAAAGGATAAATGATAGTTTACTAGTGTCTCATTAGGGGAGGTGGTTAAGGGGAAGATTATCACTTTGTTGTATATGTGTCCTGGCCTTGTATGTATTGTTGGTTTATATTTTCTAATAAAAATATTTGAAACCTAAAAATCTCTAAGCCTCCCAGGTGTGGAGGGAGAAAAAGAAACCAAGCAGGACCCAGCAAAGAGGGCCAGACAGGCAGTTAACTATATCTCTCTAAGTGTCATAGAAAACTAAGTTTTAAAGCGCTCTTAAGATCCATGGATCTAGGGGAATCCAAGATGGCCACATAGGCAGTCATGTCCCACATGTAACTTTTTATGATGCCAAAAAGGAAAGGGAAGCCTCGCAAGGAGCCTCCTCAGCTTGCTAAGACTCCCTCCCTTGTGCTTACCTCTACTCCTGGTCCTATGGACGCGTTTGTAGTTCATGTGGGGAGTCCACAGGTACAGACCAGCGGATTACTGAGTTTGACAACATCGGGGCTGGACAGCTCACCATCTTCTCTTGGGTATGATCTCTCAGCCTGAGTTGTGGCTGTCTCCTGCATTGCCCACCAAAACCTCTTACCCAGTTGTGTCCAGAGGCACAAGCCCTACAATGGGCTGTGATGCACAGCTGGTGGGAGGCAGTGCAACCGAGTTTGTTTTGGTGGTGGAGCTGGCATCTACAGCTTATGCCTTGGCAGTGGAAGGAGTACCTGACTGGAGGGATGTGGAGACCGCATTGCAGAGGTCTGTGCGGGCTGGGGTTTCAAGTGGATCCCCCACACCCGCTGTGAACGTTGTGGCTTCCAGTTCAGTGCCTATGATTTCCTTCTTCTTTGGAGCAACCAACAACCTTTTTTTTAGAATCAATTTGGACTAGGATTTCTTCACTGTGTGAAGCATTAGTACAGCAGATGAACAGAGTAGCGTGAGACTGTTGGGAGTTTACAATTGGAGACTCAGAAGCATGAGAATTATTATTCATTGGTTATGAAAGATATATATCCTTTGAAGTTTAAAAACAAATTGCTTGAAAATCAAGTTCATGCAGTGAATTTATGTTTAGTAAATTTCCCCCCGTTCATCGCTGGAGTTATAAGTTGAAGTTATATCTAAGTGAAGTCCTAGAGGTATCACCTGAATCCCAACCTTCCTTTTCAAAATTATATTGGCCCTGATTTTGAACTGGGTGGTGCTATGTGACACATTGGCGCCTAGCCTGCCCCCTTTCTGCCTAACCTGGATTTTCAATGCCGGGGTCTTATGTGACCCCGGCATTGAAAATCTGGGTCTTGCCACACAACCCAGAAGCCGCAGGAGCTAACCGGGTAGCACTGATTTTCAATGCTACCTGCTTAGCCCCTGCTCCTTAATGATAGGTAAGGGTTTTCCATGCCTATCTTTAAGGCGCAGAGGGCTAAGCAGGTAGCATTGAAAATTGGTGCTACTCGATTAGCCCTTTCCTCCACTCCCGCTCCATCCCGGAACACCCCTAACATGCCCTCATGCTAACTGCATAGCATCTGAAAGCGTTAGGGACATATCCAGGATTTTTCTAATGGCACTACTTGTGTAGATGCCCTTCAAAAATCAAGGATAAGGCATTTACATGAGTTAGTAGGGAAGTTACCTATGTAAATCCCTTTGAAAATTGAGTCCATTATGGTCCATCTCATAGGAACGTTCCTGCTGATGCCCAACAGGTTTCCTTATCTGGTTGCAACATGCTGACTTTTTAAATATGTCTAATACTCTGGAATCTACTGAGACTGAGACTGCATTACCAGCAACATTCTTAATTTCCTTAGCATTATTGTCAGATCGAGAATGGCTTTTCAAATTATATTTTAAAAAGTGTTCCATTCGCTTTAAAGGATTGTTAGTTTGCATGTTGCCCGCTTCCTACATGGGGCATCCAGAAGAGAGCACATAACCCCAATCCTAAAAGACCAACACTGGCTGCCGATCAACTGCCAGCTCACCTACAAAGTAGTACTAATGACCTTCAAGGCCATCAACAAATTATCCTCCATCTCCATGATGGACCTCCTCCACCCTACCCCTCCGAACAGATCCAGGAGGACCTTCACCATCAACACACTAGTAGTCCCCAAGGAAATAACAAGATGCTCTCAGGCAGCAAAGAACAGAGCCTTTGCACTCTACGCACCTACCCACTGGAATGACCTACCAAACGCTATCCGAGCAATCACTGACCTCACCCAATTCAGGAAGGCACTAAAGCACCATCTATTTGTTCAACACTACTCACACCCCAATGACACAATTCTACCCACCATACCCCCACCCACCTTAAAGTCTCCACCAGCACACCCTGGGCCGGGTGAAGCAAACACCCCCACAGCAGCCCAACCTTTTTGATTAAATAACTGACAATCCTGTACATAGCTCACTGATAAATCTGCACATAGTTACGGAGCAAGTAAGCCACGTTAAAAGCGCAGTGACAAATTGCTCAGTTTGTATATAGTGCACCGAAAAATCTGTACATAGTTACGGAGCAAGCATTTTGCATTAACAGCGCAGTGACTAATTGCTTAGTTTGTATATAGTTACCCCCAGTTCTAAATCCAAGTTGTTACACCTGTTCAATCTAAGTGCAAAGTAGGTCCCCCTGCTTTGCACAAAGAAATGTTCCTTGTAAACTGCACTGATTTTAAATAGTGTGGTATAGAAAAGCTTTTAAATAAATAAATAAATAAATGTATCCTGATCTGACCCATGATACTCAGTGGCGGGGGAAGGATTTCCTCTTGCTTAAGCCTGTGGTGGTCCAGCTGGGGGGGTGTTTCTTCTAAAGTTTCCATGCAAATGCCTTGTGCGTTTACAGTCTCAGAATTATGTTTTTCATGATCCCCTCGCCCCCCCCCCCCCCCCCGTCCCAAGCTGGCAGCCTTTGTGAGTTCTTGCCTTCCCACCTCATTTACGGAGGGGATCCATTAGGCTTGATTACAACAATAGATAGAGGTTTATAGATTAGACTGCCTAATTATGCTTTTTGTGCATGATTTGTTATGTAAATTTCCTGTTCTTGGCTCCCCTGTGTTGTTGGGCTAGAAGGTGGAGTATATGGCTTATATATAAGTCCTTCTATGATGCTATTTTATGCTGCCTTTTTCTTTACAAGTGTTATGCTTGGAAATCTGTGAACATGTTTAAATGTATTAAAAAAAAAGATCTCATGGATCTAGAAAACAAGCATATTCAAGTCAGAGGAAAGGAAGTTAAAGAGTGCAGGTAAGGCGGATGGGCAAAGATAGATCAAATAGTCAAGCCATCATTCTAAGATGCTAACAGTCATATGTAGTGCTGTAAAAACACATATAAGAGAGACTATCTCCATAGAATTTGTGGTAGAAGCAAAGGGAAGGTTGAGGTTCCCAAGAGATGTAATGGGAAAGGGGACAGAAGGAATGGTTTTAGATTCCCTTGTAGTCTAACAACCAAGCTAAAGAGAGATTTCTTTAAGAGGAAAAGCTGCAGCTCCCACTAAAAATTGGAAAGAGCAGCTATCTGTTCCTATCCTCCCAAAGGGGAAAAATAAGTCAAAGGAAGTGTATCATGGTGGTGGTGGTGAGAGAGGACCAGTAACAGGTATAACCATTACCAACAAAGCACAGTAGGGGACACATGCAATTCCATGCCAAGTGTATTCTGCAGATTTTGATCGTAGAGATGAGGACAGCATCTAAATTCAAAAAGGCATGGGACAAACACAGAGGATCTCTAAAGGAAAAAAGGGAACTGTTATAATGGTTGATATGGAAGGGCAGACTAGATAGGTCATGTGATCTTTTTCTGCCGTCAGGTTTTATGTTTCTATATTTCAGATACAGAATTTGATAATTCATCAAGTGAGGGATTTTCAGAATCTTTATATATTGGACATTTTATAGCTGAGAAGGGGTTGGAAAATCTAGTTGTTAGCATGCAAAGTGTTAGTGGTGAGGTATGAAGTTATACATGCAGAGTCAAGAGCACCCCACAGATAGAGAAGGTAGTGGAGAGTGTGAGGTATACCCATGGTCCTTCATCTTCTGGCTCACTATTAACCCTAGTTCCAGCAGCAGAATCCTTCAAGAAAAGAGACATAATTTATCTCATACATCAATAGCACAGGGAAAGAAAAGTCAGGAACACAACCCAAGCAAAACAGAGGCAAGCTTACCAAAACCTACTGAATGGTAATGAGCACAAATGCCTGCAATCTAGGTAACAACATTCATTACCTGGAAGACTTGATGGTGGATATGGATTTGGACATTGTGGCCATTATGGAAACATGGTTTAAAGAGTCCCATGAAGAATGAGATGTTGCCATACCTGAATATAATCTATTTAGGAGGGATAGAGAGGGCAGGAAAGGAGGAAGAGTAGTCCCCTATGTCAGAAGCAATATTAAAGCTGCTGAAATTCAGAGGACTTAGGGAAAAGAAGCACTATGAATTGGTTTAGAAAGGAGTTGGTACTACCATCTATGCTGGTGTAGTCTACAGACCTCAAACACAAATGGAGGAAATAGAAACTTGATCAATGATATTGCAAAAGCAGTAAAAAAGGGTGATGTGGTAATAATGGGGGACTTTAATCTGCCAGATGTGGATTAGAGTATCCCATTTGCGAATATGGAAAAAAGTAGGAAGATTATGGATGCCCTACAAGAAGTGTTGCTCAGGCAACTGATGAAGGAACCCACCGGGGAAGGGTCAATGCTGGATCTGGTGCTCACTAACTGAGACAATGTGTCTAAAGTCCGGGTAATTGCCCACTTGAGCAACAGTGATCACTGCATGGTGTGGTTTGAGGTAGAAGTCAAGGCAGACTCCGATCACATCAAAATCAAAGTCCTAGATTTCAAAAATGCTGACTTCAGTAAAATGGGAAAGTACCTGAAGGAGGAGCTAGCAGGGTGGGAGGAGATAACAGAAGTGGGATAAACTGAAAGAGGCCATAACAAGGGCAACAGATCTATATGTAAGGAAAATACAAAAAAAAAACGAAAGGAAAAGGAAACAGATATGGTTTTGGCTGCAAAAATAAAGGCAAAAATGGAAGCGTTCACAATTTTCTAAGAATCACAAAGAAAAAGAATATGGGAAAGAATACCAGATTAAGCTTAAAGAGGCAAAAATAGACATGAGGATGGCAAAGGCACATGCAGAAGTAAAAATGGCTACATATAGGACGAGAGGTGCCAAGGCCTTTTTCAGATATACTGGGAAAGGATAAAGGTCAGAGGTGAAATTGCAAGACTCAGAGATGTTGAGAACAGATTTGTGAAAAGTGATAAGGGGAAAGCTTCTGTTCCATATTCCCAAAAGAACATCCTGTTGAAGAGCCACACGTGGCTGACAAAGGTAACAAGGGGGGATGGAATAAATGTAACGCCATTCAGAGAAGAAGACGTTTGTGAACAGCTTGCAAAACTGAAAGTGGACAAGGCCATGAGACCAGATCAGATACATCCTAGGATACTGAAGGCGCTCAGGGAAGTTTTGGCAGGACCCTTAAAAGATGTGTTTAATAGATTTCTAGACACTGGGAAGGTGCTGTAGAATTGGCAAGAACTGATGGGTCTCTTCACAAATGTGTCCACAGGGAAGAGGTGGAAAACTCAGTGGTGGGAAAAGTAATGGAGACACTGTTGAAAGAAAGGATGGTGTGTTTTTTCTAGAAGCCGATGAGTTGTGAGAACTGAGGCAACATGGATTTATCAAGGGAAGATTGTGCCAAACAAATCTGATTTCTTTAACTGGGTGACCAGAAAACTAGATTGAGGATATGCAATGGATGTGGTTTACTTAGATTTCAGCAAAACCTTTGCTACTGTTCCTCATAGGAGGCTTGAGAATAAACTGAGCAGCCTGGGGATTGATCCCAAGGTGATGAACTGGATCAAGAATTAGTTGACTGACAGACTATAGAGGGTAGTAGTGAATGGACCTCACTCTGAAGAAAGAAGGGTGAGTAGTAGAGTGCCTTGAGGATCAGTCCTGGGACCCCTACTGTTCAATGACTTTGTGGGTGATATTGCGGAAGGGTTAAAAGGAAAAGTTGCCTTTTTGCAGATGATATGAAGATAAGCAACAGAGTGGACACTTCAGTGGGAGTAGACAACATAAGAAAAGATCTACAAAAATTAGAAAAATAGTCAAATGCTTGGTAATTGAGATTTAATGCAAAAAAGTACAGAAATATGCACTTGGGATACAGAAACCCATAGGAACTGTACATGATTGGGGATGAGAGGCTGGTGTATATGGACCAAGAGAGGGACCTCAGTGTTATAATATCTGAGGCTGTCAAGGTGGCGAAACAATGTGATAAGGTGGCGGCCAAATCTAGAAGGATGTTAGGCTGTAAGAAGAGAGAAATAACCGTCAGGAAGAAGGAGGTATTAGTGTCCCTATATAGATTGTTGGTGAGGCCTCACTTCAAATATTGTGTACAGTTTTGGAGACCGTAACGTACAAAGGACATAAAAAGACTTGAAATGGTTCAGAGGAAGGTGACCAAGATGTGTTTTTGGGGTCTGCACTAGAAGGAATATAAGAAAAGACTTGAAGACCTAAATATGTATATACTAGAGGAAAGGAGAGATAGGGGGGCTATGATACAGACATTTAAATATTTAAAGGGTATTAATGAACAAACAAACCTTTTTCAAAGACAAGGAAGCTATAGAACTAAAGGTCATGAAATGAAGCTTCAAGGAGGTAAATTTAAAAGCAATGTAAGGAAATACTTTTGCAGGGAAAGAGTGGTGGATGCCTGGAATGCCCTCCTGAAAGAGGCGGTGGGAGCAAAATAATAACAGAATTCAAAAAGGCATGGCCCAGACACAGAAGATCACTACACAGCAAAAGGATGGGATCAAAACATAAATAACTTCTAAATGGATGGGATAAACATATATAACTTCTAAATGGAGGGGGTAACCTGCTTGGAGCAGCCCATACAGCTCTACATTTTTGATACCTGACTGGGCAGACTAGATAGACCATGCTGGTCTTTATCTGCCATCACTTACTATGTTACTATGAAAGACAGAGAAAGTCCACTAGAACATCAGAGATATGGAGGCATTTTAAGATGCCTGAGAATAAGCATTGTGCAGAATGCATGTACTTGTCAGAAGGTTGTCAGTAAATGAAAGCTAATGGGCCATCTTTCCAATGGTGGCTTTCTGCATCAAATGCAGAAGCAGCACCTTTGCAGACATATTCAAGGGAGGATATTGATACTAGGTGAAATCATTGTTATGTGCACTAAATTTTCTAAAGGGCGCTAATGAAGAAAATGTGTGCTGATGAATTCACATCGCTCGTTCTCTGTGGGGATCTAGTTTTTTGTTTTCCCAGTAGGGGGTGTATTGATCTTCTAGGGCCTGTGTTGCTCTCATAGTGGTGGAAACTAGAAAGTTTAGTGCACATGTGCCTAAGGTATCCATATATGTATCCCAGATTTAAAAAAAAATACCTATATGTCAATGCTGCTGTCAACTGCACAAGTGTTTTAAATATCAGCCCCAAGTATTTTGCAATAAACAAAGAATGCTAAAAACCACCTGGAATACGGGTCCCTCAATGTTTACACTGCTAAAGAAAAAGTGATAGGGAGTATGCAGTATCCTTTAATTCCTATTTCATTTAATTTGCAGAAAAAATAATTGTTTCTTTGTTTTCAATTTGTTATGCGAGCAGGATTTGAAAGGTATCACATTATGCATAGCAGTGAATTAGGCGAAGTGTATTTTCTAATCAAATATAGAGTCCTCTACTTAATCTGTAAATATTCTACTTTATAAGCAATTTAGAAGTAATTTATAATCCGATTAAAGGAGTCTGCTTTATTTATGTTTTTTTTTTTATTTTAAATTTATGACGCTCACATTGATTATTCTATTTGGTCAGTAACAGCGCTGGAATTATTTCACACCATAAAACATTAACCATCTTGAACAGTGCGATATTATTAACTATACATGTGCCAGAATGATTCATTGTTATTTAGCAAAACACAGCTATTCAGTGAAATCAGGCTTCATCCTGTGTAACTATTTATTAATAGTAGTAGTATTATTAAATGGTTTGTTCGTTGATAGAATGCACTGTTAATGATTAATAATGAATAATTACATTAGCATGAAGAACAGATTTTTGTCAAACCTGGTTAAGTCCGTATTCATGGAATGGTGAATGCAGAGTGTAGCCTCCATGTCGAGTTGGTGGAGACCAAAAAATAGTAACAGAATTCAAGAAGGTATAGGATAAAAATAGGGGGAGGCTTAGTTGTAAAAAATAGAACAAAACCCATAGAACAAATGGGGTATTTTAGGGACAAGTGCTCATTTCAAATGACAAGGGAGGTGTTTTCCATGTCATTTCATGTTGTTTTTAACCTGAAATAATAGGAACAAGCCTGAAATTTCATTTTTCCCAAATCATCAGTTTGAAAAATAGGGCACACTATTGATATTGTCCCAAAAATGAAAAAAACATGAAAAGTCTTATAAACTATAAGAGGAACTAAACAAATTAACATGTTTTGGCCTGCACAACTGGGACAGTGGTTCCCACACCTGTCCTGGGTACTCCCTAGCCTGTTGAGTTTTCAGGCTATCCACAATGAATATGTAGGAAGTAGATTTACATAGAATTGTCGGGCATACCAGAATTTGGTCCCATGACCTCAGGGAGCAAATGCCGTAATTGTGTGGCTAGAGCCATAGCAACTAGAGAGAGTGAGCTAATGTCTTGATAGTAAGACCACAAGCTATAGAAAGTGAGGTCCTCTCACCCCTCAGAGAAGCCCATTGTCCAGCAAGAGGTGTATCTTATGAGCCACTGTATATAAGGAAATCCCATGCTGCTTAAACACTTCGTAGTGGGCCTTACCTGTGTTTACAATCACCCAGCTCCTCTTCACTGTTAAGTGGAGAGTTCTCTTCTACTGTTCTTGCTGCCAAGCCCTACAGCTCCTGATCTGCATCCTGTCCCTTCTCCAGTCCTTCCACGATCACAACTGGTCAAGTTCAGATCCATGTTTGGTTCTGTTTTAGTTCTGCCGCTACTGCTTCTCCTGATTCATGATCCTGACTATATCCTGTGCTGCACCATCCTGGCCAGACATGGGGTGATTGCTGAAGTGGCAATAGGAGAGAGAGATATGCAGTGATGACTGGAGGGAATGAAAGAAAGAGACACTGGTTGATGGCTAGGAGGACTAAGAGAGAGATAGAGACACTGGTGGCTGGGAGATTAAGTAAGAGAGAGAGAAAGACACTGTTTGATGGATGGAAGGACAAGAGAAAAAGAGAGAGAGGGTGTGTGAGGTTGATGGCTGGGGGTGAGGCTAAGAGAAAAAGACAATCTGAGTGAAAACAGGGTTCAGAGGCTATGAGAGGGTTTTTTTTTCTTCACAGAGTACTGAGTCATGGTGATATGTGAATCAGAAAAGGAAGTTGCCTCAGGTGCAGCTATAAAGGGTAACCAATATGCTGCTGACAATGTACTCATTGGGGTTGGTGGGAGGGTGAAGGAGGAAAAGAGTTGCTGCTCTCTGTTGACACTGTGTCTAATTTATTAAGAATTAAAAAATGGGAAAACAGTAAATTAGGCCTTTAAAAGAGGAGTCGTGATACACCTATTGGGGGATGGAGTAGGGGCACTGTGGCCGAGGTCTCGGGACCTGCTCCTAATTATTAAGCTGGCTCCTATATTCAAAGAAAGCATGTCAAGGCCTGGCTTAATGAATCCTATGAATGGGGCATTGCCATAGCAGGCTATAGTCTCTTTGGGAGAGATAGAGATGGCCAAAAAGATGGAAAGAGTTGTCATATATATGAAAACCAGCATTAAAATGATTGCAATGCATGGGGCTTATGAAACTGAAGAAGCAATATGGATCATCTTGAAAAAATAAGATAGAGATTCTATCCACACAGGTTTTATCTATGGTCACTAGTTTGATTAGAAAAACTTGACAAAGACCTGATCATGAATATTCAAAAGTTGGAAATGAAAGCGGAGGTGATGTTGCTGGGAGATTTCAAACTGCAGATGTGGATTGGATGTTCCCTCTGCAGAATTAGAAAGAAGTAGGATGTTCGTCTGGCCCAGTAATACATGAAGAAAAAAAATCTCTCATAGCCTCTGAACTCTGCTTTCACTCAGACTGTCTCTTTCTCTTAACCTCACCCCCAGCCATCACCCACTCTCTCTCACTCACACACACAGCCCCAGCCATCACCCAGTCTCTCTTTCTCTATCTCTCTCTTGGTCTTCTATCCATCACACAGTGTCTTTCTCTCTCTCCTGGATGCTTTTCAGGGTCCTCTGCTCAGAAAAATGGTGAAGGAACTCACAAGGGAAGGAGAGACAGTAGATCTAATACACACAAATGGAGAAAGTGTGTCTAATTTTCATGGTTTGAGATAAAAGCCAAGGCAGAGTTCAGTCACATCAAATGCAAAGTGCAAGATTTCAAAAAGGTTGACTTTAGTAAAATGGGTAAGTAAAGTAAGAGCTGTCAGGATGGTAAGAGATAAGGGAAGTGGAAAGGCGATGTAAGGAAAGCAAATGAAAGCAAGAGGAAAAGGAAACTGATATGACTCTCCAAGAAATGGCTAATAAAATAAAGGCAATAAAAGCTAGCATTCACAAAATATAGAAGAACACATAAGGAGGAACACAACAAAATATCAGATAAAACCCCTAGATAAAAATAAAGCAATAACAATGGCAAAAAATGACAAAAACATTGGTAGAATTAAAAATAGCTAAAAATGTAGAGGGGTGACAAGATTTTTTCAGGTATATCAAAGAGAATATGGAATTGTAAGACCAAAATATGCTGAAGACCCCTATGATGAGAATGAGGAAAAAGTAGGAATACTAAAAAACTACTATTGTTCCATATTTGCAGAAGAAAATCTTGGAGAAGGACTACAATCAGCTGACAAATGCATATATTGGAATGGAGTAGATATTACACTGTTTGTGGAGGAAACTGTTTATCAACAATTCAAAAAACTGAAGGTAGATAAAGTCATAGGTCCAGATGGGTAACATCACAGGATACTGAGGGAGCTCAGAGAGATTCTTGTGCTTCTCTTAAGGATGAGTCTAATATATCCTTAGAGAAAGAAGAGGTTTCATTGGATTTGAGAAGGGTGCGTATAGTCACTCTTCACAAAAGTAGTAACAGAGAATTGGTGGGAAACTATAGGCCAGTAATTCTTACTTCAATGGTTGGAAAAGTAATGGAGATATGGCTGAAGGAAAGGATAGTGAACTTTCTAGAATTTAATAGATTTCAAGATTCAAGGCAACATGATTTTATCAAAGGCAGATTGTGCCAAAGAATCAGTTTTATATCTTGGACTGGGTGACCAAAGAACTAGATCCAGACATGCACTAGACATGGTCTATTTGGATTTCAGCAACGCCTTTGATACTGTTCCTCAGAGGAGGCACATCAGCAAATTGAACAGCCGGAAGTTACAGTAGATCTCAAAGTGATGAATTGTACTGGAAATTGGTTGATGGACAGATGACGGAGGGATGGGGGGAATTGTAGATAGAATTCACTTGGAAGACAGAAAGTTAAGCAGTAGAGTTGCCTACAGGATTAGTATTGGGACTACTTTGTTCAATATCTTTGTGAGTGACATTGCCGAAGGGCTGTAAGGGAAAGTTAAGCTTTTTTGCAAATGATTTGCAACAGGGTGGACACCCAAGAGAGAATTGAGACTATGAGAAATAATCAGCAACAATTAGAATAATTTTCTAATGCTTGGCAGTTAATGACAGTTATGATTTAATGAGACAAAGTGTGAAATGATGCACTTGGGGTGCAGAAATCCATAGGAGCAGTATGTGATAGGGGGTGAAAGGCTGACATGCATGGACAGGACAAAGGCCTCAGGTGACGGTTTCTGAGGATCTTACAATGTTCAAACAGCTTATTGATGTACCAATCCATGGGTATAGATGTGGTCATTGTCAAAGTGCATGCGGGCATGAGTAGGCTATGTCTGCTTTGATTTCTGTAGGCTCTATGCTATACCTGTCTGACAAGATGTGTTTGGTGAGTGTGGGAGAGGGACATGTTGTTCAGTCTGTATGCTGCAATAGCTTGCTATGTTGCTGGTGCATCTGTCATTCATATTTTACACATGGAATCTGTCCATTTGAAAGGACAACCCATGATACAGGCACAAACACATCGCATACCATGGCGGTACTAGCAGAATGGCCAGGGTCCCCAATACCTGGTGTGTGTTTGTGGGGTAGTCACGGCCTAACCTCATATCTCACAGACCCACATAGTCCATGTAGATTCACATGTGGCTCAGCTGGTTGTTACTGGTTGGGGTCTCATTTATGGAGGGGTTCCTGGACAGCTTAGGGTTGTCATCTGGCAGGTGAAGGGAGTGATCGGGCATTTTTCCTCTGACATAGTCTGTTATCCTATTGTGTTGTATTGCTTCCTCAGTGGCATTTTCCTCCCCCACATGCACATTTACACTCAATATGTGCAGGTGAGAGGCATCCTAATCCCAGGCCCAACCCATCCACTCAGTTAATTGGGTGCAATGGTCCAACGGTCATGGTGGGCAGCATGCCAGCCGATCCCTCCCTCCCTGCCATCGTGGCACACCCATCTCTTCAGTGCTGCAAGAGGCCTCCTTGATGCTGCCCACCTGCAGCTGTGCACACTTTGCTGCTCCTGCCCCCCCCCCCCACGGGGGATGTGGGCACGCATGCTGCTAAGTCAGACCTCGGTGGGGAGGGATCACCATGTGCTACGCTGTCCCTGCAGCTGACATGCTCACATGCTGACAATGGCAAATGTGGTGTTGCACCAGACACACGGGGTTGGGACAAAGCTTTTTTCTGCTGCAGGCCGCAGCTGCTGCGACCATCACAACTACCCCCACAGCATGCTGATATGGCAGCATTATAGCAGTGGGGGTTGCACATTGCCTTTTCACCAGCAGCAGCATGTCTGCCACTGTCACTGTGGAGTCATGATGGCCATCACAGATGTGCACCCTAGGCAGCAGCCTGGTCAGCCTTGCGGACCAGCCACTCCCACAGCATCACCCATGTGACACCTCCTTTGCCAAATTTGTACCATCTAATGCAGTCAAAACAGACCCTCAATCGGAACAGATAAGCAAATCCAAAATAAAAAGTCCGAAAGGTAAAGTGATTCCCAGAGAATTCGCAGAAATCCTTAACAAGTTTTTTTGTCGGAGTATGTCAGCCCAGTGCCAGGAACTAGTCCCAAGGCACCACCGTGACTGCTCCTTTTATTAGAGAATTATACTTTTAGATAAAGTTAAAAGTCCAGCAGCTAAGCTAAGTTTGGACTTTTTAACTTTATCTAAAAGTATAATTCTCTAATAAAAGGAGCGGTCACGGTGGTGCCTTGGGACTAGTTCCTGGCACTGGGCTGACATACTCCGACAAAAAAACTTGTTAAGGATTTCTGCGAATTCTCTGGGAATCACTTTACCTTTCGGACTTTTTATTTTTTATTTTTTTTTTAAATTTTTTATTTATGAAATTTTATAATATAATCAAGAAAGAAAACATAGTTCTTTCCTGCGGAAACAGGTTGACAAAAAGAAAACAGAACAAATATCAAAATAGAAATTATACACGGCTGTACTACAAGTCCATGCCCAATAAAGAAAATATACATAAAATGCCAACCCCACTAGCCCACCATACAAGGGGAACTCTTATTAACATTAAACTATACCAAATGCGTAAGAAACAAGGCAGCAGTCAAATTCAGAACAATTCATATTGTGAGCTAAGGAGGATCACTTATAGAGTCTGGCCGCTTAGCACTAATGAAGGCTACCAGCTGAGAGGGCTCATAGAAAATATAGGAAACCGCCTGGTATCTCACCAGGCATTTACAAGGGTGCTTAAGAAAGAAAAGCCCTCCCAGCTGTAAAACTCCAGAACGAAGCAGGAGAAACTCCCTGCGTCTTTTTTGGGTGTCACGAGCCAAGTCAGGGTACATACGGACAGCCATACCCCTGAAGGGAAGCTTCCTTTTCCTAAAAAATAACCTCAACATCCACTCTTTATCTGACAATAGAGCAAATGTAATAAGTAAAGTGGAAGACTCCTGAGAGTTAATCCCAGAATTCTCTATCAGATCCGTGATATTCAAACCTTCCCCTTGACCCAAGCCAATCCCTAGGTCCCCACCAGTTATTCTCTTCCCCTTAGGGAGGTAATAGATCTTAACCAAAGGGGGCATTAAATCAGGAGATACCCCCAGTATTTCACGTAGATAATCCTGAAACATATCTCTTGGAGAAACAGAAGGAACCCTGGGAAAATTTACAATACGCAAATTATGTGCCCGAGAAAGATTATCCAAATGTTCCATTCTATATTGTACTGACAGAAAATTCTTCTTAAAGACATCAACTTGATCCTGCACATTAACAACTCTATTTTGTAAGCCCCCCACAGTCACAGTAACTTCTGAAAGTCTCCTTTCTAAGTCCGTAACAGAGGTCGTCACAGATTTCACCTGAGAAGCCAAAGAGGAAAACTGAGGGAGTAAAGCTTCACCCAAAGAGGCTATAGCGTTCCATATTGTTTCTAAAGTAAAGTCAGTAGGACGATGTAATGTAAAAGTCAACCCTGAGTCGGGATGCAAACCTTCAGCCTCCATAGGCACCAGCAGGTCGACTCGTCCCGCAGAGACAGCTGTTCCCTCTGCCGAGGCACCTCCGATTCTCGCCGAGATTGGTAAGGAAACACTCACGCCACCAGATTGCTGATCGCGCTCCACCAGCCCTCCCTCTCCTGGCCCTCGTGAAGATTCACCGTCTCCTGTCGTCGCAGAAGAGAGCACTTCCAGGAAGCCTTCCGGCAATAGGGAGCTGCGTGGGACCTTCGGCGCAGGACTCAACACGGGGGAGAAGGATATCGCCGAAGCAGACGCCGAACCACCCGATTCCGGCGAAACCGCAGCTCGGCACTCTCCACCCGCTTTAACTGAATTCGGAGCGGAACGCTGTAAGTAAGCGTCGATAGGGCCAGTTACTGCAGTAACAGGCGTCGAGGCACCCAGGGGCAGTGAGGGCAACGGCCCCGTTTTGCCTTTACGTTTCCTGCCCATAGAAGAAAAACGTCCTCACACCGCTAAGACTGCTGCCGCCATCTTGAAAGGGCCCCCCCATTTCATTTATTTTCAACTCAAACTCGGACTTTTTATTTTAAATTTGTACCATCAACATAGTGTCCTTTCTTAATAGGGCACTATGGTTTTGCTGCTAATGGAGCACTACCATCACTTTCATGGGATCCTCTCTGTGTGGAGCACATTGCAGATATTTAAATAGGTTCTCTCCCCTCAAAAATACTCCTTTCCGTGAAGTTTCAGATGGCATTAGAGTTTCTAGTGCTGAGGCCTCTAATGTGCAATTGAGCAACCTAGTGGTATGGGAACACATGCTGTCACCGCCCAATCTCTGCCTCATTAACACCCACTCTCCACATCCTTTCCCCTCACTGCTGTGGGCCCCTCTAATGCTCATTAAGGCAGCATTAACCACTCACGGGTACTGATAGCATGAATTAACAGCACTTGCTCCCTTACCACCCTTTAGTAAACATACCCCTTTGTTAAAGAGTGGAGGTCATGGGGCTGCTTAAACCTCCACCAATATTACTAGATACATTACCCACCCTATGTAGCCTTGATGCACTTCCCCAACTAGCAGCACCAAATTTGCTTTAGTTCTTTTCAATCACCCAGACCACAATCCTGCCATTACAGCATTAACCTAACATCCCCCTGGATCACTGCAGACATCACAACCTCTACTCCATTATTCTCCTGAATCCCTCTGTGTCATCTTTCTCACTGGTAGGAGGAAAGGCTCTGAATTCAACTTCCTACCTAAAAGCCTACATTTAGCCTACAGAAACACCATACCACACTTTCTTATGTCATTGGTACCGACATATACCAATACAGCACACTCCTCCCCAGCACTATCTAAGAACTTGTCTAGATGGTGCGTGAGGTCCTCTGCCTTCACACCAGGCAGGCATGTTACCAGGCAATCCTCATGTCCACCAGCCACCCAGCTGTCTACATGCCTAATGATCGAAACACCAACTATAACGGCTGTCCTAACCTTTCCCTCATGGGTACATGGCCCTGGAGAAACCACCTCGATGCGGAGGGTTTTACATCACCTGGAGGACAGGTCCTAGCTACAGGATCACATCCTGCCACACCGGGGTGATGCTCTCCTGTCACGTGACCTCTCTCCTCTATGGCAACAGGGATGCTGCCAGACTGGAGGTGGGACTTCAGTACTATATCCCTGTAGGTCTCATCTATGTACCTTTCTGTCTTCTTTATATCCACCAAGTCTACTACTCTAGCCTCCAGATATTGTACTCGTTCCCTGAGAACAAAGAGCTCCTTGCACCTAGTGCACACATAAGACCCCTCATCAACTGGGAGAAAAACATGCATGTGACACTCAATGCAAAAGACTGGAAAGCTCCCATCTCCCTGCTGGACTGCTGTCTGCATCTTAGTTTTAAGTTGTGTTTAGATATTAAAGTTCTTTACTTACTAAGGGTTACTGGGGATACTTATACTAATAAAACTATACCTAATATGTTTAATGTACTTTGTTCACCTGAAGCTTAATTAATCTTATGTCCTTAATGTATGCCTAATGAGGATGAACAGCTGCACCTGAGAGTGAATATGGTGCCTCCTTTCCTTTAAGAGGTTTAAGCACCTATAAAGCTATGATTTTCTGAGGGGTGGGTGGGTGTTGGGGAGGGAGAGAGGGAAAGAAGACTTATTAAAAGCTGGCTTCTACACAGTACCTTGTCCTGTGCTTCTAAGATAATCTGAGACCAATTTTCCTGGTGATTCACACAGCCCTTGCTTGGATAGAGGGAGTCTTGGGTTCTAAATTTAACCAGAAAGCTCTCTTCTGTGTTTTAAATATAAACTGAAAGCTCTTTGCTGCTGCTAGTCCCTGACTGAGTATTCAATTTAAACTAGAATGCACTCACAATGTCCACTTCCACATATACGCCGACGATATAATGCTCTACGCCCCAATTACAACCACAGACCCGACAAACGACCAGCTGTCAACCTGCTTCACTGACGTATCCAACTGGCTACAAGAGAACAACTTATCCATTAACATAAAGAAGACCGAGGCTCTTATAGTGACAAAGGACCCAGACTTCAAACCACCCACTCACATCACCATGGGAACCACGCAAATCCAAATCCAACCACACATACGATATCTCGGCATTATCATTGACCAAGCCCTAACCCTTAAGCAGCAAATCAACAAGACCACTCAAACAGTATTCCACAAGGCAAAAACGGTACAACGTCTCCGACCTCTCCTCGAACCGCAGGACTTCAGGACAGTAATGCAAGCTCTGACACTCCCTCATCTAGACTACTGCAACATAATCTACCATGGCCTACCTGCCACACAAACCAATCCTCTCCGAATTGCCCTAAACACCACGGTGAGAATAATTCGCAATGCAAAGAAAAGGGACCACATCACCCCAATTCTGAGGGACCTCCATATTCTCCCCATCGAAGCAAGAATCAAATACAAAGCTCTTCTACTCACCCACAAAACCATCCACCAAACACAAGGCACCCCACTCTGCTCCCTACTACCTCGACCAACCCACAGCTGAACGACCAGACAATCCTCCAACAGCTCCATTGCAGTCCCCCACAAAAGGACCAAGGCAACACAACGGACCTGCAACAGAGCCTTTGAACTCTATGCCCCATCCCTCTGGAACTCTCTACCAAACCACATCAGGAACAACGGTGATCTCCCATCATTCAAAAAACAGCTAAAAACCTTCCTATTCCAAGAACATCTCTGAATAGGAACCCCCCTATTTTTCTCAAAAGCTCCAGACCAGTAACTATGCTACCCTGTCAGTCTCTATGTCCATCCCAAAATCATCAATGTTGAACCACCGGTGATGGGCCCCCCCCCACCATTGATTCCCCCCCCCCCTTTGTTATATGTCCCACTGCTTTGACCCGGTGAAAAACGGGATATAAATACAGTTAAATAAATAAATAAATAGAAGCTCTCTGCTGGGCTTTAAACTTAAACTAAAAGCTACCTGTTGAGTTTTTAATTTAACTAAAGGTATTTTGCTGATACTAGGCCCTGACTGATTTAACAAATAGTATAAATCACTTAGAAAAACATATAAAAAAATGTTTCATCAGATAGAAAATGCAATCTATTTAGACTCCTGAAAATGTCATAAAAGATGTAGGAATTTTAGAATGTTAGTTTATCAAACTAACTAATCAAACTGAAACTATAAAAACAGTTCAGAATTATGAACAATTCTGTACTCCACAGATAAAATTAAGTCCACTCACATAAAAATAGATAACAAAAAATGTACATAGGAATGGACTACCAGAAAGAGAGGGGAGGGATTTTACTAGATGATTGCTTGGAGAAGATTATAGCATTGTTTCATTTGCCTTCTATTCTGAACACACAAGAAACATAGGACAGACAATGTATACCGGAATCAGTTTATAAGAGCAGCATAAGCAAAGGAAAACTGAGCCTGCAACACTGATAGAGAATGTTTGTCATAAATGTATAATTGTGAGACTATAGGAATCATAAGAACCATGACCATGCTCCTAATGTACAGTTTCATAGGAACATAGTTCCCTTTTCAGGGATGATTTTCTAAAACCAATGCCATAATTATTCTGTTTTCCAGCAAGCTTAAATAAATCTTAAATAATAATGTGCATGTATTTCATGACTGAGATCCTGCAAAGAAGATAGGAAAGAAATTGGTTGAAAAGCATGATTTAGTTTTAAGTAGTGACTTGGATCCTTTTTACATCTGTATGCGGTGGGAAGAAGGGGCCGACAGCTTCCCACTACTCTCTGGACCTCCTGTTCCATCAGAATCAGCCTTTTGTTTTAGCTATGAGGCCATATGTCTTCTTTCATAGCTACCATGGGAGGGGATGTTCCTCTTATTTTCTATCACTCTTCCAATTCAGCACAGCTATTACAGTGATAGTTCTAGGCTGGGAACCACAAATTATCAGGTTGCTCTGGAATCCAACTTGCAAAGACCCTGTGTCTGACCACTATGGATTATGTTTACTAAACTGGGCTAACAGTTAACCCAGGCTATCTGCAGCTAGGTCCCATTGAATATGGAACCTAGTTGCAGATAGCCTGGGTTAGCCCTTATCCCAGTTTAGTAAACATACTCCTATGTGTTGCTCTTGTGCAATGACTTGTGTTCTTTCTGCTCACCTTCCAGCACAGGAAATGGAGGGCCTGGGTCAGTAACTGAACACAAGTTCATCCATTGCAACACACAGCACTGCCACTCAACTACTGGACTGCCCCTACATAGCTAATATTTCTGTACATTTGCCTTAAATAGCTTCAACATCTTCAATGGTCAAAGTATTAAAGGGCCCGATATTCGAAAGGCATTTATTTTATTTACATTCTCTTATATACCGCGCTATTCTGCATCAGTGCGGTTTACATTGAACAAACTGAAATTACATTGAACAGGGCATTATAACTTGGAGATAACTATTTTACAGGGAACATTTATATGGTTTATAGCCAACTAAACCATGTAAATGTCTTTAATGGGGATATTCGATGACACCTACATGATTGGTGCCATTAAATATCCCCAACTATGTCCTCTACATGTCTTAATGCTATTTGGTTAGCATTGGGGCTTGTTGGGGATGTTCTAGAGCAGAGTGGAGATGGTGACTGCTGTTAACCATGTAGCGGTGATATTGGACCGCTACACGGTTAGTGGTCAGTGGCTTAAACTAGGCCAGCTTTTGACTCGCTTAGTTCTAGCCGTGGACCACTAACCGTGTAGTGGTCCAATATCGCCACTACATGGTTAGTCCCTGCGGCATTGACCCCTTGGTGCACAATCCGGATATTCAATGCTATCAGCGTGGCATTGAATATCCGGGATTAAGGGTGAGTGGCCAGGGCCATGTGCTATAGCGGCGAATAGCCTGCCCAGAAGAAAATTGGGCCTGAAGTTCTTTAATTCATCTTAGCAGGTGAGCTATATTCAGATACAGATCATATGTTCCTGTGTCTAGACGTCTTAGAATCTAAGCACCTGATATTCCAAAACAGTTATATGGCTTACAGACCTGCAAACCGTGTAACTGCCTCTAAAATGGTTAGCGCTGCTGAATATTCCCAGATACCGAAGCTATGTGCCCCGATGCTACACAGTTAGCAGTGGGGCGTTACCCAGGGATAACTGGTCAGCAGCAATATTCAGCCACTGCCTGGTTACCCCTCAGCAGGGAAAGTTAGGCACAGCAAAAGCTGTCATAACGTTTGCCGCTGAAGCTAACCAAGCAGCGGTTTAATATCGCCACTGCCTGATTAACCTTCACACCATGCGGCACTGTGCGGCAGACCCGAATATTCAATGCCAGTTGGTGGTTATGGCCCCGGCATTGAATATCTGAGTTAACTCCTCAGCGGTGATGGCTAAGATCTGTACTCTTGCTAGCTACTGCCGCGGAATATCAGGTCCTAAGTTTGTACCTGAAGCAACAGAGTGTTAAGTGACTTACCCAAAGCTACAAAGAGCATCAGGGAGATTTGAGTGCTGGTTTCTGCCTGCTGTTTGGACCACAAAGCTGTTTTCCATTCCACAGAAATGAATAGGTATTTGATACATCTGTGAGTTCTGTTTGAGATTGAATGCCAATGTTAAATTTATGCATATATACAGTATGAATTATGTATCATTATGATTGCAAATCATGATGTAAAAATGGGGGAATGGATTCCAAAGTAATCAAGATCATGTCAAAAACATATAGAATAGATTTAGCAGTTCAGTGACAAGAGCTGCCAAGAGGAGGGCCTGGGTTCGACTTCTAGGCCAAACTTCAGCTCTCAAGACTGGATAAAGATGGGGATGATGCAGAGAGAGCATTCATAGCTATTTGGGGCAAGGAGTCTCTGATTGAGGGTTCATAGCAGCTGCAATCTATGGTTGCTGGTCAAAGACTATCACTGTGAAAGCTGGGCAGAGCTGGGAGAAGGGTAAAAATGGAAGAAGATAGAAGTCAAGAGGAACAGATAATCACCACTGCCTGGTTAGCTAAAACGGCAACCAGGCACGACAGACATTCAATGCTGATGGTCAGATATTACCCCAACATTGAATAACCTGTCTTAATTTAAAGAAGGAATGGCCATTCGCTTTAAGTATGCTGCCACCATGGATGAATACCGTTCTCTACATTCTTGGTAGACTGCTATGGACAATCTCTGACTGGAAAGGCAGTATAAAGATGTATTTATTTATTTAAGCGGATTTCTATACCACTTTATCCTAAAATCAAAGCGGTTTACAGTATAACTATAAAGGATATGTACAACACAGGGTAAGGGGACATGCAAGGGACTATTGCAATATAGCTTTGAAGAGAGCAGACATGTGGTGAGTATTGCAATATAACTACATGCAAATGCATTATCTGCAAAGTGAACTATTTACAGAACGTTTGTTGCGAATACAACTCATAGGTAAACATATGGGTGAGGTATAGCTAGAAATTGTTAATAATGATTGGATGGGGTGGGAAGTACATGAGGGAGATTGTAAGGAAGGTGGGGCAGTGGGAAGGGGAGCAATTAGTGCCATTGGCCTGAGGTCAGTGGAAGTTTGACATTATGTAATGTCTCCAAAGTGTTCAATAAAGAGGGTCATTTTCAGCGTCTTCCGAAAGACCTTGATATCCACGGTGGCGCTTACGTAGTCTGGGAGGGAGCTCCATATGGTGGGGGCAGCAAAGGAGATTGCTCTTCTGGATGTAGCTTTACTAGCTTTGGTGTAGGCACTGGGGGTTGTGAATGTATCCGTGATGCGACACCTCCAGGGTCTGGTACCAGTGTCGTTGTTGATGAGGGACTTTAGAACATTAACAGGCATGTCTTGTTTGATTTTGAAGATATTCAGAAGCATTTTGTGCTTGATGTGGAAGGTAATGGGGAGCCTGTTCTGAGGATCCTCTTATCATCCAAGTGGCAGTATTTTATGCCATTTGTAGGGGGTTGTAAATAAATAAATATTGTTGAATCTAGTGAAGGATGGAGTCCATCTAGCTTGTTGGGGATTTAATCTCTGAGCAGATAGTATGTATTTTAGGGGCCCTTTTACTAAACACTGCTAACCGGTTAACAACCTTTTTAGTGTGCAATTATTGACAGTGGTGAATGCTAGCACATAGACATGCCAACAACCGTCCTAAAAAGTGTTCCTAAATTGGCAATAATGCACTATTGCAGATAGTGGGTGGGTTGGGGTGGAGTGTGGTCATGGAGAGTGCATTGCAGTTAGCATGGGCATCATTAGCAAGCACTCACTATCAATGTGGTATTTAGCACCACATTGAACATCTCTGGGTATTGTTAGGTGCATCTGCATTAATTGTGCCACACATTAGCATAGTTATTCATGTGTTAACTGCTGAGAACATACTGGTCACATCTCCAATAGTTACCTTAGAGGCTGTGCCCTTACTGTGCATTAAAAACACTCATTAAGTGCACATCCTTAACAGGATTAGGAAAAGGGCTCCTTAGATTTTTATGGTGAATGTATGCCATAACAGGATGGTGGGAGCCTTCCAGAAGATGTTTCTACTCCTCAATTGCCCATTTAACAGCAAGTAGTTTCCTGTTCCTATGTCATAATTAATCTCTATTATAAAACAATTCTTGTAAAGATATGTACAGGGGTGTAGTTTGTTATTTATTTGGTCTTTTTTGGGGATAGAATTGCCCCTGCCCCCTATTTTAGAAGTTTCTGCTTCCACAAAAAAGGGCATTTGAGGAAGAGGATGGCACAAGACAGGGACTGAAGAGAAGTCTGTCTGGGATTGGCTCCTTTCTAGTGAGGACCATAATTAATTGTCTATAATAATGTATCAAAGCCTAGAAAACATTGCATTGCCTTTGGACTCTGAGACTGGGGCCAATCAATAATTGCAAATATTTCAGTGGGGTCCATCCCTAACCCTTTCTCAGACAATATATACTTCAGGAAGTATACCCTTGTGACCTCAAACAGAAACGTCTCAATCTTAGCATATAAATGATTGTCTCTTAGGGGTATGTTTACTAAAGGGCGCTATTTGCACTGCTGTGACATTATCGCGTGATACGGTACCTTATTGTGCAATAATGGCGCTTTATTGGGCGCAGAGGCACCGTAGCGTGCGATAATAAGTGCGCGCAGCGGCACAAACGAGCGCTGAGAGTGGAGAAAGGCTCCCGGAGGGCGGAGGAAGGCTCCCCAGGGACGGAGAGAGAGGGCCAATGGGTGGAGAGTGGGAGGGGAGAGGCTCCCTGCACACTAACGCTGTGGAAACCCTCGCGTTAGAGCAGAGTTAAAGGGAAGAGAAACCATTTACGTCAGCAATGTACAGCAAGGCCAGGAAACCTACAAAAAGTGATGTGTGATACATGTGCACGGAACAAAAGGGCAAATAAACATTGAAAATGACCTGAACAAAATGGAAAAAAAAACATAACCAAGCTGGCCAATAGTGATATTAATGGGAAACAGCAAAAAACACTACCAAGAAAGCTAAAAAAAAAGATATTATATTTGGAAGGGTCTATGCTCTGTCCCCATACAAGGTGAATGATCCCACAGGGAAATAGCGCTGATCAGGGTTTTCCCTTGTTATTGGACAGGTTTCCTATGGCGTGCACATGTTCTGCAACAGCAGGGTGGGCATGTCAGAATGGGCAACTGGACAGATGCTGGAAAAGGGGATACAGAGGGCTGTAGGCGGCACATGCTGTGGCGCAGCTGGGCCACAGTGTGGACTAGGGTGATGCCTAGGAGGCCCATAGGAATACTGAAACAGTAGAGCAGCCAGACAGCAACTAATGAGGGCCCAACATGGGAATGAGTGTGTTTCCCACAGTGTCACAGGGGATAGTACCCAGCAGGTATCCCCAAGGACACAGAACATTGGCAGGCGGTGCAGGGGGGAAGCGTGGACATCTATGCAGGCACCCCTACCCCAGAACCCACACCATAGGCAGCCACCTACCTGCACACTGGATGGCCTGAGACTGCGCACCACCAGCACCACCAGCAGAAGGGCATGTCAGCATGGTGGCAGAGGGGTACTGGTGGTGGAGGGGGCAGTGGCTGCTGCCCATGCAAACCGTGGCCTAGCCCTGTTTAGGTGGGTACCATGCATTGCAACAGACAGGCTATGTCTGACAAACAGTCATGGTATCCCCAGGGAATGACCTGTCCCTGTGGCAACCGTGTGGTGCAGTACACACAGCCAGTGTGTTCAGGAGCAGAAGGTCACAGGTTCAAGTCCCAGCTGTGGTTCCTGCCAACCCATACCATGTGCATACCATGGGGGCGGCGCATAGAAATGCAGCACAGGCATCTTTATTAGAGACAGCATGGAACCTGAATGGTGTTTGGCCCTCCATGGCTGTATTTGGGAGACTCTGCTCTAGGTAATGTGCATGTTTATGGTGTCTGTGCTCTGTAGGGTAAAATATAGGCGTTTGAGGCATGTTTATGTTATCTGCAATAAAGGTTCCGTCTTTATTACCACGGTTTAGTAGTGGGTAAAATATGGGGACTGGGTTGGCAGGAATCACAGCTGGGACTTGAATCTCTTTGCTTCTGCTTCTGAACACACTGACTGTGTGTACTGCACCACACTGTTGCCACAGGGACAGGTCATTCCCTGGGGATACCATGACTGTTTGTCAGACAGAGCCTGTCTGTTGCATTGCACGGCACCTACCTAAACAGGGCTAGGCCACGGTCTGCGTAGGCAGCAGCCACTGCCCCCTCCACCACCAGTACCCCTCTGCCACCATGCTGACATGCCCTTCTACTGGTGGTGCTGGTGGTGCGCAGTCTCAGGCCATCCAGTGTGCAGGTAGGCGGCTGCCTATGGTGTGGGTTCTGGGGTAGGGGTGCCTGCACAGATGTCCACGCTTCCCCCCAGCACCGCCTGCCAATGTTCTGTGCCCTTGGGGGTACCTGCTGGGCACTATCCCCTGTGACACTGTGGGAAACACACTCGTGCCCATGTTGGGACCTCATCAGTTTCTGTTTGGCTGCTCTACTGTTTCAGCATGCTTATGGGCCACCTAGGCATCACCCTAGTCCACACTGTGGCCCAGCTGCACCACAGCATGTGCCGCCTGCAGCTCTCTGTTTCCCCTTTTCCAGCATCTGTCCAGTTGCCCGTTCCGACATGCCCACCCTGCTGTTGCGGAACATGTGCACGCCATAGGAAACCTGTCCAATAACAAGGGAAAACCTGATCAGCGCTATTTCACTGTGGGATCATTCACCTTGTATGGGGACAGAGCATAGACCCTTCCAAACTTAATATCTATTTTTGGAGCTTTCTTGGTAGTGTTTTTTGCTGTTTCCCATTAATATCACTATTGGCCAGCTTGATTATGGTTTTTTTTCCATTTTGCTCAGGTCATTTTCAATGTTTATTTGTCCATTTGTTCCGTGCACATGTATGACACTTATGACTTTTTGTAGGTTTCCCTGGTTTTGCTGTACATTGCTGACGGAAATCATTTATTTTCCCTTTAAATCTGCTCTAACTCCAGGGTTTCACAGGCGTTAGTTTTCAGCCCCGGATTCCACAGCGTTAGTGTGCAGGGAGCCTCTCCCCTCCCACTCTTCACCCATTGACCCTCTCTCTCCGCCCCTGGGGAGCCTTCCTCTGCCCTCCGGGAGCCTTTCTCCACCCTCAGCACTCATTTGCGTTGCTGTTCGCGTTATCGCGTGCTAAGGTGCCTCTGCGCCCGATAAAGTGCCATTATTGCACGATAAGGTATCGTATCGCACGATAATGTCGCAGCAGCGCAAATAGCGCCCTTTAGTAAACATACCCCTAAGTCTTTGAAGTACATTTTTAATGTTGCCTATGAAGGGCCAGGGGAGGGGAATAGATTGCTGCAATGCTATCTGTCAGTGCTTACCAGGGTACAAGCTGAATAGATTTCAGCTGGTGCTTAATGCAGCTGCTAAGGTGATCTATGTGAAACACAAACATGATCATGTGACACCTCTTTTAAGAGGGTTGCATTAGCTGCTGGTAATTTGCTTAGTCTCCTGCGTTTTTCCTTATCATTCCCCTAGATGTATCCTGTCCTCAACTGTTGTGTTGTTTGTCCTGACTAGATTGCAAGCTCCGATGAGCAGTGACTTTCTCTTACATGTGTCTGTATAGTGCTGCTTATGCCTTGTAGCATTATAGAACTGATCAGTAGTAGTACTAGTAGAGGTAATTCTGAGTCAAATTTAAGGTCCTATGCTTGGTCTTTTGGTGTTTGTTGTTGGGTCAGACATTGTATCTGGTAAACTTGCTTCAATCTTGTGTGATGGGAAGGGATGTGGGCTCATCCCAGATAGGTCTGAAAGAGGTTCCTCACTTTCCAGAGATGAGACTGAATGCTACGCAGTACAAGTGCTTCCAATATTTTGCACCAGATTTATGGAATGAGTTGCAGGATAATTACATGCTTAGAACTATCTACATTTCTGAAACTTGTCAAGACTTTCACTGGGGACAAGGAGAGTGGGCCTGGTTAGTGTGGGTCAGTGCTGGACAGCACAGGCACACTGGGGGGTTAATGTATCTTGATGTATTGTGGGTCTTGCTACGGATATCATGAATTAGTGAATAAAAATAAATAAATATAGATATAGATTTTTATTATTATTTATTTATTTAGCTGCTTTTATATACTGCTTTTCGCCGGGTCAAGGCGGTGCACATGGAACAAGAATGGTACATTAAACATTGAAACATTGGAACAATTAAACTATATTCAGCATGCTTTGGAGCAGTAAAGGGTAGGGCTATTTACATAAATATACATATTATATACATGGTTTTGTATGGGGTGTCACAGTTGGGGAGGGGTTACACGGAGGGGTTGAAATGTTTAGAGAAAAGGTATGTCTTGAGGTGTTTTCTGAAGGTGGAGAGGTATGAGATGTTCCTGAGCTTATCTGGAAGGGAGTTCCAAATGGAGAGTGCATATAGCTGGAAGGCTCATTTGCAGGCTTGTTGGTTGGATTTGGTCTTGGAGTGTGGGATTATTAGTGTATTCATTGTGGAGGTACGCCTGAACCTGCTCGATTGGAGGGTCTGTATCAGAGTGTGGAGGTGGGTCGGTGTGGATGGCTTTGTGAGTCAGGATTAATGTCTTGCACTTTATCTGACACAGTAGTGGTAATCAATGGAGTTTAATGAACATAGGAGAGATATGTTCTTGCCTAACTGCTGCTTAGAGTATTCTTGCTGTTGTATGGAGAGCAATGCATAGGAGGAGAAGTGTGTATTGTGGAAGGCCCTGGAAGATGATGTTGCAATAGTCAAAATTTGACAGTATTGATGCTTGGAGAGCAGATCGGAAGTTGGATGGTTCCAGCAGCGGTCGAAGATGCTGGATGGTCTTTGCTTTGTAGTATATTGTTCTCATAGTTCTATTGATGTGGGCTTTGGAGGTGAGCTGCTGATTGAGGGTGATTCCTAAGTATGTCACTTCTGATTGTGTCTTGATTGGAGTGTTGTTCAGGGTTAGGGAGGGGGGAGGAGTAAAGGTGTCATCTCTGGATACAAAAAGGGCTTTCTGTTTTCTTGTAGTTGATTTTGAGGTTGTTGTCTTTTAGCCAGTTGGATACATCTGTGAAGCATTTCTGATGGGTAGAGAATGAAGGCTGCTTTGTGTTGAATGTGCCATAGATCATGATGTCATCAGCGTAGACTTGGAAGTTGAAGTTGTGTGATCAGTTAAGTGTACAGAGGGGTTGGAGGTAGATGTTGAATAGTAGGGCAGAGAGGGTGGACCCTTGGGGGACTCCTTGGGTCTGTTTATAAGGGATTGAGGTGTCATTGGCAATATTTATTTACTGGTACCTGTCAGAGAGGTAGGATCTAAACCACTGGAGGACAGTGTTTTGGATTATGGTTTATGGTTTAGGCACTTGATATACCACCCTTTTACTGTGTGTATCAGAGTTGTTTACAGATATATTCTAATAGGCACTTTTTATTCCCTTGACCCTTGAAGGGCTCACAATCTAAGCATACCTGAGGCAATGGAGGTTAAGTGGCTTGCCCAAGGCCAGAAGGAGTCTCCAGTCCCTTCAGCCTGAGGTTACCTGCAAATTGAACCCCCAGCGCTCTGGCCTGTGCTAACTTGACCCAACCACTGAGCCACTCCTCACTCCTGCTGGATTGTATGCATTGGAGGAGGGTGTGGTGGTTTATTGTATTGAATGCTGAGGAGATGTCTAGGAAGAGTAGCAGGAACCCTTGGTTGGCTTGTTGTATTCCTTGAATTTGCGGGTTGATTAGGGCAGTTAGAAGGGTTTCTACTCCATGGTTAGGGCAGAAACCATGCTGTTGTGGACTCAATAGGTTGTTTCTGACAATATGCTGTTGTAACTGATGCTGTATGGGGGTTTTTTTCTATGATCTTGGCTGCAAATAGTAGACTGGTATTGGGCAGGTATAAGGATGGGCCAGATATGTTGAGATTGCAATGCAATGTGTGCCTTTGAGTCAGTTTAGGTTTCTTTAAATTTGGGCATATTGAAGATGTTTTTAGGTACGTCGGCAGGATGCCCTGCTGTAGTACTGCTTCTGTGATTCTTGTGAGTGGGTTGCTTAGTTTTTCTTTGGCTGCTTTGATCCATGCAACCAGGCAAGGGTCCAGAGGAGAGCTAGTAGTGCTTAGCGTGGACATGGTTTTCACTATTTGTTCTCTGGTGATTATGCCAAAGGAAGTCCAGGGGTCTGAGTGCTCATTCACCTCAGGTGGGGAATGTTAGAGGGATTCTGGGTGAGGGAGAAGTTGTTTGTAGTGTTTCACCAGCTCTTGAGGGGTGATTGTGATGTCTTGGTTGTCCGTGATGGGTATTATCACCAGTCATTTTATAATGTCGAATAGTTCCCTTGGGCAGTTGAGTGAAGAGTTGAGCAGCTTTGTGTGGTAGTCTCATTTTGCTTTTTCATTTATGAATGGACAATGGAAACATTACCAAGTATTCATAATATCCATCCCTAATGATGAATGCCATCATTCATTCCTCTCCTCCCTAATATGGATCAGATTATATGCCCTGTCAACATCCCATTTAGTGTAAATATTTCAGATATCAAATAACTCAGATAACAGGGGAAAGGGATAATGATTCTTCACAGTGAATTTACTGGGTCCTCTTTAGTCAATACAGGGATGCAATTTCACATCTTTCCCCCCCACACACACAACCCCCCCCCCCAAACAACTAGCCTCCCCCCACCCCGAGCTCACTTTTGGAAGGGTCAATTCTCAGTCCTCCCACAAAGTGAATGTGCCAACATAGAAATAATGCTGATGAGGGTTTTCTGTGGTGTGTATGGGGTAGCTGGCCTTTGTGGCTTACACATGTGCAGCAACAGCAGAGTGGGCATGTGGGAAAAGGAACTATGGTGCTGGTGTAAATGGGGTGCAGGGGGCTGCAGGCGACACATGCATTGGGCCAGCTGGGGCACAGTGTGGACTAGGCATATGCCTACCTGGCACATAGGAATGCAGAAACTGAAAAGCAGCAAGACAGCAACTAACCAGGGTCCAATATGGCCATGAGTGTGCGTCCCACAGTGTCCCAGGGGATAGCAACCAGCAGGTACCCCCAAGGGCACAGAACATTGGCAGGCGGTGCTGGGGGGACATGCTGATGTCCATGTCAGTACCCCTACCCCAGACCCCACACCATAGGCACCCGCCTAGCGGCACACTGGATAGCATGGGACTGTGCACCACCGGCATAATGGCATGTCAGCATGGTGGTGGAGGGGGTGCCGGCGCCAGAGAAGGCAGTGGCAGCTGCCCACAGCAGAGCAAGGCCAAGCCTTATATGGGTGGGTGGCATGCAGTGCAACAGATAAGGTCTATCTGAGGAATAGTCATGGGATCCCCAGGGAACATCCTGCCTCTGAGGTAACAGTGTGGTGCAGTACACACAGCCAGTGTGCCTAAAGGCAGAAGGTCACAGGTTCACATCCCAGCTGGGGCCCACTATTTTACCCTACAGAGTGCAGACACCATAAACATGTCCACTGCCTAGAGCAGAGGTTCCCAACTCCAGTCCTGGAGGTCCAAACACCATTCAGGTTGTCAGGATGTCCCTAAGAAATATCCATGAGATGCATTTACATGCACTGCCCCCATTGTATGCAAATGTATCCATGCATATTCATTAGCAACATCCAGAAAAACGGAATTGTGTTTGGCCCACCAGGACTGGAGTCTGGACCCTCTGCACCAGAGCTGTGGCCAACAGACACACAAACACCCACACCCGTGGGCTCCACTATATAAAGCCTCATGGAGAGTCAGGCTATTGGGCTATATGTGGTGCAGCAGCTACCACCACCTGCACCTGTATACCTTAGCAATGTGGTCAGAACCATGGAAACACCTTCCATATATGTATCAAAAGCTTGCTATGATTAATGTGAGATCACAAATCCTAACTTAAAACAAGTTGATAAAATAGATTCATCATAGCAACCTTTCTGATATCTGTGGAGTGTGCTGCCATATGTGTTTACAACACTGTCTACCACGCTGGAGAGTGACCCTAATAGTATAGCGTACCTTTGCACTGCGTGCACAGTGCCCAGGTCTGGTGTGGTGGCCCGGGCTGGCAGCCACCTCTATTGTTGCACAATGCAGAAATAGGTGTTGGAGTGTGTATATGTCTATCCAGTGTTTTGTGGCTGCCGACATCTTACTGAGCCCACAATGCTTGCACAGTTTCCAGCGTTAGCCTGCCATTGTGCATAATGAGGGCCAAGGTATTGTGGGTATGGGCCGGACAGGGCGGTCTGGGCAGGATGCATGTGTACAGGACATAGGGCAATAGCTGGGATATTGTAGTGTGCATCCACCACCTGCAAGGACACAGTGGCCCCAGCATGTCATGCTGGGAGGTCACTCCCACTCTGACTGAGCAGTGACCATGGCATGTCCAGGTTCCCACATAATGCTATGCATTGTTTCTGTAAGTGATATTTGTGGGTTCCCATTTCTGGGGCCCAATCACTGACAAACCTACTTGGTGTGTGTGCCAGATCCCACGTTTGGGTGCACATTGTTCGTTTTGGAACATGCACTATATATGTGCTAGCAGACTGTCTGCAGTTAGCATGTGTATGGCTGCAACACCTTGCAGGTTGCAGCAGGTGCATACTTACTGCCTCTGCTGGTGAATATCAGATTGTAGTGGGGGGCAGCTGAGCTGACCAGGTACACTACCTGTCTGCTAGTGGTCCAGTTCCATGTGCAGATCTGCATCAGCTCTCCGTTCGCCAAGTGACCGGGGGTTGCTGGTCCCACAGTCCGTCATCATGTCCCTCAACTGGCCCTATTGCAAACGGTGATAGTGTGTGTCTGTTGTTTGCAGGCCTGCTACGCCGCATATTTTGATGGTGCCACTGTTTGGCATGTACTGACTGTGGCAATGGCACGTAACTAGCGCACTGTAGTGATGTGCTGCAGCGCGCATGTGTCAGCAAGGCATCTGAGAAAATGGCGACGCGGTCACGGAAGCCTGCCTTCACCCACCAGGAGCTGCGACACCTTGGAGGACTAATCTGCGCTAGGCAGCACAAACTATTTCCAGGCACCTCAAAATGCCAGGACCTCTGCCACTTTAGGAGGGTATGGGAGCGCGTCAAGAGGTGGTACAATCGTATTGCGGACTACCCACGTGAGGTAAGTGTATGGGGACAGGTCACACAATGCAAGATGTACAACACAATATCCAGCAATGAACACACATCTTACATGTACAACATGGTATAGACACCAGTCTGTGGGCCAACCAGTGCTGAATGTAGCTGCGTATGCTGCTGTGTGTAGGTATGCCCTATCCCCAGGAGGCTATGGACCTGATCACAGAGGTCCAGTTGTCAGCCTGGTGTTATGGTACCTGCTGCTGTTGATGTGTTAAAATCTACCCTAAACCCAGGAGGCCTTAGATCTACCTAAAGAGGTTTGGTAAACAGCATGCTGATATGGTAGTTTATGCAGTTGCAAGTTCACACATCTGCCCTACCCCCAGGAGGACCAGACCTGATTACACAGGTCTGTTATAGATCTTGTTGGCATGGTGGGTGCTGATGTTGATGTGTTCTAATCCACCCTACTCCCAAGGAGTCCTGAGACCTGATTACAGAGGTCTGTAGTAAATCCTGTTAGTACGGTCCTTTATGCAATTGCAGGTTCACACATCTGCCCTACACCCAGGAGTCCTGAGACCTGATCAAAGTAGTCTGTCATTCATCCTGGTGTTATGGTCGTTTATGCAGTTGCCGGATAAAGCATCTGCCCTAACCCCAGGAGGCCTGAGACCTGATCAAAGTGGTCTGTCAGTCACCCTGGTGTTATGGTCATTTATGCAATTGCAGGTTAAAGCATCTGCCCTACCACCAGGAGGCCTGAGACCTGAACAAAGTGGTCTGTTAGTCACCCTGGTGTTATGGTATTTGCTGCTGTTGATGTATTCTAATTCACCCTACCCCCAGGAGTCCTGAGACCTGATTACAGAGGTCTGTAATAAATACTGTTAGTATGGTAGTGTATGCAGTTGCAGGCTCACACATCTGCCCTACCTCCAGGAATCCTGTGACCTGATTACAGAGGTCTGTAATAAATCCTGTTACTGTGATCGTTTATGCAGTTGCCGGTTCACACATCTCTCTTACCCCCAGGAGGCCTGAGACCTGATCAAAGTGGTCTGTCAGTCACCCTGGTGTTATGGTATTTGCTGCTGTTGATGTGTTCAAATCCACATGAGGTAAGAGTATGGGGACAGGTCACACAATGCAAGGTATGCAACACAATATCCAGCAATGAACACACATCATACATGTACAAAATGGTATAGACATCAGAATGTGGGCCAACCTGTGCTGAATGTAGCTGCGTATACTGCTGTGTGTAGGTATGCCCTATGCCCAGGAGGCTGTGTACCTGATCACAGAGGTCCAGTTGTCAGCCTGGTGTTATGGTACCTGCTGCTGGTGATGTGCTAAAATCCACCCTAACCCCAGGAGGCCTTAGATCTGCCTAAAGAGGTTTGGTAAACAGCATGCAGATATGGTAGTTTATGCAGTTGCAGGTTCACACATCTGCCCTACCCCCAGGAGGACCAGACCTGATTACACAGGTCTGTTATAGATCCTGTTGGTATGGTAGGTGCTGCTGTTGATGTGTCTAAATCCATACTACCCCCAGGAGTCATGAGACCTGATTACAAAGGTCTGTAATAAATCCAGATATTATGGTAGTGTATGCAGGGTCAGGTCACACATCCGCCCTATCCCCAGGAGGCCCATATAGATCCTGTTGGTCTGGTGGGTGCTGCTGTTGATGTGTTCAAATCCACCCTACCCCAGGAGTCCAGAGAACTGATTACAGAGGTCTGTAATAAATCCTGTTAGTATGGTCCTTTATGCAATTGCAGGTTCACACATCTGCCCTACCCCCAAAGGTCCTGAGACCTGATTAAAGTGGTCTGTCATTCATCCTGGTTTTATGGTCATTTAAGCAGTTGCCGGTTAAAGCATCTGCCCTAACGCCAGGAGGCCTGAGACCTGATCAAAATGGTCTGTCAGTCACCCAGGTGTTATGGTATTTCCTGCTGTTGATGTGTTCTAATCCACCCTACCCCCAGGAGTCCTGAGACCTGATTACAGAGGTCTGTAATAAATCCTGTTAGTATGGTAGTGTATGCAGTTGCAGATTCACACATCTTCCCTACCCCCAGGAGTCCTGGGACCTGATTACAGAGGTCTGTAAAAAATCTTGTTACTATGGTCGTTTATGCAGTTGCTGGTTAAAGCATCTGATTTACCCCCAGGAGGCCTGAGACCTGATCAAAGTGGTCTGTCAGTCACCCTGGTGTTATGGTATTTGCTGCTGTTCATGTGTTCTAATCCACCCTACCCCCAGGAGTCCTGAGACCTGATCAAAGTGGTCTGTTATTCATGCTGGTGTTATGGTCATTTATGCAATTGCAGGTTAAAGCATCTGCCCTACCCCCCAGGAGGACTGAGACCTGATCAAAGTGTTCTGCCATTCATCCTGGTGTTATGGTAGTTTATGCAGTTGCAGGTTAAAGCATCTGCCCTACCCCCAGGAGGGACCTGATCAAAGTGGTCTGTCAGTCACCCTGGTGTTATGGTATTTGCTGCTGTTGATGTGTTCTAATCCACCCTACCCCCAGGAGTCCTGGAACATGATTACAGAGGTCTGTAATAAATCCTGATACTATGTCGTTTATGCAGTTGCAGGTTCACACATCTGCCCTACTCTCAGGAGTCATGAGACCTGGTCAAAGTGGTCTGTCATTCATCCTGGTGTTATGGTTGTTTATGCAGTTGCCGGTTAAAGCATCTGCCCTACCCCCAGGAGGCCTGAGATCTGATCAAAATGGTCTGTCAGTCACCCTGGTGTTATGGTATTTTCTGCTGTTGATGTTTTCTAATCCACCCTACCCCCAGAAGTCCTGAGACCTGATTACAGAGGTCTGTAATAAATCCTGTTAGTTGGGTCCTTTATGCAATTGCAGGTTCACACATCTGCCCTACCCCCAGGATTCCTAAGACCTGATCAAAGTGGTCTGTCATTCATCCTGGTGTTATGGTCTTTTATGTAGTTGCTGGTTAAAGCATCTGCCCTGCCCCCAGGAGGCCTGAGACCTGATCAAAGTGGTCTGTCAGTCACCCTGCTGTTATGGTGTTTGCTGCTGTGATGTGTTCTAATCCACCCTACCCCCAGGAGTCCTGAGACCTGATTATGTGGTCTGTGGAGTGGAGGAGTGGAGGAGCAGAGCGGACTGGAAGAGTGGCCTAGTGGTTTAGGCAAAGTACTTCAGGCCGGAAGGTCGGGGGTTCAAATCCCACTAGAGGGCAGCAACCTTGGGCCGGAATGATTGGGTTTCTAGTCCCACAGGTGCTCCTTGTGGTCTTGGGCAAGCCACTTAACCCTCCATAGCCCATTTTTCCTGTAAAATAGTTATCTCCAAGTTATAATGCCCTGTTCAATGTAATTTCAGTTTCTTCAATGTAAACCGCACTAATTCAGAACAGCGTGGTATATAAGAGAATAAAAATAAATAAATTATAAAGGTCTGTAAGAAATCCAGATATTATGGTAGTTTATGCAGGGCCAGGTCACACATCTGCCCTATTCCCAGGAGGCCCAGACCTGATTACACAGGTCTGTTATAGATCCTGTTGGTATGGTAGGTGCTGCTGAGGATGTGTCTAAATCCACACTACCCCCAGGAGGCCTTAGACCTGCCCAAAGAGGTCTGTGAAACAGCATGCTGTTATGGTAGTTTATTCAGTTTCAGGTCACACATCTGCCCTATCCCCAGGAGGCCCATACCTGATCGCAGAGGACCATTATAGATGCTGGTGTTAGGGTACCTGCACCTGTTGGGGTGTCACAGCTCTGCCCTAACTCCAGAAGGCCCCAGACATGATCACAGTTGTTAATAGCTCAGCTAGATGTGGTGGGCCATGCTCCTGTTGCAGTCGCCCACAATTGCCATATTCACAGGAGGCCTTAGTCCTGACCATAGAGGTATAGTAGAAAGCCTGGTGTCATGGTAGTGGTGCCTGGCGATGTGTTCAGGGCCACCCACCTCCCGCACTCTCTCAGAACACATCACCCATGTTTTGTAAGGATATCATGATGCCATGGTGGTTGTGTCACCTGATGTGTGTAGGTTAGGCAGACACCCAGGTGTGTGCCAGACCACACAGGGAGTTATGAAACACCTCCACTTGAAACCAGCATGCCCAACCCACACATGGCATGGTACTGCCATGTCATGCAAGGAGAGTGTAGGAACAGGGTCTGGGGGATCTGGGGGGGTTTCGCACAGTACACATAAGTGGCACCTCACACATGCCCAGACCCACAGCCACACATGCAGGCAGCGCTGGCAACAGGTAGTAGAGGGCACACTGTCAAGAGAAGCAGCAGCAGCACCCTGCTGCTCACAGTGATGTGTGATATGCGTTGGGCACCCACCAGAGATATCTGGCTCCTAATGCCCCCACCCATTGCTTTCCCCCCCAGGTAGAGGATCTACGAGAAAGCGACGGGAGTTGCGGCTGCACTGCCCGGAGTTCCTTGCCCGCCTCCAAAGGAGGGTGCTGGAGCAAAGTGGCGGTGAGTGTCGCGGCCTCTGCAATGCAGTACAGCATGTCACAGTGGCCCAACAGCCTGTGGGAGGCCAAACTATGTACATGTGGTATGTGTCTCACATGATGGTGTGCTAATGACTGTCTTTCCCCACAGAGGATGCTGCTGCTAGTGAGGGCCCTTATACATCGGGGCCCCCCAGAACAGGCCCCACAGCTCCAGTCCAGCCAGAGGAGGAGGAGGAGGGGGCAGAGGGCAAAGAGGAAGGAGACAACATGGAGGGGGCAGAGGGTGAGGTGGGGCGGGAGGGAGGGAAGGGGGAGTTGTATGCAGCAGGGTGTGAGGAGGGAAAGGGGGAGGTGGAGGAGGAGACGGAGGAGGAGGAGGTGGAGAAGGAGGAGAGCGGAGAGGGGGAGAGAGAGAGGGTGGGTGGGAGGTGTCAGGGGGGAGGAGGGGTGTGTGGAGGGGGAGGGTGGCTCTGTGGGTAGGAGGGGACACAGGACAGCACAGGGCACTGTGGGTCCCTGCCAGCTGCCACATGTGTGCAGCGATGGTGGCCACATGGGAGTAGCGTCCCCACCCATTGCCACAGACAGGGCCCACACACATGCCACCAAACACTGGGCACCTGGCATGGATGTGGTGGCATGTGTGTGCGGGACCTGTCTGTGGCAGTGGGTGGTGTGCTGCAATGCCAGTGGACCCAGGACTGCACCATCCGGTGGCTGGCAGGTGCCATTCAGTGGCTGGCTGCCGAGATGCACATGCAGCGTGCAGCTGGTATGAGCAGTGCATCATGACAGCCATCCCCTGATGGGTGACCCAGGAGCATTTAAGGGGCACAGGGGCACCCATACACGTGTCCTGTGCTGTCCTGTCACCTGGGACAGAACATGGGGTGCTATGTAAATATTACCCATTGTAAATGTTAAACAAGTTTGTATGTACAGCACAATGGTCACGTGTCTCCCCTATAGATAGACTGTTGACGTGACGTGTTGATGTGTGTAGATCCCTATGTGTTTGTGTGGTAGACATTGGTAACATACATGGACTGTCTCCACATTCAGATGTGGGTGCTGCCCATGTGTGTAGGTGTTTGTGTCCCCTGGTACCCCTGTGATGTGCTGATGTGCAGTGTGTCCCAGCAGCTATGGTCACATGCATGCTGCCTGTGATGTGTAGGCTGCATATCTGATGCACCATGCTCGGGGGGGGGGCAATAGAGGAAAAGGCTAGCAGCAGGTATGTGGCAGGAAGGATAAGAGGGACCGCTGTACTCAGGAGCTGCACAGGGGGACAGCTGGTGGGGCCGTGACAGGTGGGTGCTGGTCAGGAGGATGAGCGACGGCGCACTATAAGCTCTTGGAATGAGTAACCAGCTGACTGTAGGTAGATACCTTTGTCTGCCTGTGCGCCCGCAAGCATATGTGTGTAAAAAGCCATGTAGGCTCTGGTGTGGGCTGAGAGGATGGGCACACATGTGTGGAGAGTAATGGGGAACATATGGGGCATATGAGTGACATATCCATAATGCATACATGTACCACCATCAATATATTGCTGGTCGACAGGAGAGGTAAGGTATACCCACACGCATAGGTAGAAGGGCGCTCACATGGCACGGTGCTTGGCACACAGGGAATGGTATAACGTATGTGTGGTGATTGGTGGCAGTGCAGACACCACACCCCTATGGGAACTGCAGTTGCACATGTGGCCAGGGTGATAACATGGATTGCAGGGTATGCAGGGGAGCACAGTGGCACACACTGGAGACGTACACATAGGTTATGATGTTTTTATTGTAACAGATGTGGTGACCTCATCCCCAAACTCACATCCTGCGTCTCCGCCCACATCCATGGCACCCATGGGCCAACCCACCCCTCTGTTCCGGGTCCACTAGTTCTGCCTCTGGCGCTGGTACTGGCTGCTGGTGACGCTGAGCCATGGCCTCCTGGGCATCCGCAATGTGCACTAGCGCTGCTGCCATCATCTCAGCTGTGGTGCGCAGCTGGATCACCTCCTCCTGAATGGCCATCAGAGCCTGATGAGTGGCTGTGGGTGAGACACAAGGTGATTTGTGAGACATGTGTTGCACCCCCCACCGTGATTCTTGCACATGTCTAGCGTATCCCAACAGACCGGTCCGCACAGCAACCATGTATGCGACGACTAGCAACGCAGTACCTTGTTTACATGTGTATCCCATGATCCATCCTCAGGCCAGGAAGTGATCCTACTGAGTGGCCGTGGAAGTCACAGTGTTGTAGTTCACTGTGTCACTGCTTGATCTGTGCACTGGTCGTATGGAACTGGCCGGATAACGTGGGGATTCATGGCAAACAGATAGATATCTGGGGGGCACTGTATGCTCTAAGCCTGATGCACAGTACTGATTACCCTATCTATGCTAGGTACCATTACCCAGGAAGAGGGGTCTGCCGAGTAAGCTGTATAGATGATCTGGGGTGGGTGTATACCACTGTACGTCTCCTTGGGGTATGTGGTGGTGAATAGTGGGCGGATGTATGAGCTCATTAACATAATTTATTTATTTATTTATTTAACAGTATTTCTAAACCGCCTTATCATAATAATCAAGGTGGTATCACAGCAAACAATCTGGTAGTGTGAGTGTGTTATACATGCAGTGAGGGTGGAAATTTAGTTGGGTGTGTGTTGTATTGTGAGCTAGATTGGTTTGAGCTATGTACAATGTGGGCTATATACAGTGGTGCTAAAAACATTTTATATACATATAGTGTTAGGCGGTAGCGTGTGCTGCTATACAGTTACTTAGTTTATGTAATGTGTCCATAGTGTTCTATGAACAGCATGGTTTTCAGCTGTTTTCTGAAGTCCTTGAGGTCTGTAGTTGCTCTCAAATCGTCCGGTAGTTTGTTCCATATTGTTGGAGTAGCCATGGAGAGTGCTCTGTCTGTTGTGTCCTTGCGTGTGTGTTTGTATTCACTTGGGGTGCTGACTCAGTTGTGTGTTTGTTTTCTTCTAGGACGTGTGCTGGTGTCTGGTTGTATGAGGGTGTGCAGGCTGTTGGCTGATGTTTGCTGTTTTATCTTGAATAGGTTTATGATAGTTTTGTATCTGATGCGTGCATCGATTGGAAGCCAGTGTAAGTCCTTTAAGGTGGGTGTGATGTGCTCCTGTCTTGCAGTTCCGGCTATGATTCGTGCTGCGGTGTTTTGTGCCAGTTGGAGTGGTTTGATGGCTTGTTTCGGTAGTCCAAGGTATATCGGATTGCAGAAGTCCAGTAGAGGGGTTATCAGTGCTTGACAGATGGTACGGAAGTGTTCTGGGGCGAGGAGTGGTTTCAGTCTCCTGATGATTCGCATCTTGTAGTAGGCTTTTTGTATTGTTTTGTCTATGTGTGTCTTGAGATTGAGTTTATTGTCCAGCGTAACCCCGAGGTATCTCACTTCTGACCTTATTGGTATAGTAATGTTTTGTATCTTTATATTTGGTGGGTGTATGAAGCTTTGGTTCCGAGTGATGATTAAAGCTTCAGTCTTGTTGTAGTTTATGGCGAGGTTGTTGTTTTGACACCAACTGGTCATTTGTGTAAGGCAGTCTGTTATCTTAGAGAAGTCCGAGTTGTCGATTGATATCGGGGTGTATATCATGATGTCGTCCGCATAGATCGTGGAGTGGAGGAGTAGCCTAGTGGTTGGGGCAAGGTACTTCAGGCCGGAAGGTCGGGGGTTCAAATCCCACTAGACGACAGCAACCTTGGGCTGGAAGGACTGGGGTTTCTAGTCCCACAGGTGCTCCTTGTGGTCTTGGGCAAGCCACTTAACCCTCCATAACCCATGTTCCCTGTAAAATAGTTATCTCCAAGTTATAATGCCCTGTTCAATGTAATTTCAGTTTGTTCAATGTAAACCACACTGATGCAGAATAGCGCGGTATATAAGAGAATATAAATAAATAATAATAAATAAATAAATAATGACACCAGATGACCCATGCTACAAGGGGGGAGGGAGTGCACATGGCACAGACACCCACTAAACATACGGACCTACGTGCTATGGTGTCATAATATTGGGGAGCACATGGAATGTCATTGTGGATGTTACGTCAACCCCCAGGGGGCTGGTTGTGTATTCTGTTACCCACCTTCCGCATCGTGCCTTGATGAGGCAGTATGGGCCCACAGATCCGCAAGGATGACATCCATGCTGGTGTGTGGGATGGCTGATGTTCCTGGTGCCTGCATTGTGGGGCGACTCCCCTCCGACTCCACATCCCCCACAGCCCGTATTCTGCTGCCACTGGCCCCACTTGTGCATTGGCATCTGCTGCCCTGTTCTCTGCCACCATATTGTTTCCTGGGGTCTCCTCGCCAGTGCTGCCCACATCCCTGGACTCGCCGGCCTCTAGCCCCTCAACATCCTCTGTTGCTGGCACATCCTCCTCCTCATATGCCTCCATGGCCTGGATGTCACCTGGGGGGGGTGGAACAGGGTACACAGCAAAGATGAGTTTGCACAGGGCACATATGTACACCTGTGTAGTACATTCCCACCAACAGCAATGTGGTATCTGCCTGTTCCTTGCTGTTACTGTGCTTACAATGGGGACAGCACATGTGCGTACAGTGAGCTGTACCTTATGGGGGGGGGGGCTCTTGCACTGGTGGAGCTGTGACACATTTGCTGTTATATTTGGGGGGCTGGTGCGGCGACTGACGGGCCCACTATATGCAGCACTAGGTATGCACTGTGCATGTGACCATGGATGTGGGCTCAGCGCTACATGTGGCCAGGATGCATATGGGAGCCCTGAGTGGGATTGTGACCTATCAAAGTGTGTGTGAGCGATGTGTATACAGTGGCCTGAGTGGTATGCATGTTAGGTGTTGCAGCATTCATCCGGGTCAGCCAGACGTCTGTGGGAACTGCTGCCTTGGTAGCCACTGTGCGGTGTGGGTGGACAGCTATCACATACTCAGTGTGTGTGGTGAGCTGGTTCGGGGGATGGGTGGTGTGATGCTGGGCATGTGGTTGCATCGTGGGTGGGGGTCATGGGAATGTGTCTGTGGCACTGCGGTACCTGTGGAAGTGCTGACCACAGGTGGTTGGGGGTTTTGACTAGGTGCAGTTGGTACGGCTGTGGCAATGTGCACCCCAATGTCTTGTGAGGGTGGGTGGGGGTCCTCCACTGTATGTTGGCCAATGACAGAGTGTTATGTGTCTGACATCTGGGTGATGTGGTTGTCGGGGTTTGTTTGCATCCACCTCACCATTACAGTGTGATAGGCCTTCCTCTGTCACTGGTGCGGGATATGTCCATGGACAGGGATATGTCCCTGGACAGGTGATCGCAAACACATGTCATTGCTGTTATAGGTGGTGTGTGTGGGCCCCCCCAGGTCAATGTGTTCTGGCCTAATTGTATGTCCCTCCTGTCTGTGTCCCCCTATCATATTGTTGTGTGTGCCTGGCTGCAGATGTATGTTGGTCTGTGTGACCTATGTGCCAGATATGAATAGCTGCTGCATGTTCTGGGTCCATGGGGTGGAGGGTGTTGGGCCCTCCCTGTATGTATGGTCATCTGCCCCACTCATGCGCAGTGGGGGAATGGTAATCACTCCGCCTGGCTGACGGAATGAGCCCACCCCCCCACCCCCTGGTTCAGTACACCTGTGCAGTGCTCTATGATGTCCGGGACTGGGCTGTCGTGCACACAGCCCCATGTACCTCTCACACCCACCCTGTACCTACCCAGCCATGTTTTGCTGGATTTGTGGCCCCCAGTTGCCTGTGTTGGAGCACACGTGTTCTCAGGACATAGGCCCCCACCCTCCCATCCATGGCCGACATTTGCTGGGCCGTGAGCTGTACATGTACTGCATATCTCTGACCTACCTGCCTGTGGTTGGGCGGTGTCCAGTGCTTCAGGCAGTCCACGTAGGTAGATGGGGCCCAGATGGTCTGCGAGTTCCTGCTCTAGGGGTATCAGGGTTTGGGCAAAGGGGGCACCCCCTCTGGTGCCCATGGCATGTCTCCGCTCCCCTACCATGTGTGCATGGACACCATGCTTAATGTCATTGAATCTTTTCCTCAGGCTATACAGGTCCTTAGATGGTCCCCCTGCCTGGGCTACGGCCTCCTGGATCTCCTCCCATGCGTGTATGCTTGTGCCGATAGTGGTGCTGGTGCCAGCCATTCATAGAGCACCTCATACCGCTCCAACACACTGGCCAGTAGGATGTTGTTTTCCTGCTGGCTGAATCTAGCAACCCTCCTCCGTTCCTCAACTGGCACTGGTATATGCCTATGTTTGGCACTGGGTGGCCCCTGGGTGGGCTGCGTCACACCCGATGGGCCTGCAGCCCTCACCACAGGCCCACCTCTCCCTGCCAGCTCTGGGTCCCGCAGAACATGTGTCCCCTCCTCCTCCCCTCCTGCCATGTCCTGTCGCTCCATCTCCCTGCCCTCTGTGCCCTCTCCCTCCCTGTCACACATCCTCACCCCTCCCGTTCCTTGCCTAATCTCCTCTCCCCTCCCCTGCCCCTTGACTCCTCTGCTCCACCTCACGACTGCTCCTCACCTCCCCTCCCCTCCTCTCCCTGCCGCCTGCTCCTCAAATCACCTCCTGTTTCTCTCGCCTGCTCCTCGCCTCCCCTCCTCTCTCTCTCTCAACTGCTCTGCAACACACCTCTCCTCACCTGCTATAGTCCTGACTTCACACTCGCCTGCTCTATACCTCAAATTCTGTCTCTATCATCTACACAAAACCCTCAGCATGTACCACGTGTGCATCTGTTTTTATGTGTTTTTTACATCTGCATGTCCTTGCTTTCATTGCGCATGCACAGCAGCACGAGCGGGTGGCTGTGCACATTGCAAATGCACAGGGGAGATGCAGGTGTTGCATGTGCAGGGCCACCACAGTGCCCATGTGCTGTGCATGTGTGTGAGCTTGAGACGTGCACATGTGCTGCATGTTGTTACGCACATATGGCCGGCCTCACGAACACGTGCAAGGATGAGCAGACATAAAAAAACAACCATAAGTACACACGCACACGTGGTACACACTGAGGGGTTTGTGTAGGTGAGGGAGACAAGGCATGCGGTGTTGGTTGTTGGTGAGGCAAGGAGAGTGTCAGAGGCAGGTTTGGTGTGGAGAGTGGCTGGGTTGGTGAGTGCTGGTGGAGTTGTGTGGCTGGGTTGGTGAATGGTGGTTGAGGTGAGTGGCTGGTTTTGTGTGAGTTAGAGGAGGTGAGGGGGGTTGAGTGTATGGCGGGCTTTGTGGTTGCTGCATGTGTACTGGGATGTGTGCAGGGCTTGCAGTTGCCTGATGGGGGAGATGGTGTCCATGGGGCTGAGGCACAGGGCATGGGTGCAGTCCTGCTGCAACACAGACCTGCAGCTGTGGGGGCAGGCCAGGCAGGGCATGTGCCGGCACAGTGCAGGAGGCGTGCAGAGTTGCAAGCTCACCAGCCTCACCTCTACAGGCCCAGGGACCAGCTCCAGGACATGCGTGAGGACCAGGTCATCTCCCTCTACCGCCTGAGCACAGGGGCTATTAGGGAGCTCTATGAGGATCTAACACCTGACCTCGAGCACCTGACTGGTCGGTCACATACCATACCGGTTTTGGTCAAGCTCCTTGGTGCCCTACATTTCTTTGCCTCTGGATGTTTCCAGTCATCTGTGGCCGCAGTGGGTGGCATGAGCCGCCCCACCTCCTCACGCTGTCTCCACCAGGTACTGTGTGCCATGATCAGCTGGTTGGGGAATTACATTGCTATTCCCAACACTAGGCAACAATGGGGGACCCTGAACCAGGCCTTTGAGACATTTGATGGGATACCACACGTGATGGGAGCTATTGATTGCAGACATGTTGCCCTGGTCCCGCCCAGAGACAGGGAGGCAGTGTCCCGCAACCACAAACACTACTATTCCCTGAATGTTCAGTTTGTATGTGATGCAGATATGCATATTCTGAATGTGGTCCCTAGGTTTGCAGGGTCCACCCATGACTCCTATATCCTGCATCATTTAGCACTATTCAGATAATTTGAGGCAGGACAGTATGAGGACTGTATACTGCTGGGTGGGCATTTCACATCTCTGACATGCACATGGTTATCCTCTGACTAACCGTATGTGCACATGTCTGTCTTTGGAGTGTATCCCTAGTTGTGTGTGTGTCTCATCTGTCTGTGTGTGATCTAACATTGGGGGGGCCCTCCAGCTCTTCCTTGCTACGGTGCTGTGTGTTGATGGTAGGATGCACGCTAGCATTTGTGTCGTGGTTACAGATTATGTTGATTGAAATCCTTACACCTACCCCTTGTTTTGTGTGTCAGACCTTCAAACACTGCTGCATAGTTGTGGTGTCCCATCGTGTGATGTCATATGTTTGTGTCAGAATTGTTTGTGCTTTTGGTTTGCACATACATACATTTTGCCATGTGTGTGGACATCAGTTCCAATCCGTTTTGGACCAGCGTATGTTTTACATACATAAGGTTTCCGTACTTACTACTCAACTGTTTACTAATTAATGGTTATAAATTCAATGGAACTATGTTTAGCTATTATCATTATGTCAAAAAGATTTATATACAGATTTTTTATCTGAGATCTAGTTAGCTTAATAGGTATTCGAAGTTTGCTGATTTTGACGGTACTGGCGGCTCAACATAAAAGATCACAAAAAATAGTAAGTAACTTATAATGCTGTAATAGCTACTATTTTGCAAACTTTGTAGACTTTAGAAAATAGGTTTAGATAACTGTAAGTTACTTAGTGTCAGAGTTATTGGTGCGTATATCGGCCTTGTATGTTTTTCATACGCTGGGCTAATATGTTGTCGAAACTAATTGCTGTCAAGCATTCTGTTCTAGGTGTTTCAATGGTGTAATATCGATGCACTGCATCAGAAGTGTTTTCACGTGTATCATATTCTGCCATCAGAATGGACTGTTGACAAGCTATATTCTATCATAATAAAGTGTTTTAAATGAAAACTGCAGTTTCAATAGCATCATACAGTATGTTTATGTCAATGAATATTGGAACTGAATCCTATCTTTTCTGAAGACAGACAATATACTATATTGGACCAGTGTATGAAAAACATACGCTATGTGAAACTTCTATTTTCTGCAAAGTTTTAATATTTATTATTATTGCCGGTATTTCATAGTTGTTTGAGTGTAACAAATCTAATAAATCATCCAGAACAGAGAAAGAATATGCGAGCTGTCCAAAACGGGTTAATGTTTCACATTTCTTTCTGCAGGTGATGCAGGATATGGGTGTCGCCCCTGGTTGCTGATCCCTGTGCGTCAACCACGGACACGTGCAGAGATGAGGTACAGTGAGGCCCATGCCTCCAGCCGCTCCGTCATAGAGCGCACCTTTGGTGTTTTGAAAAGTCGTTTCAGGTGTCTGGATAGGACCGGCGGGGCCTTACAATACACACCCCAGACTGTGGCAGAGATCATTATAGCCTGTTGCATCCTGAACAACATTGCTCTCAGGCACGATCTCCATGTCCAAATTAATGAGGATCTGGAAGATGATCCTACGTGCCCTCCTGTATGTGGCCGTGGTGACACAAGTGAAGGCACAGCAGTCAGGCAGCGGGTGATTGAGGAGGTCTTCTCATGTAAGTACTGCATATGTTTGAACATACATTTCTTTAGATATGTGTTTACTACTACTACTACTGGTGAACATTTGTATCATAATAGAAGTAAGATGCAACACTGCACTGACATATGAGAGACAATGCCTGACCATCAGATCTTACAATCTAGTCAGGACTCAAACACAGAAGATGTGAGTAGGACACCACAGCGGATGGAGGTGGATTATGTGTGTTAGGATTAGTAGGCTTGGGGGAGGTGGTAAGGTGTCACGCATGATTTGTTGCTGATTGGGAATGGGGCTGCTGTACAGCCACAGGTCGTTAGTTCCAGCTTTTGGGAGCAGCAAGGTGAAAGGCGTGTAGTCTGGGGTTAGCAGTAGTTGAGCAGCCCATAGATGAGACCAGTTGACTAGACGTGTGTGGTTCACATTTTGTAATATGAGGCACTTGATTTGATTGTATGATCTGTTGAGCAGGGACTGTGTGTTACTTGTTTCAGTATAGCACTACATATGAAAGGTAGCACCATATACATGCTCAGTAGTAGTTGTATTAGTGGTATTTGAGATCATCAAGGAAAGATACTGCAAAGCCACAGTGTGACTGCATGTATAGGTCAGCAGGCGAGCCTTGACATTGATGTGGAGACGGATAGGGAGCCTGTGAGGTGTCATGACAGGGGGCGTATTATTGCCATTATGCATCTGGTGGTAGATTGGCCATGCAGTGCAGTGTTGCATATTTCTATGCAGACACCGATGATTGAAAGGAAAATCAGCAAGATGTAGATTACAGTAGGCAATCCGGGAGCTGATTAAGGGGGGGGGGGGGGTTGGCATTTTAGTTGTGTGTTCAGGGGAGACTATGGAAATATAGCTGATGTCATCTAAAAATAAATCCCAAGCCTCAGCTACAAGCTGGGTATGTGTGGAAAGGAGGAAAGTGGAGTCCAAGACAACCCCTACATTGAGGACCCTGGAGAAAGGAAGCTGAGGCCACCCACACACAGACACTGTACTGGGAGGGTAGGGTTTATGTGGTCATCTGGGATATCCATTCTTTGCCATTGTAAATTTCACGCAGTGGGGTGACATGCAGCCAGCAATGTCAGGTGGCAAGCAGACATCGGTGTGTGGTTTGGCATAAATAGCTCAGGCATGGAGAGATATATTTGCAGCTCATTAGCACAGAGCTGGTAATGTAAGTCAAGGGATGAGATAGCCACACCAAAGAACTGGATATCGGGAGAAGGAAAGGAAGAAGCCCCTGGATATATCCCTGTGGTACAGGAACTGGCAGCAGGGTAACAGAGGACATGGAGCCACCAGAACACACACTTAAGGGGCAGTGTGAGAGATATGGGGGCACAGGATAGTACAGAGGCCTTAGAGATGAGCAGGCACACAGTAGGGAGGAGACGGTTGTGTTCAACAGTTTTGGGGGCAGCAGTGAGGTTAGGATGGGGATGGACAGAGTAGGGGCTTTTGTATTTTGCCACACACACTTCAGTGAGAACTTTAGCATGAATTGAGTCGGTACAGTGTGATGGCGAACAGCCAGTCTTTAAAGGATCTTGGGGGGTATGAGAGCTGAGAACGTGAAGGTGCTGTGTGTGTTGCGCAGCTCCAACATGACATATGTGTGTTTCTCTTGTGTTTCTCAATCTACAGGACATCCTTGGTGACCCTCCTTGTGCTGTGGTGCAGTGCCAGCTGACTGTACATCATTCAACATGCAGTAATCTGGGGTAGGTGGACCTACAGGTAATTTGTCTATGAGAACAACCAGGGGGAGCACATGTCTGAGGTAATCTGTCATAGTGCACATATGTTGTTGTTCACCTCTTTGCGCTGCCCCCAAACCCCATATGTTGCTGTTGACACACATATCCACATGTGTGCCTGGCCAGTTTGTTGTCTCCAGCATTGTCTCTGGGACACATCCAACAGAGCTGCATGTGTCTGCAGGTCCTAGGTGTCCTGGTGGTGGGCTGCACATACACCGTTCCCTGACATTGTAGCATCAGCCAACAGCAGTGTATCATTGCATTTGACAAGCCTTTATCTCCACCAATCTCCAATTGTGCACATACAGGCCGTATGCTACTGGTGGCACGCTTACCTTAGCATAGTGTGTGTGCGTGTTTGGGTTGGCTGTGTGATGATACAGTCTGCAGGCATTTTGCATTATCGTGTGGTGTGAGGGGTCTCTACACCTGTGGAGCGGTGGTGACTGTGCTATTTCTACCTTACTGCTGTTGGCCTTGTGAACATTGTGGGCATGTGTTATGTGTTGTGAGCTGACCTATCTCTTGTGTGCTGACAGACCACTGTGCAATAGCATTTATGTATCACAGATATCGACATAATTTGGATATGCATCAACAGTGGCTGGACATGGGACATGGTAATTCTACACATTTTGATGACATCTTTTCCCTTCACCGTGACATGCTGTGGCCTTTGCCAGCCTCAGAGTATCCCAAGCAGACACTTGTTGCAAATACACGGTAGGTTGCACCTTGGGTCTTTTGGAAATGACATTAGCCTTTACATGTTAGTGATTTGCTGTTTGTTTCATGGACCTTTCCTGTTGAGTCTCTGTACACCAACGCTGATGCACATGGGGTGTAGCTCTGCAATGTCTGTGTGACATGGGCATGGACATGACCATATCCATGTGACACCCTCGTCTGTAGTTCCATTTCCAAATGTCCACAACATGCAGTGTGTTCTGTGTTGTGATCATGTTATGTTTGCCTGTGTGACGTTTCATTACGTACATATTTATGTTTGACTCCCTGCAATTTGGCCTGATGTTGCGAGCAGCATACCAATACATTGTTTCTCCTTCTTCTGCACAGGGCAGAGGACACACACAGCATATCTACTACAGTGCATCCGCAGTCACCATCACCCACCTGTTGGTGGACACATCAAAACCATGTAACTATCCCTGGGAGAAGGTGCCATAGGATGTTGGACCTCTGCGAGTGGGACACCTGCCTCAGATGGACATTATTGTTGGACTGCTACTTTGACTTGCAACAGCTATCGTTCATCTTCCTCTCATGAGGGGGAATCAACCACTACTACAACTGGCAGATAAGGTCTCAGTTAAAAATAACACCACTAAAACTGGGCTTGCACCCTATGCTTAGTGTTAGTGTTTTATCACATCAATGACCCACTGCCAGCTTGGTGTAAAATTTTAAATCCTTATTAGAAGCCTTAAACTGTTCAACCATAAACTTTCTTTTTAATCTCAAATAAGTTTGTACTCAGCTTCTAGGCAGAATCAGCATAAGATCTTCTCAGGTTTCCTTTATCCCGACGTTCAATCCCGGTACCAGCTGACGTTTCAAATTTTTCGTCAGGGGACCTAAACACAACTATGATGCTGCCCGCGTTCACTCCCTTATTGCACTAGCCGCTAAAATTTCAGCTCGCCAGTGAAAAACGACTGCTACTTTGAGCATAAAAGGCCTGTCCAACACACCATTGCTACCGTGCTCTGGCTGGGTGTTGTGTTCATCGTAGGAGACACACATGACCTCTCCAGTACTGTGGCATACTGAAATGTCACACTTGACTATGCATGCCCATGGTTTCAGGGACAGTCTTAACGAGACTTGTTGGGTTGCATACACCCTTTGCACTGTGGATACTGTGTACTGGTCCCTATGTGTGCAGCAGGGACTGACATTGTCGCTGTATGTTGTACATCCATCTGACATTGTATTGGTGTGTTTTGCCCATGTGTGTGACCTGAACCACAGGATACCCTCATCTGTTTAGTTCAGCAGGGGAATACAGCCATGCGTGTTGCACAGGGGGCACATTGGGGAGGTCCTCATGTCCATGTCGGCCTACCCTCCACTTGGACATGAGACAGTATTTGCCACCACACCACTTTACTGCACACCAACTTTTTGGATTGATGTTTGCCCTCACCAAGGGTGTTACAGTGCATGTGTGGCATCACTGTATCATGTGTCAACATACACGGTGCATGTGGATGTGACTGGATATGTTGGTGCAACACAGCATGGGACAATATGGCTTCTGTGTGGGTTACTGGAACATGTCTGACCTTTCTTTCAATCTCTATATACAGGTTATTGTATTTGTTTACTGTACAGATGTGTCCCTCTACATTGATTTACAAACCTAGCACTCACATTGCCCCGTTATATTTGGAGTGTGGCAGTGTGGGCGTCCATTTTATTCCTCATTTGTGCATTCCATGTACCGTGATATATGTGTACAGACCCTGTATCCACACCAACCAGTGCAGGGGACCTTCTGCATAGTGTTGTCGCTGCATGTGTCTGTGGTTCTTTTTATTTGAATTCTCTCTGTTCATGTGCCTCTTGTACCTGTTACCATATCCTCATTTTGCATTTGGCGATTGTTTTTGGTTACATTATTGCCGCTTTCACTCCTATATCAGGCATTATGTGACAGCTGTAACATATATTTTCATATCTGTGTTTACACTTGCTTACCTTTAACAATGTATGATGTTTCATTTTTGTGCCTCCTGTATTTATGCACAGATATGTTTTTGGTTAAAAATTATGACTAATGTGTGTTGGGCCCTCATCATAAACCGCCTACTGCCTACATGCACACATATGTGAATGAGGCATTTGGGGCGTGCTGCAGCATGTTGGGGGTTTAGGTTCTTTCCACCCTTTGGGTTTAGGTTCTTTCCTCCTTGCATGCTGTATCCACTGCATTACATTTCATTGTGTGTGTGCATGTAGTTATATGTGGATCTCGTCCCAATTACAGACTGTGATCTGGTTGTACACACCATTATGCATGTGCATTCCATCATGGTTACTGTTGGGGGTTGCCCTATCCTGGCAGACAGCAGGCTTTTTGTGTGGTGCCCTGCAGTGTTCTTGTATGCAGCTTTTGCTAATGAACTCACATTGGTGGTGTAGCATACCGGTTTGTGCAATGACATTTGTGCTAATGGTCATGGGCTTGATTCCTTTCTGTTCTATTTCATTTGTATGCCTGTCCTACTCAGCTACTTTTCATTCTTGTAACAGTCATATCTGTGCAGATCTATGCTGTTGGCACATTGCACCCTTGTTGATGTTGCCAAACATATTTCTGTCCGTCTATGTGTGTCTGCCAGCTGTGTGGCGTCCTGCCTTGTTGTGCAGACTGCTACCCCATGTCCTGCACTGGTACACGTTTCTGCATTGTGGCTCTATCTGCTTGCCTCACCTGTGTCTGCTTCTGCATGGCACTGCTACTCCTCTGTCCTCCTGTCATTGCACCTAAACTGCTACCTCTACCTCCTCTGCTAGACATGTCTTCCCATCCTCTGCCACACCCTGCCATTGTTGCACGGTACATTTCCATCACCCTGTGCATCAGTACAGCTGCCCCCGATATGTTTGTATACTTTACCAGCTGCCACATGTCCTGGATGCAGATTTGTCTGGTCCATCAGCTCTGATCTACTTCCTTCCATCACTTGTGCATTGCCTTTCCTTGTTGCTCTATGCAATGTTAGGGTTACATCTGTGTTTGAGCCATAACTTTCTGGCTTGTCAACTTGGGGCACCTTACTGCCCTTGGCCAACATTTCTTGAGTCACATATACATCCCTGGGGCATCTTTGGCGGCACCATAGATTCTGACAGTTTATGGTGTGCCTTATATGGTACCTTGCAGGTTGCCAACCTTTCGTGCATCCCTCTTGGGCACATTATGACCCGCCTTGGCTGACGTTGTGGTTTATGATGTGCCTTCTGGTGCGCCCTAAAAGGTGCATTAGGTTACGTCACTGGGGTGCGGGTATTTTTAGCTGGCAGCACAGATTGTTGGAATGTGTCTGACTCTTACAAGCAGGAAAAGGAATTGTCTTGGGCACCCTTATTCATTGAGCCCACTGAGGGATCAAACTCATGACCTCTGTCTCAGTAGTCATTGCATTAACCAGTGTGCTACACCTCTGTTGCTGTGGTTGCTGGTCAGCGCACAAAGTTAAGGTTAATGTGCGATAATGTGCCACGGCTCCCGCTATTGCAAGATAACAGACATGTGCCCTCTAGCATGCAATAACCCGCCATTGCTACCTTAGGACCGGAACGCCCATCACCTTATATGGCATTCGTCACAGTAATGCTGCAACTAGCGCCGGTAACATTAAGATGGTTTAGTAAACATACCCCCTAGTCTCAAATTTTTTAGGTATTGTAGCATTTTTTTCATCACTTGGAACTCCTCAGGGAAGAAATTTTCTATAAAACTGGTTAGTGCAGTTGAAAAAATGTCAGGTAAAACTGGGGCAGTCTGCATGGAGCTGGGATGATAACAGCCACTGTTTGGTTAGCAGAGATCTTCAGCTGCTAGCCAGAGAGCTTCAGCAGTTTAAGTCAGGACAGGTGAATGGCTCTTCTAACTTTAGCCGAATTGCACTATCCACTTAGAGGCTGAACATCGCCACTGACAGCACAACAGCATCAGTGTCTGAGCAGCCTGGACATTTTAGCCACAAAATCTTGATATCTTCCACCGCTGAGTATCTAGCTTTAGTTCAAGCAGCGGTGGCTAGGCATTTTATTTTGCTAGCCGCCACCACGAATAGGCCTCCTCCCTTATACAGTATGAATTTATTAATTTTCATATTTATAGGCTGTCTCTCTCCTAAGGGCTACAAAAATAGTGAAACAATATATACACAATGAACAGCAGAGAGCATAATAATTAATTGACAAATAAATCTATCACCCTCAATATTCACCAGAATCTGAGTAAGTTGGAATGGGTGAAGGGATATGTGACCATCTTTCTCCCTGATCAGTAGAACAACTTATCCCAAACGCCAAGCAGAATTAATCCTGTCAGTAGTATAGATCTTTCTTCTGTTTGGATCCCAGGGTACCCATCTCTGTCTTTCTGTCCTCTCAGATTCTCCTGACACTTGACTTTCTCTTCTCCTGTCCTCGGGAGATCCCCCTCACTCTCCTTATCTTTAGGACATTTAACCAGATCACCTATCTTTATTTCTGACTCTAGGGCACTCAGCTTAGTAGAGTTTTGCTTTCTCTCCCCTCCTGTATTCTCAGAATTCATAATTTATATTGGTCTCCCCTTCCATACACTGGTAAGAGAGTTATGTTTGCTTCAAATTTTATTTATTAAGTTTCTGTGACATTTCTGGCAAGAAATATCATTATTCTAGACCGCAGATATCATGCATTAATTTGACATCTCACTCATACTTCTTTGACAACTGCTAGTATCCAGGCATGTAAACCTGAGTTTGGTATCAGCATAAAGATGGTCTATATCTGGGACTGAAAAGAAACAAAGAACAAATAGATCCAGAACTGCAGTAGATGGTTCACTCCATATTATCCGCTTCCCGGCGTCAATAGTAATTCCATCACAAAATAAGACTAATTTGACTCGGGTACATGCAGTACTTTTGTCCCTCTTGCCAAGTGTTGTTGACAAGAGGAAGAAAAGTTGTTGCACTAGAATGTACAGCACTCCTAAAAGAATTGAAGGGTCTTGCTGCCCTGTCACACAATTGGAAGTAAAGGAAAAATTCCTTATTCCCTTTCAAGTCAAGGTGCCCATCATGAAACACATCCTTCTTACCGAGACGTTCTGTGAAACCCAACTCTGGGTGGCACTGATCATAAATCTGACAGCTCCAGCATGAAATGCAATTGTCAGCGCCTGCTGATTCTTAGCGGCAGCAAAATCCTTTTATGCTATGAAAGCAGATGCATCTATTGAAAAAGTCTCATAATTATGTATGGAATTGGATCAGAGAAAGTGACAACTAGACTCTTATTCAGTCCTTTTTTTTTTTTGCTACTGATAGTGCTGATGTGCAAATATTATGAGGTCAGTCTGAAGCCCGGCATACCAATGCCTGCATCAAGTTCAGAGAAATGTTTAGATCATCTCCACATCTGCTGTGGAAATTCATTTGGATTTTACTGGATATTCCCCCCAACCAACTTGGGAAAAATTCAAGTGATTTTGCCCAAAATCAAAAGAGAAGGGATTTTGGATTTGGTTCAGGCCTTTTTCTGCAATAGTTCAAGATGAGTTACATTAAGATACTGTAGGTATTTCCCTTTCTCTGAAGGGCTTCTAATTTGTGTTTGTAAGTTTGTAACTGAGGAAATGGATGGTTAAATGAGTAAATGCCAAATTTTTACAAAACTAGACTTTAGGATCAGTCAAGAGAAATAACTTTTTAGGGTATTTTGAAGAGATTTAAATATCAGAGAGAATAGCACAATTGCCTCTTCAATCACTGGTGGAAAACCCAGGTTCAAACAAGCAATTGACTGACCTGCTTGACTCAGAGCAAATATAAATGCTAACAGCCAATGCCATAAATATTGCTCAAGCAGCCCATACAATGCAGGGGGTGTCCATGCCAGAGGAGGGCCCAGCGATTCCAACCCAGCCGCAGCTGCGGCAAACGACTTCTCACTTACTTTAAAAGACATTTGCATTGCTGCCCTGTGGCACCTTCTTTTCTGTAAAGTGCTACCCTGTGAGAGCCAGCGACCCAGGAAAGCATTTCTCATTGATGGGTTGAAATCTCACGATACCCAAAACTTCAGCCATCAATGGGAAATGCTTTCCTGGTGCTCTGGCTACTGTGGGGAAGCACTTTACAGAGAAAGGTGGTGCAGAGTGGCGCAGCAAAATTAAGCATGATGGTTGCTAAGGGTTTTTGGGGGAACGGGAAGGGGAAAGTATTCTTCCTTTTTTGTTGTCACCATTCTTATGAGGGGTTTTAAGCAGAAATATATGCATGCTTTTCTGGACCTCTCAAAATGCACTTCAAACCTGCCCCTTCCAAGCTATGTATGCCAAAGATTTTAGATATCAATAACGGCTTTCTAAAATTGCTATTTAGATGGATAGGGCTTACACACGTAAATGCAACATGTAAAACCATGCAGACCTAAAATGGTCTACTTATTATAGATACACAGACATAGATATAAAAACTCTTTTGATAGTCCTGGAAATTTCTTCAAATTTTGTGAAATAACTTCCTGAATGTTATTTAAAAAGTCTGCATGTTTGTGAGGATTTCAGCGAGAAGATCAATGACTGTTACTGCTGTTGCTCCTTATGATGATATTCATACTCAGGATTGTACCAAGCTAGAAATGAATCTGGTGTCCCCCCCCCCCCCAGTCACATATAGGAATTCATTTTTTTTCTGAACTTCCTGGAAGTCCAGTGATGATACATGCATACCTTCCGTATCTGCATCCTGTGCGGCCACACCAGTTGCACTGTCTTGGTCTGGCCCTGGGAATACTAACTGGCTCCGTATTTTACCCTACCAGACCATGCAAACTAGCATGAAAATCTGAGCCTTTTAGCAGCTCTAGATGATAATGATGATGGTGGGAACCCAATTGTTCTAAGACAGTCTACCTGGCTGTTGGATGAAATATTTAGGAAAGTTCAAAGCAAATGATGATGACAATGGAAATCCATTTTTCTACTCTAAGGGGTATGTTTAATAAACCGCGGTAAAGTCACCAGCGATAAGGGCAATGTTAAGGTGCCTTAAGCCATATAAGGCAGTAGGCGGGCAGGGGGTGTGACAGCCATATTGGACCACACAAACTCAATACCTTGCACCTTCTATGTCATGGTGATGTTATGTACTACACATGGTGCTATCCCTCTAAACTCCAATTTCAGTACAGGTTGTAATGCAACATAACAGGACAAACACCAAAGGGATGAATACGTTGACAGATCATTGTACATGTCCTCATCAACCCTCCACTATAATCATTCTACACTATCTTGTCTGTCATGTACAGCTGGTCAGCTCACTAAGAAGGGACTGGTCTCTCTGTGTGTATGGTGGGCCCAGTAGATGATGTATGTTGCCCTCAACCTGCTATACTGACTTGAAGTGGGTGGGGTACCTGTCACCATGTACTTACAGTTTGTGGTTCTTCGGCCTGGGCATTGAAGTGTCGCTCCACATGATCCAAAGTGCACAGCATGATGCCACAGGAGGGAAAAAGCCTGGTCTGCTTTTGACAGATTAGCCTGCCCAGGATGTGCAGGTTGGCATCACTGAAACGGGGTTTCCATGAGCAGGCTGCCATCTTCCCTCATTGTGTTTGTAGCATGCGTGCTGATGTCAGAGGGTTGCATAGTCTACAAGGCACCTTGCTGGCAGTGTGTGCTATGGCAGAATACAGCAGAGTGCCTTAGAGTATAGCACAGTGCCTCCCATAACCGTAAGACACCTTACTTGACGGCTAGGTGCCTTATCTGATGGGTTTATATTTCATGCATGTTTTTAGTACCATCAAATCTGTGCTGTTTCCTGTTGACCCAGCTAGCTCTGGGATTTCTGGCCTATGTATCACTGGCGATAGATGTGCAGTCCCTTTCTTACTGGACAATGGAGACTAAAGTGATGTGCCTACAGTCACAAGGAGCGCCAATGGGAATCAAACCCTTGATCTTCTGTGTACTAGGAAATTACTCTAACCACTGGGTTATTCCGCTACACAATATAAAATTTATATATATATATATATATACATATTGTCACGAGGTCAGCCCTCCGCCTAGGGCTAAGAGGGCTGGCCTGCCATGATGTCCTTTAATCAGAAGGTGAGACCACGCCTTTCTGCTTTTGCAATGCCTCTTGGGAGTTGTGGTCCCTTTTTAGACCTCTGATAAAGGAATAGTTATGAGTCGAGTGTTTAAGGCAAAATGACAAGAAATTTATTCCCCTCACATTAGGACTTAGGGGTATGTTTACTAAACCTTCTTAATGTGCGCCCAGCGTTAGTGTGCAGGATGCCATATAAGGAGTGGGCGTTTCAGTTTAAAGTAACAAAACGGGATTAGCGCGCGATAACGCACGCTGCTGCGCACATTATCGGGCAAAGCGCCGCTAAGCACGTTACCACGCGGTAATCTTAAGTAGGCGCACAGACATCCAAGCATAGAAACAGAAGTGTAGCACAGTGGTTAATACACTGACTGATGATACAGGGGTCATGAGTTTGATCCCCCAGTGTGCCTAATACATAAGGCTGGCTGAGGCATCAGCTTTGACATGTAAGTATTGTTTCCTGAGGTATTTTAATTATTGCTGCCAGCAAACACACCCTCACGTGCCATAACCTAAGGTGCCGCATAAGGCACCCTATAAAGGCACCCCATAGGGCACATTATAAAGTGCACTGTCCGTCACGGCACCCTATAATGTCCCCTACAGGACACCCTATAAGGCGCTCCATAGGACACCTTATAAGGTACCTTATACGGACTGTAACCATAAGGTGCCTCAGAAGGCGCTTTATAGGGTGCCCTATAAGGCGCCTTATAGGGCGCCTTCTGAGGCACCTTATGGTTACAGTACCCTGAGGGTGTTTTGCTGGCAGCACCAATGTACATTAAAAAAAGACAATGCTTTGGACAGCCCTATCAAATAACCCCTACTGTGGGTTTGAACCCATGACCTCTGGCTCTACAAGTAGTGTAGTAACCAGTGGGCTACAGCTCCATAGCTGCTAGCAAGCACCTGGCTGACTGCAGAAGGACTGCACGTCACCACACAAACAGCCTGCTGTGGTCACCAGGATAGGGTTAACCCACCCATACCCATGATGCACTGCACATGCAAATCAGCAGTCTACAGATGATCACAAGATGGGGTATGCACCCCCACAGTACCTCGGCCTGGTAGAGGGAACTGACCATGTGTGGTACTGGCACAGAGTAGCTACACACCGTCACATCAACCCTCCACTCCTTTCTTTCCTCTCGTTCTGGTGCCATTCTCTCCTCCTCCCCTTCTTGCCCCTCCTCTGACTCCTTTCCCCTCCCTTGCGGGGTCCCCCAAGGCTCTGTGCTGGCTCCCCTCCTTTTTAATCTCTTTCTAACTCCTCTTACTCTCCTTATACAACAATTTGGTATTACAGCTTTCTACTACGCAGATGACATCCTTCTTCTATACCACACCTCCCCGGTTTGCCCCGACCTTGCCCCCCTCAACTCCTGCCTGGCCGCTATCTCTGATTGGATGACCCATAACTGTCTGCATCTCAACCTCTCAAAAACCACAGCTATCTGGTTCCCGCATGGTCATCAGCCCCCCTCAATCGCCCCCTCTTTCCCTGCCATTCCTATCTCTATGGTTTCCACCTTTTGGTATCTTGGGTGCTTTTCGACTCGGATCTCTCTTTCTCTGCCCATGTTTCTCATATCTCCAAAACCTCCTTTTTCTATCTCAGGCAAATTCGCGCTGTTCGCCCCGTCCTCTCTCCCTCCGCTCTTGCTACCTTGCTGCTGGCTCTTGTTATCTCCCGTATTGATTTCGCTAACTCCATTCTCTCTGGCCTCTCTAAGCTCCAACTCTCACGTCTTCAACGAATCCAGAACACCGCTGCCCATCTCGTGTCCTCTTCCTCCCCTAGAGACCATGTCACACTCCTCCTCTTCCGTCTCCATTGGCTTCCCATTTCCTTTTGGATCCAGTTCAAACTTCTCACACTCGTTCACAAAGCTCTTCATACCTCCACACCACAATACCTGGCCGATCTCATCCACTTTCACACCCCCCGGCACCCCCCCCGCTCCTTCCACCTCAACCGCCTCACACTACCCCCCCCCCCCCTCGCTTGCTCACCTTCAATCCACCCGCTCCTCAGCTTTCTTCTTCATAGGTCCGGCTCTTTGGAACTCCCTTCCCTCTACTCTCCGGCTGGAGCCCCATCACCCTACCTTTAAACACGCCCTAAAAAAACAACTCTTTTCCCTTGCCTTTAATCCCTCTCCCCCCTAGCCTCTACCCTTTCCCTATGCTGACTCTCCTCTCTCGTCTTTATCTCTCTATCCTCTACTAAGTTGTAACTTTCCTTTCCTTTTCCGGCCTTGTGCCTACTGTAATGAAGATTTATTTTGTTGTAAACTGCTCTGTTTATCACTGAAGGGCGGTCAATCAAGCTAATAAACATAAACATAAACACATTGTGCAGGTACTGCACTCACCCTGAGGGTGAGGAGGGGCGCCCAGCACCAGGTCCACAGCAGAGATAGGCCATGCTGCAGGTCCCCAGCAGTGCTAATATGTGAGATAGGTAGTTTCTGCAGACACACCTTGGATATATCTGTATGTCTCAGTCAGGTTTAGCCCCTATGGACCCCTAGGAGGATTATGTACCACCACCCTCCTCCTCCTCCAGGGCTGAGGGTGGTAAACAGGGTCTCCCACCAACAGATCCACATTCTACCTCCCTGCAATGGTGGCAGTAGAGGGGACCATCAACCCCAGTCCTGCTGGGGAACAGTCACCCTACAGGGCAGTCAATGCAGCTCTGTACACATCCATAACGCAATAGCAGACAGACATTAGGCTTGGATATGCTAAGCTGCACCCCACCACTATCTGATATTCTCCTGTAGCAAGCCTTCAGCTGCTGCACCCTGCAAGGCGTTCCATCAAGACACATACCAGCTGCAGACAGTCTGCTAGCTAGTCCATAGTGCATGTTCCTGGTGGAAATGCGTGCACCCAGAACTGGGATGTCAGCTTACACACCAAGCAGATAAGTCAGTGACTGGGCCCCAAAAGGAAACCCATAAATATCATATGAGAGAAATACTATAGAGCACTATGGGGGAGCCTAGCCATGCCATGGTCACTGCTCATTCAGGGTGAGAGTGATCTCCCAGCAGAACATGCTGTGGCCACCCTGTCTGTGCAGGTGGTGGCCGGGCACTACAATGTCCCAGCCAGTGCCCTATGCCCTGTGCAGATGCATCCTGGCCAGGCCACCCTGTCCGGGCTATACCCATGGTATCTTGCTCCTCATTATGCACATTGGCAGGCCAATACTGGCAACAGTGCTGGCAGTGTGGGCTGTGGAAGGTGGTTGCAGCCACCACACACTGGATAGACAGACACACACTCCCACACCTATGCCAGCATTGTGCTACTATAGAGGTGTTTAGCAGCCCTGGCCACCACACCAGTCCTGAGCACAGTGCAGGCATGGATATGGTATGCAATACTGTTGGGGGTCACTCCCCAGGGTGGTAAACACTGTCAGAGACCAGACCTGAAGCATACTCCACAGACATCAGAAAGGTTGCTATGATGGAGCTCAATCAGCAAACTGTGCTTAACGTAGGAATTGCTATCTGCCAGTAATCATAGCAAACTTTTGATAGCTGTGTACCGTATTCCCAGGTATAGGGTGGCATTGCTAAGGTATGCAAGTGCTAGTATTGGGAGATGCACGCAGGGCCCAATGTCCTGCCTCTCCAGGAGGCATTGGCTAATGGAGCCTGTGGGTGTGGGTGTGTCTGCCCCTGTTGGCTGCTGCTTTATGGCAGAGGTTCCCAACTCCAGTCCTGGTGTGCCAAACACTGTTCGGGTTTTCATGCTGTCCCTCATGAATATGCATGAGATACATCTGCATACCATGGGGGTGGTGCATAGATATGCAGCACAGGCATCTTTATTAGAGGCAGCATGGAACCTGAATGGTGTTTGGCCCTCCAGGACTGCATTTGGGAGACTCTGCTCTAGGTAATGCGCCTGTTTATGGTGTCTTTGCTCTGTAGGGTAAAATGTAGGTGTTTTGGGCATGTTTACGTCATCTGCAATAAAGGTTCTGTCTCTATTAGCATGTTGTAGTAGTGGGTAAAATATTGGGACTGGGTTGGCAGGCACCATAGCTGGGACTTGAACCTGTGACCTTCTGCCTCCAAACACACTGGTTGTGGGCACTGCACCACTGTGTTTCCACAGAGACAGTGCATTCCCTGGTGATACCATGACTGTTTGTCCGGCAGGGCCTGTCTGTTGCAGTGCATGGCACCCACCTACACAGGGCTAGGCTATGTTCTGCTCTGGGCAGCTGCCACTGCCCTTCTGCTGGTGGTGCTGGTGGTGTACAGTCTCAAGCCATCCAGTGTACAGGTAGGCGGCTGCCTATGGTGCGTGTTCTGGGGTAGGGGTGCCTGCATAGATGTCCACGCTTCCCCCCAACACCGCCTGCCAATGTTCTGTGCCCTTGGAGGTACCTGCTGGATACTATCCCCTGTGACACTGTGATAAACACTCTCGTGCCCATGTTGGGCCCTCATCAGTTGCTGTCTGGCTGATGTACAGTTTCAGCATTCCTAAGTGCCACCTAGGCATCTGTCTAGTCCGCACTGTGCCCCAGCTGCACAACAGCATGTGCCGCCTGCAGCCCTCTGTATCCCCTTTCCCAGCATCTGTCCAGTTGCCCATTCCGATATGCCTGCCCTGCTGTTGTGGAACATGTGCATGCCATAGGAAACCTGTCCAATGGAGAGGGAAACCCTGATCTGTGCTATTTCACTGTGGGATCATTCACCTTGTATGGGGACGGAGCGTAGACCCTTCCAAAATTCATATCTTTTTTGGGGGCTTTCTTGGGAGTGTTTTTTGATGTTTCCCATTACTATCACTATTGCCCAGCTTGGTTATGTTTTTTGTATATTTTGTTGGGGTCCTTTTCAATGTTTATTTGTACTTTTGTTCCGTGCACATTTATCACACTTATCACTTTTTTGTAGGTTTCCCTGGTTTTGCTGTACATTGCTGACAGAAATGGTTTCTTTTCCCTTTAAATCAGCTCTAACGCGCGGTTTTCACTTGTGTTAGTTTTGGCCTCGAATTTCACATCGTTAGTGTGCCGGGAGCCTCTCCCCTCCCACTCTCCACCCATTGACCCCTTCTCTCCGCCCCTGGGGAGCCTTCCTCCGCCCTCCGGGAGCCTTCCCCGCTTTCAGTGCTTGTTTGCACTGCTGCGCGCGTTAGCGCGCGCTAAGGCACATTTTTGCCCCGTAAAGCGTCATTATCGCACGCTAAGGTACCTTAGCACGCGATAATTGCACAGCGCATAATACAATTTCTTTGTATATGATCTGGTTTACCACATTTAAAATGTTTTCCTTTTTCCCATTTACATTCTTGTTTTGGCAAACAACTGGTTACACATTTTAGATTGGTTCTTGGTTCCTTTTCTGACTTTCCAAAGCTTGCCGCCCCAGACATGCTCAGAGCACCTCCTTTTGGCTTACTAGCCAACACTGCCTCCAAATATCGTTCAGTAAGGAGGGCTGCCTCTGCTGTGGTCTTGCAACTTTGCAAGATCAAAAAGGATCGTATTTCATGGGGAACTGCTTCCATGAATTGCTCTAATACAATGTTGTCTATTACAGACTCGAGAGTTTTACCCTCAGGAGCGAGCCATTTCCAAGCTAAGCTACGTATCCTTTGGCACAAGGCCTTGGGTGTCTCATTAAGTCTTAGCTTAGTATCCCTTAGCATTCTCCTATAAACCAAGGGTGTCAAACCTAATCTATCCTTCACAGCCTTTTTAAGCTCATCGTAGTTCGTCGCAAGAGCAGCGGGCATGGCTTTATAGGTGGCTAAGGCCTCTCCTGTTAGGGATGTAGGGAGCCTTACTGCCCATTGCTCTAGCAGCCACTTCACAGTAAGTGCCACTCTTTCGAATGCTTCAATAAAGTCATCTATATTATCATCAGCTGTAAGCTGTCCAAAAGCTAGGGATCCACAGTCTTGTGGCCCTACCACACAAGTGGGTGTCAGTCTTGCTTGTTCCGCCACCTTTTGACTGGCAAGCAAAGCCTCTATTAGCTCTACAATGGGTTTTTGCTGGGCCTGCATGGTTGCAGCAGCTTGTTCCTGGATGCGCTGGGCCATCTCCCGTTGTTTCTCGAATTGAGAAGCCATTCAACGTAGGACCTCCTGTGGATCCATCTCCATGGTTTTCCTTCTGCAGAGAAACAAAAAGAAAGACAGGCCCACCAAGTGTGGCACAGCAACTTTTTCTCCCAACTGTCTAGATTATATGCAGGTCAAAAGCTCTCCTCCTGACATGAATCCTACACATCCATGCCCACATACCCTTTACCTGAGCATGATGTAGATTCAGGCTTTGAGAAAGGAGTCTCTCGGCTGGTCTTCGGTCCCTCTGGCCAATATTGCCAGTGATATCCCACACGGCTCTCCAGTGCACAGCTTGACAGAATTTCTTTGGTGTTCTTGTTGAAAAACCTCTGGCGTATCTCCTGGATTTTTCCCACTCGAATATCTTTATGTTCCACACCAAAAATCCTCAAAACTACGCCACTTGTCACGAGGTCAGCCCTCAGCCTAGGGCTAAGAGGGCTGGCCTGCCATGATGTCCTTTAATCAGAAGGTGAGACCACACCTTTCTGCTTTCGCAATGTCTCTTGGGAGTTGTGGTCCCTTTTTAGACCTCTTATAAAGGAATAGTTATGAGTCAAGTGTTTAAGGCAAAATGACAAGAAATTTATTCCCCTCACATTAGGACTTAGTGTAGAATAAAATAGGAGAGTGTCCAGGTGTTTGCTTGAGGATTATTTACAACAAAATAAGGTAGCTGCTTTTCACACTCTGGCTCCAAAATGTGCTGTGCCTTTTCTAAGTAACAAAGATAGGAAAACCAAACAGCTTCTTTTGGCAAAGTAAAATAACTTCTTTTCCTTTGCTGTTTCACAGCTCTTTAACTCAAAGACTTAACACAGTGACTCAATATCATCGGCTAAGCAAAGCGTGCAATCCATTGGAACTTAAGCTATATCATTAACATTACAGTCTGTTTGCATATCCTCCAGCTCAGGATTTACTGAGCTTGGCTGCCAGCTGTTACTACTGTGTTTAAGGTAACCTCCCTCTGCAAACTTGGGTGTTTCCCCTGTATACAATTCTAGACAGCAAGGGTTAGAAATACCTGTGGCTTTGGAGCTTCTTCTCTGGCTCTCTAGTTCCTTCCAATTATAAGGAAATGCTCTGTAACTCTCCGTTTGTAATTCCTGACTAGAGCCACCCCCTGGCTCTCTGTTCCAGGTAGAGCTTCTTAACCTCCCTGCTTTTGTGTTGGGTCTCCACTTGTGCAAATTCTGAAGCCTTTCCTCAGGCAGTAAGGACTGAAGGGCTCCTTGTTCTCTCTGCCCAGGCTGGTTCCTGGCAACAGGCTGTGCCTTCCCACCTTCTAGTCTGCCGGCTTCTCTCCCAGAACTGCAGGTAGGTTCTTTGCCAAATATCCAATTCTCTAGGGTTCCTGAGCCTCTCCAACCATGTCTCTCAGGAGCTCCTTCCTCTTGCTCCCTCTCTGGCTTCCTTCCTTGCTTCTCTTGTTGTCCTCGCTGCCCCTCCTTTGCTCCCAACCAGCGTTTATATTTCTGTTCCCTGAGGCTTGACTCTGCCTTTCTGAACAGGTGTGAGTGATCAAGCTCCAGGCTTGCTGCTACGTCCGAGCTTGGGCATGTCAGCTCAGCTCCTATCTCCCTCCATTTGTCTTTCTCTTGTAAACAGTGAGCTATGTGTGCTGGCTGACTGTCAGATTTAAAGGTAACCTTTTCCTTTCTTTCTATTTCCATGGGGCTGTATAGGGGCTTCTACATCACTATATATATATATATATATTTTTTTTTTTTTTTTAGCCAGATATAGCTCAATTTGGGACATATGACAGAACATGCAGGTGGTTGGCCCACAGGCATAACATGCCGGCATAATCATCAGACATGTGGTGGGGGCAGCACTGCACATTCCTCTTTCTGAGATGTTTAACCTCTCTGGTACACCCCTTGAGTCCTACATCTGCTGTGTTCACATGGACATACTGTGTCTATGGCCTACAGCAGAGGCCAGACACACATCAATTCACATGTGCATGGAGATACTGTTTCAGCAGCACACAGTGGTAACATGTATTCATGGTGTCTGTTCCAGAGTCAGTTCAGAGCCCAGCCTGTTCCACGGATTATTATCAGTGCATATAAAACATACATAATGTCAAAATGGGAGATGTGTGGTGCACAGTCAGAATCCACTCTGCAGAGATTCAAACCCAAGCCATTTTCTAACATTGCACATGACCCAACCATTACACTACCTGCACATTTACAGTAGGTTTTTAGTATCTGAGGCATGGTCATGTCTCATCCCATGTAATGCCCTTGAGGCAAGCAGCTAGGGTCAGACCCTCAGCAAGACATGTTCACATAGATCATGTGTACTAACCCAATGTGCACTTGGTTGACAAAGCAGCATAGTGCTGTACATCCATCAGTCAATGCAGACACTCAGCACTTCACAGCCATCATGCTGCATGGGTACTCATCACCAAGTGAACATGCCATGGAGCCTGGACCATTTCTCTGTGCCTTACATAGGCAGGTCTGTAACCTCTTCACTACACCTCAAAGCAGTCAAACACAGCATTGGCAGTCATTAGGCAGACACTGCATGCCCCTACAAACAATGCGCTACACCCAGGACAGGATGCAGCTTTACAGACACATTTGGAGAACATAGTTCAGCACACCTCAGGCACAGCTACAGCACTGCACATGCGGTATGTGATGCACACAATGCACAGTACTACATCTGATCATGCCACACTGGTGCAGGCTATATCTCCTGTGCAATCATGCTGCCTGTCCCTTCATTATTCTCCACAGGGCAAACTGACCACACACTCACATGTGTCTGCTGTTGTAGTGTGCAGTAACAAAGTGTAACAGCACATGTGCATGATGCTATATCCCCTGTGACATGCTGCATGGGTCAATCTGCACACAGCAGAACAGATACTGACCATACATCACCTTGTAAAGGCATGTGGCCCATTGCAGACCATCCTGGACCTGCATGTGGTCCCATGCACACATCCCCAACCATTGTGACGGCCAGGCCGATTTTGAGAACACACACCATGGTCATATCTATCCACTCTGCCTTTGGAGCTGGTCTGCATGCTGTTATTGGTTCATCTCACTATCCTCCATGATGCATTGCTCATTAAGACCTTCCTTATGCATGGCCTCACAAATGACCAGAGGCTGTGATCCTTCACATGACACCATGTTTACACAGTGGTATTGTGGCCTTCATGGACAGAAATGCACCAAAGATTGTTACCAAGCAGTTGTTGAGGTCACCCTGAATAAGATATGGGTCACACGGCACATGGTCCACAGGGTCAGTACTGCACTACCATAACTCTTTGTTGTTAGCTACAGATCTACATCAAAGCTGTTTTACTGCATGTGTAAGCTGCGCTGTTATACACATGCTTATGTGCACAATGGAGATATGCAGAGGTGTCCAGTCTTCTCTTGTCCTTGCACCATCTTTCTCCTGGTCAGGGGTTGGCTTCAGATGTCCTATTACAGACAGCTGGGTTGCAGCATGAGGTTCACAGATGCTTTGACTTTCAATAGCAATTAGAGGGAAGTGTGACAGGTGAGGTGGAATAAGACACTTCAGTAGCAATGGGGCACACCCATCACTGCAAGAGGAAAGTGTAAAGTAACCCTGCCACAAGATTAGTTTACACCCTTCACTGCAGTTGTTCCCATCATCATCTTGATGAGCCAATCACACACTGCAGGCACTGTCACTCTGCATGTGTCAACCAATCCACCCCAGTTGTCCAAAGACTGCTATTCAGCACACAACACATGGCACACAAGTGTAGGCTGACTGTCTAAAAATAGCACAGACCTCAGACAGCATGAGTTGAACTTGACCACCAGAGAAAGACCAGTAACCACACAACTACAGCTTTAACCTATATACATCACAATGTGGCTACATAGCCAAGGCATGGTCACAGCACAATCAGCGTGATGGTCACCTGTCATTGGTTAATTCTGGGTGCAGCCCAGTCATGCTACTGGCTATCACATGTTGGCTCATCCCTTCCATGTACATTCCCTCTCACACATGTACATCCTGTGGTCATGTTGCTGTTTCATACATTTCCAAGACTACTCTCCCCTTCATTTGCATCACATTTTACTGTGTACCTGTGCTTTGGGACTTCAATGCAGAGTTCAATGGATGATGAGCATCAGTCATGTTGTGGGTACATGCTGTGTCACAGCAACCTCCATCTGCCACATCCACAGATGGTGTGGGCCCCTACTCTGCCTGTGGCAGTGAGCAACACACATAGTACCATGCCTCTATACACCCATCATTTTTTTGCACTCCACTAAACCATGTTGACATGGCAGGTAAAGCACATTCACTCACTCACACTGCAGGTGCAGTAGACATCACCTCAAAGGTCTTAGTAGATGGTGAGAGGGTAGGAGCAGTGGAGAGAGGGCTGAAGGGGGAAAGATGGGGAGATAACAGACCTCATGATGGCTGAGGTGGCACATGTGAATGTTGTGTGCCATGCTTGCCATAGGGATAGGGAGGGTGGGGGAGAGGGAATAGCACCCACTGCTCCCGAGCCCACATTTTGATGTAAAACATAATTGCAGCTGGCAATGCTGCTCTGGAGGGCAGAATTGAACCTACCACCCTGCACACAGCAACCTTAGGTTCGCTGCCAGAGCATATGTTGGTCCATGCAGGCGTACTTAGATGTTCACTACAAGGTGCATGTGGGCATGAGTCAGTGTATTCCTATGAGCACTTAGTTGACTGCAGGCTATGAGACATGGTGCCAGGCTGCATGGGCATTTGCTTGGTGTAGCTCTAGTTTGGACATGTGAGACTGTTGCATAGATGATGGTGTGGGTGATGGGGCCAAGGGGACTTGTGGAAATAGAATGTGGGGAACAGGTGGTGATTTGGTTAGTGGGAGGATGGTGTATACCTCCCTCCTCAAAGGTCTTAGCAGATGGTGAGAGTGTAGGAACAGTGGGGTGAGGGCTGGATGAGAAGGGGGAAAGGTGGGGAGGTGGCAGACCTCGCAGGCCAGTGAGAGCTGCAGATTGGCACCTGTCAACACCAGCATAGATGCGGGCAACAAACACTGCAGAATACCCAGTCACACAGCACTGACATGGCAGCCTGCTGTCAGTGAAGATGCCAGCATTCACATCCACCTGCAGCAGCATATCTGCATGCTCCCAGTCTCAGCAGTGTCATATCTTGCATGTTAGATGTGCACTCTAGGCAGCTCCCTGTTGGCCTCATGGACCCACAGCCCCCAGAGTGCCACACATCTGACACCTCCTTTCTTACACAGTAACATCCATGTGTCACCCCTTTTGCCACATCAGCAACATAAGCCTTATGCCCTGTCATAGTGGGCCACTGTAACTGTTGTTGCTAAGGAAACACTACTATCGCTAACTTGGGCTCCCCTATCTGTTTTCCACATTGCACACATTAAATGGTCTCTCTCACCAATGTAAGGTGCCTTTTCTGCGAGGTTTTGATATGCGTTAGGGTTCCTGCCATTAAGATACCTTTGGCACGTTGCATTAAGGGAGTGCAACTTGTTCACACCCACTCCCTGCTCATTGACCCCCACTCTCCACCCCATGCATGCCTTCTCTCCTCCCACGGGGTGCTTTTATGCTGCTGCTACCACAAGCGCGAGTTGATGTGGCTTTTAGGATGTGCTAATGGCACACTTGCTCCTTTAGTGTGGTTTAGTAAACATATCCTTAAGAGATTTAACTACCCTCACCCCAGGGTCTAAAATTGAACAGTAAGCTGTGTGATAAGAGTCTGCAATAGAGGTTAATCACTGTAAGTACTTAGCCCTGCCAACAATCTAATGTGCTTTTCGAAGAACACATTTCCTAGGTAAGATGTTGATTATACAAAAAAAGGCAGTGATCTATTACTTTCTTGTTGCTGTTGTTAAGTTCCATTGAGTCGGTGTCGACTCATGGTGACCCTCTGGATAGTTGACCTAAACTGCGTTCGGTCTTCAGTCAGGTGGCTCATTTTTGATAGAGTGGCACCCATAGCTGCTCTTATTGTATCAATCCATCTCATTGCTGGCCTTCCTCTTTTCATTGACCTTCTACCTTGTCAAGCATGATGTCTTTCCGATTCTAAAATGGCTGCACTCTAGGTTGGTTGCTGAGTTCGGTCTTGGAACATCTATTTGGGCTGTTTATTTCAGGATTCCCTTGGTTTCATCTAGATGGTGAAGCATAAGGAAAATACCTTTCCACTTGCCTCTGAAACCTGACAGTCTTCTATACTACCATTTCTGGTGAAGCAGGGCTTGTCTGGGGAGGACACCGGAACTCCGGGCAAGGTCCGTGCTGCGGTGACCCTGTCACCTTTAAAGACTCTGGCCTCCTGTCCAGAGTTACAGCAGTCATCGAAGCTTCCCCAGATGGGAAGTAGTGAATTGGAGAGTGCACACAGTGCTCGTTCAATGTCTTCAGAACTGGCTGGTCTTTGGTCAATCTTTATTTGAACGGGCTACTTCTACTCTGTCTGTCATATCATTGGATCACTCTGGCAAGTCTATCCTGATTTCTAAAAGTAGTTTTGGTTCCTCCATCTAACGCCATTCTTAGTAAGGATTCACTTTCTCTTGTTGGTTCGCATTTTTGATCTTCCTCTTCACCTATGGAGTTTGCAGGAAGTTTGCTGTGAGAGAATGTGGATTGTATTAATATTTTTTCATGGAATTTAGATATTTCTTCTTCATCACTGTATAACCAGAACATAAGAACATAAGACATGCCATACTGGGTCAGACCGAGGTCCATCAAGCCCAGTATCCTGTTTCCAACAGTGGCCAATCTAGGTCATACGTACCTAGCAATATCCCCAAAAGACACAGGTTCCACAATGCTTGTACTGGGTCAAGCATTGATATCCTTGGTCCCTTTTTAATAGTGGTTTATGGACCTTTCCAGGAACTTGTCCAAACCTTTTTTAAACCCAGCTATACTAACAGCCCTTACTACAGCCTCCGGTAACAGATTCCAGAGTTTGATTACACGTTGAGTGAAAAAATATTTTCTCTTATTTGTCTTAAATAGTTTACCCTGTAGCTTCATTACATGTCCCCTAGTCTTCCTATATTCTGATAGCGTAAACAATTGATCCACGTTTATCCGTTCCACTCCATTCATTAATTTATAGACCTCTATCATATCTCCTCTCAGCCGTCTCTTTTCCAGGTTCCAGAATCAAGGTCTGAATTTTTTTACCTTGGAGCTTACTTCTCAGCAAAGTCAGACTTTTTCTTCTCAAAGTGACTCAGTTCAGCTTATTTTGCAGGCTTTTTCCACACTTGAATCTGTTGTTTTGGTAAAGATTGAACTGCAATATAATATTGTGATTAAGTCTGAGGAGCGTATTAACCACTGTGAAAAATCAGTAGAGCAGACTGAAGGGATTGTAGTGGTGATCCAATCTGCTGTATCTTCGGTGCAAGAAAACTGTCATTAGTTAGGTAAAACTGAGCTGGCTTTTTCTCATTGTCTTGAAAATATTGAGAATATGGCTTGAAGGAGAACTATAAGATTACCCAATTTTCCTAAGGTGGCATCTGTCACCCATAATGATGTGTTTTGTAATTATTTATGGGAGACTCTTGAGGTTCCCGATTCAGCTATTCCACCTTATCGACATATTACCTACCTGCTAGACCACCCTCCCAAGAAAAGGTTTCCAGGTTTTCCCCTATTATTGCCAAGAGTTGTGAGAGAGGGTCCAAAACCTTCTTAGATGACTCTGCAGCTCTACTTCCTGAGAACCTAGAGTATGCCACATTAATTGTTACTTTTTTCATTGAATAGGATCGGGATCAGTTATTTCAAGTTTTCTTTTCTAAACCAAATTGCAGATTTCTTGGCCACTTGGTGAGAGTCTATTCTGATCTTGCTTGGGAGACACATATCATGGGACTCAGAGTATCTTTCATTATTCAGTATTCTTGTAGATGTAGGATTGTTTACCAGGGTAAAGTATATGTATTTGCTGAGTCAGATCAATTGTCTGACTTTTTGCATTCCCATGCTCAAGATTTAGTTCAGGAGGAAGAAAATGATATTATTTCCATGTTGGAAGTTTAATCTCCTGTGTGTCCATTTTCTTATCTGGTTTAATGAACCAGGGCTCAGCTAGGCCTTTTTCTTTACTTTCCTATTTTGTTGTATTTGTTTTCTCTTGGAATTCCCTTAGAGAATTGTTGTGACTATTGAGTTTGTGTTTCTATTTATTTTGAGATTAATAAACTTTGAAATTTAAAAAAGACAAACAAAAAACAAGCATGATGTCTTTCCCTAACCATCTCTCTCTTTTGTGACAAGGAAGCTTGTATTGAGCTTATGGAAATAGGAAAAGGTGATGAATTTGCTTTGAGGAAAAGTGAAATCCCTGCAGTGCATTGATTTCAGCTTCTACATAAAGAAAGTAAGCTGAGAGAAACTAAACCTAGGCTGCCACACCCAAGCTTTGCTGACATAGTTGCAGGCTTGAGAGATAATTGCAAGGACCTGAGCAGAGAGCGAAAGGTAGTGCCCTGGAAGCAGGGATATAAACCTTTGCTAAAGTCAAAGCAAGGGAGGAAGCAGGAGAAGGAGCAGGAGAGGGAGAAGGAACAAGAACTGCAGGAAGCAGAGCAGCAGGAACGGGTTCAGGAGTGGAGGAGTGGCCTAGTGGTTGGGGCAAGGTACTTCAGGCTGGAAGGTCGGGGGTTCAAATCCCACTAGAGGACAGCAACCTTGGGCCGGAAGGACTGGGGTTTCTATTCCCACAGGTGCTCCTTGTGGTCTTGGGCAAGCCACTTAACCCTCCATAGCCCATGTTCCCTGTAAAATAGTTATCTCTAAGTTAATAATGCCCTGTTCAATGTAATTTCAGTTTGTTCAATGTAAACCACACTGATGCAGAATAGCGCGGTATATGAGGGGGTACCCAAAAAAACCAGGAATAACATTGCCGTGGGCGGAGCTTGTGTAGTACGCACTTCTGCCGCTAGGCGTGTATAGTGCAACTCATTGTCAGTTCAGTGCCGCCTGTGTTGTCGACCTGGCTTGTTCTGTTCATCTGCAGTGATTGTTTTTGCTAGTGCTGTTTTGTTCTTGTTTCTTTTTTATGATGACAAGTTTAAGTGAACAACGTGCAGCTGTGAAATTTTGTTTTCTACTCGGTAAAAATGCTGCTGAAACTGTTTTAATGTTGAAAACAGCTTATCAAGATGACGCTATGGGAAAAAGTCAAGTGTACCAGTGGTTTGCTCGGTTTAAAAATGGCGACATGTCGATTGATGACAAACCTCGTTCTGGGCGTCCATCAATTGCCCGAATCAACGAAAATATTGAAAAAATTAGAGAGCTTGTGCTCACAGACCGTCGACAGACAATTGATCAACTGTCAGAGATTAGTGGGTTATCTTGGAGCTCGGTTCAGTGAATTTTAACGGAAGATTTGGGAATGAAAAGGTTAGCTGCCAAGTTTGTTACTCGGGTTCTGACTGACAATCAAAAGGAACATCAAGTTGAAACATGTCGTGTTTTGAAACAACAGCTTGAAACTGATCCAGATTTTCTGTCAAAGGTCATTACAGGTGATAAGTCATGGTGCTATGGTTACAACCCAGAAACAAAGCAACAGTCAAGCCAATGGAAGACGTCATCGTCATCCCGTCCAAAAAAATGTCGTCAAGTCAAATCAAACATCAAAACAATGCTGATTTGCTTTTTTGATGCCAAGGGGGTAGTTCATTCAGAGTTTGTTCCCCCAGGTCAGACGGTCAATCAAACCTTTTATTTGGAAGTTTTAAGAAGATTGCGCAACAGTGTTCGTCAAAAAAGACCCGATTTGTGGCAGACAGGAGACTGGTTTTTCCACCACGACAACGAACCTGCACACACAGCCATCTCTGTTAGACAGTTTTTGGCTAAATAGGGCATGGTTCCACTGCCCCACGCACCTTACTCGCCTGACCTGGCTCCGTGCGACTTTTTCTTATTTCCACGCATGAAAAGGGGCATGAAAGGACACCGATTTGACAACATTGAAGAAGTCAAGAAAAAAACGAGGGAGGAGCTGTCAGCCGTTTCTAAAGATGACTACAAAAAATGTTTCGAACAGTGGAAGCACCGGTGGGACAAATATATCAGTTGTAATGGAGAGTATTTTGAAGAGGATAAGGTTGTTTTGTAAAGAATTTGAAATAAATAGCTTTTAAAAAATAATTCCTGTTTTTTTGGGTACCCCCTCGCATAAGAGAATGTAAATAAATAAATAAATAAATAAATCCAGGTTCCTTATCAGAAGGTTTGGAGAGCTCAGAGGTGGGAGCCCAGGACTCAACACAGGAGTCAAAGGAGCCAAGCCTGGAATAGGGAGCATTGGCAGAGCACCAAGAGGGAACTCAGAGAAGCGAACCAAGAACTGTTTCTGAGAGGCTGGAGAGAGGCAAGTGAATACAGCCAGGGAAAAGTGTCCACAGCTTCAGGTACAATCTATCCTTACCGGGTGGAGCTGGGCTTAGGAGAAACATGGGGATCCTCAGAGAGAACACACCCGGAGACATACTTTAAAAGCTCAGAGCAGGGCACTGCATTATCAGAGCCAGAGGAGATGCAGGTTGAGCCTATTGAGCAGGATTTACTGTCTCCAGAAATGCCCATGGACTGTACTCTATGCCAGGCTACTAGCATTGAATCCCTATGCTAAAGGATAGCTGAAAAGGTGAAGGTCTCCTAGAAGCAGTGTGTTGAAACCTAGCCTGAAGTGAAGGCAGGAACTTGCTCTTCTAATGGGGAGATACCTGTTACATGTGCTATTAAATGCTTAGTGAAGACAAAGTTAAAAAGAAGACATTTCTACTTTGTTGAGGGAAGAAGCTATGTTTCCCATATCAGTTACATTGTTAAGCAGCTGCATATAGTTAATGACTGTGAAGCCATAGTGAAGCTCATCCATGCTGTGTCGTAAATAATCCTGAGTGAATGAATGGAGAAGTATCCTGTTAAGGTCTACATGGACTTTGTTTGCGTTTTGAAATAAATTCTGTCATTTGCCTTCACCTTCGGTTTCATGACTACACTTCATCTTAAAAGGCCAAACTACAACTCCCAGCATGAATCAGAGGGAAAGATACTCGTAGTTTATCTAAGCTTTATAAGAGAAGTTTACCGCAACCTCGCCCCTCTAAGCCTGAGGCAGAGGGCAAGGGCGTGACACTTTGCATGATCTGTCGGAAGTATGAATGTGAAGTCTTGTCATCTGAGATTCTAAGGAATGCTTACGTTTGATCTCCTCTAGTACTGACTGGTTTGTTCTTCAAGCAATCCATGACATACACAGTATTTGTCGCCAGCATCATAATTCAAAGGCATCGGTTTTCTTCCTATCTTTTTCACTTTCCAACTTTCGCATCCATGTGATGTTATTGAAAATACCATGGTTTGGACAAGTCAAATCTTTGTATGAAGAAAGAAATCTCTTCTCTTGAGAATCTTGTCTAGGTCCTTTATAGCTATTCTGCCAAGAGCAATGCATTGTCAAATTTCTTTACTGCTTGTCCTTTCTGTATTTATTGTTGATCCAAGTAGATTAAAGTTCTCAATCAATGATAAACTTGATTTTGCCAGTTATCAGGATCTTTGTCTTTTTAACGTTAAGATGCAGGCACATTTTAAGGCTACTTTTCTTGATCTTGAGAAGCAAATGTTTTAGCTCTTCATCACTTTCAGCCAGAATTGTGGTATCATCAGCATAGTAAAGGTTGTTGATGAGTTCTGCATATAAATTAAAGTGGTAGGGGGAACATATGCAGCCTTGACATACACTTTTGTGTTTTTTCAACCATTTTTTTTCTCCTAGTTCCATTCAAACTATTGCTTGAATGTTCTGGTACACCCATGCTTCTTAATGTAGCCTAGAGTTTCTCATGGTTTACAGTCAAAAGCCTTGCTGTAGTCAATAAAACACATATATTGATATCCTTTTGATATTCTTTTGTCTTTTCAAAGATCCATCTCCCATCCATCTCTTCCTCACTCTTTACTGAACCCTACTTGCATTTCAGGCAGTTCTTGTTCCAGGTATGGTTGTAATCTGCTGAATGATCTTGAGTAGAATCTTGCTGGCATGTGGAATCAGAGCAATTGTGCAATAATTTCCACAGTCATTCGGATCATCTTTCTTCAGTATTACTATAAATGCAGATCTTTTACAGTCAGTTGGGCATTAATTTGTCTTCCAATTTTCCTGGCAGAGCCTTGTAAGTATAGTAATAGCTGCATCTGATTGCTTAATACTTCAATGGGAATGCCATCAATGCCCAGTGCTTTGTTCTTTGATAAGGCTTTCAATGCTGCTTCAACTTCTTCTTTCATCACCAATGGTTCCTGATCATAAGCTACAGGTTGAAACAGCTGTTGGTCCCTTGTTTTTTATGGTATAATGACTCTCTATATTCTTTCCACCTTTTTCTAGATCTTCTCAGCATCATTTGGCATGGATCCTTGAGCATCTTGTAGCATTCCAATTATTTTCTTAAGGAAGAATTTGAAGGAGCTACAACTGGTTTTTGGAATGCTTAGATTCTTCTAGTGATCTTCTGAAGTTGTAGAAATAATGAACAATGGGAATAGCACAATTTAGGAAATTCTATCCTTCTATCTTGGAGAAAGAGAGGTAATCTCAGAACTCAACAGAGATTTCCAATGTGCAGCAAGACAAGACAAGGAGAAGTATTACAATGACACATGCAAGGAAATAGAAGCAGAAACTATTAGAGAAAGAACAAAATCAGCTTTCCTAAAGCTGCAAGAGTTAAAGCAGAAATTCCATCCTCAAATTGTAATGTTACAAGATTCTCAATGATCCATATTGAATGAAACTGAGAAGATCAAGAAAAGGTGGAAAGAACATACAGAGTTTTTATATGATAAAGATCAAGTGGACCAAAAATTTGTACCTTATAATCCGGAACCATTGGTGATGAAAGAAGAAGTTGAAGCAGCAGGGTTTAAAAAAGGTTTGGACAAGTTCCATAAATCATTATTAAAGAGGACCCAGGTAATCCACTGTTTGTCCCAGTACAAGCATTATGGAACCTGTGTGCCTTTTTGGAAACTGCTAGGTATTTCTGACCTGGATTGGCCACTGTTGGAAACAGGATTTATTTAATTTTTGTTTTCGTCCACACAGATCTAGACAAACCTCAACAATGAACATCCTCATCGTCCCCCACATCAGAACCAAATCAAACCAGCAAGCATGCAAAAGAGATTTCCAACTCTACGCACCCTCCATTTGGAACAGACTACCAGACCAGTTCAGCAATATCATGGCCTCAAGACATTCCACAAACAATTAAAGACACGCCTGTTTACTGAAAACTTCAACACAAACAAATAACCTCCCCCCCCCCAAAGAAGAACAATGCACAATCACTTACCACTTGCTGTATATAGTCAAAACTGTATATAGTTAAGAGCCTAAAACTCTTTAATTGCATGTTGTATATAGTTTGATACTACTGTTTCAATATAAGCTACTTATGTTCCATGTAAACTGCCTTGATCAGGAGAAAGGTGGTATATAAATTCAGCTAAATAAATAAATAAAATAAAAAATTCAAAACAGAATTGAAAAAATACTATATTAAAGAGGCTACCAGGATCTGGAATAGTGTTTGTCCTCTTGTATCACAACTTTATGTTTTTTAAATACCCTTTTAACTTCTTTGTATTTTCTATCTGTCCTGTCCTTTACTCTTATATAATGGAGTTCCTTACTAGGTCATGTTTAAGATGGTTTATCAAGTTGTTTTAATAGACATAAGAACCTAAGATGTGCCATACTGGGTCAAACCAAAGGTTCATCACACCCACTATCCTGTTTCCAACAATGGCCAATCCAAGTCACCAGTATCTGTCAAATTCCCAAAAGGTAGACATATTCCATGCTACTTATCCCAGGTGTAAGCAGTGGATTTTCCAAGTCCTCTAATGGTTTATGGACTTTTCCTCTAGGAACTTGTCCAAACCACTTTTAAATCCAGCTATACCAACAGCTTTGACTACATCCTCCAGCAACAAATTCCAGAATTCGATTCTGCACTGAGTGTTGAAATATTTTCTCTGATTAGTGTAAAATATGCTACAAAAGAAGGGGTGCGTTAGGTTTTTGCACTTAATGTGCTTTTAGTGATAAAACAATATGCGTTAAATGCAAATCCTCTGTGGTTACAGTTGGGGCATGGTTAGCATGTTCCTGGCAGTTACCACAAGGACACATACCTAACATGTGGCACAGTTACCATGGGTGCACCTAATGCCACTCATGGAGTTAGCATTAAGAGAACCTGTGCTAATTACACAATTGCCAGTTAGCATGTGAAGTGTTCCCCCATGCTAACTTCAATGTGCTCTCCGTGCCCACTCTCTGCCCAAAGCCACCTATTCCCCACTCAAACATACAATTTTCTGTTAGTGAATGATTCAGCATGCAGTTAACTGTCATGTCTCCACACTATTAATGACCATGGGTCCGATAGTGTGGTTACTATATGCCAAAATATGTGCTAAACACTTAGGGGTAAGTTTACTAAACTGCAGTAATGTCATTCGTGTTAGGTTCCATGGTAAAGGTACAGATGCCCATATAAAGGCATGGGCAGTGCATTGCATGACAAGCAGTGCCAGGTAATGTGCATAATAATGTGCAGTCAGATAATGCATGTCGCAAGGCGCCATATAGGGCACAGCACAAGGCACCTTAACTGGAGGCGCCTCACAAGGCACGTTGTCATGCGCCCTACAAGGTGCCCAACCTAAGGCACCATGTTGCCACCCCTGAAGGCCCCATATAAGGTGCCGGAAAGGTGCCCCATAAGGCACTGTAGGTTAAGGCACCTGAAAAGCAGGACATGGGGTAGCAGCCTGCAAATGAACGCCGGGTGCCACAAAGCTCACAGATGCAGATAGATGGACAGAAGGATGGTTGGCAACTGTGATGAGAGTAATATGTGCTGGCAGCACAGATCAGCAGAGATATGACTGCTACAGAAAAGACAGGTACTGGTGTAGGAAAGGCATAAAAGAAGGAGAACAAAGAGGGAGTGAACCCATTACCACTAGGCTGAAAAGCACTGCACAAAACAATAGGCCACACCACTACTGTGAGGTCCACAGCAATGACTGCATACAAGAACACTGCAGGGCACCACACAACATGGCTGCTGTGTGCCAGGAGAGGCCAACCCAAACAGTCACCATGATGCAACACACATGCACAACAGGCATCCACAGCTGATATCACAGTCTGTAAGTGGGACGGGAGCCACATAGAAACACATGCACACACACCCTGAGATGTAATGCAGTGTAAACAACATGCAAAAGAGCATGGGAGTGATACACGAAGGGTGTTAGGGGCCGGCTGAAGGGACAGCTAAGTGGATGGCTCATGGACCAGGTCAACGGAATGAAAAAGGAGCATGTGAGAATCCAACCTGCACAGTGATGTGGCACAGACCAGCCAACAACAGCAGTACCAATCCACCAAACTGAGTGGTCACATGGACACTACAAAGATATAGCCATATGTAACACACAATATGCGACAGATAGGCTGCAGAGAGGGCACACTGTGGTGCACAGTGCAGAGATGGAGGGGTGTGTGGAGAGGTGACGAGGCTGCAGTCATCGCATTGGCAGGTTAGAAGAACACAGGAAAGGAAAAGGAACAGAACATGTGGGAATCAAACTGACAACCTATGGACTGCCAATGGATGTCTGTGACCAATATCCCAAAGAACCCCCACAAGCACAATGCAAAGAAGTTACCACAAAAGGAACACATTGGATCACAGCAGACATCGTGTCCCCAACCCTGATGCACCGTATGCCTGGGATAAACTCACAGGGTCTGTGTGCCAGGCACCCTATCAAACACACATCCAATCCATGCTGAGAGCTCACCTACCCTCTGCTGCCTGTGGACTCTACCCTGATCCCCCTCCACCATTGCCTCCCCTACCCCTGCTCCCACATCCTCTCACTTATCCTAACTAGAATGTAAGCTGTGGTGAGTAGGGTGTCTGCTCTACAAGTCTGTGCAGTGCTGTGTACAAGGAGCAGTGACAGACATAAGTACTGAATTATCTCTGTAGGTAACAGGTTGTCTATCCCGCCTTACCCATCAAATGAAGCAGTGGCCAATGGAGGGCCACGTGGCATGCCCAAGGCCACAAGGAATGGCAATAAGACTAGAAACCCCAGCCCCAATGTTGCTGTCCCCAGGTGGAATGTGAACCCACGGCCCTCTGGTCTGAGGTACTGTGTCCTAACCAACAGGGCATGTCTCCCACTGTGCAGGTGCAGTAGGTGTGGTAGTAATGAAAGTAGTGAGATTAAACTTTGTGATGTAACTATACCCAATACCCATACATGGTGCACAGTAACAATACCTGTACACCTACCCCCTCCCCCACAACCCCACACCCGGATGGTGTACCCCAAGGATTTGGCATGGATACCCCCTACACCCTCCATACACAGTCCCCTGGTGTGCCCATCAGCACCCATGGCTGACTGTACAAGCTAGATACTGATGGCTCACAGAGCCACCTACGCACACCTGAACCCTCCCCGGCTAACCAAACCCTGATCCACGCCTGTCGTGATGACATTGCTGCCTGGATGTCTCACCACGGCCTGAAAGTGAACATGGCCATGACCGTACCTCCCATCCATCATCGAAATACCTCCCTGCCCCCCTTGTTGTCAGTGTCTGTGGATAACTCTGTATCTCCCCCAGTGTCCCCAGGCCACAATCTGGGCCCATCCCTGACCCTTCACCCCTGTCCATGACACACAGCCATCTGATAGCTAACACATTCCCCCCCCCTTCCTCCACAACAGCAGTGAGACCCGCCACATCCACCCTGAACACACCACCAATATGCCCATGCACTGCCCAATCACATCCCATCAGTACCTCAGTAGTCTACCCCCTGCAGGTCTCACCTGAACACACCTCATTCCCCGTCCCTCTGTACAATAATTTGCTGTGCATCCAACCGTGCACCAGGCCAGTCATGGCCATACCACCCCCCTTGTCCGGTCACGTCAAAGCCTCCCTAACCTTTACCATACCCATGGCAAACCTCCCCTGCTAAGCTCAAATGCAGAGACCCTGTGGCTACCCACCACCCCTTGTCTCCCATCTCCCCATACAAACACCCCTGAAAAAATCGGCCCCAAGCAGACACCCACCACCTGTGCAGTACACCCCTACTGGCAAACCCACACTCCGTCCCTTTCTCTGTGATGCCACGTACGCCATGAGCAAACCTCCACTGTTCATAGAGCAGGCACCGTCTCCAACCCCCCACAGATCCAGGATGAAAACACACGTCCTTGCTGCAGCAATAGAAGTATGATCCCCCTGACACCCTCCCACTGTCCCCAGTGGTATCCCTCCCACCCCATCTGTGTCCATGCTGACTAGATAGTAATCACTAATGTGAAGAACATGGCACCCACCTGTCTGCAGTGTGCCGCATTCACCATGTAGCAATATACAAATGCTCAGTAGTGGTAGAAGTACATGCCTGCACCATCACAGCCACAGCACCAGAACACAGAGCTGACAGGTGGCATGTATCAGGCAGGCACACCAGGCTGACAACACACACACAAGGCAAGAAGGTCTGAAGGGAAGATACATAGATTTAATGTGATGCGTCCACACAGTGAAGTGTATACGCAGTGCACAGGAAAATGCACAAACATGCCAATGATGTCATGTCCCAATGGCCCAGAACCACCCCTCAGATGTGTAGACCTGATGTGTGAGTATCATTGGGTCATACAGCAGTGTAGATGTCCCTAGAACAGCATGTGATGTGCTGAGAAAGGCCAGATGTCAGGTAGTCTTGTAAATAAACACCTTTAATGCACACATGGCATCAAAAACAGTGACACAATGCAACATGAGGACACAGTATCAGGACGAGAGGTACATGTGGGCCAAAAGCAAAGAAGATGGGATCCCACTAGCATACAGAGGTAGCACTATGTGTGCCATGGAAACAGGAGCAGTTATAATATGGCAATGTACAGGGACTGCACAAATGAAGCCTGGAAATGGACACACCCGCCACCACAGTGCAAAGGTACTGGCACAATGTGAGTGGAGCAATGTCATGTCAGAAAGAGGACTGCACACACATGCAAAGATAAGCCAGAAAATCAATGTACATTGCCACATCTGTCCAGTAAACACACACAATAACATGTATGTAGAGCTACAAAGAGACGTCCACAACGGTACACACACAAATCTCACCCCGGCACATGCACCAGTGTAAGAGATGAGTCTGGCACATGTGCATGAACCATGTATGTTTAAACACCACAGATTGCTGCCCCATATCCACTGTAATACCCCCTGCGATGGTCAAACAGCAATCAGAGATGGTGGCATGCATCACAGTGTTCTGGAGGAAGATAGTGTGTCATGTACAAGTGGAAGTTGGACACACAAATAAGCAGGACCTACAGAATGTATCTCCTGTGCCACAAAAGTGGCTGCATGTACCTGTATAGCCAAATATTGGTGCAATGCCTGCGATGTGAGCCTCACACATTGGCCACACACAGCTACACAATGTCAGATGGATGTTCAACATAGAGCGCGCATGTGAGTTCCCGCATATGAGTTCCATCTGTAGATGTACGGACAAGTGTCCACAGTGCAAATGCCACCTGTGACCCTACAAGTCTGGCTCTGACCATTCCAGATTACATGGCCATGCAAAGTCACAGGTGACGTCTCAATGTTCCACAACCATGCAAAGGTGATGTGTCTCTGCTGTGATAAACGCAACACCCAGACAGAGCACGGCAGCAACAGTGTGTCGTTCCCCCCGGTGATGCCCAAAGTAGCAGGCCAACAATGATGTCCAACACAGGCATGTGTCCGACTCACATAGGTCCATCTCCCACTGGCACCATTACCCAGGGACCATTACATGGAGGTGTCCTGTCCAACCACATTTGGGCGATGGGGACTCCAGATGCAGCGTAGTAGATGTGCTGTGTGTGTTGGCTGTGCCCTGTGTTAAAAGGAGTAGAGAAAAGTTAAAGGTATGCCACACCCACCATCAGGTCACAATGCAGACAGTGACAGCACATTATGTGCATAATGAATGCCCAGATATTAAAACATGACATGGCCGCAACACACAGCACAGTGCATGTTGACTACAGCAGGAGATGGCACTGCAGACCAGGTTACCATCTCAATATGGTCATGTCAATGCCCATGTCACATAGGCATCCCAGAGGTCCCCATGCACTTACCTCACATGGGTAGTCTGAGCCTCTATTGTATCACCTGGTGAGGCGCACCAAGGCCCTCCTAACTCTGCTGAGGTCCTCCTGCTGAGGAGCCTGGAAATAGGCGCTCCTGGCTTCACTATACTCACACCCCCCCCTCCCCGTCACCGATGCAAAATACAGAACCACCTAAAAAAAGGTTCAAACACTTCAAGGACAACTTTCTAAATGAAATATTACCAAACCTAAATTCAACACAAATGGACTTAAATCGCTCCCTATACAATTGGAATACCTCTATCCAAAATGCAGCTACCACAATCCACAATCATTCGAAACCTCCCCGGAGAACATCAGAAAAATGGTTCACCAGAGATTTAGCTAATTCAAAAAAGCATCTAAGAAAATGTGAAAACAACTGGAGACACAATAAATTCCCAGAATACAAGCACATAAATATATATAAACCCTGAACTCCTACAAGGAAGCTATCTATAAGGCAAAAAAAGATTACCATACCAAAAAACTAACTAACTAACCAACCACATGAACTATTCAAAATTGTCAAATCATTAACTAGCACAATTCAGAATGACACCAATTCTTCCAACATAAATGTCCAAACGTTAGCTAACCATTTTCAAGACAAATTAAAAAGAAAAACATCAATGGTCCCACCAGACATCTACACCACCCTATGACTATCAATACATTGCACACTTTTCACCCTATAGATCAACAACAACTCCTGAACACTATCACTAAAATTAACACCACTACATCTCCACTCGATCCTTGTCCAGTCTCCTGGATCAAGGTAACAAAATCAGAGCTAGCTACACACCTACTCCAAATAGTCAACTAATCCTTTCAACAAGGGATAATGTCAAATGAACCTAAACAGTCAATGATTCGGCCAATTCTGAAGAACAAATCCCTTGACAATCTAGACTCCACATCTTTTAGACCTCTCACCAGCATACCATTTGTAGCCAAAATAATTGAGAAAACTGCCCAAAATCAAATACAGGACTTTATTGACATCAATGCTCTCCTCGATGAACAACAATTCAGATTCAGCCCATTTCACGGTGTTGAATCCCTCCTACTGGTTCTTTTAGACACCCTCATACGTAATATAGATGACATAAACCAGTCATTCATACTCATTTTCCTTGACATAACTGATGCCTTTGATAATATCAACCATAGCAACCTACTCGCAAGACTTTCACAGATTGGAGTAACAGGAAAAGCTTATCAATGGTTTCAATCATACATTACAGACCGTGTGCAACAAGTCCAATAGGTCAGGAAACCTCCAATACATTTAGACAGGAGCAAGGAATACCCCAGGGCTCTGCCTTATCAGCCCTATTATTTAACCTATATTTACAACCAATATATAACATATTCAAGAAATTCAAAGTGAATTATCACATCTATGCAGATGACATTATATCTCCCCATAGATAGTCCAACACATAATCAAATCCTGCATCATGGAAGCCCAAGCATGGCTAAATTCAAATAATCTGTCCATTAATTTAAAAAAAAAAGAAACCTGAAAGAGTGGTCTAGTGGTTAGGACAAGGTACTTCAGGCCGGAGGGCCGGGGGTTCAAGTCCCACCTGGGGACAGCAATCTCAGGCTGGAGGGACTGGGATTTCTAGTCCTGTAGGCACTCCTTGTGGTCTTGGGCAAACCACTTAACCCTCCATTGCCCATGTTCCCTGTAAGTATTAGCATATGTGTGTCATATCCCCTCATGTTAAATGTGTCCCCCATTTGACCGCTTTGACCCGGTGAAAAGCGGGATATAAATAAAATACTACATCTCAAGGAACCAAAAAGTTTACTCCCCCACAAACATTCAAAATACATATTACAATCCTCCCTGTTAAAAAAGAAGTAAGGTATGTTGGTGTTATACTAGATCAAGCTCTCACCTTATCTGCACACATAATAGAACTAACTAAATCTGTTTACTTCTAACTAAGAACAATACAACACCTCATACCCCTTCTTGACACACACAAATTCAGATGAATGGTTCATGCTCTAATCACCCCCCACATTGATTTTTGTAATAGCCTCCTCTATGGTATTCTCAAAAAGTATCTGAAACAACTTTAAACTGCACAAAATGTAACCGCAAGAATTGTATGCAAAGCCCGACTCTCTGACCTCATAACACCTCTATTATACAACCTCCACTAGTTACTAAAAACTAACAGAATTAAATATAAAACAACATTTAAGATTGCTAATAATATTGCTCCATCCTACCTCTCAACATTAATTACCTAATCCACAAATACTAGATCTAGAAGGGAACACTTACAGAACACCCCTGCAATCCTTCCCACCTACCGCAAAACAAAACAAACTACAAGTAGCTGAGCTTTCTCTTTTACTGCACCCGTGTTATGGAATGACCTCCCGGACTTTCTACGCACCATTATAGATATAAAAAAGTTTAGGAAAAAATTAAAAACCTTCCTGTTTACTCAACATTTTGGAGAAAATAATGGAGGGAATGGTTCATCCCTCGAACCACCCCAAACTCAACTCATACCATGATACTCATCTCTACTCCTATTGTAAATAATCTCAATTGCTACCCCTTGTACATAGTTCTGACTGTTAGAATTTTAAAATGTTACGTTTTTTTCTATGTAATAATGCTGTTCATTGTACACCACCCCTAATCTCAGGAAGGAGCGGTATAAAAGTAACGATAAAATAAATAAATAAATGTGTGGACCTTCATGATATACTAGAGAATCATATATTATCTAATTCAAACAGTATCATACTAATGATGTATTTTGTGAGCAGAAGGAATCTATTAAAGTAATATAAAAATGAACAGAGAAGGATCCTTCTCCAATGCTTACACAAATTACTTTAATCTAGGAGAAAGCAAGTCTCAAACAAGAGGAATGAGGAGGACACAAAAATTTCGCTTACGTTATTGTTTATTATGGTGGAACCTATGTAAGAACAAAAACGATCAGGTAAAATAAAGTACCAAAGGGGACATTATGAAATGGAATTTAATCATTCTGAGTAGACTAATGCAAAGGTACCTTTTTGATGAAAGCCTCATAGTTATTCTAATAGCAGAGCTCTGAGTCGCAATCCAGTAGTGCTGCTGAATATGTCTGGGTACAGCCGCTAGGCATTCCGATGCTAGGTGGTTAGCATCAGAGCATTCCAGGGCTACAGAGGGGGCAGCACTCAGGGATAACTGAGAAGTGTAGATATTCAGCCGAAGTCTGGTCATTCTCAGCATCAAAAGTTAGGCACAATAATAGCTGTCCTAACTTTTGCGGCTGAAGCTAAGTGGGCAGCATGTAAATATCACCACTGCCCGGTTAGCTTCTGTGCTATTCGGCTGAACCAGATATGGCCCCGGGTTCAGCGGCAATGGCTAGCCACTGCAACTGAATATTGGGCCCAAAGTATTTGAAGAAAGTACTATATAGGAGGTGTTCTACTATTGAATAGATCTGTTTATTAGGTTCCCCTGTTAAAGAAGGAGGGGTCACGTGAACTTGGAGTCAGAGGGAAAGGAGAAAGAAGCAGAGGAAACGAGAAGGAACTGGGCACCCTAAGGGGTATGTTTACTAAGCTGGGCTAATGGTTAACCCACGCTGTTTGCAGCTAGGTCCCATGTTAGTCAATAGGACCTAGTTACAAAAAGCATGGGCTAGTCATTAGCCCAGCTTAGTAAACATACTACTAAGAGTTGTTTTTGCATCTGATAACAGAGTGAAAGTGAAAACGAGTGTGATCTTTCCAGACACATTGTTCTTGTCAACTTAACAATCTTACTATCCTATCTCTGCCCATCTTTCTTTCACTATACAACTGAAAAACGTCTTGATAGTTCAGGTTACCTCTTCAGCTATCTTTTCTTCTGCTCTCCTTTTTCACCCTCCTGATTTTTTTTCTTCATCTCTTTCAACTTTAACATAATACATAACTGTGATACCAAATACTTTATACCTTTATTTCTTATGTCACTTCTTTGGATAACTGTGTTTACTTACTTTTATGATTTTCTTTCTTGACATAAACATTTAAAGTGGCAATTTAGAAAGGGCGTCCAAGTACAATCTTGGACGTCCAGGGCAAAAAATGTTGAAAAATGCCTTGGACATCTATGTATCAACCTGATTATAGAAACATAGACATGGACGCCTGCATGAGCGCACACATAGATGTCTCTGCTACAAAAACATGGGGCAGGGATGTCTAACACATGTTAATTTGCATGCAGGGACATCCATCAGCCTGGCAAAATGAAAACAAGAGCCCTCATTCCCAGTCAGTGTTCATTGTCATCATGAATAATATGTGTGTTCCTCTTTCTCCAATCCCTCCAGATGTTTGGTTGGCAAAACCAGACCTTTTCTGATGCCTATTTGTGCCTGGAACAGGTAGAAACATGTATGTAGCTCCAGATGTGCAGGGTGTTTCTATAATCTGGCAAAGGATGTCAAGATTCTTCGCATTGCCCTGGCACACGTACACCGTACCCCCATTCCAAATTGGATGCCCTTGCACTGGGGACATCTTTAAAACCACTTTCTGAATTGGCTCTATGGATGTCTCCATATTTGGACATTTGTATGAATGTTTCTGGACATCCAAAGCATTGTATTGGATCCTTATTTGCTGCTATAAGTTGGAGAGATATGAATGGAACCACTTGAGGTGTGGAATGCCGTGGACTCCAATGTGGTGGAGTTTGTTGAGGAGGAGCTGGTGTGATACTGTGTCAATGGCAGTAGATATGTCTAGAAACAGCAGGATGAAGCCTTGGGTGAGTGTTTCAATGCCTGTGATGAGTGAATTTAGGAATGACATCATAAGGGCTTCTGTGCATGGTCAGGTCTGAATTCATGTTGACATCTGTTTAGAGGTGCATGGTGGTCTATGTGATCTTGGAGTTGGGTTTGTACAGCTTTTTCAATGAATTTGGAGATACATGATATACAGAATCCGAGGCAGCATGGATTCACCAGAGGCAGGTCTTGTCAGACAAATCTGATCGAATTCTTTGACTGGGTGACCAGGGAGTTGGACCGAGGGAGAGCCCTAGGTGTGGTGTATTTAGATTTCAGTAAAGCCTTTGACACCGATCCTCACAGGCGACTTATAAACAAACTGAGCACCCTAGGGATGGACTCTAAAGTTACTGCTTGGGTTAGAAATTGCTTGGGTGGGAGGCGACAAAGAGTACAGGTAAATGGAGCTCTCTCTGAGGAGAAGAATGTTACCAGTGGTGTGCCCCAGGGATCTGTCCTTGGTACGATTATTTTTAACATCTTTGTTAGAGATATAGCGGAAGGGCTGTCGGGTAAGGTTTGCCTCTTTGCGGATGATACCAAAATCTGCAATAGAGTAGACACCCAGGAAGGTGTAGATAACTTGAGGAGGAATCTAGCTAAGCTTGAAGAATGGTCTAGAATTTGGCAGCTGGGATTTAATGTTAAAAAATGTAAGGTCATGAATTTGGGCTGCAGCAGTCCAAGGGAGCAATATAGTATAGGGGGTGAAGTACTTTTGTCCACTAAAGAAGAGCGGGACCTAGGCGTGGTTGTGTCTGATGATCTTAAAGTAGCTAAACAGGTAGGAAAGGTGACGGAAAAAGCTAGAAGGATGCTTGGGTGCATAAAGAGAGGAATGGCTAGCAGAAAAAAGGAGGTGATAATGCCTCTGTATAAGTCTTTGGTGCGACGCATTTGGAGTATAATGTGCAATTCTGGAGACCGCACCTTCAAAATGATGTGAACAGGATGGAGTCGGTGCAGAGGGTGGCTACTAAAATGATTAGTGGTCTTCATTATAAAGCATATGAGGATAGACTTAGGGATCTTAATATGTACACCTTAGAGGAAAGATGGGATAGAGGTGATATGATTGAGATGTTTAAATACCTCTGTGGCATGAAAGTTCAGGGAGAGAGCCTCTTTCAATTGAAAGCAAGTTCTGCTACGAGGGGACATGAGATGAGGGTGAAGGGAGATAGATTCTGGAGTGATATGCGGAAATATTTCTTTACGGAAAGAGTAGTGGATCCGTGGCATAGTTTCTCAGTGGAGGTGGTAGAGAAGAGGACAGTAACTGAATTTAAAAAAGCATGGGACAAACACAGAGGATATCTAAAGGTAAAAAGTAGACTGCTGTAGTTGTTGATATGGAAGGATAGACTAGATAGGCCATGTGGTCTTATTCTGTCGTCATATTTCTATGTTTCTATGTTTCTACGTAAATGCATGACCTTGCATTTTTTAACATTACATCTCAGCTGTCAAATTCTAGACCATTCTTCAAGCTTAGCTAGATCCCTCCTCATGTTATCTACACCTTCCTGGGTGTCTACTCTATTGCATATTTTGTTATCATCTGCAAAGAGGAAAACCTTATCCGACAGTGCTTCCACAATATCACTAACAAAGATGTTAAAAAGAATCAGACCAAGGACAGATCCCTGGGGCACACCACTGGAAACTTCCTTTCCTCAGAGTGAGCTCCATTTACCTGTACTCTTTGTTGCCTCCCACTCAACCAATGTTCTAACCCAAGCAGTAACTTTAGAGTCCATTCCTAGGGTGCTTAGTTTGTTTATAAGTCGCCTGTGAGGAACAGTGTCAAAGGCTTTACTGAAATCTAAATACACCACATCTAGGGCTCTCCCTCGGTCCAACTCCCTGGTCACCCAGTCAAAGAAATCAATCAGATTTGTCTGACAAGACCTGCCTCTGGTGAATCCATGCTGCCTCGGATCCTGTAATCCGCTGGACTCCAGAAACCTCACTATTTTCCCTTTCAGCAACGTTTCCAATAATTTACTCACCACTGAAGTTAAACTAACTGGCCTGTTGTTTTCAACCACATCCTTACTTCCGCTTTTGTGTAAAGGCACCACATGAGCTTCTCTCCAATCTTTTGGCACCACCCCTGACTCCAATGAGTCAGTGGAGCTTCTAGAACATCCCCAAGTTCCCTCAGTATTCTAGGGTGTATCCAATCTGGTCCCATCGCTTTGTCTACTTTAAGTTTAGTTAGTTTCTCACAAACACAGTCTTCTGAAAATTGTTCAAGATGCCTCTTGTTTCTGTTCCTGTTTGTGGGTGTTTTCTGAGGTCCTGTTCTTTGTTCTTCATCTGTGAACACAGAACAGAAATATGTGTTAAGCAATTCTGCTTTATCCTCATCAGCTTCTACATATTCCTCCCCTTCATCCTTGAGTCTGACAATACCACTTTTGCCCTTCCTCTTCTCACTAACATATCTGAAAAATGTCTTATCCTCCCATTTTATTTCATTGGCTATTTCCTCCTCATTTTGAATCTGCTTTTCTGACTACTTTGCTAGCTTCTGTTAAGTTTTTCCAAATATAGATGCCTGTCTTCCTGTCTCTGTGATCTCTTGTATTTCATGAAGGCCTCCCTCTTTTTCTTCACCTTTTCAGGTACTTCTTTTTAAAGCCATAGCAGTCTCCTTTCCTTTTACCTTTATCTACCATTTTAACAAAAAGATTGGTTGTCCTTAAAATATCCCCTTTCAGTTTTGCCCACTTTTTTTCTACAACCCCCAGCTGTTCCCATCCTGCTAACGACTCCCTGAGGTATTGGCCCATCTTGGCAAAGTTAGTTTTCCTAAAGTTTAAGACCCTCACTTTTGAATGGATTCTAAGAGCCCTAGTCCTAATACTGAACCACACCATCTGTTAATCACTGGATGCAAAATGATCTCCCACTATAACATCAGAAACATTTTCACCATTGGTAAGCATCAAGTCCAGTATGTCCCCTTCACGTGTGGGGTCTGTTACCAATTGCCTGAATAGTTTTCCCTGTAGACCATACAGAATCTCTTTACTTCTAGAAGATACTGCAGCAGGAATGTGCCAATCAACATCTGGCATATTAAAATCCCCTATCAGTATAACTTCCCCTTTCCTATCAATGCTGCGTATGTCTTCAATTAACTCTCTGTCCACCTCTTCCTCTTGTGAGGGAGATCTGTATATCACGCCAATGGAAATATAGTTCTCTTTCCCTCTTTCTAGTTTAACCCACAGTGCCTCCTCTCTCTCTTTTAAGCTCTGTAATTCCAAAGCTTTAATATTAATTGACAGGAGTATGCACATTTTTATACTTCTTCATTTGTTACAATAGCACATGGGGTCTGCAAAGATGCACTTTGCAATCATGCCCATCTGACAGCATGACTTTATTGGCTCTGCTATAGCTCATTGCAAAGGGTTGGACATGTTCACCCTGCAGATGTATGACACATGAGTTGTACATGATTGGAATATTTCATCATAATTTTGACTGAACATCTTTGGCTCCATCACATATATGCAGTGCATGAGGCACATCACACTCCTGGGATGGCCACCTGCAGGGATCATCACACATCCTTATTTGATCCATATGACCAATACAAGAGACACTGTCCAGTTGTTATAAGCACACGTGTTAAGAAGAATGCATGGTGGTTAGAAAAGCTGAGCCAGCTGTCAAACCCATATAGCTGGTATTGGCACTTCCCCGTGGCACAGCTACTATTTTTCCACACACACCACAGCTGCATTTGTGCAGTCACATCAGATACATCGAGGCAGCAAGGCCATACCACACTCTTATCTACTGCCATCCATCCTTCAGCACATCTATCAGCATATGCCCATCATGTACAGTCATGTATTCTCCTGCCAGCTGCTACACCATGGCCCACACAGGAACATTTTAATCATGTATCACTCACACCTCTCTTGTGAATGACCTGCATCACCACTCCTGCTCAGTCATCCTTTTGATGCCCACATCATGGCCATGTTGGCTTCACCCGGGGACACTGCTTCACAATCCTATACCACACATTGACATTACAGCAGATTACATGGGCACCTCTCACTGATACAGTACAGATGCCTCCCACATGCTCACCCCACTTACTGACTGACACATAGGATACATATGGATCTGACATGTCCATCAGCTCTTACCTTTCCTTCCATCTATCACCTTAATTGTGACTTTTACAAGGGTTCCCTTATCCTGCATTAAGATGGCTGCCATTTTCAGGCGTTAAGGTGCACACTTGGCACCTTAATGCCTGGTATCCTTTTAGCACCCGATAAGTGGAGTCAAGCGTCTTTACCGCCGGAATGCCTACTCCCTTTCCCAGCCTTTACCGCATGATAACACCCTTAACGTTTGCTAAATGGTGCGCCCTTATCACAGCTTAGTAAACATACCCTTTAGAGCTTGTTTGGCCTTCTAATGAGAACCCAGAAACTCAAATTTTTTCAGCTTCATTTATCATGTTATGTTTGGAGCCATTACAATTTTGCTTTGTGGCTGAATGGGTTTACTCAGGGTTTGCATGCTGAATAATAAACCCCGATTATTCAAAATTCCAGTAAGACTTTGCCACATAATTGCCTAATTATAGTTTTGCAGAACTTCTACCTGGACAAGATCCAGATCTTGTAAAAACATAATTGGTAAAGATGAAGGATCATGGTGTTACATAAGCAGTTTGATGTTGATTCTAGCTAGCCCAATTAAAAAGTGCTATTTTTTAATCAGATAATGATATCTAGGGGTGGTAAAAAGATGACTTTTAACCGAAGTTCTTTAGTCTTATCCAAGTTTGGTTCTGTAACCTCTGCTAAGTGAATCTACAGTATAACCTGTTAGTTTATGAAGATGGGCTCCTTACCTATTTTAAAACTTATTAGATTAGTACAGCTGAATATTCATGCAAATAAAGCCAAGAGAATTTACCCAATTATCTTATGCACTCAGCAGATTTCTGAATATTATAAGGATAACTTGTATGGGTCGCCTAGACAGGAAATGCATGTTTACATGCACGCATTTAAAATGACACTAGTATTTATATAAGGCTAGCTGCACAACCCCACCCCCCCTCCACTACCACCACCACCCGAACACACACACACACACATTTATTTGACACAACACACAACAGAAAATGCTATTTCATGAAATAACACTCAAAATAGAAAAGGTATCAATGGGGCTTGAACTTACATATATAATATGCGACTTTATAATCTACACATGTCAGTGGTGGATTTTATCAACCCATCTAGCCATGAAGAGCTCAATGGGGATCTAAGTTCTGAAACTCAAGCTTTTCATAAATGGAGGTGGTTTTGAATGGCGCAGTGGAGAGAAGAATTCCCCTTCAAGAACTCCTTCGAACCCTACCCAAAGGTCCCTGGGGGTTATGAATGACTATAAACCACGCAGAGCACGGGCAGCAGTGTTTTGTGCCATTTATAGTGGTTGCAAGGTTTATTTCAGGAGGCCTTGATAGATAAGGTTGCAGTAGTCAAAGTGAGGAAAGATGAGGTCCTGGAACACAGGAACCTAGACAAGCAGTGTGACTTAACAGTGCAAGGCCTACCCCCAGGCCTATCATAATGATCAAATTCCATGTGATGTCTGAACTGAAAGACTATAATAAAATTTGCTTTTGGACAGCTCCTCTCTTTCCTCAGCATCACTTCTGAGACTTATCAACAATCTTTGCTAACTTGTATTCTTGCTGAATGAACTCATCTTCCAGCTTATTGTTAAAAGGCTAGATTTCTTGGCAACAAACAATAGTTTGTTTTCCAAACCTTAAAACATGATTACTTGACACTTTTCAAATGTTGCCCCACTTCGCAAACACAGTTGCTGAGGCCATGTCTTAAACAATGTCATAGAGCCCGATTTTCATTTAGGCAGGCTCCGTGCTGCATCAGCAGAGACCATTTCTAGCAGCGCAAGTTCTGGGGACCAGGTGCAGGGCACCCATCCTCACTTTCAGGGTGACTGCTAAAACTGCTCAGTAGCACGGTTTGTAGCTGTCATGTGTATGTAGCACACACTGTCATTGTGTCTTACTGAGTTGATGTGATGGATCAGTACATTCTCCATTTGATGATCAGCTGCAGATTGCTCTTCCACGTGTGCGGTGCCTCATGAATACTGGAGGGGTTAACCTATACCAGCAACACACAGCAGAACATTTAGGCAGATATCCGCAGGCTCTTTGAATCCAGACATTGCTGCACAGAGTGGTGTGGAGGTATAGACTACTGGTTAGTGCAATGTCTCCATAAAGCAGGGTAAAGGGTTTGATTCACACTTGTTCATTATGCTCCGGTGTGCTACTCAGGTCATTTGCCTGCCTGTAACAGTCCTGGCTCTGCTGTGACTTGCAGACACTCATGCTTCTACTTTTTTTATGCGTTCTGGCCACACTTCGGGTCGACAAACATGCTATTCCCCATCCTGGCCTTCTGAGAGCATGGCTTTATTGGTGCTGCTGCAGTCCATTGCAGCGGGTCAAATATGTTCACTCTGCAGATGTCAACCCCCGCTGATATGGCATGATGGCCATGTTAATGGCTTGGGGGACAAGATACCACAGCTTGAGGCTCACTACCACTCCTTATGTAGCATTTTAGAAAGTATTACTGTCACATTTTATGTCTGCCACAACCTTCATAGACTGACAACACGCCCTTGTGACCTTGTGCAAATCACCTAACCCACCAATGGCTTTACTGACTGCATTCCATTCAGTCCCTGTTCATTAGACATTACCAATTGACGGCAAGATGTGCCCCGATGTAACTGCACTGCTACAGCGTATACTAACAGGCAGTTACATGCATATAGCTGTAACCTACTTGGCCAACATGAGTCATGTGTGACATCATGACTGTGACTGTGCAGTTTTGGCTCCTTTACATCTCTGCACATATTCTACCCCTCGGATAGCCATCTGCAGATATCTCCTCATGTCTGTATGTGTCCCATTTGTCCAGTTTGGATGACACCTGTGCAGTTGTTATCTGCACATTTGTCTGAGGTGTATGCTGGCTGTGTGGCTAGGACAGGTGGGAGTCTCACATGTCTGGTATCAGGCCTTCCAAGTGGCACTGGCGCACATTTCCATGCACAGTTCAAATACATTGGGGGTGGCACCGATGGCACTCTCCTCAGCCGCCATCCTTCCTTCAGCCCATCCATCCACATCTGTTGGCTGTGCACAGTCATGTCTTCTTGTGCAGGCTGCTATCCTTTGACCTACACTGGTACTGTTTTCCACATTTTGAATCTTCATGCACACCTCTCCTGTGCCTGATCTGCACGTCACCACTCCTACTCTGTCCTCCTACCACTGCACACATCCTGCCACTTCTGGCTCCGCTTGGAGTCACGTCTGCCCCATCCTATGCCAAACACTGATATTGCACCATTTTACATTGGCACCCCCTCTGCGTCCATACTGCTGCCTCCCACATACTTGTGCACTTTACTGGCTACCATGTAGGGTGCCCACGGATCTGACAGGTCCATCAGTTTCCACCTGTCCTTCCATCCATCCCCTTTAGATTGACTTTCCTTGATGCTTCTTTATCCAGCATTGCAAATGCAATGTGTGCCTTCGAGTCAGTCCTGACTCCTGGCGACCCAAAAGCTCCTGGGTTTATCCAGCGTTAGGGTTGTAGATGTTAAGGTGCAAGCTTGACACCTTAACGCCTGATGTCACTTTAATGCACGTTAACTGCCATAATGCCCTTAATGCCAGAACGCCTCCTACACACCCACAGCCCTTTTTACATGTAAAACCCCTTATCGCCGCTGTTAACATTTGCTAATGCCTGCTCCCTTACTGCCCTTTGGTAAACATACCCAAAAGTTTCTTGGAGTAGCTGGTTCATGAACCGACAAGAGGGGAAACTATTTTGGACCTAGTCCTTACAGAAACGTAGGATCTTGTGCAAGAGATAAGGGTTTTGGAGTCACTTGCCAATAGTGATTATAGTATGATCGCATTTGATTTAATAAATGGAAGAAGGACTGCAAGGAAATCCACAGTACTAGCCTTTAACTTTCAAAAGTGAGATTATGATAAAATGAGATAAAAGAGTTAAGAAAAAATTAAAAGAAGCAGCTGCAAAGTTAAAGATTTACATCAAGCATGGGTAGTGTTTAAAAGTACTATTTTGGAAGCCCAGAACAGATGTATTTCATGCTTTAAGAAAAATGAAAGGAAGGCCAAAAAACTGCCAGCATGTTTTAAAGGTGAGGTCAGAGAGGCTGTTGTTGCCAAAGAAGCATCTTTCAAGAAATGGAAAAAAGAGCCAAATGATGGAAACAGGAAACAACATAAGCATCGGAAAGTTAGATGCATGGCATTGATAAGGCAGGCAATGAGAGAATTTGCAAAAAATCTTGCTGTGAAAGCAAAAATGCATGGGAGCTGATTCGATAACATGCATGTCCAGCTCGCGAACATGTCTAAATTAAAAACGGGCCCCATTTGAACCTAATTCCGCATCCGCGGGTCTAGATGTACACACAGGACCGGAATCAGGGAGGTAGATGTGTCCGGCTCAGCATGGGCAACGCGCTATTCAGCCTGTCCATGCATGCATTTGTCATGGGCCCTCACAGGGGTGCAGTTATGGGCCATGCAATATAGTGGAGAAACATGTCCCCCATCAATATTATGGACACAGGTAAACGTTTTGGACATTTCCATGCCGACTGTATTCTGAAAAGTTACACATTTTGTATCCTACCCATCTCCGTGATGTACCTGCAAATGCCACGCCCCCCTGGGGAAATGTGCATCTCCTAAACTGCTCTTCACACTGACAGTAGTTTGGTGATGCACACTAGACAGAAATAACAATAAGAAATGACTGCAACCTAGAACACAAACCAGTCCTCTTCAGGCCCTGAAAAGTGCACTAATCCCAGTGCACTCTACTGTGGTATAAGAGAATGTAAATATGAACATGTACAATATGTCAAGACATACCTTGCATCACATGGTACCTGGTATTAGAAAATGGCCCCAGTGATTCCTGCCTTGGCCATCTCTACAAACAAGCATTAAACTGCTAAGGATGGACCTTTACCATGTGCGCAAAACCTGAAACTGACATTGCAATTTCCCAAAGGATGCATAATGTTGCTGAGCAGCAAATGTATGCCCTTTTTGTGCCTATATGTGCACTCATTCTGCTGCCCCTCTCTTCTCTTTCCCTACACCCCTCCTCGGACTCCGCTCTTCTGGCAGATCACTTCTATCTGTGCCCTTCTACTGCCAACTCCAGACTGCTCCTTTCACCTTGATGCTCTCTGTGCCTGGAACAAACTACCTGAGTCAGTATGCCAAGCTTCTCTGACCCTTTCCAAATCCAGACTGAACGCTCACCTCTTCCTTGCTGCTTTTGGATCTGATCCACCTAATCTCCCTTGTGCTTCCTTACCATTCCCCCTAGATGTATCTCATGTTCACAGCTTCTGTGATGTCTGTCTTGACTAGGTTGTAAGCTCTACTGAACAGGGACCATATTTTTCATGTGTCTGTGCAGTGCTGGGTGTGCCTTGTAGCGCTATACTACTGATCCGTAGCTGTAGTAGTTGTAGGGCTTTCTGGCTATGGCATCTGATTCCCACATAGCTGAATACAGGCATTTCTCACAGTAGCTACACCTGTCTTATCATGGCATATGCTGGTCTGTATACATCCACTATCTGTGGAGTAACCCTGTCTGCCTTCCCGCAGTCTGCTTTGTGGCACTGCTTCCCTGGTCAGGCCTGTGTGGGCATGGGAGGGGGATCCCTGTGCCATTATACCCAGGTAGCCAGCCTCCAGATATATCACAACTCTTGCAGCTTGCATAGATCCTGGACAGGGGAAGGCTGTAGGCCTCATGGCACAATCTGGGGGATTTTGGCACAACATCAGTCATATCTCTCAGTGCCTGGCACAGCTGATGAATGGCTGCCCTATCACACTGGCACCTGGTGACACTGCGGTCGTCCATATAGTCCCGGTACCGGCCAGCCATTCATGAATTGCAGATCAGCACACTTGATCCTCCCATGCTGCCCCCAAACCACACACTGTCACTTGCAGTCACAAAAGACATCCTTCTGCCAAACCAAACCTATAACTAACAGATGGTAAAATATAATAGCATGGAGTCCCAGGACTACAAATCTGATCTGCGTTTACTACTACTACTGAGCATTTGCATAGCGCTACAAGACATACGCAGCATTGCACAGACACATATAAGAGACGATCCCTACTCATCAGAGCTTACAATCTAGTTAAGACAGACAACACAGTAGCTCTAGACACAGGATGCATCTAGGGGGAATGGTAAGTAAACAGACTCAAACCAGAAATTTGCCATACCCACTCACACACTATTCCTACATCACCAGTCCCAGTTTACAGAACATAGGAAATGTTGGGGATTCCTAGTTCCTCTCCTTTAGCACAAACAGCAATTGTCAGCATAGCCAGCATAAACACAATTGCTCTTTTTAATATGTCTGTAGGGGTGTTTATCAATGTTTCATCACCGTACAACCTTCCATCACCTCTTTTTTCTGTTCTTTACAACTGCATCTTGTGGTCTTCCAGACTGCAGACACAACAATTCAAAACATAATTGTCTCAGCCGTTCTTCAAATATGGGATGCACTGAGGAACAGAGAAGAATATTTTCTAAATTCTGCCCTTATTCCACATTTCTGCAGGAACAGGATATCTGTGGGAAACATTTGAAAAGTGCTTGGACCTTTCCTGAATATGCATTATACTTCTCCGCGGCTGACCATGCTTTTTTTGCTTTCAGTGATTGTGCTAAGAGAAGGGCTAAATGGCCAATTTTCTCAATGGAGAAAGGTAGATAGTGGAGTACCCCAAGGATCTGTGCTGGGCTCACTGCTTTTTAACATATTTAAGACGAATAGACCAATAAGAGAAAATATTTTTTCACTCAACGTATAATCAAACTCTGTAATTCATGTAGTAAAAGCTGTTAATATAGCTGGGTTTAAAAAATGTTTGTACAAGTTCCTGGAGGAAAAGTCCATAAACCATTATTAAAGAGGACATGGGAAATCCACTGCTTCCCTGGGACGAGCTTTGTGGAACCTGTGTGCTTTTTTGGGAACCTGCCAGGTACTTGCGACCTGGATTGGCTACTGTTGGAAACAGGATACTGGCCTTGATGGACCTTGGTCTGACCCAGTATGGCCAGTATGTTCTTATAAGCTGGAACACATCACAATTGAAGAGTGGGAGAAACTACCAGCAAACAGATATACAATATTTATAAATTCCTACAAGAAGTGTTTTTGAGTCTCTTATCACTACCAAGTGTTGTGCAACCAAATATTAGTGAAGGGTGCCATTTATTTATATTCTCTTATATACCATGCTATTCTGCATTAGTGTGGTTTACATTGAACAAGCTGAAATTACATTGAACAGGGCATTATAACTTGGAGATAACTATTTTACAGGGAACATGGGCTATGGAGGGTTAAGTGGCTTGCCCAAGACCACAAGGAGCACCTGTGGGACTAGAAACCCCAGTCCTTCTGGCCAAAGGTTGCTGTCCTCTAGTGAGATTTGAACCCCTGACCTTCTGGCCTGAAGTACCTTGCCCCAACCACTAGGCCACTCCTCCACTCCTTTCCAGGTCATATTTATCCTTTACCCTTTCCAGGTCATATTTTGTTTTTTTTTATTTTCTCTGAAATTACTACATCTAAGTTATGCAGACATCTTTTTTTGTTGTATACCTTTGAATATACTATTACAATATTATAATGCCTACAATTGGAATATTTCTAATTATTTCTTAAGATATTGTACACAACAGAAGGGTGCTAATAATGTTGACCACTACTGTATGCCTGCCTCAGAGCAGGTGCAAATGACAACCTCCACATTTTTTGTAATATATATGTGTCTTTCCATTTTGAAATTGGAAATACATGCATATTTTTTTTGTGTGTTTTAATGATGCCCACAGCACGTCCCCTTTCAAACTATACATCTTGCAGTTTTAGCTCAAGTAAATGGGCTGTTTTTTAAATGACTGACATGTGCTGGCCATTTGCATGAATAAACTCTGTTATCTGCATGTATAAAATTCATGGAAGCTTTCTAAAATGACCTCCAAAGCATTACACACTGATCCAGTATTGTCAGAAGTCATTTGACGAGGAGGTATGTTTACTAAAGGGCATTAAGAGAGCAAGTGTGCCGTTAACGCCTGTTATCGGCACCCTTGCACCCTTAATGCTGCAAAAAGCTGCATTAATGAGTCTTAAAGGCTCCTTCTGCATTAAGGGAACAGTAGGTGTAGAGTGGGCATTAGTGGGGCAGAGAGTGGGCATTGACAGCGGGTGCTTCTTTAACGCCTGCTGCGTTAGTGTGTGTTAGAGCTCTTTAATGCTGGGAACCCTAACAGCAAGTAAAACCTCACGGAAAGGGTGTATTTTGAGGGGAGATAGCCTATTTAAATGTGTGCAATGTGATGGACAGACAGTGGAGCCCAAGATACTGATAGCAGTGTTCCATTAATAGCAAGAGTTTAGTGTTTAAGTATGAAAGGACATTGTGTTGATGGTGCAAATGGGGCAAAGGAGGTGGCACATTGGTCATGCAGTGGGGGTTGCTGGAAAGCTTACATGAATTTTATACATGCAGATAACAGAGTTTGTTCATGCAAATGGCCAGCACGTGTCAGTGTGTGATATGGCTGGTGTGATGTCCGTCATGATCCCACATCAACAGAGGTGGCTGCTGCTGTGGAAAGGTGATGCGCCACATGGGGCAGTCCAAGAGTCCCTGATACCCTAGACAGAGACTCTGGCTGCCCCCCCCCCCCCCCACTGCCGCTGAAGCCAGCTCTGGAGGAAGAGACTAATAGGGCCAGCAGCTGTAGTACTATAGGGAGCTGTAAAATGCAGGAACCCAGGGAAATACCATAGCTGTGGCTGTCAGCCTCCCCCCAAGACGTATTGGTGGCACACGGGGATGGGGACTGGGCAGCAGTGGTTGGTTGGGAGGGGAGGTATAACCATCAATGTGTGCCTCTGCCCCCCCCCCTAATCTGGAACTGGCACCCAAGGTGTACACCAAAGCTACATGGTAGGACTGCCAACACCCCCACTGACAACATGCTGGCATGTCAACATGTTGTGTGGATGTTGACAGCAGGTGCATAGGCACCCGCCTGCAGCAGACAAAACCCATGTGCTGGCCCTGTGTGCCGTTCACATCACAGCATTGCCAAGGTCTGTCTGATGTGAAACATGTCAGTCCCAGGGACTGCTATTTCAATATGGCAGCTCTGTGGCTCAACACACAAAGGCAGTGTGTATATGAATGGAGAGTTGCAGATTCAAGACTTGGCTGCAGATCATGTCTTGCATGTCCCTGTGGATAAACATTAGCCTATAGTGCAGGTACAGCACCAGCATGTGCAACCCCCAATGAATCAGTCAGCAAGGGTGCAAACACCCATCAGCCACACAGACAGGCTCCACTATCCACAGTTGTATGGAAAGGCAGGCTGATAGCATTGGCACACTGAGCAGGCATTAACAACAGAGCGTGCTACTAGCACCTGTACAATGAGCACATGTTAACAATGCTTGCACTGATATGGAGACCAAAGTGACAGGCAGGAATGCCAACCATCCCCACTTTTGCAGTGTTGTGATGTGAGTGTGTGTGTATATATCTCTTCAGAGTTCTGCATTGCAATGTGCCTCACATTGCCAAGGCTGTTCACAGCATTAGTCTGTAAATATGCATGATGAGGGGCAGAGGATTGTGGGTATGGCCTGAAACAGAACGGTTTGCCCAGGATGTGTCAGTGGCGGAGACCTCATGGTGCTTGTCTGCCACGTGCATGGCCTGGGTGGCCACAGCATTTCATGATTTGAGGGAATCCTCCTTCTGACCAAACTGTGACCATGGCACAGCTATATATCCACATAGTGCTAGATAGTGTCCAGTTCCAGTGATGTGGATGCTCTCCTTCTTCTGGGGTCACAATCAATGTGCCAAATGCTGGGAGACCATGTGATTTGTCCCAAGCCAGGGTGTACATGGTCACTCTATACACTTGCATTGTGTACTGACTGGCCATAGTTGGTATGTGCATGAATGAAATAGCCCTGTTGTGTGAGCAGGTGCAGTCTGACTATGGTGGATCAGTAGTCCCAGGTGGTTGGGACAACAGTTGTTCTTGGCCTGCTCACTGTGATCATGCATTCCCCATGTAAGCCTAGAAGCCCCAACTGCCTTTGGCATCTATAGCATCAGCTACTGCAACACTGGACACTGTCATACACTGTTCTAGGTTGGTCCCTGTTCAACAGGGGCAGGACACAGGACCCAGATGTGATAGGTGCCTACAGCATGCTGTAATTGTGCAGGAGACAAAATGACTAGCATAACACACTGCAGACAATACCTGCCATACACTGGCAGTGATCTGGATCTGTGGCACAGCTGACAGAGAGCATCTCTAATAGTGCAAGCTTTGGGGAACAGGTGCTGGGAGCACATCCTCATCCTTAGGATAACCGCTGAAACTGCTCAGTAGCACAGTTTATATCTGTTATGTACTTGTAGCATACACTGTCAGTGCATCTTACTGAGCTGATGTGATGGATCAGTGAATTCTCCATTTGCTGATCAGCTGCAGACTGCTGTTCTGCGTGTGCAGTGCCTCATGGTTACTGGAGGGGATAATCTATACCGGCATACACAGCAAACATTTTAGGCAGTGACTTGCAGTCTCTTTGAATCCAGACATTGCTTCACAGAGAGGTATGGATGTGTAGCCTAATGGTTAGTGGAATGTCTCCATAAGCAGGAAACAAGGGCTCAATTCCCACTTGTTCATTTTGGGCCTGTGTGCTACTCAGGTCATTTCTCTGCCTGTATCAGTCCAGGCTGTGCTGTGACTTGCAGACATACATCCTTCTACTTTGTTATGCATTCTGGCCACATCTTGGTCAGCAAACATGCTATTCCCCATCATTTATTTATTTAGACAGTTTTGTATACTGCCTTATCCTTCAATCAAAGTGGTCACAACACAATTGGGGGATACATTTAACACATGGGGATATGAGACACATACACTAATACTTACAGGGAACATGGGCAATGGAGGGTTAAGTGGCTTGCCCAAGACCACAAGGAGCAACTGTGGGACTAGAAACCCCAGTCCTTCCAGCCCAAGGTTGCTGTCCTCTAGTGGGATTTGAACCCCCGACCTTCCGGCCTGAAGTACCTTGCCCCAACCACTAGGCTACTCCTCCACTCTCCCCAAAGCTACTCCTCCACTCCAATAAAGCCATGCCCTTCTGAGAGCATGGCTTTATTGGCTCTTCTGCAGCCCATTACAAGGGGTCAGACATGCTCACCCTGCAGATGTCAGGTACCTGCTTGGAGGTGTTGAGTAATGGTCATGGCAATGGCTTGGGGACAGTACCAGGGTTTGAGGCCTACTAGTACTCCTTATGTGACATTTTGGAATGTGTTACTGTCGCATTTTCTGTCTGCCACAACCTTCATGGATGTGACTGCACTGATACAGTGGTATATTAACAGGCAGTTACATGCATACAGCTGTAACTACATGCAGGACATGAGTCATGTATGACATCATGTTTGTGACTGTACAGCTTTGGTTCCATCACATCCCTACAATACATGCAGACACATCTTACCCTTGGATAGCCACCTGGAAGTATCATTTAATGTCCGTGCATGCCCCATTTGCCCAGTTTTGGATGACACATTTATTTATTTATTTATTTAACATTTCTTCTATACCGCACTATTATAATCAGTGTGGTGTACATCGAACAAAAACATACTACAATGCATACAGGCAACACTGAGTTTACAGTGAAACAGGATATTAAACATGGAGAAAACCGGGAAAACTATTTACAAGCTAACTTTATACTATAAACACTTCTCTAACTCATCTAGTTGTTACATGTGCATTTGTGGGTGGTTAGCGGTGGGACTTATGTGCAGGTTAACCATTTTCTGTTTGTGTTAGGGTGTTAGGGCGCCTGGGACATGCGGGTAGGTTGCTAATTGAGTGTTTACCTCGGATTGTGTCCGGGTAGAATTTTGTGAACAGGTGGTGTTTCAAGGCTTTTCTGAATGGGGCTAGACTTTTGATGCCTCGGATTTCATGGGGAAGGGCATTCCAGTTTAAAGGAGAAAATATGGAGAAGGCCCTGTTGGAGGTTGTCTTTGTGCATTTTGTCGTCATCTTGGGGACTACTAAGGTGTTCATTGTTGTAGGTCTCCTGTTTCTATTTTCCGGGGTACTGTGGATTAGCTTGCTGATTGGCGTAGAGGGGTGGTTATTTAGGGCTTTGAATGTAAGGACTATTGACTTGTATTGGAGTCTGGCATGTAATGGTAGCCAATGCAGTTCTTTTATGATTGGCGTTATGTGGTCAGATCTTGATGATCCCGAAAGGACTCTTGCAGCTGCGTTCATAGCTAGGCAGAGCAGATTTAAGGTTGATTGTGAGAGTCCGTGGAGGATGATGTTAGCGAAGTCCAGATGTGGGAAGACTAATGCCTGGAAGGTTGTCCGGTAGTCGGTAAAATTCAGTAGGGGCGAAGATGACACAGCGTTCTGATCTTATGATATATTGCTTTTGTGACATTTTTTACATGTGTTGACATATCAAGGTGCTGATCGAGCGTGATGCCTAGATAACGGATAGTGGATTTGGATTTCAACTCTGCGTTGTTGGCCTGTAGTGATGGGGAGAGGTATGAACTTCCGGTTCCTCGTGATGAATAGAACATCAGTTTTGTCATGGTTGATCCATAGATTTTGTGTCAACAGCCAGTCAGCTACAGCTTCGAAGCATCTTATTATTGGGGAGAGCACTGGTTGGTCAATTGTGAACGGCATGTAAAGGAGGATGTCGTTTGCATAAGCAAGGCATTGTACGTTGAAGGATCGGATCAAGTCACATATCGGCTGCATGTAGATATTAAACATCAGTGCCGATAAGGACGAACCTTGAGGCACCCCCTGTGTCTGCAGAAATGTTTTTTTATTTTATTTATTTAACATTTTTTATATACCGCACTATTCATCATCAGTGCGGTTTACATTGAAACAACAATATACCTGCCAATACATGACTGATCTAGGTTTACAGATAACAGGGAAGATAAACTGGGTGTGAACTGGGGATAACTATCTACATAATTATGCATAACTATATATACATTGAATAGGTTCTGAGGATATGTGGCCTGCCTTGACTTGTTGCCACCTATTGGATAGGTAGGATTTGCACCATTCTAGTGCCGTGCTTTGAATCCCCTTTGTTATCTGCAAATTTGTCTGGGGTGTTTTATGATGGTGTGTGGCTGGGACAGGTGTGAGATCCACGTTTGGTATCAGGCCTTTCACGTGGCACATTTTCCTACACAGTAGAAAAATGTTGCAGATGGCCTAAGCCCATACCACCCTCTCCTCTGCCACCATCCTTCTTTCAGCCCATCCATCAGCTTCTGTCGACTGTGTGTAGTCATGTCTTCTCGTGCAAGCTGCTACACCATGGCCTACACAGATACTCCTTCCCACATTTCAGCTCTTCACGCACAGCTCTCCTCTGCTTCATCTGCATGTCACCACTCCTTCTCCATCCTCCTTTCACTGCATATATCCTCCACTTCTGACTCCACTGGGGGACACGTCTTCCCCACCCTATACTACACACTGACATTGTGCCATTTTACATTGGCACCCCAGTGCATCAGTATAGCTGCCTTCCATATGCTTGTCCAAATTACTGGATAGGGTGCCCATAGATCTGGCAGGTCCATCATCTCCCACCTGTCCTTCCATCCATCACCTTTGCATTGACTTTCCTTGGTGCTCCCTTAGCCAGCATTAGGGTGACAGCCATTTTCGGACTTTAAGGTGCATGCTTGACCCCATAACGCCCGATGTCCTGTTAACATTAATTGGCCCATTTCGCCCTTATTGACAGAATGCCTCCTACCCGCCCAGAGCCTTTTTCGTATGTAAAATGCCTCATCACTGCTGTTAACTCCTGTTACCTTAAACCCTTTAGTAAACATATCCCCAGGATTTAATTCTGATTGATCTTTATGGATAAACTTAGAGTAATAAGTAAGCAGAAATGTTCCCACCTACATTTATTAGTAAGATGCAGCAAAACATTTTCACAAATTGGAAGGTCCCTCCCAGGCTTCTCCAAGACAGTAGTTTGTGCTCCTATGAATGTACCATCCAGTATATCCACAGATACCTTTGATAACTTTGAAATAATTTAGCAGAGAGAATATCTATGAAGGCCTGGAAGAATTCAACAGTGATTCCATCATGCCTGAGTGACATCTTCAGTAGCATGGATTTAATTGCCTGTTGGATTTCTGATAGTGATTTTTCTATCAAGTTGTTCAATATGCAGAGATGAAATGTTAGGATGCTACAGTTTATCAAATAACTGGTTAAAGTGTTGAGTGGAAGGAGAAGTCTCTGGGGAATATAATTTTGTCTAATAGCTCTAAAATTATTGACATATTTCTCCATCTGTATACACCCTATGCTTGTTTTAGTTATAATTGATCTAATTTTTTTCTGTCCTTTTTTGCTGTCAGTGATTGTGCTAAGAGACAACCACTTTTGTTGCTTACCTCATAATATCTAATCTTTCAGGAAAATACAAACTACCTTGTTATTTTAGGATTGAGTTACATTTGTGTTTCAGTTGCTGAAGTTTTAGTAATAATTATTGTCTCTGCAATCAATATTGGTTCTCAGATGTTCTAATTTCAGCCTCCAAAACTGCAAGTTCCTGCCATCTTTGTTTATTATAACCTATTGAAAAATTAATAATTACCCCCCAAGCATCCCTTTAAAGGCATCTCTGCCACATAGCTGTGGAAGTGTCAGCATTTTTTATAATTAATAAAGCAGCTTTCACAAGCTTGCTCAATAACCTTATGCAGTGCTTTTTTTCCTAGCAAAGAAGGTGCCGGTACTCATATGCAGGGCTCTTTCATTAATACATGAGGACTATGGAGGCAATGAAAAGGTGCTTGCACTCAGTACTATCAAGTCCCCTTTTTAAACAAAGCTCCGACCTTAGAAAAATCAAGGTTAGCCTTGAGTTAAATTTCCAGGAAGAAAAAATGTTTAATTCTCTGGGAAAGACAAGATTAATTATCTGAAACAATAACATTGTGTATGAAGGTGGCATTTTACTTACCGGTTAATGTCCTTTTCTTGAGTCCTGCTAGACCAGTCCAGACAAGTGGGTTGTGTTCCCCTACCAGCAGACTGGTGGAGACAAAGAACCAATGAAAAACCCAGGTTTCAATGACATCACCCCTATGCCTCTATTCGCCTCATCCACCAGAGGTCTCTGAGTATTCATCCCAAAGCATATGGGAGAAACATGGCAAGCCTCACACAACATCAATTTCCACTCAGTTGTGGGAAACAATGAGTAATCAACAGTAGAAAACTATATACAGGAAAGCATAAACAGGAAGCTGTTAGTAAAAGAAGAATGTGCAGGGCGAAGTATAAAAATCATAGCAGACCCAAGGGTACTGCAGCAAAAGAACAGAGTAAATACAGTTTTGGGGGCAGGCCTTGGACTGGTCTAGCAGAACTCAAGGAATGACATTAACTGGTAAGAAAAATGTCACCTTCCATATCATCCTGCTAGACCTGTCCAGACAAGTGGGACTTACCAAAGCTACAACTCCACTGAGTGGAGCAGCTCTCAAAAACCTTGAGCCAAAGGTCACATCTGCCCACGTATAGACAACTAAGTGGTAACTGCTTGACAAAAGTGACAAGTGATACCTATATTGATTCCTGAGAAATGTCTGTAGGGGGCTACCCAGTTCCGCTCCATCCACAAGGACAATTGCGCTCTGGTAGAATGGGCATACAACCCTACAAAATCAACTGGTTCCACAACAGAAATGCCAGGGCAATGGCCTCCTTAATAAAGTGCCCCAAAATTAGATTAGCCACCTCATCAACTTGTGCAGGCCAGAAAAGAGCACAAAAAGATGGCTGTATTTACCAAAAGAATTTGTAACCTCCAAATACTGAAGAAGCACCCTCTAGACGTCCACAAAGTCAAATGGGTGTGCAACATAAAAATTCACTAACAGTTATTGGTGTATTGATGTGCATCTCTTCGGGGGAGAGAATAAAGTTCCCTCCTCAAGTCTTGCTGAGTACCTTCATGTGGTGACACTACAATTGAAGTATGATAGGAATGAAAAAGAATAATACATACAGGTTGCATGTCATGCAGGATAAAAAGATGCCCACCCGTTGCGTACGCACTAGGGCTAATGATGGTGGTTACGATAGTGCAAGTACTATAGATGTAGATAACATCCCTGCCCAGATAAAGGACATAATGAGCAGCTTCGTGGACCCACTATGGCAGGAGATAAACCACATAAATTAATGAAAAAGTTAAGGGGATTAACTACGGTTAATTGGACATGAAGGAGAGAGGTCTCATGAAAGGAGAGTATCACCTTGGTAAGGCAGGAAGTGATCCTGTAGTTAGGACCTGTCCACAAGGAAATGTAACACCCTCTTGCACTGAAGAGGTTTCTCAAGGGCCATGTGCCCATGAGGGAAAGGTTAGGACAGCCATTATAGTGGGTGATTCAATCATTAGGCATGTAGATATCTGGGTAGCTGGTGGATGTGAGGATTGCCTGGTAACATACCTGCTTGATGCAAAGGTAGCAGACCTCACGCATCACATAGACAAGGTTTTAGATAGCTCTGGGGAGAAGTCTGCTATCTTGGTACATGTTGGTACCAATGACATAGGAAAATGTGGGAGGGAGCTTCTGGAGGCCAAATTTAGGCATTTAGATAGGAAACTGAAATCCAGAACTTCCAGGGTAGCATTTAATGAAATGTTTCCCATGCCACGTGCAGGTCCCAAAAGGCAGGCAGAGCCCAGAATCTCAAAGTGTGCATGAGATGATGGCGCAAAGAAGAGTGTTTTGGATTTGTTAGGAACTGGGCAACTTTCTGGGGAAAGAAGGGGCTCTTATGAAGGGATGGGCTCCACTTTAACCAGGCAGGAGTCAGACTGCTGGCATTAACCTTTAAAAAGGAGATAGAGCAGCTTTTAAACTAGATAATAGGGGAAAACTAACAGTTGCCCAAGAATGCATGGTTCAGAAGAATGTATCCTTGAAGGATACTAACAAAACAGGGAAGTTAGGACAACCAAAAAGAGAGGTTCCAATAGAGATACAAGTAACCCAGATGGCCTTAAGTACAGAGCTGAAAGATTCCAAGTTACCATTAACTGAGAACCAGATTAACATGATTGAAATACAACCTCTAAAATGCCTGTATGCAAATGCTAGAAGTCTAAAAATTTAGATGGGAGAGTTAGAATATATAGCTCTAAATGAGAGGTTAGATATGATTGGTATCTCAGAGACCTGGTGGAAGGAAGACAGCCAATGGGACACTGTGATACCTGGGTACAAACTATATCTCAGTGATAGAGTATATCAAATTGGTGAAGGGGTTGTACTCTATGTTAGAGAGGGCTTTGAGTCATATAGGATTAAAGTTTTGCTGGAAACAAAATACACTGTAGAAACTCTATGGACAGAAATTCCATGTAAAAAGGGGAAGGCAATGGCAGTGGGGGTGTACTACTGACCACCTTGCCAGAATGAACAGATTGATTAAGAAATGCTGAAAGAAATCTGGAAAGCTAACAAAAGTTACAATTCAGTAATAATGGGTGATTTTAATTACCCAGGTATTGACTGGGTCAGTGTCACGGCAGGACATGCTAGAGAGATAAAGTTTCTAGATGAAATAAATGACTGTTTCTTGGAGCTGATGGTTCATGAACTGACAAGAGGGGAAGCTATTTTGGACATAATCCTTAGTGGCATGCAGGATGTAGTGCAAGAGATAAGGGTGTTGTGGTCACTTGGCAACAGTGATAATAACATGATCACATTTGATTTAATAAATGAAAGAAGGACGGCAGGAAAATCCACAGTACTCCCATTTAATTTTCAAAAGGGAGGCTATGATAAAATAAGGAAAATAGTTAACAAAAGACTAAAAGGAGCAGCTGCAAAGGCTAAAGATTTGCATAAGGTGTGGGTATTGTTTAAAAATACTATCTTGGAAGCCCAGAACAGATGTATTCCACACTTTAAGAAGATGTGATGTATTGGAAGAATTGAATGAAATATTGATAAACTTGGAAGATGTATTACAACTATTTGATAAACTGAAGAGTACCAAATCACCTGGACCAGATGGTATACATCAAAGGGTATTGAAAAAACGGAAATATGAGATTACAGACCTACTTTTAATAATCTGTAAACTATCATTAAAATCAAATGTAGTACCTGAAGAGTGGAGAATGGCCAAAGTAATACCAATATTTAAAAAGGGTTCCAGGGGTGATCTGGGAAACTATAGACCTGTGAGTCTGACATCAGTACCGGGCAATATGGTAGAAACCATTCTAAAGAATACCATTACTGATCATGTATATAGAAATGTTTTAATGGGAGAAAGTCAACATGGATTTAGTCAAGGACAGACTTGTCTTACTAATCTGTTATTTTTTTTTAAAGATATGAATAAACAGGAAGATAAAGGTGAGCAGGTTGATATAGTATATCTGGATTTTCAGAAAGCATTTGACAAGGTCCCTCACGAGAGACTCTTGGCAAAATTAAAGTCATGGGATTGGAGGCAGTGTAGTATTGTGGATCAGAAATTGTTTATATGATAGAAGGCAGAGAGTAGGGCTAAATGGCCAGTTTTCTCAATGGAGAAAGGTGAATAGTGGAGTACCCCAGGGATTTGTGCTGGGCCTGCTGCTTTTTAACATATTCATAAATAACCTGGAAATGGGAATAACAAGTGAGATGATCAAATTTGCATATGATACAAAATTATTCAAAGTTGTTAAAACCTCAGAGGATTGTGAAATGTTGCAAGAGGACCTTGATAAATTGAAAGATTGGTCGTCCAAATGGCAGATGAAATTTAATGTAGACAAGTGCAAAGTTATGCACCTAGGAAAGAACAACTCAAATTTTGGTTACACAATGTAAGGTACCACCTTAGAAACCACCACCCAGGAAAAAGATTTAGGCGTCATTGTGGGTAATACATTGAAACCCTCCGCCCAGTATGCAGTGGTGGCCAAGAAAGCTAATCATTTTTCTATATCTCCCTTTGCTGTGGAGCCCGATTCCAGTAGGGGCACGTCCAGACGGCCTCAAGCAAGACAGGCCCATTTGGACCCGATTCTGGACCGACTCCTGTGGCTGATTTTAGAAAACAATTTAGTTAAGATTAAAAGGAGAGAAGAAAGAAGAATAATGTTTGAAGTGATGGCCCAGTGCCTCAAATGTCAGCCAGGAATACCATAATTCATCTCACCCCAAATTAATTGAAGTGCATCCTGAGACACTATCTTCAAGAAATACATTTTCAAACTTGATTTACATTTTGTATAACTGCTTTCCAGTCTTACACAATGTAGGAGATCATTCCAGATTGTTGGAGTCCAACAGAAGGAAACAGAGTAGTGAGTGGACTAAGCACACCTTAGCAGGAAAAAGAAGAACCAAAAGATTGCCCCACTGGGAACAAAGACAACACTGGGGCATTTACCATTTTAAGGAGCTCTCCTAGTATTCTAAAATGTCTTGATAGATTGATCTGTGAATTATTATTAGTACTTGTCAGTGAGAAGTGGCAATTTGTATTCCACACACACTTTCTCCTAATTCCTCACCTGTGCACACCCACATTGAACATTTATTTATTTACATTCTCTTATATACCGTGCTATTTTGCATCAGTGCAGTTTACATTGAACAAACTGAAATTACATTGAACAGGGCATTATAACTTGGAGATAACTATTTTACAGGGAACATGGGCTATGGAGGGTTAAGTGGCTTGCCCAAGACCACAAGGAGCACCTGTGGGACTAGAAACCCCAGTCCTTCTGGCCCAAGGTTGCTGTCTTCTAGTGGGATTTGAACCTCTGACCTTCCAGCCTGAAGTACCTTGCCCCAACCACTAGGCCACTCCTCCACTCCATACACACAATCAGCATGGTGACCGATTAAAGCATGCATGCAGGTGTCCATTCATGTGCAAGGTTCTTGAAAATAATGTCCTATGCGCGTAGATGGTGCATGGCCTCCTTATAAAATTGCCCCCTTAGGGAGTTATTTTAGATGTCCTATTCACATTTTAAAGGTGGATGCAGTGGCAAAAAATTATGAAGCTGCTCCTATGTCTAAACTGTGATTTCAGAAAGGATGCAAAACGCATACTTCCATGCCAGGAACGTCTAGCTTTGCACAATTCCATGGACAACACCAGCACCTGCACTTCTATGGCGTATTGTGCAGGGCAAATTGTTCAAATATGCCAATTTACATCAGCTATGGGTGCTGTTATTTGGGGACGCTTGTTGCGTTAGTGACTCAAGAAGCTTGCCTGGCATTTTTTTTTGTCTGACTGTTGTCTGTATCTAGTAGGTTTTATTTGAGTTAGCCTTTGTTTCCTTGCAGTTGATCCTGTGCCTTTCTCAAATCTATCCTCTTCCCCTTTCCAAAATCCCCCCTCTCCAAATATGTCAATCCCATACTCCCACTGGCCCTTGGTATGTCAGTCCTTTTGTAGTGCAGTTGTATGGCGCTTCCTTTTTGTGTCTTGATCTTCCCTGTAGCCACTGTGTTTCTATGTGGTTACCTGATGCCCATCTGTGCTCATATAAGTGCATGTGCAGTGCTGTGGGTGCTGGTGGTGGGATGAATGAGTAATAGATGATATCAACACATTGTTTACACTGTACATGCTGCATGAGGGACACAGTAAGCAAAGGAGAACCACCAGGAGATGCCACATATCAGAGCTTCTTCAGACCCAGGACCTAATTGCATGACCACAAGAATGAGAAGTCCCTCACCAGGCTGCTCGTTGATAAGGCTTCCATCCACCATCTCCACCAGGAGCTAAATCTACTCCTCTGCTCCATGTCACAGAGGGGCAAGCCTCTGCCCATCCATCTCAAGGTCACCACGGCCCTCACCTTCCTAGCCACTGTGGGTCTCAGCCAGTCAGCTATCTCACAATTCATAAAGGCCATTCTAACCCACACTGCAGAATATGTAGCCTTCTATCAGACCATGCAGCAGAGACAGTAAACCATGATCCATTTCCATGAGGTAGCCAGTTTTCCATTTCTACTGGGTGTCTTTGATTATACACGTGGCCATCAGACCTACATAAATGAGGGGTGCCACCTACCACAATAGAAAGGCATTGCACTCACTGAACATGGAGGTGGTCTGCAATGCACAAGAGACAACTGATCCTTCCAAAATCTCCAGGGTCCTGTCATAACTCAAACATTCTGAGCCACTCTGGCATCTATGAGAGGTTTGAGAGCAGACAAATCACCGGTGGATGGCTGCCAGTTAAGTCTTGCACTAGTTCACTCCATCATCTAGACATGGGCATTCTAGGAGATTCCAGTGATCCATAGTAGCTGCAACACTTGGAAAGCAGCGCCTATGGCTGCATTGTCTACTCAGCACATAAAACACCCTGTTGGGTTCCCAAAGGCATATACATTCCATGCTACTTGTCCCAAGGGTAAGCAGTGGATTTCCCCAATCCTTTTTAATAATGGTTTATGGGCTTTTCCTCCAGGAACCCATCCAAACCTGTTTTGAACTCAGCTACACTAACAGCTTTTACTACATGCTCTGTAATGAATTCCAGAGTTAGATTATGTGCTGAGTGAAAAAAATATTTTCTCCAATTTGTCTTAAATGTGCCACACTGTAATTTTATTCTATAACCTCTAGCACGTTTTGAATGAGTAAATGTTCTATTTCTGTTTATCCATTCCACTCCACTCATTATTTTATAGACATCTATCCTATTTCTCCTCAGCCATCTCTTTTACAAGTTGGAGAGACCTAACCTTTTAAGCCTTTCTTCAGAGGGCTGTCCTTCCATTCACTCTACCATTTTTGTCTCTCTTCTCTGTACCTTTTCCAGTTCTGCTATATCCTTTTTAAGATATGGTGACTAGAACTGCACACAATATTCAAGGTATGGTTGCAACATGGAGCGATATAGAGCATTATAAAATCCTTGGTAATATTTTCTATTCCTTTCCTTATGATTCATAGGACTCTGCTTTCTTGGCTGCCGCTGCACACTGGGCAGAGGATTTCAATGTACTATTCACAAAGATGTCCAGATTCATTTCCTTAGTGGTGATTCCTAAAGTGGAATCTTGCATCGTGTAACTGTAGTTTGGGTTGTTCATCCCTAAGTGCATACCTTTGCACTTGTCCACATAGCACAGTTACTTACCTGTAACAGGTGATCTCTGGGAACAGCAGGAATTAGTCCTCACATATGGGTACATCGGTACCGACGGAGCCTGAACGGGAATGCTCCCCAGCTTCCCAGAATGAAAGCTTTTGGGGCATCCCACAGCGCATGCGCGCTGCCTTCCCGCCTTTCCTACCAACTCTCCTCAGTTCAAGTTTAAAGCTGAGACAATAGAGAGAGAGAGGAAAGGAAAGACAACGAGAGATACAACTCCTAGGGGAGGTGGGAGGGTTGTGAGGACTAATTCCTGCTGTTCCCAGAGATCACCTGTTACAGGTAAGTAACTGTGCTATCTCCAGGAACAAGCAGGAATAAGTCCTCACATATGGGGACTCCCTAGCTAAGATGCCTGGGAGATCCCCAAGGGTATGAGACCCTGAAGGGTTCCTCGTCTTCCTATGGATCTCAGGCATCCATTCAGGGAAAGAGGGCAGGAGTTGTTCAAGAATGGAACAGGTGTCTGAGGACAGCCTGACCAAACAAGGCATCCCAGCGGGAGTCCTTGTCCAAACAGTAATGGGCTGTGAAGGTATGAACCGAGGCCCAGGTGGCTGCTCGACAGATCTGGTCGATGGACACAGAATGAAGATGAACCATAGAGGTGGCCATGGCCCTCACATTGTGAGCTGTGACATGGCCCTCCAGAGAAAGGTTCTTACTCTGGTAAGCAAAAGAAATACACTGAGCAATCCAATTGGACAGTGTTCTTTTAGAGACTGGAAGTCCTAAATGAGAAGGATCAAAAGCAACAAAAAGCTGGGAAGACTTTCTATGTGTCCTGTGTAAGTAAAAAGCAAGAGCTCTTTTACAATCTAGAGTATGAAGGTTCCTCTCTGCAGTGGATGCACGAGGAGCTGGAAAAAAGACAGGTAAATATACCTCTTAATTAAGAAGTGATTGCAATAAGGAAAATAACCTTCCAGGAAAGAAATTTCAAGGAGGTAGTGGCTAAGGGTTCAAAAGGTGGCTTCATAAGCTGACCAAGAACCAAATTTAAGTCCCATGCCACCGGAGGAGGTCGAATGGGAGATTTAGTTAAAGTTAGGCCTCTCATAAATCTTGCAATAAGAGGATGAGAGGAAACAGGTTGTCCATTGATAGGCTTAAGGGATGCTGCAATAGCACTTAAATGGACCCTTACTGAATTCGTCTTAAGGCCTGCATTGGAAAGATGCAGGAGATATTCTAATAGAGAATTCACAGGAAGTGCCAGAGGGTCAAGACCCTGTTGAGCACACCAAATGGAAAATCTTTTCCATTTTAAAGCATAGGAACGCCTAGTGGAAGGTTTCCTGGAAGCATGGAGGATATCCCTCACTTGCTGCGAAAGATTGAAGTCTTGAAGGTCTAGGCCTTCAGTAACCAAGCTCTGAGGTGAAGGGACTTGGGGTTTGGATGCCACAAAGTCCCCTCCTCCTGAGACAGAAGGTCTGGAGCAGCTCCCAAGTCCAGGGAGAGGGCTTGGGAGAGATGCAGAAGTAGAGGGTACCACACTTGGCGTGGCCAGCGTGGAGCTATGAGGATCATAGATCCTTGATCCCTCTGAAGTTTGAACAGAGTCTTGGGAATCAAAGGAATGGGTGGAAAGGCATACAGGAAGTCCTGACCCCAATGAAGGAGGAAGACATCCTTGGCCTGAACTCCCTGACACGGAATTCTGGAACAGAACCGGGGAAGTTTGGCATTCCACGGACTTGCAAATAGGTCTATGTCCGGGGTTCCCCATTCCTGGAAGTTTCTGAGTACCTGATCCATGTGCAGGGACCATTCGTGTGGAAGCAGAACACGACTGAGTCTGTCTGCCCAAGAGTTTTGAATTCCTGGGAGGTATACTGCCAGGAGATGGATTTGATGCTCTCTGGCGAAGGCCCATAATCTTAGAGCTTCATTGCAAAGTGACAGAGAGTCAGTTCCTCCTTGTTTGTTTATGTAAAACATGGCTACCTGATTGTCCGTTTGAATGAGGACTGTCTGGTAGCTGAGGAGGGTATGAAAGACCTTGAGAGCTAGGAACACTGCTCGAAGTTCCAAGAGGTTGATATGAAGAGAGGTCTCCTGTGGGGACCAAGTGCCTTGGGTAGAGAGGTCCTGTAGATGAGCTCCCCAACCTGTTTGGGAGGCATCTGTTGTGAGGATTGCTTGGGGCAACAAAGGTTGGAAGGGGGACCCCAGCAACAGATTTTGAGTGGACATCCACCATTGGAGAGACCAAAAGAGACATTTGGAGTTTGCTATTTGGTCTGAGAGAGCTCCTGAAGCTTGAGTCCACTGGGTGGACAAAGTCCATTGAGCTGCTCTCATGTGTAGGTGAGCATAGGGCACCACATGTACTGTGGAAGCCATGTGGCCTAGTAGTTGTAGCATCTCCCAGGCAGTTAAGTGGCTCTTTGACTGAATCTGGGAGGCTAACTGCACTAGACGTTGGCAACGAGCCTGGGGAAGATAGGCTCTTGCAGTAATGGTGTCCAACCAGGCCCTTATGAATTCTAGGGACTGAGTAGGGGTGAGCTGAGACTTTGGGAGGTTTACCACAAGTCCCAGATACTGCAGAATGCGCCTGGTGCGGTCCAGGGAAATTTGGGCTTCTGACTGAGATGGAGCTCGGATGAGCCAGTCGTCCAGGTAGGGGAAGACAAATATTCCCAGAGTGCATAGAAATGCAGCAACTATTGCCATGCATTTGGTGAACACTCTTGGAGCAGAGGCTAGACCGAAAGGAAGCACTCTGTATTGGTAATGTTTTCCCTGGAACAGAAAACATAGGAATTTTCTGTGAGATGGATAGATGAGGACATGAGTGTATGCATCCTTGAGATCTAGAGAACAAAGCCAATCCTGACTCTGTAGATATGGAAGGAGAGTGCCTAGAGAAAGCATCTTGAACTTCTCCTTGCATAGAAATTTGTTCAATTCTCTGAGATCTAGAATGGGTCTGTATCCCCCTGTTTTCTTTGGAATGAGAAAGTAGGGGGAGTAAAACCCTGACCCCTGTTGAAGAAGAGGAACCTCTTCTATGGCCCTCTGGGCCAGAAGGGTGGTTACCTCCTGATCCAGAAGGTCGAGGAGAGATGTGGGAGAATTGAAATGTCTCACCATGGTGTAGGGAGGAAGGTCTGAGAAATGAAGTTTGTAGCCCTCTCTGATGATGGAGAGGGTCCACTGCTCTGATGTGATTTGCTCCCATCTGGGAGCAAAATAAGCTAACCTTCCTGGAATGGTGAGAGGTTCTGGCTGTTGTAGAGCCAGAAAGGTTAAGTTCTCTAGTATCAAGTCCAAAACCCTGAGGGGCTTGGGACTGCTGGGTTGCAGAAACCCCTGCAGGTTTAGGCCTGGCCTGTTTAGGTTGCTGACGCTTAGTAGCAAAGCGACCTGTAGAAGATTGTTGACCAGAAGTGGAAGGAAATCTGCCCTTCTTGTAAAAAGACTTTTTAAAAGATTTTTTTCTTGGCCGGAGTGGAGGTAGACTTAGACAGTCTATCCAGAGCAGCATTTTCTGCATCCATTTGAGTGGCTTTAATTTGCCACTCTTTGCCAAATAGATTTTCACCTGTACAGGGCAGATTTCCTAAACCATCTTGAACCCAGGGTTCTAGATCAGAAGCCTGGAGCCAAGCAATTCTACGAGCAGCTATAGCAATGCCTGAGGCTCTGCTGGCACCTTCAAAAGAATCAAAGGCTGCCCTGTTGGAAAACTTTGAAATGTCTTGAGTATGCTTAAGCCAAAGAAGGAACTCATCCCTTTTATCCTCCGGAATAAAAGGGAGACAGGTGTGCAGCTTTTCTGCAACCTCCTTCAGAAACATACCCATATAAAGGCTGTATGAATTGATTCTGGCAATAAGCATGCTAGCTTGGAAGATTTTCCTACCAAAAGCATCCAAGGTCTTGCATTCTCTTCCTGGAGGAGTAGAAGAGTGTCTTTTGGTACTCTTTATCCTCTTCATAGCTGACTGCACCACAATGGAGTGGTGAGGAAGCTGAGTTTTTTGAAATCCAGGAGAAGGAGGGACACGGTACATAGTGTCCAATCTACGAGAATGAGGAGAAAGGGTGAGAGGAGTCTCCCACAATTCAATCAAATGTTCTTGAAGAATTTCATGAATTGGCAAGGTGACTGCCTCTCTGGGAACCTTAGAGTATCCCAAAATATCTATTTTTTTTGCTCTAGGTTCTTTTTCAAAGGTTACTGAAATAGAGAGTCCTTTAGCTACTTCTATTATGAAGTCTTGAAAGGACAAATCCTCTGGAGGAGACATTCTCCTTTTTGGAGAAGAAGGCTCCTCAGGAAGGGTGACAGATACTTCAGGGGACTCATCAGAAGACTCAGAATCATCAGAAGAATCGAAGTATCGTCTGCTCGATTCCAAAGATCGATAGGCGTATCGATCGGTACCGACATCGGGTGTCCCCGGTACCGGGTCGGTACCGAGAAAGAGCCCAGGACAGGGAGCCGGAATCGGTATCCTGGCCGATGTCGATGCAGCAGGTACCGGTATCGAAGTTCGTACCGGTACCGGCGCCGGTACCAACAACAGAGCTTGTTGTGGTACCGACGGCATCGCAGCCTTGATGAAAGCCAGTATAGCCTGCTGCATGGATTGCACAGTGTGATCCATGGACGCCACGACTGCCTGGATGTCGGTACCGGGAGATTGTGCCGGTACCCCAGAGCAGTCTAACAGGTGATCGGTCAAGGCCGTGCCATCGATGTCAACCTGTAACCCCATAGGAGGAGCTTTGGAAGCCGGAGCTTCCCGCCGGGGTTGTTTGGCTGGAGCAGGATCCTCAAGGGCAAGCCCGGAGGCATCTCGATGCTTAGAGGGAGATTTGCCCTTCGAGGACCTGCTAAAAGTATGTTTGGTTACCTGAGACCCATCAGGAGAGGAAGACCTGGAAGATGTCGATGCTACCGGCGGTGCATCCGTGGGAAACAGCACATGGAGCTTGGCTGCCTGGTTCTGTAACCCTCGTTTAGACATTAGAGAACAGGACTGGCAAACCGGGATGGAGTGTTCAGGCCCCAAACATTTAAGACACCATTCATGGGTATCTGTAACAGAAATTGTACCGCTACACTTAGTGCATTTTTTGAAGCCGGAAGCTGGTTTTTCCATGAGGGAAAGTTTCTTATGGGCCTGGAGGCCTAAGAAGAAAAATACACCAAGTGAGGAAAAGTATTATATATATATATTTTTTTTAGAAGAAAAGAAAAGAAAAGACCGGCGGTACCAGTCCGGCGTCGGGGAAAGCAGACACGCGACCAAAGAAATAAATTAAAATAAAGAACTTCTTCAGCGGTGACAGGAACACGACCTGCTGGCTCCGCGGAAAAGAAGAACTGAGGAGAGTCGGTAGGAAAGGCGGGAAGGCAGCGCGCATGCGCTGTGGGATGCCCCAGAAGCTTTCATTCTGGGAAGCTGGGGAGCATTCCCACGCAGGCTCCGTCGGTACCGACGTACCCATATATGAGGACTTATTCCTGCTTGTTCCTGGAGATTAAATTTAATCTGTCATTTGGATGCCCAGTCTCCCAATTTTTCAAGGTCCTCTTGCAATTTTTCACAATCCTCTTGTGTTTTAGCAACTTTGAATACGTTTGTGTCATCTGCAGATTTGATCACCTCACTCATTATTCCCATTTCCAGGGTATTTATAAATATGTTAAAAAGCAGTGAGTCCAGCACAGATCCCTGGGGTAATCACTATTCACCTTTCTCCATTGAGAAAATTGTCCATTTAGCTTTACTTTTTGTTTTCTATCTTTTAACCAGTTCCTAATCCATAATAATACACTGTCTCCTATCCCATGGCTTTAATTTCTGCAAGATTCTCTCATAAGGGACCTTGTCAAAGGCTTTTTGAAAATCCAGATACACTATGAGCCCAATGCAGAAAGGGGAACTGTCCGGTCTGTCTGGATGTCCAAAAACTGGATGGGTCGGATGAGACCCCAATTCTGCAACAACGGGAGCCAGATGTTCCCATGAATGCAGAACTGAGCCCTAGATGGGCTGGTCATGCCCTAATTCCGACTCCCTGAATGTCCATCCCCCATCCCGGCTAGCCATTCCCATGCTCCAGTTGGAGCCCCGGTGCCATGGCATCATGTCTCCTCCTGTCATAGGAAAATGAGGTACAATAGAAAGTTCTTCAACATCCCTAGGGACCTCAGTGATACATATGGACCAGAATGGAGGCAAATTGGACAGATTGGGTCACTGGCAGTGGTTCTCCAGTCTGTCCCCACCCTACCACTTCCTCTTTACTCCCCTTCCCCATCCCACACCATTCCCCTCCCCCTCCTTCCTCACCTTGGCTCTCTACCTCCGCATTCCCCTCCCCCCTTCCACACATTTTCCCCTCCACCTCCCACAATTCACTCTCTGGCTCCCTCTACCAGGTTTAGAATGCCATTACCTTCCCTCTCCAGGCTCTGGTGGGTGCCAGGGCTGTTCATTGGTACCTGAGATGGTCCTTAATCAGCCATAGAAGTCATACCTATTTAGATGTTCCTTTGGCTAGGGGGTTATGGGAGGGGTAGATTAAGCTTCTGCATTTGTAATTGTGTTATTTATAATTGTTTGTATATGTTTGTATATGCTGGAATAGTCCTCCAATTCTGTGTCTCAAAACTACAGCACACGCGTGCCGTTCATTTCCATCTTTGACTGAGCTAAAAGGAAATGACATCAGTAGCGATTTATTTCCAGTCAGGAAGGACTGCCCACCAAAAGCGGTCATGTACAGTAACAACACACTCATTGAAAGTAGTGATGTCCATTCAATTTCTAAATTCAAGCATCTAGGGGGTATGTCTACTAAGCAGGGCTAACCGTTAACCTGGGCTATCTGCATCATTAGGCCGGCTTAGTAGACATACCCCTAGGTGTCACTGTATCTAAATAAAAAATGGAATAATTGAATATTATTCATGCATATTTAATAAAAAATCCCAATCTCCTCCTTTATGGGAAGGAGCCACATAGTCAGTAATTTGCCACTTTATATCAGTTGCTGAATGATTTTTCACAAGTAAGTTTGAACCAAAGGAGCTGTTTCAGTTTTAGTATTAATGTGGGAATGATGTTCATTCAACCTCAATCAAGTCCTTTTGAAACGTGGATTCATGTCAGGTGTATTGCTAGACTAAAGATAAGTGCATATATGCATTTTAAAGTAATGAAAAAACAAAATGAAAAACTGGGCCTGAGAGGATTTATGATGAGATTATAACTGAGCAAGAAATAAATTATCACTCTATAACTCTCATTGTAATGGTCCTAAAAACATTTTCCTGAAAAGAAATGTCTGTGTTCTGTTTGTTTGATAAGAATTGTGGTTTTACACGGGACTTAGAGGTGCCTGTATTTTGTAAACCACATGGCACAGAGTGGTATATGAATATAAATATAAATAACTAAATTAATTGATCTTGAATGGGTAGGAACAATATATGAAACTGGGAATAAATAAATGAAGCATAATTGTTTCAATATTTACTGAGGACAGGACAATATGTGGTGAGCTTAAATCAAAGCAGGAGAAAGCTTAGCTTCTATATTAAAAGAATGAAACACTGCTTCACCTTCAGAGCAAGGTGGAGGAACATTGTAAAGGCAGAGCAGGTAGCCATGGCTCATGCTTTACCTGTTCCGTGAATAAATGAAAAACTTAGATTTTCAATGCTGTCATTACAGGGCTTTTGCTGAGCGCAAAAAAAAGAAAAAAAAATCCCTTGGAAAATAAATACTGTATGCCTCACTGTATATCTTATAGCAGAAGATCCTGTATCCTGTTTATTGATTGACTTCTAACTATGCGCACAGATTTATTTTACTAGCACTCATGAAATGCACTATACAATATATCACTATTTGCCATAAAAATCAATGAATAAAATTTGATTTACAGTAAGATTCTGTGATAAAATGGTCAATAACACCTGCCTCTGCCCCTACCCACTGAATACTGTCTATGCAATTTGAAAAATATATAACCCAAGGGTCTTAAAAGAAAGGATTCATTGTATGTTCTATATGAAAGAATACTGTTCAGATTCACTCATCATTTGAACAAATAAGTCCCTCCAAAATCCAAATATAACCTTCATCTATAACACATCTGAGGTTTCTCCTCATAACTCATTCTAGGAAGAACATTAGTGACTGTGAGCTTCCTCTATGGGATTTCCCATCCTTGTGTTTTAAATGAAATAATAGCCAAAGGAGAGGGACGGTAAGCCTCTTGGAAAGTCCTTGAATATGCCCTCTGGAGTTTCTCTTTGTCTTCGTCAGGACACTGCACAGAATGGACTGCAGCTAAATTCAGGAAAGGGTAATGGTGCATAGGAAGACAAATGGAGTACGTCTTCCAAAAATATAAATGCACTGTAACTTATACAAGAAGCCAGTCCACACTGCTCAGATTCAGAATTTACCTGTTTCTTGATCTTACCAGCTTAATTTACTGTACCTCTCGGTAATCAAGAATGCTACTTGCAGATTTAGACGGCACACGTGCTATTTTTTGAAATGTGAGTGTAACTGCCTCCATCTGCTGCCTCTTTGTTATGTCCCTCCATTCTCCTCACACACAACTACTTCACACCCCAGCAGTGGGGCATTGTTTTCAAGAAAGATGAAGTGTTTCCCTGAAGATTGTCTCATAGTTTCCACAGCAATCCCACCCCACTTTCCTGAAATATCAATGAGAAAATGACTTCTAGGGGTGTTCATTTGTTACTGTTCATTTGGTTTGTGTACAGTGGTAACCATTGCTACATACGAAATATGTGGCCTGCACTAACGCTCACTACTAGCATGGACTTGGATGGAGACTGGGCTGTTCAGGAGCTGAGGGTATGCATTGTGGTTAGTGTGGGAATCTTAAACACATGCTAACCATCGATGTTGCAATATATTGCCGCCTCATTGGGTTGCGTTAAGTGCACTGGCAGTAATCTTGACAAACTGCTTAGCCTGGGGGGGGGGGGGCCATGGAACCCACCCTAACTATATGAGGACATGACGGTCATACCTCCATTTCTTAGCACGCATCCAGGCTCATCCCTATGCTACGGTTTGGGACTAAATGTGTGGTTCACTACTGCTTTTTAATAAGCATGCCTCATAGTATGTTAACTTGATTTAAAGCACGCTAATAGACTCAGGACCCCTTTACTAAAGTATGGTAATATTTTGCACATTCCGTGTATTAGGAGAAATACTATCACAAGGTAAATATACAGTTAAGGTCATATGCTAATGTTGGTGGCATATACATCATGCCCCCCACAGTTAACACACTGAAAAGTTCCTTGGCACTTGCATTAAGCAGTGAAATAGGATTTTTACCGTGCTGGTTTTTAACATGTGATAGCCTTACTTAATGTGAGACTACACTAATGGTTACTGTGTATTAAAATACACACTTTATTAAAAGGGCCCCTTAGTACACCATAATTCATCAGTCAATGTGCAATAAGGTGTGCTAAAGCTAAGCCTGGGGTTTACCACTTACTAATCAGACTGCACTGAAAGGGTGGTGGATGCTTGGAATGCCCTCCCGATGGAAGTGGTGGGGCAAGTACAGTGACAGAATTCAAAATGGCATGGGACAGATACAGTGGATCCCTTTATAACAACAGGATAAAATCAAAATAAGCATTATTATCTCTTATATCTCAACAAACACGGGTGACCTACATGGAGGGGTGGGTACACCCCTAAACAAAGGCAGGGGAAGGGGTGACCTGCACGGAGCGGCAGGTGCACCTACTCTTGCCGCCTTGCTGAGCAGACTAGATGGACCATACTGGTCTTTATCTGCCGTCATATACTATGTTACTATGAAATGGCGGCTGAACTGCCTGCTGCTCCTGCCCCCCCCTCCCCCACCAAGGCAACTCCCTGTTGGAGATGGCAGGAGTGACAGGCTGTAACTGCATGCATGCCCATGGGTGTTTTAAAGCCCACTACAGCGCTGCAGCAGCAGTTCAGCTGTCGCTACATGGAGATGGGGTAGCCATGTTGCCCACTAGGGCCCTGCCATCCTATATGGCTGCCTAGTTCTCTTGGTGAATGGGCCAACCCTGTGTATATCCCTAATGATCTCTGATTATAATAATGTGAGTTATAGCTGAGCAAACGTCAGGTGATATTTGAACTCTGCAGTCAGCGTTCCCTTTAAATGTGGCTGCAGCATTTAAAGCAGGTGCTCTCAACCCAGTCCTCAGGACACACCCAGCTAATCAGGTTTTAAGGATAACCACAATGAATATGCATTAGAAAGATCCACATGCACTGCCTCCACAATATGCAAATCTCTCTCATGCATATCCATTTTGATCATTCTGAAAACCTGACTGGCTAGATGTGCCTGAGAACTGGGTTAAGAACCCCTGGTTTAAAGATATACCCATACACATTATTAAGCACTGGCTGATATCTCAATATCGGCGCTGAATATGTGGGTATGTCTGCAAGTGCCTCCAATATCCAGGCAATCCTGTTATCCAGTTAGCCATCTGCAAAACTTAAGGCAGCTATTTTACTCTCCTAAGTTATGCAAATAGTTATCCGGATCGTAACACTGAAAATCGTCCTCAGACCACCCTGCTGCTATCTGCATAGTGTCAGGGTTGTCGGTGATGATTTTCAGTGGCTGGCCCAGGTCAGTGCTATTTATCCAATTAGATTTCGTTGTTGTTAAGTGCCGTTGAGTTGGTAACAACTAATGACAACCCTCTGGATAGTTGTCCTAAACTGTGCTTGGTCTTCAGTCAGGCGGCTCTTTGTTGATAGAGTGGTTGTTGATAGCTGCTGTTATTGTATTGATCCATCTCATTGCCAACCTTCCTCTTTTGCGTTGACCTTCAACCTTGCCAAGCATGATGTCTTTTTCTAACGATCTACCCTCATGTTAAATGTAACCCCATTTGTGATGTGACGTGACCACCTTGATTGAAGGATAAGGTGGAATACAAATCTGTCTAAATAAAGAAATAAAGAAATCTCTCTCTTTGCATAATTTGTCCAAAGTATGAAAGTCCTGTTATTATTAAGTACTGCTAACTAGATAAATGATATTAACTATCGGGTCCCTTGTCTCACATTATCTACCATGTTAAGAAATCCAGGTGTGCATAAATATGCATCAGAAAAGCACAAAGCAATTGCTAAACTCCATTTCTAGGACTAACAGTATGCCATGGAGTATATTTATAAAAGATTTTTCACACATAAAGACTTTTTTATATGCATAAAGGGATTTTTATAAAATTGCCCTAGCTGTTATGCGTGGTGATAGAAGGTTCATACTTTTATGCCATCCTCATGTAGGCACTTTTTGAGGTGGCGTTTGGGCAGAGCATGCATAAAGTCATGATTGATGTGCGTATTTACACCCACTCTTGAGTAGTCATAAATGTCTGCAGTTCAGTCTAGTCACAATTTTCGCTGCTTTGATCCTGGCATTTTAAAGAAACATATAGAGGGGTATTTTAGAAAGGATGCCCCAGTGTAATCTGGGATGTCTAAGCCAGAGCATCTGAAAAAAAAGCAGACACGTCCAGGTGCAGACGTAATTTCACAAACCTGCACATGCCTGATATGGATGTCAGTGGGGGCATTAATATAGATGTCCCCAGAATAGAATTGCAGACTCTAACTGCCTTGGAGTAGCCCAATGGTTAGTGTAGTGGACTAGAAACAGAGAAGCCAGTGTGAAATCCCACTGTTGATATCACTGAACTTGTTCTGAGTACTGGGGATGATGGCATGCATTCTTCTCCATACCCTCTGGATGTTTTTCAACCAAAACAAGCACTTTACAATGCCTGTTCATGCCTGGAATAGGTCTAAACTTAGATGCAATTCCGGACATCCAAGACATTTCTGAGATAAGAACATAATATAAACCACCCTGGGTCAGACCAAGGGTCCATCCAACACAGTATCCTGTGTCCAAATAGTGGCCAAAAAGGTATACAGATTCCATGTTGCTTATCCCGAGATAACCAGTGGATTTCCCTGGTCTGCTTTAATAATGGTTTATGGATTTTTCCTCCAGGAATATATCCAAACCTTTTTTAAACCTAGCTACACTACATAACAGCTTGCACTCCATCCTCCAGTAATGAATTCCAGATCTTAAGTACGTGTTGAGTTAAAAAATATTTTCTCAAATTAGTCTTAAATGGGTTACATTGTAGCTTCATGATGTGTTCCCCAATCTTTCTACTGTTTGAAGGAGTAAACAACTCATCTACGTTTACCCATTCCACTCCATTCATTAATTTATAGACCTCTATCATACCTCCCCTCAGCCTTCTCTTTTCCAAGTTCAACAGCCCTAACCTTTTAAGCATTTCCTCATAGGGGTATCCTTCCATGCCCTTTACCATTTTGGCGGCTCTTCTCTGTACCTTTTCTAATTCTGCTATATGCTTTTTAAGATATGGCAACCAGAATTGCACACAATATCAAGGTGCGGTCGCACCATGAAATCATATAGGGGCATTATAATATCCTTTGTATTATTCTCCATTCCTTTCCTTATGATTCCTAGCATTATATTTACTTTATTGGCTGCAGTTGCATACTGGGCAGAAGGTTTCAACATATTATCTACAATGATGCCTAAATCCATAATGGTTTCTACCATTTTGCCCGGTAGTAAAGTTATGTTCACCGGTCTATTGTTTCCTGGATCACCCCTGGAACCTTTTTTAAAAATTGGCATTCAATTGGCCATTCTCCAATCTTCAGATACTACAGATGATTTTAATGATAGTTCACAATGGTAGATCTGCAATCTAATATTTCAGTTCTTTCAGCACACTCGGAAGTATACCATCCAGTTTAGGTGATTTGCTACTCTTTAGCTTATCAAATAGTTGTAATACATCTTCCTGGTTTATTCTTCCAATAACATTTCAGGCATGGATAGCTTCCCTATATGTTCTTCATTAAAGATCAAAAGCAGGGATGTCCAGGTTCTGGGACTTCCTCTATCACACCCCTGTTCAGTCTTGGATATCCACAGACACAATTTCTAAAATGGCTCTGGAGATGCCTCTGTGCTTTGGACATTTCTTTGCCCATTTTTGGACATCCAAAGCACAGATATCACTTCCAAAATGATCCCCACAGGCACCTAGGTATCTTTATAAAATAGGCTAGAAATAGGTTCCTACTTGCCTTTCACACATAGGCAGCATTAGAAAACCCGCTATATGGATATTAGCTAAATGGAAGTTTGATGTTAACAGAAGTAAATGTTATAGCCATACTCACTCTGGAGGAGATGGCTGAAATATGTAATAAATCCATATTTCCTGTTTTTACTTATATATGTATTCACTAAGAGGCTCGTTTACTAAAAACTGGTAATGGTTACTGTGGATTTAGGATGTACTAATGGCCCATGATAACCACTACAGTGTGCTAAGGGCACTCAGTGAGATAAAAATCCTGGGCTATCTGCTCTGAGCAAGAACGGGCAGAGCGGGTTGGAGAGTGTCTGTGTATGTGTGGTCAATGACAGCCAATGTGTGGGATGTTGCCGTGCACTAGGTGTCGTGACTGCTGATAGCACAGCTGCACTTATATTACCTCGGGAGGTGATGTCAAGCGCAGCCATGCTACCGGCAGTCTGGTACCATAGCCGCTGCCCATGAGAGGAATATCAATTGCTACTGCCACATGGCGCTGCTCTGATCTTTCCCTGATCACAATCCCCCACCCAATCTGAACTCCCTTGTCCAATCATTGTCTCCTCCACTCCAATCCTGATATGCCAAAAGCAACTTCACAAGCAAAGCCAAGCTCCCATCCCCAGCTAGACCCCCTCGGTGTTTGCAGAGGCATGTAACATAGGCGCATGCAGTAAATGTCTGCCCTGCATTTACCCCAGTGACTTTGCATTAACTGCGCCTTAACCTTTGCAATTAATGTGCAGTACAGTAAGTGCAAATCCTTACTATTCTTTAATAACAGAGGTCTTTATAGTGTTAAACTGACCCCTTCATAATATGAAAATACATCTGGACAACTGACAAGAGTTTATTATGACAATAGTTTCTAATATTAGGAGTAAAAGCAAGAGTATTTATGTAATTACTTACTTGCTATATTTTAACTCAATTATAATCTTTTAGTTCGCAGAACATGCCCCCAGAAGCACAATAGCATAACAGCCTTTGGCATTCTTATGGGTTAAAAGACTGGATGGGATTATTTTGATTTGCAATTGACTGATTCTGTTTTTAATTGATGCTTGTACACCACCTAGAATGCTTTGCACTTGGTGGACTATAAATGTTTTTAAGTAATGGGCCAATGTACTAAACCTCAAAGGATTCCATTAACACTTACTTTGTAAGTTAACATACATTGTTTTCTAAGTTAATGCATTATAACGATTTTGCATACATTAAGTGGCCCTTTTACTAAAGAATGGTAAAGAATTGACGTTTTTGAAGTTACCATGTGGTAGTTGCAAAAATGAACATGCAGACCTGCAAAACATCTGTGATAACTGTTGAGGTGTGCCCAGCTTATTCTCATATACTTAATGCAGTGAAGATGCATTTATGGTGTAGGGTGGATGCACTTAAGGCCATCTACTGAGGTGGTATTAAATGATTTGTGTTATTCACTGCAGTTAATAATTAGCATGCATTAATTTACTGTGTTTTTACTGGAAGGCACAGTCCACATCTATTCTCTCCCCATTCCACACCATTTTCCTTTCCTTCCACACACTACATGCTGATTCTACATGGGTGGCATGGAAAGTTATGCATTAGTTGCACTCATTGGTTCCTATTTTCAAGGACTTGAGCATGTCATTGGACACTTAGGTGTGTGCTTGGACGGATCGTAAATATGGCCTTTACCAATACGTGTAAGTTGTAAAATACTATTATTTACATGCATCGGATAGTTGATTGAGGAACGGCAAGTTACACCTGTCCTTGAGCGTGAGTAAGTGTCTGTGCCTAGCTTCCAGCAGATTGATACACTCCCACCCGTTTTATAATGCAACACTTGGGCACTTTATGAAATAGATTCAAACTGTGCATGCTGATCTACACATTACCAGCATGGACAGATACAAAATTAGCCTTTATGCGCTTAATCCAGGAATTACCATGTGTTGGGGGGGAGGGAATTTTATTAAAATGATTTATGTGTGGCACACCCAGGAACCAAATGCATAACACAAGAACATAAGATATGCCATACTGGGTCAGACCAAGGTCCATCAAGCCCAGTATCCCGTTTCCAACAGTGGCCAGTCTAGGTCATACGTACCTAGCAGTCTCCCCAAAAGACACAGGTTCCACAATGTTGTACTGGGTCAAGCAATGATATCCTGGGTCCCTTTTTTAAACCCAGCTATACTAACAGCCTTTACTACATCCTCCGGTAACAAATTCCAGAGTTTGATTACACGTTGAATGAAAAAATATTTTCACTTATTAGTCTTAGTTTACCCTGTAGCTTCATTGAATGTCCCCTAGTCTTTCTATATTCTGATAATGTAAACAATCAATCTACGTTTACCCGTTCCACTCCATTCATTAATTTATAGACTTCTATCATATCTCCACTCAGCCGTCTCTTTTCCAGGTTAAAGAGCCCTAAACCTTTTATCCTTTCTTCATGGGGGTATCCTTCCATCCCTTTTACCATTTTGGTGGCTCTTCTCTGAACCTTTTCTAATAACGCTATATCCTTTTTTAAGATATGGCGACCAGACTTGCACACAATATTCAAGGTGTGGTCGCACCATGGAATGATACAGAGGCATTATAATATCCTTTGTACCTTCGAATGATACAGAGGCATTATAATATCTTTTGTTTTATTTTCCATTCCTTTCCTTATGATACCTAGCATTCTATTTGCTCTCTTGGCTGCCGCTGCACACTGGGTAGAGGGTTTTAACATGTTATCCACAATGACACCTAAATCTTTTTCCTGGGTGGTGATTCGTAATGGGGACCTTGCATCGTATAACTATAGTTTGGGTTGTTCTTCCCTAGGTGCATAACTTTGCACTTGTCCACATTAAATTCCATCTGCCATTTTGATGCCCAGTCTTCCAATTTATCAAGATCCTCTTGCAATTTTCCACAATCCTCATGGGTTTTAACAACTTTAAATAGTTTTGTGTCATCTGCAAATTTGATAACCTCACTTGTTATTCCCTTTTCCGGGTCAATTATGAATATGTCAAAAAGCAGCGGACCCAGCACAGATCCCTGGAATACACCACTATTCACCTTTCTCCATAGGGAGAATTGGCCATTTAGCCCTACCCTCTGCTTTCTATCTTTTAACCAGTTCCTGATCCACAATAGTACACTGCCTCCTATCCCATGACTCTTTAGTTTTGCCAAAAGTCTCTGATGAGAGACCTTGTCAAAAGCTTTCGGAAAGTCCAAATACACTATATCAACTGACTCACCTTTGTCTACCTGTTTATTCACACCTTCAAAAAAACATAACAGATTAGTAAGACAAGATCTTCCTTGTCTAAAGCCATGTTGGCTGTCTCCCATTAAGCCATAACTATCTACATGTTCAGCAATTTTGTTCTTTATGATGGTTTCTACCATTTTTACCAATACTGACATCAGGCTTACTGGTCTGTAGTTTCCAGGATCACCTCTGGAACCCTTTTTAAAAATTGGCGTTACATTCGCCATCCTACAATCTTCAGGTATTACAGATGATTTTAATGAAAGTTCACAGATTACTAATAGCTGGTCCCATGAGATAACGAAAAGCACAACGTTAAGCACACAAGCAAGTTAATCAGTGGACAACTGCTGCCCCTTTTGCAGCCAACGTGTTCTCAGCTCTCCTGTCAATACATGTGCTCATGTAGTAGCTGTAAATTTTGATGGTTTCCAGTTGTTGCCATTTATTTTTGAAATAATCTGTTCTTTATTATGTTTAAAATCTATGACTGAAAGCTTATTAACTTCCATAAACCTTTCAGTATATAAGTGTTCGAATGTTAACAGCTGTCAATCAAGTTCAATTCTAAACTTTTTTAGAACAATCTGCCACCCACAGAAGTGAAAATGTGCTTGAGCGAACACTATACTTGCCAGTATTCAAACTACAGGAAATATTGTAGTTATGTGTGACTTTCACGGTATACCACAGAAGAATTTATTCTCCTCAACCCTGTAGAATGTATGCATCATGAGGGTCATGGTTTGGTCATCTGCAGAAATGCATGTGGACATCAAGATCACAGACACGTCTCCCTGACCATTCCACAAATGCCGTTCACAGATGTCTCCAGTACAGGGACATTCAAGTAGGCACAGAGATGTGGCGGAGGCATGTCTGGGGAGGGGCAATGGACTTACATATCCCCTTTCCATCCGAGAAACAGCGGAGTCCTCTTCAGGAATGTGCATGTTTATTTTGGCCTTAGGCACCAATAGGTATCAGGAAAGCGTTTGTTTTTACCTTAAAACATCCAGAGAGTGTAGAGAATTAAGCAACCAGCTTCAGATTACACTGGGATTTGAACTCTGGTCACAAGCCACTACCGTAACCATCATGCTATTAGAAATTTTGGCTCTGAAATAATCTCCTGGGGACGTCTATATAGACATTTGGTATATGTGCATATCAGGCACGTCCACGTTTCTGGGATTGTACCTAATTTCCACGTGCCTGCCTTTCTCTTCAGATGTTCTGGCTTTGAAGTCCCAGATTGCACTTGAACGTGCCTCTAAATGGGTAACTATGAAGAATTTTCTGCTGTAAAGCATGTTTTATACCCAGGAAATGTTTCTTATTAAATTGTTTGGCCAATACATGTACACTGTGCTGAGAATTTCAATGTGTTATACATGATCCTTTTTGTGGATGGTAATTCCTAATGTAGAAATTTGCACTGTGTAACTGTAGTTTGAGTTGTTCTTCCCTGGGGGGGGTCATCGTGCACCACAAATAGCTGGGATGTATATCCTGCCTGTACAAACATCCCTGCTATTTATCTCCCTGCCGCTCCCGGTGTAAAGGCTCCCCATATGAACAGTGCTATTGTACAGGGAGCCTGAGGAAGAGCGAGGGCGGGACATGGGCAGGTCATGACCCTGGATGAACAGGGTTCATTCTGAAGTCAGCTCTGTATGTCTGGGGTTGGCCACACTGATGGGGACTTATTCCACCTCAGAGGGGGAACCGTGGCACCCAGCCAGGACAAAACAGTGAGGAGGTACAGGGTGGTACCTCGCAGCCCGACCTTGGCCATGGGTGGCCGGATCGGGGGTTGGGCTGTGGAGAAAGAGCAATTTGTTTCGGCGGCTGGGTATCACGACTCCGTAATGGAGCCACGGTTCCATGGCAATGAGATGCGATAGCACTGTGGCTCCATTAGGGAGTCCTGCTGAGTTAGCTGGGGATCTGCTGGGTGTGCGGCTCATCAGAATCGGGGCCCAGCCTGCATGTCCAGGCTGTTAGACCTGATTCTGAGGGGGCTGCACTGAGGCTGGATGACCAGAATATTTATTTTATTTATTTGACTGTTTTTTTATACTGCTTTTCATCAGGGCAAAACGGTGTACATTACAACAACTGAGTTTTACATTGAACAGTGGAACTTAAATACATAGTTAATTTCTAGTTACAACTGATTGTTATTTAACAGTAGAATTTAAATCAGTAGGATTTTCTTGTGTGAGGGAGTAGGAGTAACATACAGGGTTAACTGCCATTTAGACTCACTGGGGGGGGGGGGGGGAATGCAGTTGGATGGGGAAACTAGGTGAGGGCTATGTAACTGAGCCAAAGTGTTTGGTGAAGAGGTGGGTTTTGAGTAGTTTCCTGAATGTGGGTAGGTCATTTGTTGATCAGAGAGTACCAGAAAAGGAGTTCCAGAGGGATGGCATGTATAGTTCAAAGGCTCTATTGCAAGCATACAGGGAGCAGATAGTTTTCTCTTGAGGTATGTTTAGCATATTTATTGTGGTTTGTCTTTTTGTTCTGTTAGGGTTTTTGGGGTTTAATACTGTTTGTAGATAATAAGCGGATTGTTTGTTGAGGATTTTGAAAGTCAGGAGTAGAATCTTGTGTATGCGGCTGAGTAATGGCAGCCAGTGGAGCTGTTTGAGGATCGGTATCATATGATCATTCTTAACTGTGCCTTGGATTATTCGAGCCACAGTATGCAAGGCGGTATTCATGGGGAGCAGTGTTGCCTTCATCAGCCCTTGGTAGATTGAGTCGAAATGGGGCATTATGATCGCTTGGAAGACTGAGCAGAAGTTGGAAGCATCCAATAGTGGGTAGAGGTGATGAAGAGTTCTAATTTTGTGATATTTTGTTTTTGTAATGGCGCTTATATGAGGCTTGAAAGATAATTGTTGGTCGAGGGTGATGCCTAAACACTTGACCTTTGGTTGAACAGTCAACCAAAGGTCAAGTATGAATGTTGTTTAATGCTATGGAGGTTGGTGGTTGGAAATTAGAATCCCTGGTGATGAATAGTGTTTCGGTCTTCTTATAATTTATTTTTAGGAAGTTGTTTTCCAGCCATAGGAAGATGTCTTCAAAACAGCTTTTCATCCCTTCATATGTTGGGTTGTTGGTGGTAAATGGGGCGTAAATCATTATGTCATCCGTATAGATATGAAAGTGGATGTTATGTAAGTGGATGATTGAACATAATGGTTGCAGGTAGAAATTGAGCAGCAAGGCCCATCATGAAGAGCCTTGTGGAACACCTTGGATTTGCAGGTAGGAAGATGATTAGTTACATCCTATTTTGACTTGTTGTCGACAATCACAGAGGTATGAATGGAAGCAGTTCAAGATTGTGTTTTGGATTTTGATGGACTGGAGTCTTTGCAGGAGTATGCTGTGATTGATGGTATCAAAGGCTGCTGAGATGTCGAGAAATATTAGGATGAAACCTTGGTGTGCTTTCTAGGTTCCTTTTAGAACAGAATAGAATCGGCCTCTCAGTGCATAACTTTGCATATGTCCACATTAAATTGTATCTGCCATTTGGATGTGAAGTCACTTAAGTGTATGCCATGGACTGCTCAAAGAACAAATCAATCAGTACTAGAAGAGATCAAACTTAAGCTTTCTTTAGAAGCTCAAATGATAAAACTGTGACTTTCATACTTGGATACCTCATGCAAAGAGTAAGATCATTAGAGAAAGACATCATTCTTGGCAAGGTTGAAGGTCAACGCAAAAGAGGAAGGTCAGCAATGTGATGGATTGATACAATAACAGTTTCTATAGATGATGTTCTATCTCCAATTATCCACATGACTGAAGACCACAGGGTCATCTTGAATCAACATCAATTTGATAGCATTTAAGAACTTAAGAAGAAGTTATATTATCTTTCTAAATAGGCATAATAGGCTCCTTTTTAGAATTTTACACAAGTTCCCTTTCATAAATTTACTCCCTGTTAGCCCAACTTTTAAAACACCTTCAGTGGGTAAAAAAAGATTTTAACCATATAAGAGTAGTTACTAATGTTCATTAAGGGAATAACACATTACCTTTGCCTCTTAACATGAGTTAAATGGCAAAATCAAGTGTTATTTTACCATAATGAACATTAATTTACTGCAACACACATTAGCAAATAATGAAATGAAAGCATGCAAATGCAGGCAAAGTACCTCATTATAATGTAAAGCAAATAATGCAACTTGTGTTGAACTTCAGAAGCTGTTATTCCTAGACAAATGTTCCTGCTTTGCAGCACTGGGTTGCTAACAAGCAGTCCAATGCTTCTAAGCACTATATTTAAGGAGCTGGTACATTTATAGAGGTGTCTCACTCACCCATAAGACTCACCAAAACCATCAGTCAAGGCTTTCCATACCCAGATATAAAATCCCCAGACCCTCTTCCCCCCACTTAAGAAGTCTTCCATCCTTATCCTCTCCAAATACCCCCCTCCACTTCCCCATAGGTACCCCAGGCCTATCTCTAAAATTGGTGTTGGTCTAGAAGTACAGGGCCCCACTGTGTCAGTTGATCCCGATACAACTTATAGGGGTCAAACTGCCAAATAAAAGGGTTTTTATTGCCCTTATTTGGTAGTTGACCCCTAGTATTATTGGGAGACTACTACTAGGGGGTCAACTGGAGCCATTCTGAAGCTGATGAAATATGGTGTGGGAACAACTGGGGATCACTCCTGCTCTGTAGCCCTAGACCATCGCTGATTTCAGAGGTAGGTCAGAGCGAGCCTAAAAGGGGGGGGGGGGGGGGTTTGTCCTTTTCAGGGGGGAGGTCAGAGGTAGGGATCTTCTTCTTCCACAGTGGGGAAGAGGGTTGGAGTGATTTTGAGGGGTAGAAGGCCTTGACTGCAGCTCTGGGGGATACTTCTCGCGAGTGTGGGGACTGCAACCCACTAGAAATGTACCAGCTCCTTTAAGAAGACTCCCCAGGAGTATTGAGACATGTGTTCATGGCCCTGATGCTCCCAGGGAGAAAAATAATGTAGCTTGTGAAGTTGATTGCAAGTTGTGTTATTCATTTACCACGCGTGTCACTAACCTGTGGTACTCAGTTACTGCAAGGTTAGTAACACCCATAGTAAATTTGCAGAAAATGTGTGTGCCTTTGAATCAATTAGCTGTGGTAAAATGTGAAATTTTACCACAGTTTAGAAATTTCCCCCTTAAATTGGCTGTCTCAAAGTCCAAAATATTCAAACCATTAACAGCTTACAGAGGAGGAGTTCTCAGGGACATGATTAGATCTGGAGAGGTAGAGTATATGCATAGATTGCATTTTCAATTCTACACAGATATTTTTCAAGCAAAATTCAGATGCAAGTGAAAATACATATTTTGTGCCCTCAGCATTTTTCAAAGAGAAGGATTGGTCACTGTTCAAACCAGGATACTGTGCTTGATAGACCTTTGGTCTGATCCAGTATGGCATATTTTATGTTCTTCTGTTCTTATGTGCATTCTTCCACGTTGAGAACCAGTGCAGAGCCTACGGATGAACAGCAAGTGATATATTTGTCTTAATAGAGGCAGTTAGAATGCTGACCATATGAAAGCAATTTTCAAAAACATTTACCTGTGTGAAAAGGTATTTAGTTGGGGAAATGGCCTCAATCAAAACTGCCTTCTTGAAAAGTATCTAACATGCTCACCAGTTCCATATTGTGTATGCTTTCAACTAATGGCGAGGCCTTCCCAAGAGAATGTATAGGTCTGAAAATATGCATGTTCGTTTGCCTTGTCTCACAACTGCCCATACAAATAGCAGTTGTGAAATACATGAGCACTTTTAGCCTCTGTGCATGTGTAGTTGACAGCAAGACTGGTTTAGGAAACGGTTATTCCCTGAAGCAGAAAAAGGAAGATTAGCCAGTATTCAAATTGCAGTGCTGTGTTGGGCATCTATTGGATAAAGATTCAGATAACTGAATGCCCTGAAATATTTGTGACTTTTCAGGTTTCAATAAATTGGACCATATGAATATGGAGGTTATGAAGTATCTTTACGTGAACATGGTTAATGTTGTAGTTCATGGTGCCAGGATCATTTGGGCTCGATATTTGGCTTGAGTTTTCGTATTTGAGCTTTAAGATTGGGCTATATTAGTAGGTATACTTATTAAAAGTACCCAAGCAGTTTCCAGCTATAAGAGCTAATTGAAAATTGTTTCCTATAAAAATAATAACATAGTAACATTGTAAAATAGTAGATGAGGTCCAACTGACCCATCCAGTCAGCCCAGGTTTCATGTTCCCATTACTAAGACAGTTTTGGTCATCGTCTTCCTCATTACCCCACCATCTTTCAAAGAAATGCGACAAAATCTCTTGGTTCACACCGACTACCCCTCTTTTTCCATTTCTAAACACTAGGCTATGTACTTATTTCTGGCTTCCTGGGTTCCCCTGGCTATTCCAGAAGGTACTCTACACCAATAACATATCAAATATCTAAAGACATTCAGCCTGAGTTATTTTCTCATGCATTATTTAAAATGTAACATTCAACTCTGTCCCATAATATTCTAAGTATGCTTGTTTTTGTGCACCTCCAAATTACAGAAAAATGAGGCTGGAATTATCAGTCACCTCTAACTGTTCTTATCTGCAGACTTGCCAAGTTACCCAGTTCCACGAGTGAGATTTTTTACCAGTTTTGCATTTGCAATGTAATATGGCATTTGTGGTTCCTGATTTTACCCATTGAAATCAGTGGGCAGACTAGATAGAAACATTACGTCAGAAAAAGACCACATGGTCTATGTGTTGCAGGTCCCATAATGCATCAGGAGGAGCTTGTCAGAAATCCAGGACTGGCTTAAAACTTTACTCCTCGAACTGGGTAACTTGGCAACTCTACATCTGTGTCTTACATAGAAAGAATTAACATGCTTTTAAAGTTCAAGATGTTAAATCAGATTGCTTACAATGTTTTTCAAGAACAATAATCTGTTAAAAGCCTGATTCACCAAGACGTCTTTCCATAGACACATAATGAGAAAAGTATGAATGCATCAGGCCCATAGTGGGGGATGTTCTCAGGACATTAAACTGTGTAATAGGCCCTCTTATTTCCATATCACACAACCTTTGTCATAGTCACAGAAAATATCTTCATTTATTCAAGCATATTATGGGAATACCCCCTGATTTTCTTTGCAAAACAATTTTTTTGTATCTCTGCTGCCCTATCCCAAACTGTGTAAACAAACCCAAAAAAACCTCTGCATTTATTTTGAACACATCTGTCTAAGATTAATAATATTTTAAAAAAGAACATGTTTGTATGAAAATTGTGAATGCGTAGCTCACATCACTCAGTCTATTAGAAAACCAAAGACTTTCAAATCATTGTTTTATGATAGGCTGTTTTGAAAAGAAAGGACCTTATCCAAACAATTTAATTTTGATTGTTTTTCTTTTCTAGGAACTTCACTGAAATAGCATACGGGGCCTTGGGTCACCTGACACCATTTTGAATTCTTGTGCTGGTGTAGTAGGAAAGATCAGGCATCGTACCTCTCCATGGGCTTGAGACAGGCTTTAGGTAAAGGAGGGATCTAGATGGACCTCTTTAGAAGTGTTTGTACTGGGGTGGGGTCACCTACTATTTCTGCTGGGGAGCAGCATCTCCAGATGAGGGTCAGTGAGACTGTGGTTTCAATCCATAACCCCAAGAATGCTAACCTGCAGATGAGCCAAGAATTCTGCACAGCCCTGCTCCAAACTTGAAGCCTATGAGCAGAGGTAATGGAAGGAGGTTCCAATTCATGGAGGACCAGCAAAAGATATGTGTCAACCATATATAAGGAAGCCAGCCCAACACACCCTTGGGGTTGAAAAACTTGTCTGATTGGTCTGTCCTGCACCTAGCTTGTATCCAGATCTGCTTCTCATTCTTGCTACCTGCGGTATAATCTGTCTTCTGTTCCTGATTCCTGCTTAATACCTGTTTAATTACCTGTTGTTTTGTCTGCTTCTCATCTGCTTGCGGCCCAGGTCCCTACTTCCATTCTGCCTGCTATTCTACCCATGCCTAAAATTTCCTCTCTCTCCTGCTCCTTCCTATCTGGACCATCCTGTCCTGGGCCTAGTCTCTCTCATAGCCTCTGGCCCAGTCCTTGGAAATAAATTAGTTTTCTGCATACCATGACAATAATGAACTTCACTACTAATCAGGGTATGTGAAATATAACATAGGCATTCACGCTCCTCAGCATCCATTTGCACCATAAACAAACCATAGAATAAAAACCCTTGGAGAAGATGCTTGGCAAAACATCAGTCCCAGCTTAATTCAACATCCGAATTTTTTAACGAGAACATATCAAATCCAGTCCCTCACTTGGTTTGCAGCTTGTCGTGCTGTGAGGGCTTGTGTGCATCAGTGATGCTGAAAGCTAAACTATCGGTAGTTTAACTACTGGCAGGGTCTCCCAAGATGGACAGGTCTCAGCTGAGGTGCCAGATCAAGACAAACCACTCATCTGGGCAGCAGCAGAATGGGATAGTGTGGATGGCGGAGGATCACATTTCTGTGACAACTGCAACAACACCAAACTGCGCGGAAGAAAGGCCCGGCACTCTACTTCTGTATCTTGCCATGAAAACCCAATGGATAGTTACAACAAAACAAATTGTGCTATAGTGCTGGAAGATAAGACCCCCAGGTCGGAAGGCCCTCAAATAGCTACTGGGGAAGAGCTGAAGACTTTTCAGAGTAAAGCCAGCATTTATGATGTGGTTGGATCAAAGCCCTCGGGACGTCTGACTGCTGATGTAGCTGTGCATGAAATGAGAGTCAGAAGCTTCTCAGACGGCTGCCTGGGTGAGAATCTTCACACTCTTGGCAAGTGCATATTTCTATATGATTTGCAAGGTATTGTGGGCAATGTAGTTCATTCACACCAGACACAGCTGCTGACAATAATTTAGTTGTGCTCTTGGGTAAAGCCAATAAAATATTTATTTATGGGGTTATTTCTCCCAACACAGATATGCTTGGTAGCACATAAATTAGGTAACTTGCTTTCAGTGTTAACTTGGAAAAACAAAGTCAAAATCAGGAAAACAACAAATGAAAAGCTACAAAGCAAGAAACAAACTGTTCTTTTCAGGTTAACTTCTGATTACTTCCCACATAGATACAGAAGTGATTCTCTCCTAGCTCACAAGCAATTAGGTAAGGCTTAATTGCTAGCAGTCACCAGCTGAAACCCTTTAGCTGGCTTGCCTTCCACTGTGTGGGTCAAATCCTGCTTCAGGAGCTTTTCTGAGTAGATTAAAGAACAAATTTGTATTTCTTTGTGATGGTTGCTGTACTTTATAACAGAAAGTTACCAACGGAGTTTAGATAGAGAGCAGTCCATATAAACAGGATCCTCATCTGCTATTATTCCCCCTTGTTCAACAAGCATGGGTTCAATATCATGGATTGGCACAGATGAATCTCTCAATGGAGCATTTTCAGGAGAATACTTGTTTCCCTGCTGTCTTTCAAGGTTATAGCTAGGGCATAGATCAGTGTTCATACCTGAGCTTCCATTGCTGCTAGAGTTCCTCTCTATATAGCCTGGCCAGTATGTAGTCCAGTTCTTATGTCCAGCCTTCCAATCCAGATCCCTGGACACTGGATCTTTCTTCACATACCTTCTGGCATGGGTCTCAGGGTCCCTTCCACGTGCAGCCGTCTCCCTCACAGGTAGCCTCTGGTGATTCCTAGCTCTGCAGCACCATTCCTCTGGCTTTCCCCAGTCCAATGGTGTATGCTGGCCCTTGGAATACCTCCCAGTATACGTATTGCTTTGGACTCTTCTAGACCTCTCAAAGGCTTTTCTCTTCCTTCTTCCAAAGGGTCTCTTTCCCTCTCTGTCCGTCCGGTTTGGCTTCTGCTTCTGATGATCCTTCAGATGAAACTGATGATCAAACTCAAGCTGATTCTCAGGATACTGAGGACAATTCTCTGGATATCCAAGGTGATCATGAAGATGGTCATCTGTAGAATAAACTCTACTCTTATTCTGCTTAGATGAGTGCTCCTCCCTAACACAGCGCAGCTGTGCTGAATCAGGCCCTGCCCTTTGAGATGAGTGCTTAGGGATTACCTCATAGCCCTCCTGATTGAACACACGTTTCCCCACTTCAGCTCCTCTAATGGCTGTTGGAAACCTGGTGCATTCTGGGACTGGTAGTCTTTTATGGGAAAATTCTGTTTTCTTATTTCTACCAGAACTGACAGGTTGCTTGTTCAGAGTCACTTCACCTTTTCTATAGCTCCTTCCTGAGCTATGATAAGCTTCCTTATCACAAGCTGTAAAGATGTCTTACACATTGGAACATGGAACGTACGAAGCATGAACCAAGGGAAGTTGGAGGTAGTCAAGAATGAAATGGAACGTGTACAACTTGATCTGTTGGGTGTTAGCGAACTGAAATGGACTGGCATCGGTCATGTTGCATCAGATGATCACATGGTCTACTATGCTGGAAATGAAAGACAAAGAACAAATGGTGTTGCATTTATGATAAAGAAGAAACTTGCAAGAACTGTAATGAAATACAATGCAGTCAGTGAACGCTTAATCTCTATTCGTCTACAAGGAATGCCTATCAGCACAACTATAATTCAAGTATATGCCCCAACAACAGCTGCAGAAGAGAATGAAATTGAAGCGTTCTATGAACAAGTATGAGCTGAAATTGACAGAACATGCAAACAGGATATCCTGATAGTCATGGGTGACTGGAACGCAAAAGTTGGCAACAAAGAAGAAGGCAAAGTAGTTGGAAAATATGGACTTGGCAACAGAAATAAAGCTGAGAAAGACTGAGAGAATTCTGCAAGACCAACGATCTATTCATTTCAAACACCTTCTTCCATCAACAAAAGCAGCGACTGTACACATGGACTTCACCCAATGGATTGTATAAAAATCAAATTGACTACATCTGTGGAAGTCAACGATGGAAAAGTTCTATAACATCAACAAAGACAAAACCTGGAGCTGACTGTGGTACAGATCATCAACTACTAGTATGCAAACTCAAGCTAAAGTTGAAAAAGAGCAAACCACTCATGAATGCAGCAAAATATGACCTTGAGAATATACCACAAGAATTTAAAGACTGCCCGCAAAATTGATTTGCTGCTTTAGATACAAATGACAGAGCTCCAGAAGAGTTATGGAATGACATCAAGAAGGTTGTGTTGGAAGAAAGCGAGAAGTCTCTACAAAAGGTGAAAAAGCAAAAACGGCCAAAATGGATGACGAAAGAAACTCTGAAAATTGCCCAGAAACGCAGAGAAGCTAAAGCCAGAGGAGAAAGAAAGACAATAACAGAAAACAGAGTTTTCCAACATGCAGCAAGACAGGATAAGGAAAAGTACTACAACGACGCATGCAAGGAAATAGAAGCAGAAACTATTAGAGGAAGAACAAGATTGGCTTTCCTAAAGCTACGAGAGTTTAAAAAAAAGTTCCAGCCTCGAATTGGAATGTTACAAGATGCTCAAGGTTCTATGTTGAATGATGCTGAGAAGATCAAGAAAAGGTGGAAGGAATATACAGAGTTTTTATATGATAAAGATCAAGTGGACCAACAGCCGTTTCAACCTGTACCTTATGATCGGGAACCATTGATGATGGAAGAAGAAGTTAAAGCAGCATTGAAAGTCTTATCAAAGAACAAAGCACCAGGCATTGATAGCATTCCCATAGAAGTATTACAGCAATTTGATGCAGCTGTTACCGTACTTAAAAGGCTCTGCCAAGAAGTATGGAAGACAACATCATGCCCAACTGACTGGAAAAGATCTGTGTTTATACCAATACTAAAGAAAGGTGATCCAACTGACTGTGGAAATTATCGCACAATCGCTCTGATCCCACATGCCAGCAAGATTCTACTGAAGATTATTCAATAGAGATTACAACCATACTTGGAACAAGAACTACCTGAAGTGCAAGCAGGGTTCAGGAAAGGGTGAGGAACGAGAGACATCATTGCAGATGTGAGATGGATCCTTAAAAAGACTTAAGAATACCAAAAGGATATCTATTTGTGCTTTATCGACTATAGCAAGGCTTTTGACTGTGTAAACCATGAGAAACTCTGGCCCACATTAAGAAGCATGGGTATACCAGAACACCTCATCGTACTCTTGCACAATCTGCACATTGATCAAGAAGCAACAGTTTGAACTGAACAAGGAGAAACAGAATGGTTTAAAATAAATAAAGGTGTAAGACAAGGCTGCATACTTTCCCCCTACCTGTTTAATTTATATGCAGAACAAATCATCAGAGAAGCAGGATTGTATGAAGACAACAGAGGTGTGAAGATTGGTGGAAGAATCATCAACAACCTTCGCTATGCTGATGATACCACATTACTGGCTGAAAGTGAAGATGATCTGAAACATTTGCTTCTCACAATCAAAGAACATAGTCTCAAAATGGGCCTGCACCTTAATGTAAAGAAGACAAAGATGATGACAACTGGCATAATCAACAGGTTCATTGTTGAAGGAGAAGAAATTGAAATCGTGAACAACTTTAACCTACTTGGATCAACTATCAATAAAGAAGCAACGAGCAGTCAAGGAATCAGACAACGCATTGCTCTTGGCAGAATGGCTATGAAAGTTCTAGATAAGATTCACAAGAGCAGAGATGTCTCTCTCCATACAAAGATTCGACTTGTTCAAGCCATGGTATTTTCAATAACATCATATGGATGTGAAAGATGGACAGTCTCCAAATATAGAGTCATGAAACCTTTGACAGCACAGCAAATTATTAACTAACCAAACCTGGAAATTTAATCTGCGAAGGGTTTAGTGGTTTGAGTCTAGACCAGTCTCTTTTACATTCCTTAAAAGCTCCCAACATGATTCAATGTGATTGAGTTGATCTATAACTTGGTAACATAGCATTCTGCTTAACAAATGGCGTAGAACTTAGCATTTCAACAACTTGTATTTGTCATCATTTCTCAAGGTATCTTGAATGCAATGATTTGATTTTTCAGATGTCCTAAAATAACCAGAAAATGCATTTGCCCTATTTATCTCCTTTCTTTGGTTAAGGCAGCTCATGCTACTTATCATTGTGCTTGGAGAGAAAGCAGTCCAATGTAAATTGCTGTGCAGCTGCTAATATAATAATCTGATACTATCGGACATCCTATTTAAAATTCAGCCTATCTCTTGTTTTGCATTTGTGGGGTTGTAATTTATAATTGCAAAAACATTTTCTTCTGTACCCCAATCATATCTCGGCAGTTCAGAAGAATCATTTCTGTTTCAATGCTCCAATGGCTGCTTCATTTTAATAGTTACCAGGGGATTTTTATTTCTCATATGACAGGTACTCTAATGTTTGATAACAGCATTAGGATAGAAGCATCGGATTTATCTGTGAGGCAATACATCAGACTTCCCAAGAAATGTGTCCCTCACCCCATACAATCACTTGCACATGATGGATTTAATTGTCAGAAAAGAGGAGAGATTGACAACAGAGGAGAGGGCACATTTCTGTGCATTTCATAACTCAGATCAATTATTAATTCTTAGCCATCTGACCTAGATGTGGGCCATCTGCTAATGTAGATCTAATGAGGGGTTCCTAGCATCTTTTTACTTTTCCTATTTTTCTTTAATATTGACAATAAGTGCTCATCTCAAAATTAAAAGGTTTGAAACATGACTGATACTGTCCCAAAATCATTTGAATTTAAAATCTAGGCAAATATTACCCTTTGAATCTTGTTGAACATGGGCAGACAATTTTAGCTCTTAGTAGCTGGTTTGCAACAGATTTTCAGTGGTATTTGAAAAACATCAAAGAAATATGTTAAACTTTGCAGCCAACTCTGCATAGTAATAGGGGAACTCGCCCTTTTGCAGTCAAGATGTCAAGGCACATTCAGTTTCCCTATTTATGGCAAGAATTGTAGGAATGGTACAGAAAAGGGACCATGTTACATCAGTGTAACAATTTTTCCATTGTCTGCTGTTGGAATGTAGTCTAAAATGTAAGATCCTGTGATTGACATTTGGGAAGTAATTCTACAGTATATGGAGTGTGTGGAACGCTGGGTGTTAATTAAGTGCATAGATCCCTATATTAAAGAACTTACATGCATGAGTGAACCCTCACACACATGTTTTAGGTGGTTGCTATTCTGTAAACATGTGTGTAAATCCATTGGATATACTTTTGGTTAGGGTGTACAAAGGAGTGGAGCATATGTGGGCCCTAAATTTATGCATGCACGTTATAGATTATTATATCTTGCGCTTGCTTTTTTTCCAAATCTGGTCGGGGTCATTTGCACCTGCTAGATTAGTTTATGCTCCTATTTTATAAAATATGCTCTGCATACATATATGGTAAGGCATGTTAATTGCATGAGAGATTATAGAATTGACCTCTTAAAGCTGCTTCTTCTTCTTTAATCCTTAGCTGGCATTTGAAGAGAAGGCCGTCCTCTCAGCCAATACACTGCTGTAGGTGCCTCTGGATTCCATGTGTTGTTCATAATATGCTTACAGCCTTGGTGATCAGTGGCAGTGTTTCTGGGCTCACTGATGGTCAGTCGTTGGTTCCCTAGGTCTTCCTTGATGTGTTTGAGCCACGTTTTCTTTGGTACTGCCTGTTGAATTCTCCAATGGACAGGTTGCTCTCGCCAGAGGAGTTTATATGGCAGCCAACTGGTGTTCATTCTGCAAACATGGCCAAAGCAGCACAGTCTGTGTTTTTGGATTTGTTCTTCAACTGAGGATTGATGATTGCACCTTGTCCGAATTGTCTTGTTTGGATGGCAATCACAAAGAGAGACATCCAAAATTTATCTTACCCTTCGCATTTGAAAGACTTTGAGTTTGTTCAAATCAGGTTTGAATAGAGTCCATGTTTCCAGTACATACAGGAGAAATGGCAAGATCAGCATTCGGAAGAGGCAAATTTTGGTCTTGGGGGAGATATTGGCCTTCTTCCAGAGGCACCATGTAAGTAAAGCAGATGCTACTGTTCACCTCAATGGAATTAAAATTGAGCAGGTCAAGAATTCAAATACCTGGGATCGCTGGTACAGGAGATGAAGGTGGCATCCACCATTGAAGTCCTCAACAGGATTGGCCAGGCAACAGTAGCATTTGTCCTCTTAAAGCACTGTGTGGTAAGAGCACGTATTTTCTTAATACCTGTTGAAGTAGATATTTGTGAGAATATTAGCTTAGGTCATTATTAAAGGGCCTTCTTTTTATGCCAGGGAGAAGGGAAGCTTGTTTAATGAGTACCAATAAGAGGACCTTCTCTGTGGTAGTCCCTTTTCTTTTGAATAGTTTACCTGACAATATTCTGGTCCTTACTGAGCTCTCTTATTTTAGGAAATGTTTTAAGACATGGTTCTTTCAATAGGTTTTTGAGGAGCTGGGAGAGAGGCATATGGTATTTTATGGGAGACATTAGTGTTGGTATTTTGGGCAAGAGAAATAGGTAGAGATTTTTCTGTACTTTCCTACAATATATATCTTATAGCAGGCCCGGATCAAAGACTGTACGGGCAGTGTGGCCTTACAAAGCGCAAGTACAGAAAGGGTGCTTATATTATTACCTGGCTTCTAGGAAACACAAAAAGAGTTAGTTATTGCACATGACTGGGATGAGGGGGACACCAGATTCATTAGTCATCCAGGGGGCATTTCTAGCTTGGTACGATCCTGTTTTACGATGTATATTAATTTTATGTTTCAAATCACTTTGAGTTGTGCAAATATTAGAATGATAAATAAAGAAGAACGAATCATACACTGGACATCATGGAGATGATCAAAGCACTCAGCACTGGTACCAAATCTGATATTGTTGTTGCTTGGAGATGTAAAGACTGAAGGAGGAGCCCAGGTGGGCAGAGATGTTGCCGTGGAAGCCTATTCACAATAGGACATCCAGTCCCCCACAGGGTCAGAATCAGGTCTACAGTAGAGCCTGGACGTGCAGGCTAGGACATGATTCTGCCCTGCTGTACATTCCGGCAACTACCGATCTAACTCAGCCGCACTCGTGAATGAAGCCGCAGTGCCATGACATCCCGTTGCCATGGCACCACAGCTCCATTCACGAGCCATGATTGCCAGCTGCCACGAAGTGACTCCTGTTCCCTGCAGCCTGGGTCGGGCTGCGGGGAACCCCCTGAGCCCCCTCACCTGCCTGCCTGTGTCTTGCACCATGGTCCCTCTTCAAGGTGGAATAAGTCCCCCATCTAGCCTGAAGGCCTTGGATGTACAGGGCCGACCTCAGAATCGGCCCTGTTTGTCCAGGGTCAAGGACGCCCACATCATGCCCTCATTCTGCCTCCAGAATGCCCCCTCCTGCCCCCATCTAGGCCTACATGTACAAACACGCTGTTCATACTGCCAGTGATGGGGATAGAAGGGGGACGGGGTGAAATAGACCCCTTAGGCTCAAAAATCTCTTTGCAAGCTGAGATAAGAACAAAGGTAGTGTGGACCTGAGGATCATTTTCTCAAAACATTGGAGGAAAGAAGATTAAGCATAAGCTTAGATTCATTTGTTAGTACTCTAAAGGACAGGGAAGTCAGCCTGAGTACAGGATTCCCCTTCTTGGGGCTCGAGAAAAGACAGTAGTCCATGCAGGCTTATGAATCTCGTCTTGAAAGCTCAAGATGGGATACGATTTTTGTGGGATCCATGTTATTTATTTTTTGTATGGTTTTCACTTAAATAACTATATTACAGGATCCTTAGCTGTGGCCTATCTTAAACCTTCATTGCATCCTCCTGTTCACAACAGATCCATCTTGGCATGATAATCATGAAAGACCTTTGATTTCAACGAGGCCAATATTCAGAACAAACTATGTATTGCTAGCACTCAATTATCAGGCCATTTAAATTATTAAATGGCCTGATCCTATCTTTGCAAAAGTAGGCTGGGTTAATGGAGGAGCAATGCTGGGCCAAAACAATTTCTGAATAGCGGGATCTAAGTTTTCAGCCCAGTGAGATCTTGCCCTAAAACAACTGTTACTTAGAATAAGAAAGAAGATCAAAAGTTGAGCAACCCTGAGTCTTCATTTATGGCCATCACGGGCTTCTTTCCAGATTGCGTCCACCGCCCTTTCTCTTTAGTCCAATATTTACAGAAAAGCAGAACTCAAATCCATTCAAATCACCCAGAAGCCAACCACAGGTGCCATTGCTGAATAGTAGCAGAGTTTGTGAAGGTGCTGATGTGGCACATAATTAACAAATTGTAAACAAAGTAGGAAAAAATCAATTGGTACAGCAACGGATGAATGTAGAATGAAACGCAAGTCACTTTGACCATCATGTTTTTTCATTTCTTGCCAACATGAATTTTATGTTCTTTCGGATCCTAAGGGAACCAATTTACAGAAATTGTGACATTTCCATAGTTTGAATATTGAAGTGTATTTGACATTGAAATACCGGTAATAACTGTGGTGATCACATTTCAAAGTCAAGTCATGGTGCACATTTAATCACAACATAGGCTGTGTAGGGCTTCATACAAATTTTCATACTATTTTACAGGGAACATGGGCTATGGAGGGTTAAGTGGCTTGCCCAAGACCACAAGGAGCACCTGTGGGACTAGAAACTCCAGTCCTTCCGGCCCAAGGTTGCTGTCCTCTAGTGGGATTTGAACCCCCGAACTTCAAGGTCGGGGGTTCAAATCCCACTAGAGGACAGCAACCTTGGTCCGGAAGGACTGGGGTTTCTAGTCCCACAGGTGCTCCTTGTGGTCTTGGGCAAGCCACTTAACCCTTCCATAGCCCATGTTCCCTGTAAAATAGTTATCTCCAAGTTATAATGCCCTGTTCAATGTAATTTCAGTTTGTTCAATGTAAACTGCACTGATGCAGAATAGCGCGGTATATAAGAGAATGTAAATAAATAAAATAAATAAATAAATACAAAAATATTTTGGTCAGCATCTTGAACTCTGCATAACTGAACTGAGTAAAATTCAGCATGATTCGAATTAGAAGAAAATCTGAATACCACAGAGTGAAAAAATTCATCAGAGTCACCTTGTATCTCAATGAAACCTTTTGTCCTCTGCAGCAGATGCACTGTGGTTTGCAGATCTAGATTTGGCTGGATAAGCTAAGCTGATTTCCAGGGATCCAGTCTGGCTCATGCTAACAACTGCCCCATTTCTTTGTATCTTAAAACTGGTCGCCGTATCTTAAAAAGGATATAGCGATATTAGAAAAGGTTCAGAGAAGAGCCACCAAAATGGTAAAGGGGATGGAAGGATACTCCTTTGAAGAAAGGCTAAAAAGGTTAGGGCTCTTTAACCTGGAAAAGAGACGGCTGAGGGGAGATATGATAGAAGTCTATAAATTAATGAACGGAGTGGAACGGGTAAACGTAGATCGATTGTTTACATTATCAGAATATAGAAAGACTATGGGACATTCAATGAAGCTACAAGGTAAACTATTTAAGACTAATAAAAGAAAATATTTTTTCACTCAACATGTAATCAAACTCTGGAATATGTTACCGGAGGATGTAGTAAAGGCTGTTAGTGTAGCTGGGTTTAAAAAAGGTTTGGACAAGTTCCTGGAGCAAAGGTCCATAAACCATTATTAAAGGAGACTCAGGATATCCACTGCTTGCCCCAGTACAAGCATTGTGGAACCTGTGTCCTTTGGGGAAACTGCTAGGTACTTGTGACCTAGATTGGCCACTGTTGGAAACAGGATACTGGGCTTGATGGTCCTTGGTCTGACCCAGTATGGCATATCTTATGTTCTTATGTTTGTCACTTCCACAGCTTGGAGAAACTGATTGGGGAGCCTGTTTCATAGATGTTACCATGAACTTGAAACTAGATGTTACCATGAACCTAGATGTTACCATGATCCTAGATGTTACTTGAACCTAGATGTTACCATGAACATAGATGTTACCATGAACTTTGAATCAAGGCTATACTATCCTGTCTATGTCTAAAGTCTGTCCCATGTCCAAAGTCTGTCCTATGTCAAAATCATCAATGTTGCCTCCTCGGTGATGGCCCCGCCCTATACTTAATTTCCCCACCCCTCTATGTAACGCCGCTTTGACCCGGTGAAAAGCGGGATATAAATACAGCTAAATAAATAAATAAATAAATAAAATGTTAGCCTGTTTTTCTGTCACCAACAGGAATGTGCAATCTTCAGCACACAAGGCCCACTTGAAGCAAAATCCTTTCCCTTTCCCAGTTAGCAGTGGCCATGAAAAAAATTTACATTTGAAAAACAAAACAAAACACACATTTACTTTTTTTTTATTTACAGTGCCTTGTGAAATTAAGCATGCATGTGCATACGCGTCAATGACTTTCAGCAGGAGTTCTTAAAACTCTTTTTAATTGAAAGGCACTACATCTGGCTGAAACATTTGTTTCACACAGGTGATCTGATGTATCACAACTGTGCCAAACTTTATGGTAGATTTTGGACTTCTATTTTACTAGCACCAATTATTTTCTTTTTCAGAAAGATAGATACATTTACATTTCCTGTAAATAATTCTAAGCCGTGGATAATTTATCACGTATCCCTCTCCTACGCTGATGATGAATGAATGTACATTAACTGGACTCCAAGATAAAATGATGTGATTTCCTTCCACCCTACCCCCCATGTTTCAGGGTACTTTACATTTCCTTTCTTTGAAATTATTTCACTTTTGATGGAACAAAGCTAAAAATGAAAGATTGCTTCAAGGTTAAAGTATGCATTAAATAATCTTAAAATGCATTCAGATTGTATACTGTATAATTGCTTATATACACAGTGATGACATGATATTTATTTAATCATCGCAAACTATCAGGACCTATATTATGAGCTCTCTCTCTCTCTCTGAAACCTGCAATCCTGTCTGTTATTTCTTCCAGTAACCCTACTCCTCCTTTAACATGATAAGGCTTGAATGAATTTGTCGGATAGCATTCCTCCATAGGGACTCCTTACTCTGGAATTTCTTGTTGCTTTGTGTTTGCCCTAACCATACGTTCTCTGTTTTTTAAATTCTGGCATAAAATGTGTCTCTTTAAGCAAGCCTTTGCCCTGTGTGCCAGGTGGAACTCCTGGACCTAGCCCTCTGCTTGGCCCTACCCTGATTTCTTCCAATATCTCTCATTGGTAAATCTCAACTTTCCCTAAACGCTGCAGTTCCCAGTTTCCTTTCCACTATGTCCCTCTCTTTTTTTTTTATATGTAAACTATTTTGTTGATTGCATGAAAGGCAGTAGAGCAAATGAAGAAACCTAATCATAGCTAAACAGCAATGTATGGGAGAGGAGGATATTCAAAGGCATTTATATGGTTTGCAGATCTGCGAACCATGTAAACGCTGTTCAGCGGTACTACAGTGCATTGCACAAGTATTCATCACCTTGGTGTTTGTCCTGTTTTGTCGCATTACAACCTAGAATTAAAATGGAGTTTTGGGAGTTAGCACCATGTGATATACACAACATACCTATGACTTTGAAGGTGCAAAATTTCCTTTATTATGACACAAACAATAATTAAGACAAAAAAATCCCTGAAAGCAGTGCATATGTATTCACCCCCCAAAGTCAATATGTTGTAGAGCCTCCTTTTGTAGCAATTACGGCTGCAAGTCTCTTGGGGTATGTCTCAATTAGCTTAGCACATCTAGCCACTGGGATTTTCACCCATTCCTTAAGGCAAAACTGCTCCAGCTCCTTCAGGTTAGGTGGGTTGCATTGGTGTACAGCAATCTTCAAGTAATGCCACAGGCCATTCCAAGACATTTAAATGTTTCTCTTTAAACCAGTTTTAGCAGAATGTTTAGGGTCATTGTCCTGTTGGAAGGTGATCCTTTGTCCCAGCCTCAATTCTCTGGCAAACTGAAACGGATTTTCCTGAAGAATTGCCCTGTATTTAGTGTCATCCATCGTTCCTTCAATCCTGACCAGTTTTCCTGTCCCTGCCAATGAAAAACATCCCCACAGCATGATGCTGCCACCTCCATGTTTCACTGTGGGAATGGTGTTCTCGGGGTGATGGGACATGTTGAGTTTGTGTTACGTATGGCATTTCCCATGATGGTCAAAAAGTTTAATTTTTGTCTCATCTAACCAGAGAACCTTCTTCCATGTGTTTGGGGGGTCTGCCACATGCTGTTGTGCAAACTCCAAATATGTTTTCTTATTTCTTTCTTTAAGCAATGGCTTTTTTCTGGCCACTCTTCCATAAAGCCCCGCTCTGTGGAGTGTACAGATTAAAGTGGTCCTATGGACAGATACTCCCATCTCCGCTGTGGATCTTTGCTGCTCCTTCAGTGTTATCCTTGGTGTCTTTGTAGCATCTCTGATTAATGCCCTCCTTGCCCGGTCTGTGAGTTTGGTGGGCGGTCTTCTCTTGTCAGGTTTGTAGTGGTGCCATATTCTTTCTATTTTGTTATATTGGATTTAATGGTGCTTCATAGGATATTCAGAATTTGGGATATATTTTTATAACGCAACCCTGATCTATACTTCTCCACAACTTTGTCTTTGACCTGTTTGAAGGGCTCCTTGGTCTTCATGTTGCTTGCTTAGTGGGGTTGCAGAGTCAGGGGCCTTTCAGAACAGGTATATTTATACAGGCATCATGTGACAGGTCATGTGACCCTGATTGCACCAAAGTGGACCCTAATTAACTAATTATGTGTCTTCTGAGGTTAATTGGTTGGACCAGATCTTGTTTAGAGGTTTCATTGCAAAAGGGATGAATACATGTACACTCACAACTTTTCAGTTTTTACTTGTGTTTTTATATATTAAAGGTATTTTATTGTCATTTCATTTCACCAATTTGGACTATTGTTAGGTCCATTACCTAACATCCAAATGAACCTCCATTTTCATTCCAGGCTGTTCATAATGCGACAAAACAGAACTAAAACCAAGGGGTTGAATACTTTTGCAAGGCACTGTATAACAATGAATGAAAAGGTACAGATAATTGCTATCTCAGAGACTGGAGGAAGGAGGAATACCAATGGGATACTGTGATATCAGTATACAAATTATAAAACAGTTAAAGAGTAAATCAAATTATGTTATACGGACACTTCAGCCAGCACTTCAGCCCTCATTAGCTAATCACTATAGGGCCTCCACCACCAAGTAATGTATATAAGTTATGTGATTCCCTGCATGCCATGTCCCCCCTCCCCTTTCTCTTTGTTGCAATGTAAACTGTTCAAAGTTGCAATTTAAACCACTTTGATTGAAGGATAAGGTGGCATAGAAAAACTGTTAAATAAATAAAATAAAATAAGTCAAATGGAATAAAAGTTTTGCAGGAAACCAAATGCACTGTAGAATCATTATTTATTTATGTATTTATTTAACCAGTTTTGTATACCACCTTATCCTTCAATCAAAGTGGTTGACAAGGCAACATAAGGTTTACATGTTATGAGTGAGGGAGGACAGAAATACAATACATTACAATACAATACCATTCAACAGAATCTACTAAGAGGAACAATTCATACTATGGCATACAATGCTAATTAAAATGCTAATTATGGATAGAAAGTCCATAGGAGACGGGGAAGAGAATGGCAGCGGATGTGTACTACCGTCCACCTGGCCAGAATGAGCAGACAGATGATAGAAACATATAAATATGACTGCAGATAAAGACCATATTACTGCCTTCCATACCAACTAACAAACTAACAAAATTAACAGCACAGTAATAATGCATGATTTCCATTATTCCAGTATTGACTTTATGAATGTCACATCAGGACAGGGAGATAACGTTTTCAGATGAAATAAATGACTGCTTATGGAGCAGCTGGTTCAGAAATTAACACAAGGGGAAGCTATTTTGGAATTAATCCTTAGTAAAACATTGGATCTGGTGGTAGAGATGACGGTATTGGGACCACTTGGCAGTAGTGATCATAACATGACAAAATGTGTTTTAATAAATGGAGGGAGAACAGCAAGGAAATTTATTGTACTAGCATTTAACTTTCAAATTGGAGACTACGAAAAAATGAAAAAATAGTTAAGAAAAAACTAAAAGGAGAAGCTGCAAAGGTTAAGATTTTACATTAGGCCTGGATATTGTCTAATAATGTTATCTTGAAAGCCCAGACCAGATGTATTCAATTTGTTAAAAAAGATGGAAGGAAAGCCAAATGGCTGTCAACATAGCAAAAGAAAAATCTTTCAAAAAATGGAAAAGGATTTAAATGAAGAAAACCAGAAGCAGCATAAGCACTGGTAAGTTAGATGCATAACATCAATAAGGCAAGCACAGAGAGAATTTGAGGAGAAGATCATTGCCATGAAAACAAAAACTCATAACAAAAACCTTTTGAAGGAACATTCTAAGCAATAAGCCTGTGAGGGAGTCAGCTGGACCACTAGATGGTAGAGGAGCAAAAGGAGTAGTAAGGGAGGACAAGGCCATTGAAAGAGACTAAGGGGCCTTTTTACTAAAGGGCACTGTGGTGTTGCTCCCAAATTCACACCCATAAAGTGCAAATCCAGGGGGTATTAGGGCAGCACCAGAATATTAACTTCCAGGAAAATGGAAAGTATATTCCTGGTAGTTACTTCAGTGTATGCAGCCCTGACGTGGTACTACAGGAAAGCAGGTGCACTATAGAGGTGGCAGTCATTGCACCCATATTACTAGCCTGCCATGCACTGCCCATGCGGTGCTCACCCTGCCTACTCTCCACCCATAACCCTCCAACTTGCAATCCTAATGTGGCAGCACTAACTGTGTTGGTCCCACACTAGCTGAAAATGTGGTCCAATGTGCACCTTTAACATGCACCAGATTCGCGCTGATAGCTAGCATCCTTTAGTAAAAATCCCCCATATGAATTATTTGCTTTGATCTTTAATGAAGAAAATATATGGGAGATACACATGTGAACCCTTACTTGGTTTGCAGCTTGTCATGCTGTGAGGGCTTGTGTGCATCAGTGATGCTGAGGGCTATGGTATTGGTAGCTTAACTACTGGCAGGGTCTCCCAAGATTGACAGGTCTCAACTGAGGTGCCAGACCAAGAGAAACCATCCACCTGGGCAGCAGCAGAATGGGATGGTTTTGGCAGCGGAGGATCACATTTCTGTGACAACAGTAACAACACTAAACTTAAACTGTGCGGAATAAAGGCCTGGCAATCTACTTCTGTATCTTGCCACGAAAACCCAATGGATAGTCACAATAAAACAAATTGCACTACTGTTTAGGACAACTATCCAAAGGATCACCATGAGTCAACACTTACTCGATGGCACTTAACAACAACAACACATGTGAAAAATGATATTTAAAGGTAATGAATTGGAGGAAGTGAAATAAATCTCAGTGAAACTGGAAGATGTAATAGGGCAATTTGACAAAGAGTAGTAAATCGCTTGGACTAGATGGTATATACCCCAGGGTGCTGAAATAACTGAAAAATAAAATTGTAGACCTACTATTAATGTGTTGTCAACTATCACACAATTAGCTGGATGTCATTGACATAAAAATAGAAGTCTATACAAAATGATGATGTAGCAGGGCCAAACAAGGCAATATGAGCAAAACAGGGATCCAAAGTGGATGGAAACCAACAATTGTCTTGTTTAGGAAAACCATGCTATTACCTTATCAAGAATCCCAATTTCTTGTATCTAGTTCAGTGCTCTCTCATGGTGGACTGTGTCAAAGTCTGGTGCGAAGGTAGTGGACATTGCGTGCCACCTAGACAAGATTTTAGATAATGCTGGGGAGAAGTCTGCTATCTTGGTACATGTTGGCCCCAATGAAATAGGATAGTGTGGGGGGAAGGTTCTAGAGGCCAAATGTAGTCTTTTAAGAAGGACGTTGAAATCCAGAACTTCCAGGGTAGCATTCTCAGAAATGCTTCCTGTTCCACATGCAGGACCCAAAAGGCAGGCAGAGCTCCAGAGTCTCAATGTGTAGATGAGACCATGGTACAAAGAAGAGGGTTTTGTATTTGTTAGGAACTTGGCAACATTCTGGAGAAGAGAGGGGTTCTTCTGAAGGGATGGGCTCCACCTCAACTGAGATGGAACCAGGCTGCTGGCATTAACCTTTAAAAATGAGATAGAGAAGCTTTTAAACCAGATTATAGGGGAAAGCAGATAGGTGCCCAAGAGTGAATGGTTTGGAAGGATGTCTCCTTGAAGGATAATAGCAAAATAGGGAAAGAGTAGATCAACTTGGTGGAGGGGTTGCACTCTATGTTAGAGAGGGCATTGAGTCAAACAGGATTAAAGTTTTGCAGGAAACAAAATACACTGTAGAATCTCTATGGTAAATATTCCATTACAAAGGGGAAGGTGATGGTAGTGGGGGTGTACTACCGATCACCTGGACAGAATGAACAGATGGATGATGAAATGCTAAAAGAAATCATGGAAGCTAACAAAGGTTACAGCACAGTAATAATGGTGCTTTCAATTACCCCGGTATCGACTGGGTCAATGTCAGGACATGCTAGAGAGATAAAGGGGCTTGTTTACAAAGCCACAGTAGTGGCTTCCACCCGATATCGGAGCCACGGCCCCATTGAATTCAATGGGGCCACGGCTAAGATATCGAGCGGAAGCCGCTACCGCGGCTTTGTAAACAAGCCCCAAAGTTTCTAGATGAAATAAATGACAGTTTCTTGAAGCAGCTGGTTCATGAATCAACAAGTGGGGAAACTATTCTGGACCTAGTCCTTAATGGAACACAGGATCTGGTGCAAGAAATAAGGGTGTTGGGGCCACTGACAACAGTGATCATAACATGATTGCATTTGATTTAATAAATGGAGGAAGGATGGCAAGGAAATCCACAGTACTGCCTTTTAACTTTCAAAAGGGAAACTATGATAAAATGAGGAAAATAGTTAAGAAAAAACTAAAAGGAGCAGCTGCAAAGTTTAAAGATTTACATCAAGCATGAGTGTTGTTTCAAAGTACTATCTTTGAGGCCTAGAACAGATGTATTCTGCACTTTAAGAAAAGTGGAATGAAGGCCAAAAAACTGTCAGCATGGTTTAAAAGTGGGGTCAGAGAGGCTATTGTTGCCAAAAAAGCATCCTTCGGGAAATGGGAAAAAGAGTCTAATGATGAACACCAGAAATAACATAAGCATTGGCAAGTTAGATACAAGGCATTGATAAGGCAGGCAAAGAGAGATTTTAAAAGCAGCTTGCCATGGAAGCAAAAATGCAAAATAAAACCTTTTTCAATTGCATACAGCAAAAAACCTGTGAGAGAGTCAGTTAGACCATTGGATGATAGAGGAGTAAAAGGGGCGCTAAGGGAGGATAAGGCCATAGTGGAGAGACTGAATACATTCTTTGCTTTGGTCTTTACTGAAGAAGATATAGGAAAGTTAACCACACCTTAAAAGATTTATAGAGGTTATGTAGCAGAAGAATTGAAAGAAATATCGATAAACTGGGAAGATGTATTACAGCTGTTTAATAAACCAAAGACTAGCAAATCACCTGGACCAGATGGTATCCATCCATGGATGTTGAAAGAACTGAAATATGAGATTGCAGACCTACCATTAGTAATCTGTGAACTATCATTAAAATTATCTGTAGTACCTGGGTGGCCAATGAAAATCCAATTTTTAAAAAGGGTTTCAGGGGTGATCCGGGAAACTACAGACTGGTGAGCCTGATGTCAGTATCGAGCAAAATGGTAGAGACCATTATAAAGAATAAAATTACTGAACATATTGATAGCCATGGTTTAATGGGAGAAAGCCAACATGGATTTAGCCAAGGAAAGTCTTATCTTGCTAATCTGTTATATTTTTTTGAAGGTATGAATAAACAGGTAGATAAATGTGAGCCAGTTGATATAGTGTATCTGGATTTTCAGAAAGCCTTTAACAAGTCCCTCATGAGAGACTCTTGGTCAACTTAAAAAGTCATGGGATTGGAGGCAGTGTGTACTATTGTGCACTGGTTAAAAGATAGAAAGCAGAGAGTAGGGCTAACTGGACAATTTTCTCAATGGAGAAAGGGGAATATTGAAGTACCCCAGGGATCTGTGCTGGGCCTGCTTCTTTTTAACATATTCATAAATGACCTTGAAATAGGAATAATTTGTGAGGTGATTAAATTCGCAGATGACACAACATTATTCAAAGCTGTTAAAATGCAAGAGGATTGTGAAAAATTGAAAGAGGAATTTGAAAAATTGGAAGATTGGACATCGAAATGGCAGATAAAATTTAATGTTGACAAGTACCTAGGAAAAAGCAACCCCAAACTATGGTTACAAAATGCAAGGTACCTCCTTAGAAACCACCACCTTAGAAACCACCATCCAGGAAAATGTTTTAGGCTTCATCGTGGATAATATGTTATAACCCCCCTCCCAATGTGCATCGGCAGCCAAGAAAACAAATAGAATGCTAGGAATCATAAGGAAAGAAATGGAGAATGAAACCAAGGATATTACAATGCCTCTGTATCGTTCCATGGTGCGACCACACTTTGAATATTGTGTGCAAACCTGGTCACCATATCTTAAAATGGATATAGCTGAATTAGAAATTATACAAAGCGACAAAAATGGGAATGGGAAGGATACCCCTATAAGGAGAGGCTTAAGAGGTTGGGGCTCTTCAACTTGGAAAAGAGATGACTGAGAGAGAATATGATAGAGGTTTATAAATTAATGAATGGCGTGGAACAGGTAAGCATAGATTGGTTGTTTATGCCATCAAAAAGTAGAAAGACTTGATGACACACAATGAAGCTATAATGCAACCCATTTAAGACTAAAAAGGGAAAATATTTTTTTTTACTCAATGCATAATCAAACTGAAATTCATTACCGGAGGATGTAGTTAATGCTGTTAGTGTACCTGTGTTTCAAAAAAGGTTTGGACAAATTCCTGGAGGAAAGATCCATAAACCATTAGAGGACCCAGAAAATCCACTGCTTGTCCCGGGACAAGCATTTTGGAACCTCTGCGCCCCTTTGTCCACTGTTGGAAACAGGATACTGGGCTTGATGGACTTTGGTCTGACCCAGTAAGGCATTTCTTATGTTCTTATGTCCTTATGCCTCAAATCTAACTGTATTCACAAGAAATCAAATCCTTGGTCTGCAAGTTCGTGAATATTATCTTACAAAACTGTCTCAGTATGATAGCTGGTTATAAACCCTGACTGTGTAGAGTGAACTGGTTAAAGTCCATCAGTTTTTTAAGGGCCACCTTTTCCATTACTTTTATTAATGCTGGGAGATTAGATATTGGCTTATAGGCAAACAAATACACACCCCATCCCAAACCCTTCTTAACTAGTAGCATGATCACTGCCCTGTTTAACTCCCTAGGAACACTCCCCTCCAGAAGTAACTGACTGATTGACTTAGTCCAAAGCAAAAAGTGTTGTCTCCCAAGGAAGATGACATCCACATAGCTAAAAAATATTCCTACTTCTACTGGGGGAGGAGGGCCATCATTAACTTGAAGGGGGGTCCCATATACTAGCAGCATGGGGTAGGTCTGAGATGATAAGTAAAAGGTCCCCAACATTGAACCTTATGACATGTGCTTTTCATCTTTCAAACCTAACTTATAGAGATTGGGGGAACACGTCCATCAAGTTTCAAATATAATTTCTCAATCATGGACTCAAAATAAAAAGGAAAGTCCTCAGATGTCAAAGAACTCAACCCTGTCCTAACTAACCTATCCTTTTTACCCATCAGTTTCTTCACTAAGTAGAACAGCTGACTAGAATTATTAGCCAACTGTTGGAAGCCCTTCTTATATAGTCCTACATTTCTTCCATCAACACTATTGATATTGTCAACTCAAAAATCTACAATGCTTAATTTATTCCTTTCCAGACTTTCACCAATGTCTCTTAAATTATCTCATATGTTGATACATAATTCCAAGCTCTCCATGGAGTTACCAAGAACCAGAATCCCTATTTACTGGGAGATGAAACTGTTTATTTAGTTACTGGCATTTGATATACCGCCCATGGACAAATTCCCATCAGGGCAGTTTGAAAAAAAATATAAAGGGATTAAAATAAAAAGAAAGAAAAAGGACCAGAAAAGGAAAAAGTACAACTCAGAGGAGAAGGAAAAAAAGAGAAAGGGCAGCTACAGCACAGGTATGGTCTGAGGGGCAGAAGAGGTAGGAGCAGGGGAAGTCAGGGCCTAGAGGCCTGGGGGAAGAATAGTTGGAAAAGCTAAGTTTTCAAGCTGTTCTTAAATTTGGGGAAGAATGACTCTTTGTGGAGGGGAAGGTGCAGGGGGATCCAAAGATAGGCACCCAGGTAGGCAAAGGCAGAGTGGTAGGAAATCTCAAGGTGGAGAGAGGAGGAAGGAAGAAGGAGCAGGAGGACGCTTGGAAGGATATTAGGGAGCAGGTAGGGAGTAATCATGTTGAGTCGTGGATCCCCATTCTCAGAGGGGGATGTTTGAGCCGTCCGAATGTCCCCACTGAAGATGGCCTGTTAGGACCAGATTATGATCTGCAGGAACAAGACGTTCCTGCGGGAGCCAGAATTGGGCTTGAGGACAGCCCGGCGTGCCCCCTCCACCTGCGGAGAGGTCCTCCCTGCAGGCGCCCTAGACATCGATAATTCTGGCCCCTCTTTTCCCCACCACCCGACCCAAGGCTGGCCTCCCTTGGCCTGGATTGGGTGGTGGGGACCCCCGTACCCATCTCTGGCCCCGGGGGGTGGTTCCCCTGCCCCGTTTCAGCCACAAAATGCTGATTATATCACCTCTGAAGTGGTTTAAGCAGCCCGTCCCAGCAGATCCTGTATGTGCTACTGGGTGGCCCGCCCTCACTTCGTTCCCCTGGCTCTCCCCATCCTGAAGCACAGGATATATGGGGAGAGCAGGTGGGAATAGGGTCTAGGCAGATTCCTGCTGGGACATGCAGCCCCATAACCCACATTCGTGAATGAGAGCCATAATTACCTTCTGGAGTGAAATTAGAAAAACATTGGACATGGTACTAAAGAGTGGCAAAAGCAGTGGATACATCCATAAGGATAAAATAAAGGCCATTGGATTTGACCAGGAACAGGTCAATGGAGACTTTGGGAAGGGATGTTTCTGTAGAATATGGAGGGTAAAAGCCATATTGGAGGGGATCAAGAATGGCTTAAAATGATAGAAATGGGACCATAGTTGGAAGAGTAGGTATAGTCCAGTAAAGGGTTTTTGAGAAGTGGTGTAAACATAGTAGGGTTGGATATACAAATGCCAAAGTGGTTAGACATTAAAACAAAATAACCCCACCATTGATGAAAAATCCTAGTACATCAAAAACAGTCCATCATGTAACGTAAACCCAAAACCAAATCTTAATCCTTTTTGTCGAAGCCTGCCGAGGGAGGGCTAGAACTGCATACCTAACCCCCTCCAGACGGTAGACTACTTTTATTTTATTTACACCCCAAAAATTGTGAAATTAGAAACTTATCTTAAAAACTTGTCTTGAAAACAATTCAACACTTCTCATTATTTCATAAGTTGCATGCCAAAAAAGTTGTGTCACGACGTGCACGTTTCGGGTAAAACCCTGTCTCAAGTGCGCCAGTTCTTTTTTTCAATCGTGCAACAACAGAAAACGTCGTCTGCATGGGCTTGGGTATTTCATGTTCAAATGGCATTAGTATAATAAAGACTTTTAAACTAAGGGGAATCCAATCAGAAGTGGGAAACACCTCACTGTCAGAGGTGCGCCACACTGCCATTGGTCAAAACTTGGAAAAACCAGAACTGACGTCACAGAATTGTAGCCCAATCGATTTCACGATTAAGACCATACGGATGAATGGTGTGGAGTTCAAAAATCCATCTTTGTTCTGTGCGCTGTAACTTTAATTCGCGATTTCCCCGCCGGGGATCTAAAGGAATGTGATCGATGATCGTCCAAGTCAATTCTTCAAAAACATGAGTCAGAGCTTCACAATGTTCAACCATGGGAGCCGTCAAAACTTTGTTTCTAATGCGTGAAGCATGTTCAGCAAGACGCTTTCGCATGGAACGAATAGTATGTCCCACATACCATAGTCCACATGGACAGCACACCAAGTAAACAACATAAGGGGTCTGACAAGTAGTTGTCCACCGTCGCGTGTATTCGCGTAGGGTGACTGGATGTTGCCAATTCAAACCCGATATTGTATTATGGCAATAAATACATTCATTACATGGTGTCTGGTCATGAAGGGGGCCATTATTCATGTAATGGATGTATTTATTGCCATAATACAATATCGGGTTTGAATTGGCAACATCCAGTCACCCTACGCGAATACACGCGATGGTGGACAACTACTGGGTCAGACCAAGGTCCATCAAGCCCAGTATCCTCTTTCCAACAGTAGCCAATCTAGGTCATACGTACCTAGCAGTTTCCCCAAAAGACAGTTTCCACAATGCTTGTACTGGGTCAAGCATTGATATCCTGGGTCCCTTTTTAATAATGGTTTATGGACCTTTCCTCCAGGAACTTGTCCAAACCTTTTTTAAACCCAACTACACTAACAGCCTTTACTACATCCTCCGGTAACAAATTCCAGAGTTTGATTACACGTTGAGTGAAAAAATATTTTCTCTTATTTGTCTTAAATAGTTTACCCTGTAGCTTCATTGCATGTCCCCTAGTCTTTCTATATTCTGACAACGTAAACAGTTGATCTACGTTTACCCGTTCCACTCCGTTCATTAATTTATAGACCTCTATCATATCTCCCCTCAGCCGTCTCTTTTCCAGGTAGAAGAGCCCTAACCTTTGTAGCCTCTCTTCATAGGAGTAGCCTTCCATCCCCTTTACCATTTTGGTGGCTCTTCTCTGTACCTTTTCTAATAACGCTATATCCTTTTTAAGATACGGTGACCAGAATTGCACACAATATTCAAGGTGCGGTCGTACCATGGAACGATACAGAGGCATTATAATATCCTTTGTTTTATTTTCCATTCCTTTCCTTATGGTACCTAGCATTCTATTTGCTTTCTTGGCCGCCGCTGCACACTGGGCGGAGGGTTTTAACATGTTATCCACGATGACTCCTAAATCTTTTTTCTTGGGTGGTGGTTCCCAATGTGGAACCTTGCAACGTGTAATCATAGTGTGGGTTGTTCTTTCCTAGGTGCATAACTTTGCACTTGTCCACATTACATTTCATTACATTTCATCTGCCATTTGGATGCCCAGTCTTCCAATTTATCCAGATCCTCCTGCAGTTTTCCACAGTCCTCTTGGGTTTTAACAACTTTAACTAGTTTTGTGTCGTCTGCAAATTTGATAACCTCACTCGTTATTCCCTTTTCCAGGTCATTTATGAATATGTCAAAAAGCAGCGGACCCAGTACAGATCCCTGGGGTACTCCACTATTCACCTTTTTCCATTGGGAAAATTGGCCATTTAGCCCTACCCTCTGTTTTCTATCTTTTAACCAGTTCCCGATTCACAATAGTACACTGCCTCCTATCCCATGACTTTTTAGTTTTGCCAAAAGTCTCTGATGAGGGACCTTGTCAAAGGCTTTCTGAAAGTCCAGATATACTATATCAACCAACTCACCTTTGTCTACCTGTTTATTCACACCTTCAAAAAAAACATATCAGATTAGTAAGACAAGATCTTCCTTGTCTAAAGCTATGTTGGCTGTCTCCCATTAGGCCATGACTATCTACATGCTGTGTAATTTTGTTCTTTATGATGGTTTCTACCATTTTCCCCGGTACTGACGTCAGGCTCACCGGTCTGTAATTTCCCGGATCACCCCTGGAACCCTTTTTAAAAATTGGCATTACATTGGTGATCTTCCAGTCTTCAGGTATTACAGATGATTGCAAAGAAAGTTCACAGATTACTAATAGCAGGTCTGCAATCTCATATTTCAGTTTTTTCAACACTCTTGGATGTATACCATCCAGTCCAGGTAATTTGCTACTATTCAGTTTATCAAATAGTTGTAATACATCTTCCCGGTGTAGTGATATTTCTCTCAATTCCTCTGCAGTATCACCTTTAAATACCACTTCAGTCTTGGGTAACATCCCTACATCTTCCTCAGTAAAGACCGAAGCAAAGAATTCATTCAGTCTCTCCGCTATAGCTTTGTCTCCTTTTACTGCCCCTTTTACCCCTCTGTCATCTAATGGTCCAATTGACTGTCTCACAGTCCTTTTGCTACGAATATACTTGAAAAAGTCTTTGTTTCGTGTTTTTGCTTCCGTAGCAAGTTCCTTCTCAAATTCTCGCTTTGCCTGCCTTATCAATGCTTTGCATTTAACTTGCCAGTGCTTGTGCTGTTTCTAGTTTTCTTCGTTTGGCTCTTTTTTCCATTTCCTGAAAGATGCTTTTTGGCAGCAACAGCCTCTCTGACCTCACCTTTAAACCATGCTGGCAGTTTTTTGGACTTTCTTCCACTCTTCTTAATGCATGGAATACAGCTGGTCTGGGCTTCCAGGATAGTATTTTTAAACAATACCCAAGCTTGATGTAAGTCTTTAACCTTTGCAACTGCTCCTTTTAGTTTTTTCTTAACTATATTCCTCATTTTATCATAGTCTCCCTTTCGAAAGTTAAAAGGTAGTACTGTGTGTTTCTTTACTATACCTCCTCCACTAATTAAATCAAACATGATCATACTATGATCACTATTGCCAAGTGGTCCCAACACCCTTATTTCTTGCACCAGATCTGGTATTCCACTAAGGACTAGATCCAGTATGGCTTCCCGTCTGGTTGGCTCATGAACCAGCTGCTCCAAGAAGCAGTCATTTATTTCATCTAGAAACTTTATAGCATGTCCTGCCGTGACACTGAGCCAGTCGATACCGGGGTAATTGAAATCACCCATTATCACTACTCTGCTGTAACTTTTTTTAGCTTCCTTCATGCCCTCTCTAACATAGAGCGCAACCCCTCCTCCAATTTGATCAGTTCTATCATTATGTTATAGTTTGTATCCAGGTATCACAGTGTCCCACTGGTTGTCCTCCTTCCACCATGTCTCTGAGATTGCAATCATATCTAACCTCTCATTTAGTGCTATATATTCTAACTCTCCCATCTTATTGTTTCAGCCCACCCCACCCTGTCCCTCCCATTATCCTACGGTCATCAGGAGCCAGATGGAAAAAGAAAATCATAAAGCTTCTGCAAGCCCACAAGGCCTGCAAGGGCTATATAAGAGCCACTATTCCACTGCAGAATACATAGGCACAAATGTGCCACCATTCATATCTACCAATCTCAGTAGCATGTTCCCAATTAGGAATAACAGGAAAAAGGACCATTCCCAACATGGAGCTAGTTCAGACTGGCAGTCCCTTTATAAGGACGAGATGCCAAATTGCTGATCGAAAAACAAGCCCAAATCAGGAGAGAATGCCCCTGAGTCCCAGCACCACCCAGTAGAATACTATGTTTAAGCCCAGTACAATTGAATGTTAGGTCATTCCTACACATGTCCAATTTGTTGACATCTCCTTGATGAGACTAACACTTATACTCCTCTGCATATTGAACGTATGCCTACGGTCCCCTTCACCCATCTCAAACCTCACTTTTGCAAAAGCCATAGTATAGGCCAGACAATCAGGAAAACCCTTCCCCCCTCCTCCTATTAAAACACAAGTTTCCAGCAAGCAAGTCTAGGCAGTTATTTTCCATGAAGACTGAACTAAAGTTCTATCAGTATAACAATATGCTTTTGTTTGAAGGAACACTGATAATATTCCTATTATACAATTCACTTTAGGAGTGATAAACTTATTTATATCTTCAAGACAAACCCACCAAGAAACAAACCAATGACCACACTACTGTGTATAATTAGAGCTCATTAAGTCAAAGAAGATGAACGAGATTATAGCATAAATCCAAGTTTGATGATGGAGATAGATTATGGATGTTAACTTTCATATTTCAGCACTTTTTGTGTATTTGGATCCAATGGTGCTGTTAGGTAGGTCCGGAGGCTTATGATAGTAGCTCTGTATGTCAATCTCTATGAGGCCTAGCACTCCTTCAGCTCTAAGAATGTACAGCCTTGGCATACACTGATTCTTGTAAATTACCTCATGGGCATGGAGGAGTTTTTTTGTTCGCACATCCAATTTTTCAAGATCTTTAAGAGGCCAGTCTGCAATCCCAAAGCTGTATGAAAGTGCAGGAATTGCTAGCTGATTGATGGCTTGTGTCTTATTCTGTGATGTTAAGACACTTTTCAATAATGATTTTAATCTTCTATAGTATTCTTCACTGATCTTTTCTCTCAGTAATTTCTGATTGAGTGTCATTCCTTCCTCTACTCCAAGATAGTTATATACACCTTCCTTTCAAGTTCCTTGATGTCACAGTCCTCAGCGAGGGAGATGTTTTTCATTTTGCTCAATTTTCTTCTACAAAAACTTGCCTTAGCACATTTGTCTAGGCCACAAATCATCCTGATGTCATCAGAAAAGATTTTCACTATACAGAGTTGCTCTGCTAATTGTAGGTCATTGGAACTTTAGAACTTTGGGTTGTCTACAAATAGTAAATGTGATGTTTCCTCTGGGTTCTTACCTTCCTTAGGATTTATCCTAAATCCATATCCCAAAGAGTTGATGAGAGTACTCATTGGATTAAGCGCCATACAAAATAGAAGTGGCGACAGGGAATCTCCATGAACTATTCCTTGCTGGGTCTTGATGCTAGGAATAATGTAGTGACCATGTTCATACTCCAAAAAGAGTGTGATTTGCCACATTGTCATAGGAACTTAATATACTCTATCAAACCAGGATATATCTTATTCATTTCAAGGTAATTTATTATCCAAGAGTGTGGGACATGCTATAAATAAATAAACTAGTGAGGGTAGTGACAATGAAGGGGGGGGGGGGGCAGAGGGCAGGTAGCAAAATAACCACAGGTCTTCTAGGAAGGTTCGGGGGAGGGGCACTCCTCTGGAGAGGCTGCCTCATGCAATAGGGAAAACTAAAAAGCACATCTACAGAGTACAGATTTTGTTTTCAAAGTTGTATTTCCCCCATCTGAGAAGGCACTAATGCACCTGAGATTTGGAACAGTATGACATTGAAGAAGACCCCTGGAAGAATTTTGGTTGATATGCTCAGACTTGGAACCAGACAGGACCAAACAGTGGGGGTACTTGGAAAGGGGGACGGTCAGGACCACCTCAGTCACAGCGTTTTCAGAGAAGCACCCTTAGTTGCTGGAACTGTGGCAGAAGGGGACATCTTCAACGTGAATGCTGAAGCCCCCCAGCCCGAGGATCAGCAAAACCACAAGGGCCACCCAATGCCTACCAGTGTCCTCAGAGCAGGTTTCCCCAGTGGCAGCCTCCTCAAGGGGGAACACAATGACTCTCTATGGTGATGCGGGCCATGCTCAATGAGCGTGAGCCGATAATTGAAGTCCGTCTAAATGGGTATAAAGTGCCGATGTTGTTAGATTCCGGAGCTACAAGATCAGTATTGAATTCCCTACCCCCAGGCGTAAACCTCTCTCATCAAACTAATGTGACAACAGGGTTTAATGGAGACCCAATTACCACCAAAATGACAGTACCCATCGAGGTAAAACTCATGGGGCAACATATCTCTAAACCCCTATTGTATGCCCCACACTGTCCAGTTAATTTGATGGGACGGGATCTACTATCCGCCTTTGAGGTACAGATGACCTTTATCAGCACACCATCCGTTTTGCTCCTGCAGACAGAGTCAGCCAAATTTTGCTAATATCCCACCTGAAGTTTGGGCTACCCCAGAAAACCCTTTTTGCCTAATAAGGTCTGCATCAACTGTCCGAATTACATTAAAAGAAAATTGTCAGGGTCCAAAAGTTGCTCAATATCCACTACAGCCAAAAGCTGTAGTAGGAGCAAGTGAGGAGATTGATATGTTATTGCAAAATGGTATTATAGAACCTAGCACATCTCAATTTAATACACCCCTGTTTCCTATTAATTCAGTAGTGGAGGCAGAGTTCCGTCTTGTAGCTAACCCAGCTACATTGTTACAGCAAAACCCACCAAGGAAATATAGTACTGTCTTAGATTTATCAAATGCATTCTTTGGGGTCCCGGTCCATCCTGATAGTAGACCATTGCTGGCATTTCAATATAATGGACAACATTTTCAGTGGACTAGATTACCTCAGGGATACACAGATAGTCCCTCAATTTTCACTCAATGTTTAGACAAAGATCTAGCTCCTTTCAAACGCCAGCTACCTGGTTCAGTTTCACTTGTCCAGTATGTAGATGATTTACTTTTGACAGCAGACACTGAGGAATTGTGTAAACAATATACCTGAGAATTGTTAGTGTTATTGGCTAGGGGTGGTTACAGAGTGAACAGGGAGAAACGTCAGTACTGTCAATTACAAGTGACATTCCTTGGAATGACACGCATTGAAAAGGAAAAACTATTAGGACCCATATTTCAGGAAGCTGTGCTCAAGGTCACTGAACCTCGCACTGTGAAAGAGTTGCGGGCACTCTTGGGACTGTTAAACTATAGCTGTCTCTGGTTGCCAGGATATAGTGTGAGGACTCAGACATTCAGGAGACATTTGAAAGGGAACCCAAAAGGGTCCCAGCCTATAACTCTCAGTGAGGAAGAAAGGTTATGTTTGCAAACATTATTGAAGGATCTGAATGATTTGCCATCACTCTATTTGCCTAATCACAGCCTCCCAGTGGATGTCTATGTGTTTCACAGCCCCACTGACTGGGTAGCTGTTGCCACGTAAGGGGATGGTAAAATAGTGGGACATTTGTCAGGATCTTTTTCTCTAGTAGAGCAAGGATTCACAAATTGTGAACAGGGATTAGTGGCCGCCAGTGCAGCAATTGAAAAATTGTATGGTTATATGACTCCCTTACAGGTAAACCTATACTGACCACACACTGCATGCGCTTTTAAAGTCCAGTACCATTCATTTCTTACCCGCCAGGGTAGGTAAATGTGTAGTTGCGCTGCTACGCAGCCATATTAGACAGAAATTGGTACCAAAGCAGAATCCTTTTAGGGATTTAGAGGACCTCCTCCAGGTATCTACTATCACACATGACTGTCTGCAGCAAGTAGGAGAAGATGTCAGACCCACGTTAGGGATAGTACCACATTCAGATGTGCCTCAAGAGGCTGAATGTTGGTTCATAGATGGATCCCAGAGAGAAGGAAGATCAGGTTTTGCTATCTGTAGAGTAACCCCACAGGGAGTAGTTACTTCCAAAGCACAGTAAGAGATGCCTCTAGGATACAGCACACAGAGTGCAGAAATTGCAACAATAGCACAAGTCCTGAGAGAAAATGAAAATAAACATCTAGTAATTTACACCGATTCTCAGTTTGTAACTAGCTCAGCACACATATATAGAACCATTTGGGCCAAGAGGGGATATTTGTCAGCTAAACACCAGCTCTCCAACAAGCTGAGATCCTAATGGAAGTTTTTGAAATGCTCAGGGAAAGAGCAGAGCAGGGCTATTTGACAGCATGTGAGTGGGTTGCAGCACATCAGGAAGTTAAGACATGGGAGCAGTATGGAAACTCGATAGCTGACAGCCTAGCACAAGAAACCACCTGTCCTGATGTCCCTGAGACTATGGTAGTAACCCATCAGCAGAGTGGCCAGTATGACTTTTACAAACTTAAAGATTTACAAGAAAATGTGTTACAGAATGAATTACAGCAATGGGTAAATGCTGGATGTACTAAGATCCACAAAGTATGGATGCACCCTTTGGCGAAAATGTGTTTCCTCTGTTGTTTTGATAAATTTATCAACTATGCTGCACTATGCAGATCACTGCAGTGTGACAGCCATGGTCTCTCATCTTGGGGATACATTGTGGTGTCCTGATAAGCATAAGTTGGTTCAGGCAGTAGTTAGTAGCTGCCACATCTGTATCACTGCAATAACAAAAAAAACCCCACTCTACCCAATTAAATCACAAAAACAAAAATAGAGTGTAAACAGAGCAAAACAAAAAATGTGTGAAAAAATTTTTTTGTCGGAAGGCAGCCCTGAGGATGAAACTAACCTCTTAAAGCTGTAACTTCCATTTTAAACAGTGTTCAATAAACCCTGTAAATAACTGAAAAAGGGTTAACACTAAGGTAAAAACACCATAATAAGGCGTGACCTTAGACAATAATTTGAAATGTAAAAAGGTAGGAAAACCTTGGTACTTATCCAAACCGCTGTATCCCCTCCACGATCATATGCTTTACGGGGGCAACAAACAGCAACCACAGAAATCCAAAATCCAAAGTCCTTGTGATGAAAGACACATCGGCAGCAAATTTTCAAAAGGACACAGCACTGCGTTTCGGGCGAAAACCAATTTTGTACATGCCCTGTATCAACGCTCCGAAGAAACTGCCATGAAAATGAACCACAGCGTCTCCCAATCTCTGAGACGCCGGCGCATGCTCGTTGATGATCCTAAGTCAAGCAGCCGATTTAAATGTCCGTGGTGGGCCAATAGCAAGAAGTGTTACTTAAAACATTGTAAAAGACTGTTAATACCAGAGTACAAAGTCCAAAAAATTAATTAGATAAATCCAAATCTAAATTTAGATTTAAAGAATACTAACCCAGTCCAATTCCCTGTTCAAACCCAAAGGTTCAACGGTGTTCCAGGTAAAAATCCACTTTTGTTCAAGTTGCTGCAAGGATTGCTCCCGATCCCCCCCTCGAGGGTACGCCGGGACCATATCCAAAATTCTCCAAGTAAAATCAGCAAACACATGGCCAGAATCTAAACAATGCTGAACAATCGGGGCAGAGAGGACCGAGTTCTTAAGTCTGGAAGCATGTTCTGTCAAACGAACCCGCACAGGGCGAACTGTCCGTCCAATGTATAAAAGATTACACGGGCAAACCAGCACATATACCACATAGGACGTGGAACAAGTAGTGTGCCAGCAAGCCACATGAACGAAAGTAGAATTTGGCACCTGCCAATCTTTGCCTGTAATGGTTTGAGAGCAAAAACAGCTTAAAACCGAACTATTCAGAAACCATTTCAAGAACCTCACAGAATGACTCTAACCAACCATTTAAGTTAATACAGCCATCATTGTAAATATGTAACTGTAAATATGAATCATAAACACACAATGTATATAGCTTCACATCAAAATCAACCACACTCTCTCACACAGCGTGACGAATCACCCACTGCATGCTACTGACAACACCTATTTTATTGATTTGTTTGCTGTGACAACCGCTTTGATTTCATGAGAAAGCGGTATACCAAATCCGTTTAAATAAATAAAATAAATAAATAAATAAATAAAAATTACAAGAGTCACATTGGAAATGGCCCAACTCCAAAAATGTACCCCCCATACCCCTATCAAGGGGAGAAGAAGTGGGTCCCACATAGTCCCGAAGGTTGGAACCCCTGGAGTGAGCAACCATCAGACGCCCCCTAAAACAGGGATGTAATTGTAGAACATGCCAATGTTTGAACAAAATCTTTTTTATGGAATCAGTGTGCGACATATATGGAAGAACAGCAACCAGTCTCTCATTAGAAATGGCATTAGATTGGTCAGTCACAGAGCCCGATGTAAAAGGAGGTAACAGCCAATCTCTATGGATGTATTTGGCTCTTAAAAAAGCTTGTTTGATGATCTTTTTGGGATATCCCCGTTGAGCAAGACGTTCAGAAAGATCTTGAGCATGTCGAAGGAACTCAGAAAAATCAGAACATATCCTCCGAATCCTGAGGAATTGGCCAAACGGGAGACCCTTCTTTAGAGACAAAGCATGAAAACTGGCAAAATTCAATAGCGTATTCCGCTGTACTGGTTTTCTAAATAACGTGGTATGAAGAGAGTCTGAATGCTTGAAAACCAATATATCAAGGAACTCAAGTTGACTGATGTGATGATGCATGGTAAAAGATAAATTTGGCCGTAAAGAATTAAGCCATTGAAAAAATGACTGTAAATTATCCTCCGTATCAGTCCATAGAAAAAAGATGTCGTCCAAAAACCGGACCCACAAAGAGATCTTCTCAAACCATGGTGAAGGATAAATCATGGACTGTTCGAACTCAGCCATATACAATGTAGCCACAGACAGAGCTACGGTGGCTCCCATAGCAATCCCCCGTATTTGATGGTAGAAACGTTGTTCAAATTGAAAAAAATTCTTAGTCATACAGTCATTTTTTCAATGGCTTAATTCTTTACGGCCAAATTTATCTTTTACCATGCATCATCACATCAGTCAACTTGAGTTCCTTGATATACTGGTTTTCAAGCATTCAGACTCTCTTCATACCACGTTATTTAGAAAACCAGTACAACGGAATACGCTATTGAATTTTGCCAGTTTTCATGTTTTGTCTCTAAAGAAGGGTCTCCCGTTTGGCCAATTCCTCAGGATTCGGAGGATATGTTCTGATTTTTCTGAGTTCCTTCGACATGCTCAAGATCTTTCTGAACATCTTGCTCAACGGGGATATCCCATAAAGGTCATCAAACAAGCTTTTTTAAGAGCCAAATACATCCATAGAGATTGGCTGTTTCCTCCTTTTACATCGGGCTCTGTGACTGACCAATCTAATGCCATTTCTAATGAGAGACTGTTTGCTGTTCTTCCATATATGTCGCACACTGATTCCATAAAAAAGATTTTGTTCAAACATTGGCATGTTCTACAATTACATCCTTGCTTTAGGGGGCGTCTGATGGTTGCTCACTCCAGGGGTTCCAACCTTCGGGACTATGTGGGACCCACTTCTTCTCCCCTTGATAGGGGTATGGGGGGTACATTTTTGGAGTTGGGCCATTTCCAATGTGACTCTTGTAATTTTTGCTCTCAAACCATTACAGGCAAAGATTGGCAGGTGCCAAATTCTACTTTTGTTCATGTGGCTCGCTGGCACACTACTTGTTCCACGCCCTATGTCGTATATGTGCTGGTTTGCTCGTGTAATCTTTTATACATTGGATGGACAGTTCGCCCTGTGCGGGTTCGTTTGACAGAACATGCTTCCAGACTTAAGAACTCGGTCCTCTCTGCCCCGATTGTTCAGCATTGTTTAGATTCTGGCCATGTGTTTGCTGATTTTACTTGGAGAATTTTGGATATGGTCCCGGCGTACCCTCGAGGGGGGGATCGGGAGCAATCCTTGCAGCAACTTGAACAAAAGTGGATTTTTACCTGGAACACCGTTGAACCTTTTGGTTTGAACAGGGAATTGGACTGGGTTAGTATTCTTTAAATCTAAATTTAGATTTGGATTTATCTAATTCATTTTTTGGACTTTGTACTCTGGTATTAACAGTCTTTTACAATATTTTAAGTAACACTTCTTGCTATTGGCCCACCACGGACATTTAAATCGGCTGCTTGGCTTAGGATCAACAACAAGCATGCGCCGGCGTCTCAGAGATTGGGAGACGCTGTGGTTCATTTTCATGGCAGTTTCTTCAGAGCGTTGATACAGGGCATGTACAAAATTGGTTTTCGCCCGAAACGCAGTGCTGTGTCCTTTTGAAAATTTGCTGCTGATGTGTCTTTCATCACAAGGACTTTGGATTTTGGATTTCTGTGGTTGCTGTTTGTTGCCCCCGTAAAGCATATGATCGTGGAGGGGATACAGCGGTTTGGATAAGTACCACGGTTTTCCTACCTTTTTACATTTCAAATTATTGTCTAAGGTCACGCCTTATTATGGTGTTTTTACCTTAGTGTTAACCCTTATTCAGTTATTTACAGGGTTTATTGAACACTGATTAAAATGGAAGTTACAGCTTCAAGAGGTTAGTTTCATCCTCAGGGCTGCCTTCCGACAAAAAAATCTTTTCACACATTTTTTGTTTTGCTCTGTTTACACATATGTATCACTAGCACTCCCCATGCATGTCTTAAACCAAGTGGGGGTGCAATACCAAGACCACAAGGACCTTTTCTGCATTGGCACATTGATTTCACTGATATGCAGGTGAAATGTCAGGGCAGACGATACTATTGGTTTTGGTTTGCCCTTACTCACAATGGGTTGAAGCATTTCCATGTAAGAAAGAGACTGCTGCTGAAGTCCTAAAAGTATTAATGGAACATATAATTCCCCGGTATGGGATCCCTACACAAATCTTATCAGATGGGTCCCATTTTAAGAATCAATTAGTCAAAGAAGTTTCTGAAGAATTGCCCATTAGATGGCGCTATGTTGCTGTCTATTCTCCAACCTCAAATGGCCTTGTAGAAAGGTGCAATGGTCTTATTAAAACACAGTTAAGAAAGTTAATGATTGGGAGTGGCCAGACCTGCCTGCAAGCATTACCTCTTTGTCTGTATTGAGAACTAATCCTATCAAGCGGTTAGGTCTAACTCCTCATGAAATCATAACTGGAAGAAGGAGCATGTGCCCAGTTATGAAGTCAGGTAGTCAAAATTTTCTGCTTATCTTACAGGACTTCAGACAAGTATATCCTTGATTCAACAGAAGTTAGCTTCCCACATACCACCAACAGCGTTAGTCCCATATGCTTTTGAATTGTGTGATCTTGTCTACCGCCGGATCCAGGTGAGCAGGGCCGGCCCGTCCATTGAGCGAGAATGTTTTTTGCACAGGGCCCCGCGTTTCAGGGGGCCCCGCACAAAAAACATTCTGATCCAACATTAAAATTTAAAAAAAAAAAAAGCTGTTGCTGCCACTGCCGGGGGCCGGGGCCGCCGCGGCAGAATCGAGTGTGCCGCGGGGCCCCCCCTGCCCAGCAGAGCCTGCCCTCCCCGGTATCACCTCTCTCACTCAGCTGCCTCCAGTCACATGCGCAGGCTTTCAGAGCGCGAGGGGAGTTTCTCCCTCGCTGCTCTGTTAAGCCCGCGGGGGCTGATGGGAAGTCCCATCAGCCCCCGCGGGCTTAACAGAGCAGCGAGGGAGAAACTATTCCCTCACGCTCTGAAAGCCGGCGCGTGTGACTGGAGGCAGCTGAGAGAGGTGATACCGGGGAGGGCAGGCTCTGCTGGGCAGGGGGGGCCCTGCGGCACACTTGATTCTGCCGCGGCGGCCCCGGCCCCGGCAGAGGCAGCGACAGCTTTTTTTGTAAAAAACATTTCGCTGGGGGGGGTTAGGAGTGGTGATGGGCTGGGGGGGTTAGGAGTGGTAATGGCTGTGGGCTGTTGGGGGGGTTAGGACTGGTGATGGGCTGGGGGCAGTAAGGAGTGTTAATGGCTTTGGGATGATGGGGGGGTTAGAACTGGTGATGGGCTGGGGGGGTTAGGAGTGGTAATGGCTGTGGGCTGTTGGGGGGGTTAGGACTGGTGATGGGCTGGGGGGGTAAGGAGTGGTAATGGGCTATGGGGGGCTAGGACAGGAAATGGGCTGATGGGGGGGGTTAGGAGTGGTGATGGGCTGGGGGAGGATAGGAGTGGTGATGGGCTATGGGGGGAGCTATGGGCGAGCTATGGGGGGCTATGGGCTATGGGGGAGCTAAGTCTATATGGGCTGATGGGATTAGGACTGGAAGTGGGTTGATGGGGGCTTAGGGCTGGAAGTGGGCTATGGGGGGGGCTTAAACTAAAAATTGGGTGATGGGGGATTAGGACTGGAAATGGGCTGGTGGGCTTAGGACTGGGAGTGGGCTATGGGGGGCTAGGACTGGTAATGGGGTGGGGGGTTGCGAGTACTGGAAATGGTCTGGGGGATTAAGACTGGAGGTGGGCTGATGGGGTTAGGACTGGAAATGGGCTGATGGAAGGTTAACACTGGAGGTGGTCTGATGGGGTTAGGACTGGTAATGGGCTATGGGGGGGGGTTAGGACTGATAATGGGCTATGGGGGGGCTGGGACAGGAAATGGGCTGATGGGGAGGGGTTAGTACATGAGGTTGTCAGATGGGGTAAGGACTGGTAATGGGCTGTGGGCTGATGAGGGGGTTAGGACTGGCAATGGGCTATGGGGGGGTTAAGACTGGTAATGGGCTGTTGGCTGATGGGGGCTGTCTGGTAATGGGCTATGGGGGGTTAGGACTGATAATGGACTATGGGGGGGGGCTCGGACAGGAAATGGGCTGATGGGGCGGGGTTAGGACTTGAGGTGGGCTGATGGTGTTAGGACTGGTAATGGACTGTGGGCTGATGAGGGGGGTTAGGACTGGCAATGGGCTATGGGGGGCTGACTGGAAATGGGTTGATGGGGGTTAGGACTGGAAGTGGGCTGATGGGGGGTTAGGACTGGAAGTGGGCTGATGGGGGTTAGGACTGGTAATGGGTTATAGGGGGGGCTTAAACTGAAAATGGGGTGATGGGGGGTTAGGACTGGAAGTGGGTTGATGGGGGGGCTAGGACTGGTATTGGGTTGGGGGGTTGCTAGGACTGGAAATGGGCTGATGGGGGGCTAGGACTGGAAATGGGCTGATGCAGGGACTAGAAGGGAATGGATGCTGGGTGAGGCTGGAACTAGAAGGGAGCTGGTGTTGGGGGAGGATTAGAATGGGATGGGGCTGGGAGAGTAAAATGGAGAGGGGAAAAATATTTTGTGTGGGAGGGATAAAAAATCTACAATTGGCCGGGTATTGGGAGAGTAAGTGGGGATTGAGGATGGAGGGGTAAATTTTGAGTAGATGAAATAGGAATGAGGAAAGAGCAAAAGGAGAAAGATTAGTATGTTAAAGCAGATGTAGAGGGAGAATGGAAAAAAAACCCAAGAAGACAGAAGAAAGGACAAATGGACAGCAGATGGAGAGTTAGCAGAAGACACGAAGAAACCAGAAGAAAGTGGCTGGAACAATTGCAACTGAAAAAAAATGCACAAAAGGTAGAAAAATATCTCTTTATTTTGAATTTATTAACTGGAATATGTCAGCTCTGGGAAATGTGCATCATTAATTTTTGCGCTTTGTTTAGTACAAGAGGAAATTAATTTATAGTTTTATTTCTACAGTGTTGTTGTATATTCCAAGTTTGGCTTTTGGGGTTCCCAGTTTAATTATTGTCTTCCTGTTTCTAAATTGTGATTCCTTGTTTGGTGATGGTCTATGTTGTGCATGTGTAACTGAGCTGAGGTATTCTGTTTATATGATTCCTATTTGACATTGCCACTTGTTCTTTCCCCAGTAGGTCATGTATTGTTGTTCTCTGAAATGTATTGGTTTAATATTTGCAGTGTTGCCTTTTGATAGTTAGGGTATGGTGCTTTGTGAGTCCTGGTAGTGCTGTTAGGATACGGCGGGTTTGCTATGGATTCTAAATGGGCAGTGTTTGTAGTAGTTCCTAATGTGCCTGGCGGTTGGTACTGGATTATAGTAATGTAGAAACCTTTTAGTCTTTCTTTATCCATATACTCATTAAGAGGCATGTTTACTAAAAGTTAGTGTATGGTAACATTATGCAAATATTTATGCAAATGAGGCACCTTATGCAAATGAGGCCCCGCACCGAGTCTCCGCACATGGCCCCGCACCCCCCTTGGGCCGCCCCTGCAGGTGAGGGACAAGTGGTACCATCCTATCTACTCTGGACCACACACTGTTACAGCTGTAACTCCAACCGCTGTTCAGCTTGATAACGGCACTTCGTGTATACACAGCAAAGATATTTTTCCAGCCCCTACCATCAGTAGTGTTCAACAAGCTGTGGGTACAGAACAGTGATATCAGTGCAGCAGCAGCCAAGAAAGCAAATAGAATGCTAGGTATCATAAGGAAAGGAACGGAAAATAAAACAAAAGATATTATAATGCCTCTATATCGTTCCATGGTGAGACCGCACCTTGAATATTGTGTGCAATTCTGGTCGCCGTATCTTAAAAAGGATATAGCGTTATTAGAAAAGGTTCAGAGAAGAGCCACCAAAATGGTAAAGGGGATGGAAGGATACTCCTATGAAGAAAGGCTAAAAAGGTTAGGGCTCTTTAACCTGGAAAAGAGATGGCTGAGGGGAGATATGATAGAAGTCTATAAATTAAATCAATTAAATCTATAAATCAAGCACCCAACACATCCCTCACACAACTAAGTTTTATCCTCACTGCATGTACAACACACACACTTTACCTGATTGCTTGCTGTGATACCACCTTGATTATTAAGATAAGGCGGTTTAGAAATACTGTTAAATAAATAAATTAATTAATTAATTAATGAACGGAGTGGAACGGGTAAACATAGATCAATTGTTTACGTTATCAAAATATAGAAAGACTAGGGGACATGCAATGAAGCTACAGGGTAAACTATTTAAGACTAATAAAATAAAATAAAATATTTTTTCACTCAACGTGTAATCAAACTCTGGAATTTGTTACAGGAAGATGTAGTAAAGTCTGTTAATGTAGCTGGGTTTAAAAAAGGTTTGGACAAGTTCCTGGAGGAAAGGTCCATAAACCATTATTAAGAAGGGACCCAGGATATCAGTGCTTGACCCAGTACAAGCATTGCGGAACCTGTGTCTTTTGGGGAAACTGTTAGGTACATATGACCTAGATTGGCCACTGTTGGAAACAGGATACTGGGCTTGATGGACCTTGGTCTGACCCAGTATGGCATATCTTATGTTCTTATTTGTGATGGACACTCCTCCGAGAGACCTGGAAAAAGAGAAGCTCCACTTGGACCCACTATAAAAAAATTTACCTAGTGCCTGTTTAAGATATTAATATAACTGATTAATGTGTATACTATCTGAAGTCTATTTATCTCCTGTCAGTCCCTCTGTGTTAGATCCGCCTCCTGTAATTTTCATTCTGTTAGTAATCATATTTGTTGTACTTTGCTTAGTATTGCTGTTTTTTAGATTGCTTTTATAATGCTTAAGGCCCACCAGTCCCCATTGAATCCTTCCCCTTTCATGGTATGGGCAATTCTTTTTGGAACATTGGAAGGATCACTTCTAGTTCTTTTTCTTCCATACTTATATATTCCTCAACCTTCTCCTCTGAATCTCTCTATACAGAAACTGAATAGTTCTTTCGATAGTTCCTTGAATATTTCCCAGGGCAGTCCCTTACGATCCCGAAGGTCCACACCAGGACCTAATCTATGGAAATCCACAGTTCTTGAGGTTGTCCAATTAATGAATATCTCGGACTATATCATATGCACCCCACTGCCAAAGGGAGTTGGGTATGCACCAGTCAATATAGTACCAGTGCAACCAGTGGAGTACTCGGGGAACTTGGCTTGCCAGGACCCTACCGAATGCTACACTACTCCTTGCTGGACCCCTCTAATTGCTCCCATACTTGGGAGCATTTCAATTTATCTGACCCGGTCCCAGTCCAAGTCTATGCCCCTTCTCATTTGATATATCCATATTGTATTGGAAATGGAAGACTAGTCCATTCTGACTCACGCCCTTCACTGAAGTGTAATATCACCTACCATCCTGCACAACAGCGATTTACTGTTTCCCCCGGTCCATAATTCCTTATAGCTTCTCGGCTCCTTATAGCTTGGACAATTGGTTTGTTATCACTAATGCATCTTTGAATGTTACCTCTGCTTATTGGTACAACACATACACAGTGGGTCCTATTTATAAAAATGGTTCAGCAGTTCAGACACCTGGATGCAGAACTGGTACACCTTATTCCTCCTGTTATTTTCCCCTTAATGATCAATCAATCATAAGGCATACTTCAATTGCATGGGGACATAAAATAAACTGGACCTGGACCAAAAATACCCAATTTTCAGCCCTTGCAGGCCACTATTGGTATTGTCAGGGTTTCCTGTATCAGGCTATAGGCCTGAATCATCTTCCTTGTGCTCTGGTTAGGGCTGAGGCCTACTCAGTGTTAATCCCTCTCAATGTCAGTCACTATCACACAAATGCCCACAGACACAAAAGCGACACCTCCCCCTGGTATGATAAATCTGAAGATGCTGCTCTCATGGCCTCTTATGAATATATTAATTCCACATATCCGCTGACAAAAACACGGCTTGATGCTCTGAGCTATACCTCTTGGATTCCTATATTTCAGACCCCTGCAATTATTGCTGAACTAGGTATAGCTATACGTAGGTTGCAATGTTTGCTTCATGTCCAAATGCGTTCTGTCACTGAATCCATTACTCTCCTAGCCAAATCCCTTGAGCAAAACAATCAAATGACTCTGCAAAATAGACGAGCTTTAGATCTATTGTTAGCAGCTGAGGGAGGGGCATGTAAATTCATTAATGAAACAAATTGTTGCACAGTTATAGCAAGCCATACAACTTTTGTATTTAATGCAGTGGAAAGAATTAGACCCTTGTCAGAATTACATCTGGATTTATTTATTTATTTCTCTTATATACCGCGCTCTTCGATATCAGTGCGGTTTACATGGAACATCGAGGTCTTTTACGGTGGGGGATTATACCGTAATTACAAATAACAGGTAGCTCAACTTGGATAGCCATATTAACTATTTACATATATATGGATAACAGATAAGTATTTACACATATATACATCACTTTGAGGGATAGTTACAGGTAGTCATGGAGCTTTGTTGTGAGTGGGGTGAGTTGGTGTACCTTCCTCCGGGTAGCATTTGAGGAAAAGGTGGTGCTTCAATGCCCTCCTGAATTTAGTTAGCTCAGGGATTGCTCGTATGTTGGTTGGTAGGGTGTTCCAGCATCTGGGTACACAGAGACTAAAAGCCCTGTTTACAGTTGCCTGTGTACAATGGGTCATTGTTTTGGGGATTACCAAGGTGTTTATTGCTGTAGGTTGCCTGGCCCTGTTGGGAGGGTCATGTGCGTAAGGCCTGCGAGTGATGAGGGGGCGAGCCCGTTGATGGCCTTGAATGTTAGTAGCAAGATCTTGAAGGTGATCCTACAGTGGATTGGGAGCCAGTGGAGACTTTTGAGGATGGTTGTTATATGGTCTCACTTTGAGGCCCCATTTAGAACTCTGGCTGCAGTGTTCATGGCGAGTTGGAGCGGGCTCAGGGTGGATTGTGGGAGCCCTTGAAGGATTGCGTTGGCGTAGTCGAGATGAGGAATGGTTAGTGCCTGAAAGATCATTCTGAAGTCATCTGGTTGTAGCAGGGGGCGTAGATGTTTGAGTGTCCTGATTTTATGATATGCTGATTTTACCATGTTGCCAATGTGTGTCTTCATGTCCAGTCTTTGGTCTAGTGTGACACCCAGGTAATGGATTGTGGGCTTGGTTTGCAGCTCTATCTCCCCGACTTTTAGGTAGGCTGGTGGGGAAAAATTAGGGTTTTTGGTAATGAATAGCACTTCAGTGTTTTTGTGCTGTATCCGGAGATTCTTATTTTGGAGCCATTTTTACACTGTGCTGAAACAGTTTGTTAGTGAGAAGATGTCGATCTGGTCAATCTTGAACGGCATGTAGAGCAGAACGTCATCCGCATATATCATGCATTCGACGTTGAATGAGCGTATGAGGTCGCAAATGGGCTGCATGTAGATGTTGAACATTAGGGCTGATAGGGAGGATCCTTGTGGAATGCCTTGTTTCTGGTGGAACGGTTTGGATGTAGAGGTCTCTGTTCGTACATGCTGCCATCTATCGGATAAGTATGATTTACACCAAGTTAGTGCTAAGTCACAGATGCCCTTCTCTTCGAGTCGTTTCAGGAGGATTTTGTGGCATACTGAGTCGAATGCTGCGGCTATATCCAGAAATATAAGGAGAACCACACGATGGATGTTATCTATTGTGTTGAGTATGTCGTTGAAGAGTGTGGTAAGTAGCGTCTCCACATCATGAGATTCTCTGAAACCGTGTTGGCAGTGGTCTAGTGGTGCAGCATTGTTGACGTGTTGTTGTATCTGGCATTGGACCTCTTTTTTTATTATCTTGGCCAGTAGTGGAATGCTGGCAATTGGTCTATATGATTCCACTTTCTGGGGGTCAAACTTGCTGTTTTTCAGCAGAGGTCTGATGGATGTGTGTTTGAGACTTAGGGGGAATGAACCTGAAGCAAAAGATGTGTCAATGAGTCTAGCTATGAATGGGTTAAACTCTGTCCATAGTTCCTTTATCCAGAAGGCAGGACAGGGGTCGGTCTGAGCAGTAGTGGTGTTGATTGTGGAGATTGTGTCAACAATTTGCTTATTGGATGGGGTGGTGAATATTGTTAGTGTCATTGTGTTTGTTGGTTCTTTGGTGATGGAGGTTTGCTGGTTCTTTGGATGATTTCAAGGGTGGGATTCAGGTTGGAGTATGGTGGAATGTTGCTGCTTCTTGGTTTACAGGCCTAGGTTCTGGCCTATGTGGCTTACTTGTAGCCTTGTTTGGTCTGCTCATTGATTTATCAGTTAGCTGCTGTGTTTTTTCATTTATTCTAGCTTTCTGTAGAAGGTGTTTGACTAAGGTGTCTAACACAACTCTAATTCTTACTTCCCAAAATCAGGCCAATGAATATACTTCCCTAGCCCGTAGACCTAGAGTTACTAATATAAATGGTAACCTGACTGATGCTCATCCTCTTATTTCAGAGGGGTTCCACTTGGTAGCGGTACAATATTCAGGTAACAAGTAACCCTATATGGATTTCCTCTCTTTTCATGTTAGGTATAGAATTAATGGGATTCAGATCTCATGTGGCAACCTGGTCTTGTCATGTCTCCATCTCTTCAGTGAGTGTCACTTGAGGTTCCGGATAGCCGAGTGTAGAGGAGCACACTATGGGAACAACAGGAGGGACCTGAAGTGGGATTCAAGACGGGAATGTAGGGAAAAAAAATGAATCCCCTTCAGGTACCTTTGTTACAGGTTGAATCCATTGTGTGCTAACGTCTATAGCTCAGGCCTATTTCACACTAAGAAACAGCCTGCTCTGACTTTTTCACACTGAAACTGCAAAATCAGCAAGATTGAGCAATGAAATGAGCTAATATCCTGTCCCAGAGAGCTGACACAATGAGAGTCTCTGAATGCTATACAGCTAATGAAAAGGCTGTCACCTGGGCCTCTTGGATGAACAAAGGGGAACATAAACAAGGAAGATGAACATCAAAATCTACAGTTTATCTGCAGGAAACATGGCTCACAGAAGGTGAATGAGAATGGGGAGACAAGATGCCACATATAAAACAAAGAGTTAAAGATTGGGAAGCAGATTTGCTTAAGATAATGGAGAATAAGAAACAGAAAGGTAATCTATGTATCAGCAATTTGAGCCTGAAAATGAATATAAATATGGAGAAGAAATTTTAATAAATAGACAGACGGTAGCTGATCGCACTGGAGTAAGGCTCTCTCTGTCCCAGGATCTTTTGTCAGGTGCTTTGCTTGATATAGGTGTATTGATGCTATGGATTGATATTGAAATTTGTACCTTATATATCAAAAGTAGAGCTTGTGATGTTACAGACCTGACAAGATAAATACAATTTTTTCCATGCTTTTTGGCACGAGCAATTTGTTTAGGTCCTGTATATACAATTTTTGGATGTTGGAGCGGACACAAGCAGCCAAACAAAATTAGAAAATTCCCCAAATAATCATAGGGGAAGTCCAGAAAAACCCCAACAGAAGCACTACCCTAGTTGGAGCGGAGAACTTGTCTGCGGGAACCTGCTGAAAAATACCTCTGTCCTAGTGAAAGGAAGGTGATTGCCATAAAGGAGAATACTGCACCTGCAATTCATTTAAACTTAAGTTCTTCCTGCTTAATTTCCCAGATCCAAAATACATTTAAAAACTACATATTCAGCAAAAGCTCATCTTAGCAGTTGACAGATAAAACATACTCAATAACAGACATGGACATAGTAGTCTTGTTTGGTAAGTGCAATAGCAAATTGACAGGTCAGAAAGAATTTGAAATATATGAAGTCAGCAAAATGGGCACAGGAATGTGGGTGGCAAATTCTGGAGGTCAGCCAAAGCTGGGGTCTCGTGTAACTTACAAGATGACAATGGAAAGTGTAAGTACATCCAAAGTAGTGTTACGGAAATAGATTATCTCATCATTTGACTGTTTTTGGTTGTTTTTTATGTATGTTCTTATGGTTGGTTGACATTGATCTAAGTGTTCTGTTTTACAATCTTGATGGCTTCTTTAATTATTTTATTTTATTTTAAAACATTTCTATACCGCCATATGCAACTGCATTCAAGATGGGAAATTAAATATGTGATATTTGTGTAAAAAGCTGCCCCACAGTGCAGATATTGAGATATTGAAACATGGCCAAATTGCTGAAAAAATTTGCTGAAGGGAGGATCCAAGATGATAATAGCTTTGTGACTGGTGGAGTAGTGTTTTCTTTCTATGGGGAAGAGAAAAGCCAAGGGGGGCAGAAAGCTTGTCGTAGCCCCAGAGGCTTCCTCTTCTTATCCTGCTCAAACTATCTTAGATGCTTTCCTTGTTCACACTCCCCAGCAGCCCACCAATTTACCAGTGATTCAGAGTCCCATTGATTGCTTGTCAAGGGCAGCTAGCCTGTTGAACAGTTTGGGGCCAGACGGCTTTTCACCGTAGCAGTGGCTAGCCTCCAAGGTTCCCGCACTGGATTTGAGCTGTCGAGAGCTGGGTGGTGTCTACTGTGATCGGTGGTGGTGAGCTGGCTCTCCCTTGGGGCAGTGACCCCTGACCCAGCAAGAAGAGAGAGGCATTTCCTTTCCTGGTTATCAAGTCAATGTTTCAGCACTGTATAGTTGGGCTGAGGATCAGGTGGAGGTGAACTCAGGTGCAATGGCTACATAGGATCCAGAGGGGCACTTATGACCTTCTCTTTGAGCCAGACAGTGGTATTTACTTTGGAAACTATTTGGAATGCTATAGCTCAGCTGGGGGACATTTATTTTACAGGTTTTATATACCACTTTATCATTTCAATCAAAGCAGTTTACATTGAAACTTAAACTTGGTTGTTGTTGTTAAGTGCCGTCGAGTCGGAGTCGACTCATGGAGACCCTCTGGATAGCTATCCTAAATTGTGTTCGGTCTTCAGTTAGGCGGCTCATTGTTGACAGACGGGTACCCATAGCTGCTGTTATTCTATCGATCCATCTCATTGCTGGCCTTCCTCTTTTGCGCTGACCTTCTATCTTGCCAAGCATGATGTCTTTCTCTAATGATCTCTCTCTTCGCATAATGTGTCCAAAGTATGAAAGTCGGTCTTGTCATCTGAGCTTCTAAAGAAAGCTTAGGTTTGATCTCCTCTAGTACCGACTGGTTTGTTCTTCGGGCAGTCCATGTTATACACAGTATTTGCCGCCAGCACCATAATTCAAAGGCATCAATTTTCTTCCTGTCTATCTTTTTCACAGTCCAGCTTTCACATCCATATGATGTTATTGAAAATACCATGGCTTGAACAAGTCAAATCTTTGTATGGAGAGAGACATCTCTGCTCTTGAGAATCTTATCTAGGTCTTTCATAGCCATTCTGCCAAGAGCAATGTGTCGTCTGATTTCTTGACTGCTTGTTGCTTCTTTATTGATAGTTGATCCAAGTAGGTTAAAGTTGTTCACAATTTCAATTTCTTCTCCTTCAACGATGAACCTGTTGATTATGCCAGTTGTCATGATCTTTGTCTTCTTTACATTAAGGTGCAGGCCCATTTTGAGACTATGTTCTTTGATTGTGAGAAGCAAATGTTTCAGATCATCTTCACTTTCAGCCAGTAATGTAGTATCATCAGCATAGCGAAGGTTGTTGATGAGTCTTCCACCAATCTTCACACCTCTGTTGTCTTCATACAATCCTGCTTCTTTGATGATTTGTTCTGCATATAAATTAAACAGGTAGGGGGAAAATATGCAGCCTTGTCTTACACCTTTGCTTATTTTAAACCATTCTGTTTCTCCTTGTTCCATTCGAACTGTTGCTTCTTAATCAATGTACAGATTGTGCAAGAGAACGATCAGGTGTTCTGGTATACCCATGCTTCTTAATGTGGCCCAGAGTTTCTCATGGTTTACACAGTCAAAAGCCTTGCTATAGTTGATAAAGCACAAATAGATATCCTTTTGGTATTCTTTAGTCTTTTCAAGGATCCATCTCACATCCGCAATGATGTCTCTCGTTCCTCGCCCTTTCCTGAACCCTGCTTGTACTTCAGGTAGTTCTTGTTCCAGGTATGGTTGTAATCTCTTTTGAATAATCTTCAGTAGAATCTTGCTGGCATGTGGGATCAGCGTGATTGTGCGATAATTTCCACAGTCAGTTGGATCACCTTTCTTTAGTATCTTTTCCAGTCAGTTGGCCATGATGTTGTCTTCCATATTTCTTGGCAGAGCCTTGTAATTATGGTAACAGCTGCATCAGATTTCTGCAATACTTCTATGGGAATGCTATCAATGCCTGGTGCTTTGTTCTTTGATAAGGCTTTCAATGCTGCTTCAACTTCTTCTTTCATCACCAATGGTTCCCGATCATAAGGTACAGGCTGAAAAGGCTGTTGGTCCACTTGATCCTTATCATATAAAAACTCTGTATATTCCTTCCACCTTTTCTTGATCTTCTCAGCATCATTCAACATAGAACCTCGAGTATCTTGTAACATTCCAATTCGAGGCTGGAACTTTTTCTTTAACTCTCGTAGCTTTAGGAAAGCCGATCTTGTTCTTCTTCTAATAGTTTCTGCTTCTATTTCCTTGAAAGTGTCATTGCAGTACTTTTCCTTGTCCTGTCTTGCTGCATGTTGGAAATCTCTGTTGAGTTCTGCGATTGTCTTTCTCTGTCCTCTGGCTTTAGCTTCTCTGCGTTTCTGGGCAATTTTCAGAGTTTCTTCCGTCATCCATTTTGGCCGTTTTTGCTTTTTCACCTTTTGTAGAGACTTCTCGCTTTCTTCCAACACAACCTTCTTGATGTCATTCCATAACTCTTCTGGAGCTCTGTCATTTGTATCTAAAGCAGCAAATCAATTTTGCAGGCAGTCTTTAAATTCCAGTGGTATATTCTCAAGGTCATATTTTGCTGCATTCATGAGTGGTTTGCTCTTTTTCAATTTTAGCTTGAGTTTGCATACTAGTAGTTGATGATCTGTACCACAGTCTGCTCCAGGTTTTGTGTTTGTTGATGTTACAGAGCTTTTCCATTGTTGACTTCCACAGATGTAGTCAATTTGATTTTTATACAATCCATTGGGTGAAATCCATGTGTACAGTCGCCGCTTGTGTTACTGGAAGAAGGTGTTTGAGATGAATAGATCATTGGTCTTGCAGAATTCTATCAGTCTTTCTCCAGCTTCATTTCTGTTGCCAAGTCCATATTTTCCAACTACTTTGCCTTCTTCTTTGTTGCCAGCTTTTGCATTCCAGTCATCCATGACTATCAGGATATCCTGTTTGCATGTTCTGTCCATTTCAGCTTGTACTTGTTCATAGAACTCTTCAATTTCATTCTCTTCTACAGCTGTTGTTGGGGCATATACTTGAATTATAGTTGTGTTGATAGGCAATCCTCATAGATGAATAGAGATTAAGCATTCACTGACTGCATTGTATTTCTTGCAAGTTTCTTCTTTATTATAAATGCAACAGCATTTTTTCTTTGTCTTTCTTTTCCAGCATAGTGGACCATGTGATCATCTGATTCAAAGTACCCATTACCAGTCCATTTCAGTTCGCTGACACCCAACAGATCAAGTTGTATACATTCCATTTCATTCTTGACCACCTCCAACTTCCCTTGGTTCATGCTTTGTACGTTCCATGTTCCAATGTGTAAGACATCTTTATAGCTTCTGACTCACATTTCATGCACAGGATGAACTTAAACAGGGACATTGATATCTTGGATTTTTCTGAGGCAACAGAGGGTTAAGTGACTTGCCCAAGGCCACAAGGAGTGCTAGTGGGAATTGAACTCTGGTCTCTGGGTTCCCAAGCCAATGTTTTTAACCATTAGGCTACTCCTCCACTCCATGTGCTTATTCCCCAGGTTTAGGCCCTGGCTTCACAAGTTTCAGTGAACTCTGCTCAGCTGCAACAACAAGCTCTGGATATTACAACTTTAGAGTCATCTGTGGTGCAACTTCAGGAATTGGTGGGTCATAAAGAAGATTCTTCAGGAGTGGTATGCAATGACCTTTCTAGGCACAGATTGAGCTTTGGAGAACTTTGCAAGATACTCTGATCTAAGACTTATTAACTTCCCAAAATTTTCTCCTGTAAATGCTAAGGAAATGATTAAGTTATATATGGTGGAAGTGTTTGGGGTCCCGGTTGAGTCTCAGCCCCCAATCACTCATCTATTTTATTTACCCACTGGACATCAAATATCTGATTCTGGAACCATTCCTGGTGTGCAACCAGCAGATTCTATTAATGTTTCTGCGATTTTGGAAGATTCTGACTCTGAGATGTTTATACCATCAACACTTGTTACTTTTACTTTAGTGACCAGGACTGGTTTCTAAAAATGTTTTTTTCATAAAAGATCTGTACAGTTTAAAGGTTTGAGTGTTCTTGTCTATCCAGATTTATGCTGGTTGACTCAAAGTTGGAAATGTGAGTTTCTCCTCCTCCAGCCTTGGATCCTGCAGCTGGGAGGTCAGTTTTTTCTTAAGTTTCCCTGCAAATGCAATGTTAAGTTGCAGTCTAATTTCTTTATTTTTTATGATCTTTGAGCTCTGGGAGTATCAACATATCTGATGTTAATATTTTATTTATTCATTCTCTTATATACCATGCTATTCTGCATCAGTGCAGTTTACATTGAACAAACTGAAATTACATTTAACAGGGCATTATAACTTGGAGATAACTATTTTACAGGGAACATGGGCTATGGAAGGTTAAGTGGCTTGCCCAAGACCACAAGGAGCACCTGTGGGACTAGAAACCCCAGTCCTTCTGGCCCAAGGTTGCTGTCCTCTAGTGGGATTTGAACCCCTGACCTTCCAGCCTGAAGTACCTTGCCCCAACCACTATGCCACTCCTCCACTCCAATATCACTGCAGGGATATAGGATGGTCTGTATCAAAGCTAGATTTCCTTGGATATTGGTTTAGATTTGTTTTCATGGTGTTCCTCTCCCTTAAGGGTGGACTATAGGGGGGACTGCCTTGCATTTGACCTTTTAGTTACTTCTTTTCTTAGGTACTGTGTTTAACAATGTAAACGTTTGGTTGAGGTCCCTATTTCTGCCAAGTGTAATATGCATAATTAAATTTAAAAAATAAAAGAAACATGGTCAAATTGAGATTTAGCAGCAATTTGCCTCGGAATTCCAACATTTGATGGAAACTTTAGAAAAACAGATGCTTACTGTTTTGACTACCAACAATTGAGAATTTGAGTCAGCTCATGAAACACCAGCTAGATATGTAAGCCTAGTCCATTATGAAGAAATATCTGAGTATGTGGGTCATCTGCAAACATTTGCAATCTTTACAGCATTGAAAATTGTTTCTTTGTTATTATTATCACATATTTTTGTCACAGTATTGACTTTTGGATTATATTCTTGAACAAAAAGAAAAACAAGTCATAGCTGAAGATTTATATAGTTTATTCTAAGTTGTAACGTGAAAGTGTTAAATTGTGATTAAATAAATAATTGTTTGCCTCTTCCCTATCAGGCTTTATTTTTCTACACTGAGAACATCTGGATCCATGACTATGCATTTAAGCTGACTATTAGATAATTGCTGTCCGACTTCACAGCATAATGTGACTGCTCTTATCCCACTTTTGAATTGTAAATCTAAAAGCAGATAAAGGTAGTAATTTATATGAATTTAATAAGAGCAGCTAGGTGTAGTGGTTGATTGAAATTCAGATTTTTTTTTTCTGCATATTTTTACTAGTTGTTTAATCAAAGGCACAGGTTGAGGGAAAACAATATATATCCAATGTACTAAATTTTATAGAATAACATATAGGAGAGAAGCTACTAAACTGTGGTAAAATTTCATATTTTACTGCAGCTTAATTAATCACGGGAGTCAGCATTCTGCAGTAACTCAGTAGTTCCCATGGTAAATGAATAACACAACTTGCAATCAAACATAGAAATAGAGAAAAATGATGACAGAAAAAGACCACATGGCCTATCTAGTCTGTCCTTCCATATCAACAACTACAACAGTCCCCTTTTATCCTTTAGAGATCCTCTGTGTTTGTCCCATGCTTCTTTGAATTCAGATACTGTCCTTATCTCTACCACCTCCACTGGAGACTATTCCACAGATCCACCACTCTTTCTGTAAAGAAATATTTCCGCATATCACTCCTGAATCTATCTCCCTTCACCCTCATCTCATGTCCCCTCGTAGCAGAATTTGCTTTCAATTGAGAGGCTCTCCCCTCTGTGCATTTATGCCATGGAGGTATTTAAAAGCCTCAATCATATCACCTGTGTCCCGCCTTTCCTCTAAGGTGTACATATGTTCAATGTAAGTGCCCTGGCACAACCTTTGTTATATGTGAACCGTGCTGATTTCTAAGAGTGCGGTATATAAGAAACAATAAATAAATACATAAATAAATATTAAGATCCTTAAGTCTGTCCTCATATGGTTTATAATGAAAACCACTAACCATTTTGGTAGCCACCCTCTGTACTGACTCCATCCTGTTTATATACTTTTGAAGGTGCGGTCTCCAGAATTGCACACTATATTCCAAATGAGGTCGCACCAAATACAGAGGCACTATCACCTCCTTTTTTCTGCTATCCATTCCTCTCCATATGCACCCTAGCATCCTTCCAGCTTTTGCTGTCACCTTTTCTACCTGTTTAGCTAATTTAAGATCATCAGACACAACCACGCCAGGTCCCGCTCTTCTTTAGTGGACAAAAGTACTTCACCACCTATACTATATTTCTCCCTTGGATTGCTGCAGCCCAAATGCATGACCTTGCATTTTTTAACATTAAATCCCATCTGCCAAATTCTAGACCATTCTTCATGCTTAGCTAAATCCCTCCTCATGTTATCTACACCTTCCTCGGTGTCTACTCTATTGGAGATTTTGGTATCATCTGCAAAGAGGCAAACCTTACCCGAAAGCCCTTCCACTATATCACTAACAAAGATGTTAAAAAGAATCGGACCAAGGACAGATCCCTGGGGCACACCACTGGTAACTTCCTTCTCCTCAGAGTGAGCTCCATTTACCTGTACTCTTTGTCGCCTCCCGCTCAACCAATTTCTAACCAAAGCAGTAACTTTAGAGTCCATCCCTAGGGTGCTCAGTTTGTTTATAAGCCCCCTGTGAGGAACGGTGTCAAAGGCTTTACTGAAATCTAAATATACCACATCTAGGGCTCTCCCTCTGTTCAACGCCCTGGTCACCCAGTCAAAGAAATCAATCAGATTTGTCTGACAAGACCAGCCTCTGGTGAATCCATGCTGCCTCGGATCCTATAATCCACTGCACTCCAGAAACCTCACTATTTTCTCTTTCAGCAGCGTTTCCAATAATTTACTCACCACTGAAGTTAAGCTAACCGGCCTGTAGTTTTCAACCACATCCTTACTTCCGCTTTTATTTATTTATTTATTTATTTAAAGTCTCTTTTATACCGCGCTATTCAGCATCAGTGCGGTTTACAATAAACAACGAACATACACATTTCCAATAGTACTTTGTGTTTACATAATGTGGTGTCTTTGTGTAAAGACACCACATGAGCCTCTCTCCGGTCCTTTGGCAATCCATTTCTCAAGCTGCTTTATTCCGCACCTTGGAGAGCCTTTTTAAAGTGGCCAATGCTTGCTAAAAAAGGACATCGACTGCATCTCCCTCGCATCAAGGCCTCCTACCCCCTGAACATCACCCCTGGACACTAGTCAAGCTCTTCCACCACCCCCTGAAGTCACCTTCAGACCATCTCCCCCTGAAGAAGTCCCATCCCCAACCACACCCCACTAGAAACCATCCCACTCTCCCTGAATACCCTCCACCCCCCATAGGTCCCTCCTGACCTACCTTGTTAATTCCTGGTGGTCTAGCAGGTATGGGGCAGCAGCGATCCCCACATGACTACTGGTTCAAAATGCAGGCTGTGACCTCTAGCACACATTAGGAGTCAACTTGCCATATAAGGGGAAATTGGTATTTGGTCTTATAAGTTAAAAGGTATTTCCTCCTAAATATTTTAAAATCCTTCACTTTAGTGGCAGGGGGTTGTAGTTTGTCTCCTGTGGTTTCTCAGCTATTTTCCATGGATGTGTTATTCAAACCACACCTCACCTTGGTGACCTGGTTTATCTTGTGCGGTATACTAATTTGGTAAATCTTATCATGATTTGTAATAGCCTGAATCATAAACATGTTTTTGTGATTACGCACTCTGTAAAATCTATTATTTCAATAAGCATATGTGGTTCATTTCATTCCCCCTCTCGTCTTCCTCTGCAGCTCATTGATGCATCATATTAACTATTGAGTTCTAACCAGAAGACCAGAAAAGTGTTTTTGTTATCCTTGTTGGACAATTGGTCATCAAGGATTGAAGAGTTCATCTTTGCCATAAGGTAATAAAGCACTTTGTCCTGGCTCATCATCATTATTATTATTATTATAGTGGATTCTTCAATGGAAGACGCAGTCTAGGACGGGTTTTAATCCTGTGATTCAGGTTCTATCTATTATTATTATTTATATTTTTTCATTTTTTTTCAGTCTTTTTTTGTCTATTCAGTTATTGGTCCTAGTGTTCCATAATGGCATCATCACTTAGTATTTTTTTCCGGATACACTTTCCTTTCTTGGGCTCTAGAAATGTCTAGAAGATGAGTGTTTTTAGGACATTTTTACATCCTCCCCTTTTTTTTCTGTTTGTTCCTTTATCATGACCCTTTTCCCTTTTCCTACTAAGGATGTGCAGGCAAAACAAAAGTTTTGTTTAGTTTCTTGTGCTGTTTGCAGGTTCTTTTATTTTGTTTTGTTTTTATACTGTAAAGTTTCATTTCAGGGCGATTTTGTTTATTAAAAGGTATCTATGGTTTTAGTACACACTTATATACCGCCACTTCCAGCGATCAGCAGCGGTTTGATTACATCTTTGGGAGTTGTCAAATCAAGACAGAAAAGTGGGGCAAATATATACATAGCATTGGGAGTAAGGCACAGCACACAGGATTAGTGTCTTGGAGATTGGACTACACATATTTACATTATTTACATTTATACATATTTATACATTTATCGGTTCAACAGAGCATGATTAATTGATTGCTTTGCTTCATCTATATTGTACTGAGAGTCACAGCTGATTGTAGTGACTTTTGAATAGATGAGTTTTTAGTTCCTTCCGGAAAGCAGTAATGTCCTTGATTGATCGCAGCTCGAATGGTAGTTGATTCCAGATAGTTGGTGCAGAGAATGAGAACGCCCTGCGACTAGTACTTGCTTTCACAGATCTGATGCTGGTAGGGACTTGTAGTGTGCCTGAGTTGTTAGTTCTCCTGTCCCTGTTTGTTGGTTGCGTGCTGATAAGTGTGGAGAGGAATGAAGGGGTTATGTTATTTATAAGTTTGAACGTGGTTACCAATGTTTTGTATTGGATCCTGGCAGCAATGGGAAGCCAATGTAGCTCGATCAAAACAGGTGTAATGTGCTCAGCAATGCTTGTACTCATGATGATCCTGGCCGTCACATTTTGGGCCATTTGCAGGATATTTAGCAATTTTTTAGGCAGACCTTGTAAGATGGCGTTACAGTAGTCCAGGTGTGGCATAATGAGTGCTTGCGCAACAGACCGAAAATCACAGGGTTCGATTATATTCCTCAGAGGTTGTATCACTCTAAGTTTATGGAAGATGGCCTTGTTTGTTTTGCGCAGGTGCATTTCCATTTTTAGGTTGCAGTCGAGTGTGACTCCCAGATATTTGATCTCATTTTTTGTGTTGTACGTGTTGTTACACCGGGTGATTGTAGGAGGAGGCTCAAAATTCGGTTTACTGGATATATACATGACTTCAGTTTTCTTATGGTTGATTGTCATGTTGTTTCGCTGTAGCCATCTTAACATCTCGTCCAGGCAGGTTTCGAGCTGTGTATATTTAGGGTCTGTGGTATCCAATTGTGTGTAAAGCATAATATCATCTGCGTAAATATGGTAGTTGATGTTATGCCTTTTGAAAATGTCACAGAGGGGCTGCATGTAAATGTTGAAAAGTAGTGCCGAGAGAGCCAAACCCTGGGGTATGCCTTGAGTTTGAGAGAATGCTTCAGCCGTTTCGCCATTGAATTGGACTTGTGGCATTCTGTTCGTTATCAAAGACATTATCAAAGACATTTACCAAGCCTATTCCAGATCTTGGTTGTCCAATTAGTGATCCAGAGTACCATGTTACCCTGTTCAAGGAGGGAGATTTTGGGCTATTTCTAGATTTCTAACAACCCTATTATTGGTGCATAATAGATCCAGCAATGTGTAGAATTGGGGATACATATACCATATACACATATACAGCATTCTCACACATACCTCCCATTACGATTATGTTACCCCCTTTTGATTCACCATCATTAGCTTCCCATCAAATATCAGTCTCAATAGAAACTCCTTATACTGGTCCATCATGCTCTTCATAGAGCTTTCCCCTGTCACCTCTCTGATAATCTTCATACACTTCCTTCCCATAGAGCCTTACAAAATATTCATGCAAACCGCCTGTACCTCCCTTCTGTTTCTAATGCCCGACTGGAATCCATATGCTCTTCCACATTCTACTTTCTGGCACCTGTACTATGGAATGTACTCCCCCTCTCACTTCATTTGGAATCTTCTCACTCCAGGTTCAAAGCTCTCTTTTTCATATTGCCTTCGATCTGCCCATAACATGACGCTGACTCCTTCCCTCCCACCCTTCCATTCTCCCTTCTTGTCCCCCCTCTTTCCCCTGTCCCTGGTGTGTTTGCTCTGTCTCTTTCCTATCTGGTGTTCTTTTCTACCTTGTTTTTAACTAATTTTGTTTTAGTATTGTATGCTGCCCTGCTGCTACCCTGTGAAGGGTGCTTTTATCAAATCATAATAATCCTAAACAAACCACACTGCTTTGGGATGTAAGTTTACAACCAGGACTAGCCAAAATATCTCCCTCTTGGAACTGGGCAACTTGGCATCTCTGGCACAAGAAAAGTCTTTGAAGTAAGCCTACTTGAGCAGGAGTCAATAGATTCACAAGGATAAAACATCCAGGAAGGTTTTTCCACAGATATCAACAACATAAAAAGTTTGAGCCAATCAAAAAACAGGAACTAATACTACCAGAAATACAAGATACAATTAAGAGCAGACTGGCTAGAGCCCCCTCCCCCCCCCATCCCAAATACATAAGAACTCTCCCTGGTCCTCCTGGAAGATGACTGATTTACAACCCAAGAATTGCTGGTTTGAGGCCAAGCAAGGTCATGATGATACGGAGGAGGAGGGGGAGGGGGGAGAGAACAGATTAATTACTGATGGCATTGTCTCTTCAATGAAAAAAAGAGAGGGTCTCTTACTGGATAATAAAATCCTGTTAGCTGCTATTTACATTGATCCAATGAACTGAATATTGTTAAACAATGACCAACTTGCTAAAGGAAAGGAGGCACTCTATGAAGTAGCAATTCGCATGAAAGGGTTAAAGGTACTACCTGAAAGTCCTGGACCAAACAACGATGAAGCTAGAATGATTGGTAACTCAAAATCATCCTCTTCAAAGGAAGAATTAGGGGTATGTTTACTAAACCGTCTTAATGTTCCCGCACTAGTTGCAGCGATAATGTGAAGGATGCCATATAAGGAGTGGGTGTTCCGGTCTTAAGGTAGCAATCGCAGGTTATCGCGCAATAAAGTGTGCCGTGTCCATTATCGTGCGATAGAGTGAGCCGTGCACGTTACCGCGCGTTAACCTTAACTTCGCATTCTGACCTGCTACCCCAGCAATAGAGGTATAGCACACTGGTTAATACAATGACTGCTAAAACAAGGGTCATGAGTTCAATCCCCCAGTGGGCTTAATGAATAAGAGTGGCCAAGGCAATTCATTTTCCTGCTTGTAACAGTCCAACAATCTGTGCTGCCAGCTAAAAATACCCGCACCCCAATGCCATAAACTAATGCACCTTTTAGGGCGCACCAGAAGGCAAATCCTAAACCACCACGTCAGCCAAGGTGGGTTATAATGTGCCCCAGAGGGTGTGTTGAAAGGTTGTCAACCCCCAAGGCACCATATTAGGCACCCCATAAGCTGACTGAATCTAAGGTGTGGCTAAAGATGCCCCAAGGATGTATAGGTCACTCAAGAAATGTTGGCCAAGGACAGTAAGGTTCCCCAAGTTGAAAAGCAAGAAATGTATGGTCCAAACACAGATGTAATCCTAACATTGCACAGAGCACCAAGGAAAGACAATGCACAAGTGATGGAAGGAAGTAGTAGCATCAATGACAGTGGGTGTATTGGAAACACTGTGTCTGAATATAAAAAGAAGCTGTCACAAGCAATTTAAACACATTGAAAAAGTGATCTGGGCCGGTGGACTGTCATTGATGCTATTGTGGCACTGATAGATGCTTGTTGTCTGTGTTTTGTGCCAATCAGTCTGAGACGTCCCCGTGCCATTTTTTTGGAGCTACACCCACGAGTTCACTTTCACTTTTATTAAGTGCTGTTAATAATAGAGTAATTCTACTATTTTTTGGTCACTCTTATTACTCTGAAAACCGACCTGGTGCTATTTTGTACAGTACTGGAAAGGTCAGGTGTGTCTCCTGCAATGAACAGGACACCCAGCCAGAGCACGGCAGCAAACGGTGTGTTGGACAGGCCTGTCATGGCCAAAGTAGCAGTCCAACAATAATGACAATCCTAGGCATATGTCCCACTCGCAGAGGTCAAACATCCTATGGCACCATGTCCCAGGGATAGTTCCATGGTGTTGTTGTGTCCTCCAATAGGTGGGTGATGGTGATGCCGGATGCACTGTAGTAGATGTGCTTTGTGTGTCGTCTGCCCTGTGTCAGAAGAGGATAAACAATGTATTGGTATGCTGCTTGCAACATCAGCCCAAATTGCAGAGAGGCATACATCAATATGTATGTAATGAAACGTCACACAGGCAAACATAACATGATCACAACACAGAGCACAGTGCATGTTGTGGACATTTGGAATTGGAACAGCAAACGAGGGTGTCACATGGATATGGTCATGTTCATGCCCATGTTACACAGGCGTTTCACAGCTTCACCCCATGTGCATCAGCGCTTGTGTACAGAGACTCCACATGAAATGTCCATGAAACAAACAGTAAATTATTAGCATGTAAAGGCTGATGTCATTTCCAAAAGACCAAACTTGCAACCTACCGTGTGTCTGCAGCAAGTGTCTGTTTGGGTTCCCTTGAGGCTCTCAAATGACATAACACGTCACAGTGAAGGGAGAAGATGTAATTGAAATGTGTAGAATCACCATGTCCAGCCACTGTTGATGCATGTCCACATTATGGCGATATCTGTGATGCAAAAATGCTGTTGCATAGTGGTCTGTCAGCACACAAGAGATAGGTCAGCTCACAACACACAACACATGGCCACAATGTTCACAAGGTAAACAGCAGTAAGGTACAGATAGCACAGCCACCACCGCTCCCCAGGTGTACAGATGCAAAATTCATGCACGCTGTATCATCACACAGCCAACCCAAAAACACACACCCACACAGTATACTAAGGTGAGCGTGCCAGCAGTAGCATACGGCCTGTATGTGCACAATTGGAGATTACTGGAGATAAAGACTTGTGAAATGCAATGATACACTGCTGTTGGCTGATGCTGCAATGTCAGGGAAGGGTGTACGTGCAGCCCACTATCTGAACACCTAGGACCTACACACACTTGCAGCTCTATTGTACGTGTCCCAGAGACAGTGTTGGAGAAGACAAACTGGCCAGGAACACATGTGTTCAACAAATTCAACAAAGAACACCTCAGGAAGTTCAACAAATTCAACAAAGAACACCTCATAAATACCATTTCATCTCACATAGATCTGGACTACACGGACCTGGATGATCTAACAAACAGATGGAACACGAACATACAAAATGCTTCAAACCCTACATCGAAAACCTCAGGTAATGCAAGCAAGCTCAGCTCCGAAACCTGGTACATGGAAACTCTAGCAAGATCGAAGAGAGAACTCCGCAAAATAGAGAGAAAACGGAGACAAACCAAATCCATCGAGCTCAAAACCAAATACATGACCCTTCTTACAAAGTACAAAGATGACGTCAACTCTGCAAAGAGAAACCATCACACTAACATATTAAGTAAAGCAATCAACAGACCGCGGGAGTTATTTGAACTCGTCAAATCTCTTACTAAAACATCTCAAAGCGACAACCTAAACAACTCCATCAAGGCCCAAACATTGACAAACCACTATGCGAGCAAACTAACTGCCACAAGACCTACACCCTACCATGACTCAACACTACTGACACCACTAAACAACCTCGAGACCAACACAAATCAAGACCAGTTATGGAAACATTTCCACAAAATCGGAGACCAGCAAATTGCAACCATATTCACAAGCATAAACAGCACCACATCCCCACTCGACCCCTGCCCAGCAACCTGGATCAAGGCAGTGAAACAGGACATAGCACCATACATCTCGCACATAGTAAACCTATCACTACAACAAGGATTCATGCCCACTGAGCTAAAGAAATCCGTCATAAGACCTATTCTAAAAAACAGTACACTCAGCAGAGATGACCCAGCATCCTACCGCCCAATATCGAGCATACCATTCCTAGCAAAGATCATTGAAAAGGCGGTCCTACAACTCCAAGACCACCTGAACGACAATGCTCCTCTAGATGACCAGCAATACGGCTTTAGACAACATCATGGGGTCGAAACCCTAATACTAGTTCTACTTAACAACCTACTCAAGGGCCTGGAAAACAAAAAGAAAATGTATATATTCCTATTCATCGACATCTCAGCTGCCTTTGATACAGTTAACCATCGAACCCTCTTAAACAGAATCAAGTCAATAGGAATATCAGGGACCCCACTAAAGTGGTTCACATCATACATCTCAAACCGAATGCAACAGGTACAATTCAACGGCGAAAAAGCAGAAGCATTCTCTCAAACACAAGGTATACCACAAGGCTCTGCACTCTCAGCACTCCTTTTCAATGTATATATGCAACCACTATGCAAAATATTTACACAGCATAAAATCAACTACCACATTTATGCCGATGATATTATGCTGTACACACAACTTGACACTGACAACCCGGACTACAGCTCACTCGAAACATGTCTTGGCGAGATGCAAAACTGGTTACAACAAAGCAGCATGACAATCAACCACAAGAAATTGTATATCTCAAGGAAAGCAAATTGTATATCTCAAGGAAAGCAAATTTTGACCCACCTACATCAATAACCCTGTGCAACAACACTTATCAAACAAAGAAAGAAATAAAATATCTAGGAGTTACATTTGACTGCGACCTAAAAATGGAAACTCACCTGCGCAAAACCAACAGGGCAGTCTTCTACAAACTGAGAGCTCTACAACCCATACAGAATATTATTGATCCCCACGACTTCAGATCCATTGCTCAAGCACTCATCATGCCACATTTCGACTATTGCAACGCCATTCTTCAAGGACTTCCTAAGAAAACCCTGAACATCCTTCAAATGGCACAAAATGTAGCTGCCAGGATCATCATGAAGAAAAGTCTTACTGAACACATTACACCAGTACTAATTGAGCTACACTGGCTCCCCATAGCAGCCCGCACAAAATACAAAATACTGACGACCACCTTCAAACTCATCCACAGCATAGCACCATCCTTCCTCGACACCCTAATCAGATTGCAACCATCCAACAGAAACAGGAGAACCATCAATTCCAACACCCTCCACACTCCAACAGATATCAGATCAGTCAAAAAAATCACTAGTAACAGGGCTTTCTCATACACAGCACCGAGACTATGGAACCAACTCCCACCCGACCTACGAGCCAGCATTGATCTAGCCGACTTTAGAAAGAAACTAAAAACCCACCTATTTCAAAGTCATTTCAACCTGTACTAAATTCGCATGAGGGGCAACTCCCCCACAGCTCCCCAGAAACCTGTAATGTATAAATGTACCTATGTAAATTATTATCCCCTTAGCTTAGAAGTAGATAATTTTCTGCGTGATGTGCTAACCTTTCGAATCTTTATGTACAAATCAAAATTATTCTGTCTTGATTCGACAGCTTTATCCATGTAATCTTCCCCGCTTCTGATCGCTGGAAGAAGCGGTATACAAATGCTTGCTAAATAAATAAATAAATGTGGATATGTTTGCCAATAGCAAAATATGGGGAATGGGGGTACAGGGCAAAGAGGTGAACAACAACATATGTACAATATGACAGATCCCTGCAGACATGTGCTCCCCCTGACTGTCGTCACAGACAAAGTAGCTGTAGGTCCACCTACCCCAAACTACTGCATGTTGGATGACCTACAGTCATCTGCCAAGGCACCACAGCATCAGGAGGGTCACCAAGTATGTCCTGTGGATTGAGGAACACAAGAGAAACATACATATGTCAGGTTGGAGCTGTGCAAAACACACAGCACCTTCACGTCCTCAGCTCGCAGATCCCCCAAGATCCTTTACAGACTGACTGTGCTCCATCACACTGTACAGAGTCCCCTCATTCTAACGTTATCACTGAAGTGTTTGTGGCAAACTACAAGGGCCCGTACTCTGTATGTCCCCTTCCCCACCTCTCTGCTGTCGTAAAACTGTTGAACAGATCCGTCTCCTCGCGACCGTGTCCCTGCTCGGCTCTAAGGCCACAGTACTATCCTGCATCCCCCATATCGCTCCCCCTGCCCCTTCTGTGTGTGTTCTGGGTCCTCAATGTAGGTGTTGTCTTGAACTGTACTCTCCTCCTCTACACACATACCCAGCTTGTAGTTGAGGCTTGTGGTTTCTGTCTAGATGTCATCAGCTATATTTCCCCAGTCCTCCATGAACACACAACTAAAATCCAAATCCACTCCCAAATCAGCTCCCGGCTTGCCTACTGTAACCCACACTTTGCTGATCTGGCTTTGAATCATCTCTGTCTGCCTGAAAATATGCAATACTGCACTGCATGGCCTTTCCACAGCCACACACATAATGGCAATAATACACCCCCTGTCAGGACACCTCACAGGTTACCTATCCGTCTTCGCATCCATGTCAGGGCTCTCCTGCTGACCTATACATGCAGGTACACTGTGGTGTTGCAGTAACATCCCTTACTGATTTCAACTACCAGTAATCCTACTACTACAGAGCATTATATAGTGCTACATGTCACATGTAATGCTACACAGAAACAACTAACACACAGTCCATGCTCATCAGAGCATACCAACCAATCCATCATCTCATATTACAAAATGTGAAACACACACGTCTAGGCAACTGGTCCCATCTATGGGCCGCTCTCCTACTGTTGACCCCATACTACATGCCTTTCACCTTGCTGCACCCAAAGCCTCAAACTAACTACCTGTGGCTGTACAGCAGCCCCTATCCCAATCAGCCACAAATCATGTGTGACAGCTTAACACCTCCCCCAAGCCTAATATCCCTGACACACATAACCCACCTCCACCCGCTGTTGTGCCATGCTCACATCTTCTGCGTTTCAGTCAGGACTAGATTGTAAGCTGGGATGGCCAGGCAGTGTCTGTTATATGTCAGTGCAGTGTTGCATCTTACTGCTACTGGGATTCAAATGTTCACTAGTAGTAGTAGTACACACATATCTAAACAAATGTAAGTGGCAACATATGCAGTACTTACATGAGAAGACCTCCTCAATCACCTGCCGCCTGGCTGCTGTGCCTTCACGTGTGTCACCACGGCCATGCACAGGAAGGCACAGAGGATCATCCTCCAGAGCCTCATTAATTTGGACAGGGATATGGTGCCTGAGAACAATGTTGTGCAGGATGCAACAGGCTATAATGATCTCTGCCACAATCTGTGGTTTGTATTGTAAGGCCCCGCCTGTCCTATCCAGACACCTGAAGCGACTCTTTAAAATGCCAAAGGTTTGCTCTATGATGGAGCGGCTGGAGGCATGGGCCTCATTGTAACTCCTCTCTGCACGTGTCCGGGTTGACGCACAAGGGTCAGCAACCAGGGGAGACACCCATATCCTGAATCACCTGCAGAAAGAAATGGGGAACGTTAAAGCAGGAGCTGATGTCCAACCAAATGGACACAAGTATGTACGTGCAAACCAAATGCACAAAACATCCTGACAGAAACATATGACATCACATGATGGGACACCACAACTATGCATCAGCGTGTGAAGTTATGACACACAAAACAAGGGGTAGGTGTAGGGATTGCTTTCAACATAATCTGTAACCACGACACAAATGCTAGCATCCATTCTACCATCATCACACAGCACCGTAGCAAGGTAGAGCTGGAGGGAACTACCCCCCCCCCCCACGTTAGATCATAAACAGACAGATGAGACACACACACAACCAGGAATACACATCAAAGACAGACATGTGCACATACGGTTAGTCACAAGATCACCATGTGCATGTCAGAGATGAGAAATACACACCCAGCAGTATACAGTCCTCATACTGGCCTGCCTCAAATTGTCTGAATAGTGCCGAGTGATGCAGGATATAGGAGTCATGGGTGGACCCTGCAGACCTGGGTACCACATTCAGAATATGCATATTTGCATCACATACAACCTGAACATTCAGGGAATGATAGTGTTTGTGGTTGCGGAACACTACCTCCCTGTCTCTAGGCGGGACCAGGGCAACATGTGTGCAATCAATAGCTCCCATCACGTGTGGTATCCCGGCTAACGCATCAAAGGCCTGGTTCAGGGTCCCCCACTGTTGCCTAGTGTTGGGAATGGTAATGTAATTCCCCACCTGGCTGATCATGGTATGCAGTACCTGATGGAGACAGCGTGAGAAGGTGGGGCAGCTCATGCCACCCACTGCAGCCACAGATGACTGGAAACAGCCAGAGGCAAAGAAATGTAGGGCACCAAGGAGCTTAACCAAACCCGGTATGGCATGTAACCGACCAGTCAGGGGCTCGAGGTCAGGTCTTAGATCCTCATAGAGCTTCCTAATAGCCCCCATGCTCAGGCAGTAGAGGGAGATGACCTAGTCCTCATGCAAGCCCTGGAGCTGGGCCTGGGCCTGTAGAGGCGAGGCTGGCGAGCCTGCAACTCCGCACGCCTCCTGCACCGTGCTGGCACAGCCCCTGACTGGCCTGCCCCCACAGCTGCAGGTCTGTGTTGCAGCGGGACTACACTCATGCTCTGTGCCTCAGTCCCATGGACACCATCTCCCCCGTCAGGCAACTGCAGCCCCTGCTCACCTCTCACTGCACATGCAGCAACCACAAAACCCGCCATAAACTCCGCCCCCCCAACTCCTCTAACTCACTCTAACACAGACACTCAGTTCACCAACCTAGCCACACACTTCCCTCACCAAACACCAACCCAGCCACATTACCCCACCACCACTCACAAACCCAGTCACTCCCCACAACACACCTGCCTCTGACACTCTCCTTGCTTCACCAACAACCAACAGCACACGCTTTCTCTCCCTCACCTACACAAACCCTTCAATGTGAACCAGGTGTGCAGGTGTATTTATAGGTTATTTTATGTCGCGTGCGTTGCACATGCACAGTGGTGCGAGCGCGTTGGCTGCATGTGTTATGCATGCGCCATGGATACATGCAAGGTGTGTGCGTGGGACACCATGTTACACATGTGCTGTGCGTGAGCGTGAGACATGCGCATGTGCTGCGTGATGTTAGGCGCATGCGCCAAGCCTCACGCTCATGAACAGCACATGTGTAACATGGTGTTCTACGCATGAACCTTCCGTGTCTCTGCAGCGCATGCGCAACGCGCTCAGCCGACGCACTCACGGCACTGCGCATGCGCAACATGCGCAATGTAAAATAACCTATAAATACACCTGCACACCTGGTTCACGTTGAGGGGTTTGTGTAGGCGAGGGACAGAAGTCATGCGTTGTTGATGAAGCAAGGAGAGTGTCAGTGGCAGGTGTGTCTTGGAGAGTGGTTGGGTCATGAGTGGTGGTGGAGAGTGTCAGAGGCAGGTTTGGTGTGCAGAGGTGTGTGGCAAAGAGGCGATAGAGAGAGGAGTGGAGGCGAAGAACAGTCTAGAGAGACAGGAGCAGAGTTGAGGAGCAGGCAGCAGGGAGAGGAGGTGGGGCGAGGAGCAGGTGTGAGGTTTAGCAGGGGAGCCGAGGAGCAGGGATGTATGACAGGGAGGGAGAGGGCACAGAGGGCAGGGAGAAGGAGCGACAGGACATGGCAGGAGGGGATGAGGGGGGCACCTGTTCTGCAGGACCCAGAGACGGCAGGGAGTGTTGGGCCTTTGGTGGTGGCTGCAGGCCCATCGGGTGTGTCCCAGCCCACACAGGGGCCACCCAGTGTCAAATGAAGGTGTATACCGGTGCCAGCTGAGGAACGGAGGAGGGCTGTGAGATTCAGTCAGCAAGAAAACTACATCCTGCTGGTCAGTGTGTTGGAGCGGTATGAGATGCTCTATGGCCGGCTGAGCAACAGCACCACTGTGGCAACACATACACACGTGTCGGAGGAGGTGCAGGAGGCTGTAGCCCAGGCAGGGGGACCAACCAGGGACCTGGACAGCCTGAGAAAGAGATTCAATGACATTAAGCATGGTGTGCGTGCACACATGGTGGCTGAGAGGCAACATGCCATGGGCACCGGTGGGGGTGCCCCCTTTGCCCCAACTCTCACACCCCTGGAGAAGGAACTAGCAGACTGTCTTGGGCCCATCTACCTGCGTGGACTGCCAGAAGCGCTGGACACCGCCCATCCACAGGCAAGTAGGTATGCACCTTACACCTTGCTGCACCTTACGCTTGGAATAAACGCCCTTTGTCTAGGCATCAGGCATCTTCTCTGACCCTCCTCACACTTGGGTTCATAGCTCATATCTTTGCCTCTGCCTTTGGCTCATGAGTGTGCTGTTCGCCATTCCACCACTTTTAAATTGCACATTTCTGTCTTCCTCTCACAAGTGTTCCTACCACCATCCTTTGTCCTGTCTCCCCTGCTCCTGTCTCTTTGCTCCTGTTCCAAACCTCTTTCCACACCTGTTAGTGCTATGTCTATTTAGATTATAAGCTCCACCGAGCACGGATTGTCTTTTTGTGTGTTCACTTTCACAGTGATGCGTGCGCTTGGTAGTGCCCTATAAAATACTTAGCAGTTGGGGGGAGGAGGATCCAAGATGGCGGTTTAGTCTGTGTGTTAGAGTGGCGGCGCTTTTTTTTACCTCTGTACAATGGGCAAGCAGAAGGCCAAGGGGCTTAAGAAGTCCTCCACTAGCCCGGCAGCTTCCTCTGCTATTTCCTCTCAGGTTGTTGGACCATTAGATGCCTTTGTTTCGCTGCTTCGGCAATCGCAGATGTTGACGGAGCAGAGTCCTATTGCTCCCCCCTCAGAGCCGGCTAGCTCGACGGGTGGTTCTGGGCCCGAGATCTCTCCGCCGATGCAGTGGTGGCCCCCGAAGGACCCTCTGTTGAGGCGGAGCCCTGCCCAACTGGAGGGAGAGCTCCCTTCCGAAGTGGTAGTAGGTTCTGACCTCGGAGGACCTGCTGTGCAGTGGAGGAATCGATCCGCTTCTACATCTAGTTCGGAGGATGTCATATTGAGGGGGCCTTCAGGCGAGTTATTGGATATGTTCTCTGCACCTGGGGAATTGAGGAGTGAGCACCGGGCAACAGAGGCTTCTTCTGGGCAGGTACAGCCTTTTGCTTTGGATCGACCAGCCGAGTTTACCTTGGAATCGATTTGGACCGCTATAGTCAAGCTTGGTGAACTGTTGGCTCCCCAAGTGGTGGCTGTAGGGAAACAGGTTTGAGGTCATACTATTCTGCTTCAACAACATACCCTTGAAGTTTATGCTTTGCAGTCTTCGGTAACAGAATTACAGCAGAGAACTTCTACTTTTGAAGATGGGGTATTGTCATGCCAGAAGGACATGTTGGCTTTAAAATCTTGGATCAAATTTTTGGGAAATGCTTCTAGATATTGTAATTTATGATGTATAAACTTTCCTAGACTGTCTTCTGTATCTGCTAAAGATATGTTTAGGAATTATTTAGTGGAAGTTCTAGATGTCCCTATTGATTCCCACCCTCCTATGCTTAAAGTATATTATTTTCCTTTTGGAAAGAAAGTGCCTGGGACTGGGGCGATTGAGGTAGAAGGTCAGGCTGACTTATTAAATATATCTGCTTTATTGGAATCTTCGTTGGAGGAGGTTGTTTCTCCTTCTACATTGATAGCTGTATTTGAATTACCTTCAGATAGGGATTAGTTTTTACGTATGTTTTTTAAGAAGCGTTCCTTACTGTTTCATGGGTTAATAATATGTGTCTTTCCAGATTTAACAAAGGAAACTCAAAAACGTAGAAAGGAATTTCTGTTACTACGTCCTGGGGTTTTGTTGTTGGGTGGTCTATATTTCCTAAAGTTTCATTGTAAGTGTCTGATTAGGTTGAACAATGTTTCCTATATTTTCTTTGAACCCAGTTATCGAGCTTTCTGAGTGCTGTCGTGAAGTACAAGGTTCAGAGCCGATGGAAACAGAGGATTCACTGCAAAGTGAAACCAGAATTGACAGATCTGAAACAAGCATGGAGGGTTGGCATGGAAACCCCAAACAAAAGACGTCACAGTGTGCTAGGGAACGCCCATCCCCTGAGCTAGCTCCTGCTTCATCAGGGAAGAGGGAACAGCTGGTGGGAGGTGTGGCCAGGTCCAACGGAAAGAGAAGCACAGATAAAAACTCTTTAGTTAAGGATAGAGAGAGCACAGGAGGGGGCACAGGAGGAGTGGAGAAAACTGAAGGAACGAGGAGAGCAGAGAAGGATAGATATCCCGAGGGCAGCCAAGGTTTGTGGCTGGGAGAAGAGAAAAGGGAAGGGAATCCCAATTTCACTCGGAGAAACTTCTCAGAGGAAGAGAGCTGTGAAAGACATACAATTCCAGCTCACAGAGAGCAGTGCTCAATTACCAAAAGCACTGGGGATTTTTACCACTCTAAAAGCAAAGACGTTTATTCTGGGAACCAGAGAAGACAGCCATGCTGTGCTCATTACAGTCATCCTGAAGGTAAAGCTTATTTCCCTGATACAAAGCTTTTATCAGAAAGGAGAGAAATGTTTTACCTACCATTTTGTAGCCAAGGGAGATTCCTGGGGGAAAGCAGTTTAAAAGGCAGACACAGAACTTCCCATAGCCAAGCAGAAGAGGGAAGCGTGTATCCTTTCAGTTACCGGGAGCTGTGTGCACAAGAATCCAAACACCCAGACTCCTCTAGCAGGTTGGGGGAAGGGAACCCTTTGATTGAAGCAGAGAGGTTTGCACGGCAGAAAGAAGAACCCTCTCTAAGAGACATTGAAGGAGAAGGTGATCCTATGCAGTGGGATTCTTATCAACCCCCAGTGTCTGAAGTGTATATGGACTGCTTGTATATGATAGCAGACAATGTGCAATCCCTTTGTTAATATTGCTGAATTTTGCTAAAGAAGAAAACAGCCAAAAGGAGCATTTTGGAGAGAAACACTGTTTTATTCTTTTGTGCCTTAAAAGCTGAGAATAAGCATTTATCTGAGTTACATATTTTTGTTCACACCAGAAGCATGGTTTCTTTGTTAATATAACCTTCTGTTCATGGTCAACAATATCCAACCCCGGGAGGGGAAATAAATCCTTATTTAACCTGAACCACTCGTGTACAACTTGGAATCATTTCAGTGCTGTGGAACTACGTTACCCAGGAGGCCCTTCCAAAACCTCCATTAAGTAGTTTTAAGCACAACTGCCCACTCGCCTTGCTCATGCTATATGCCTCTGGGAGGGTGAGTGGTGACATATCTGGCGTAGTTTTTCGGATGCTTGACCTTGGATGAAGGACACTACAAGAAACTACGGCACCAGGACTCCTGCACAAGAAAGTGGGCTACCGGAAGGCTACAAGAAAATAAAGCACAGAACACAGCTTCTTTTCCTGAATGCAGACCTCTACACGAAGCCTCAGGTAATAGCACCTGGGCATAAGTGAGGGAGGATATCAGAAAAAGGGGGCGCTGTGGGGTTTAAAAAAAAAAAAAAAAAAAAACCTGAAAAGGGAGCCGCACTTGGGTTTTTTTGTTTGTCTCTTTTGTTGCAGGTGCTGACAGGAGAAGGAGGCCCAAGATGTGATAGCGTGGATGCGAAAGCAATGGGACCTGCAGATGGAGCTTGCCAAGCGCATCCAAGAGGAAAACGCTACACTCATGAGAGAGCAGCAAAAGCCGCTGCTGGACGCTGTGACAGCACTCCTAAAAGAACCACGAGAACCACGGATGGAGAATCCTATGGTTATACCAGGATCCACAATGAACGCAAGTCATGCATTTTCTTTAGGACAATTGAGTCCAACCGATAACATTGACGATTTTATTGATGCATTTGAGCGTATTGGGCAGGCATTAAGATGGCCTGATAGTCAATGGGCTACGCGCTTTGCAGTTTCGCTGACAGGCGAAGCCCTGTCAGCCTACAAAGCCATGCCCGCCGCTCTTGCAGGCGACTATACCGAGATAAAGAAAGCGGTAAAAGACAGGTTGGGGCTGACGACCTCACATTATAGGAGGCTATTCAGGGAAGCCCGCCTGAAGCCTCAAGAAACTCCAAAGGCGTTACAACAACGTCTGAAAATTCTGGCTTGGAAATGGCTAAGTCCAGAAACTAAATCGATAGAAAGTATACTAGACACGGTAGTTTTAGAACAATTTGTACAGGCTGTGCCTAGAGAAATGAGAATGTACCTCACCTTGCAGGATTGCAGGACCACCGAGGAAGCAGCTAATTTGGCGGACCGTTTTCTGGAGGCCCAAATAGCTGACCCCTCGGAGTGCAGCGTACTGCAAGCTGCAGGTTTATGTGATAGTAAAAAGGGAAAGATTCCCTATGGGGGAAAATATCCTATGACAAGTGTGAATGTTAGGAATGATAATGATGAGAGTGTTTGTGTGCCCAGAGGGAATGTGTTTACACCCAAAGGTAAATGTTATCTGTGTGGGAAAATGGGGCATTTTAAAAGGGAATGTGCCAAAAGAACTGTCCTGATGTCTGGGGTGGACGAGCCAGTTCGGGATAAGTTTCTATTACATGCACAGGTGGAAGGGGTGGACACCTTGGCCCTGCTTGACTCGGGGGCCGACCAGAGTATGATTTCCCGCACACTCTGGGAGGCAATCGAGAGGCACTGTTCGTCGCCCCCGAGTCAAGCAGAAAACCAGGTCAGAGTGAAGTGCATACACGGTACATTTGCATTTTACCCTCGCCGGAATCTCTCGGTAACTGCACTAAAGTTTAAGCAAGTAATGCCTTTAGCTATACTTCCCGCATTACCCCAAGACCTTATTTTAGGTAGGGATTGGGTACCCTTTTATGAGGGACTAGTGGCAGGTTTGAATAACCGAGCCGGCTTGGTCTCGACCAGATCACAAGCCGGGACCTCAGGGATGGGAGAGACATCAGCTGGGGACAGGGGAGAACCTGGGGAAAGACTAGTACCCCAAGAGGAGGAGTCACGGGAAGAAGAAGCAGATATTCTTCCTACCCACGAGGACCTAATGAATGAACCCGTTGGGCAAGGGAGAAAGGCTAAGGCAAAGAGACGCCATGAGAGACAGTCTAGATCCCGGGGCAGAGCAGAATTGGAGGCAGGTGCAAGCCTACCCTGGGTACCCGCAGAGCTAGTGAGTAAATTTCCCTCCTTTCCTGCTGAGCAGTGGGCTGACCCAGCGCTCAAGAGAGCCTTCGAATGGGCCCAGGAGATCAGGCCCACATTGCCTAGGTTTTTCATGGAAATGGCATCCTGTATAGGGAAACTCTGAAGCAGTAAGGAAGCAGCTTGTAGTGCCAACGACGTTCAAAGCTACAGTCTTGCGTCTCGCGCACGACCACCCTATAGGAAGCCACAAAGGTATCCAGGGCACCCTGGACCAAATATTAGGTCGCTTTTACTGGCCCGGGGTGTTCAAGGAGACTAAGCAGTATTGCGAGTCGTGTGCTCCATGTCAAAGGGTATCAGCGTTAAGGCCGAAAGCTGTACCTTTGGTGCTTACTCCCACCATAGCCGTACCTATGGGCCGAATAGGCATAGATATGGTAGGCCCTATGACACGTACACCCAGGGGTTTTCAGTACCTACTCGTGATAGTCGACCATGCCACCCGGTTCCCCTGGGCTATTCCCCTAAGGAACACCTCTGCGAGGATTATAGCCCAGGAGCTGGTCAAACTATTCTGTATGGTAGGGTTCCCCAGAGAGGTACTTACAGACCAGGGCAGCAACTTTTTATCCAAGCATCTGTCCACCGTATGGGAGGCTTTTGGAATAAAGCATATACGGACTTCGGCTTACCACCCCCAAACAAATGGTCTAGTGGAACGTACTAATCAGACCATTAAGCAGATGCTGAGGAGAGGGTTGAAAAAAGGGTAGCTAGCAGAATGGGATACCCTGCTCCCATTCGTCTTATATGCATGCAGAGAACGTGTGCAATCTTCTCTGAAGGCCTCACCCTATGAGCTTATGTTTGGGAGATCCCCTAGAGGGATATTAGATATACTACATGAGCAATGGGTAGAACCAGACATTTCTGAAATAGAAATTCCGCAGTTCTTAAAGGGTCTGAGGCAACGTTTAGAGAGAACCGCAAAGGCCGCAATGGAAAATCTGCAAGCTAGTAAACAAAAGCAGAAGCAGTATTACGATAGGGGCAAACAGCCCCGGACATTAAATATAGGGGATAAGGTAATTATCCAGGTGGCAAATCCAGGCCCAAAATTCGAAGCCCATTGGAGGGGACCGTGTACGGTCGTAGAGAAAGTAGGACCAGTCTCCTATAGGATAGAAAACGCAAAGGGTCGCAGGCAGGTGTATCACCTGAACCTTTTAAAACCCTGGAAAGAGAGAGTTGCCACTGCCAGTATGGTGTACCTGGAACAACACAGCAGATCCCACACTGGTATTACGTACTGTCCGGAAGGTGCGGCAGTACGTAATATTTTAAGGCGGGGGATATGTCGTGAAGTACAAGGTTCAGAGCCGATGGAAACAGAGGATTCACTGCAAAGTGAAACCAGAATTGACAGATCTGAAACAAGCATGGAGGGTTGGCATGGAAACCCCAAACAAAAGACGTCACAGTGTGCTAGGGAATGCCCATCCCCTGAGCTAGCTCCTGCTTCATCAGGGAAGAGGGAACAGCTGGTGGGAGGTGTGGCCAGGTCCAACAGAAAGAGAAGCACAGATAAAAACTCTTTAGTTAAGGATAGAGAGAGCACAGGAGGGGGCACAGGAGGAGTGGAGAAAACTGAAGGAACGAGGAGAGCAGAGAAGGATAGATATCCCGAGGGCAGCCAAGGTTTGTGGCTGGGAGAAGAGAAAAGGGAAGGGAATCCCAATTTCACTCGGAGAAACTTCTCAGAGGAAGAGAGCTGTGAAAGACATACAATTCCAGCTCACAGAGAGCAGTGCTCAATTACCAAAAGCACTGGGGATTTTTACCACTCTAAAAGCAAAGACGTTTATTCTGGGAACCAGAGAAGACAGCCATGCTGTGCTCATTACAGTCATCCTGAAGGTAAAGCTTATTTCCCTGATACAAAGCTTTTATCAGAAAGGAGAGAAAAGTTTTACCTACCATTTTGTAGCCAAGGGAGATTCCTGGGGGAAAGCAGTTTAAAAGGCAGACACAGAACTTCCCATAGCCAAGCAGAAGAGGGAAGCGTGTATCTTTTCAGTTACCGGGAGCTGTGTGCACAAGAATCCAAACACCCAGACTCCTCTAGCAGGTTGGGGGAAGGGAACCCTTTGATTGAAGCAGAGAGGTTTGCACGGCAGACAGAAGAACCCTCTCTAAGAGACATTGAAGGAGAAGGTGATCCTATGCAGTGGGATTCTTATCAACCCCCAGTGTCTGAAGTGTATATGGACTGCTCGTATATGATAGCAGACAATGTGCAATCCCTTTGTTAATATTGCTGAATTTTGCTAAAGAAGAAAACAGCCAAAAGGAGCATTTTGGAGAGAAACACTGTTTTATTCTTTTGTGCCTTAAAAGCTGAGAATAAGCATTTATCTGAGTTACATATTTTTGTTCACACCAGAAGCATGGTTTCTTTGTTAATATAACCTTCTGTTCATGGTCAACAATATCCAACCCCGGGAGGGGAAATAAATCCTTATTTAACCTGAACCACTCGTGTACAACTTGGAATCATTTCAGTGCTGTGGAACTACGTTACCCAGGAGGCCCTTCCAAAACCTCCATTAAGTAGTTTTAAGCACAAGAAGCACAACTGCCCACTCGCCTTGCTCATGCTATATGCCTCTGGGAGGGTGAGTGGTGACAGTGCTCGGCGCCCCCCCCCCCCCATGTGTCTCTAGGTCCACTGCTAATAGGTTAGTTGTGATTGTTAGCACACATTCTTTTTTATCTTCTTGATTTATCTTGTTAATTAATTTCCTTCTTGGATCTTCTATTATGGGGGGCTATAGTAGGATTTGGATTTGTTTTTTCTATATTAATAATATTGATTATTATCAATGTTGGTTTCTTTCCAATTTCCTAATTTCCATGAAGTTTTTGTATGCTTCATTGTATGTAAAAATTTATAAAGATAAAATAAAAAAAAAGCTTAGTTTTAGTAGTAGGAGTAGTAGTAGTAGATATGCAGCACACGTACAGGGCACACCCAAGCACTTGTGGCACATGGAGGGGAATGGTGAGGGACCATGTCCTGAGAGCATGCGTGCCCTAACACAGGCAACTGTGGGGTGATGACACAGCAGCACATGGCAGGGTATGTACAGAGTGTGTGTGACAGGTACCTGGACCTGTGTGCATGATAGACACAGTCCTGAACGTATTCGAGGACCACAAAGCAATGGTGAAGCAGGCAGTATGGCGGACAAGACCAATATCTGATTCAACACTGCATACATCCATGGTCCAGACAACAGACATCCAAAGCCCAGAGGGTTAAGCTGCATAGCAACAATTCACAGCACCACGGATCATCAATGTAACAGTGATGTAAAGGACCTATCTGAGGAGTTTATTTATTATTATTTATTTATTATAGTTTCTTATATACCGCGCTATTCGGTATCAGTGCGGTTTACATCACAACACAACGACCATAACAACAACCTGTCTGGTTTTACATCGAACAGGAGTACAAACTTGGACAACAGGGTTAACTATATACATAGGCTATTTACACTGCAAAGATAGGTAAAGATCAGATACTGAATGTAAGGTCCTTTCTAGAGTGGGTCATTTCTTGAGAGGGATATCTAGGTTCAATTGCTGGTTGGGTAGTATTGGAGGAAAAGGTGGGATTTGAGTGCCTTCCTAAACTGATATAGGTTGGCGATGGCCCTAATGTCAGGGGGTAGAGCATTCCAGCATTTGGGGACATAGAAACTGAATGCCCTGTTTGTGGTTGTCTTGTTGCACTTTGTCGATGCCTTTGGGGTTACTAGCAAGTTTACGGCTGTTGCTCTTCTGGATCTGTTGGGGGGGACAATGTGGATAAGATGTGTGAGTGAGGAGGATGAGATACCTTTGATTGCCTTGAATGCTAAGAGTAGGGTTTTGAAGGTGATCCTCCCATGGATAGGTAGCCAGTGAAGCTGTTTGAGAATTGGGGTCACGTGGTTGCTTCTGGATGCTCCGTAAAGGACCCTAGCTGTGGCATTCATGGACAACTGTAAGGGGGTTAGTGTGGATTGGGGGAGACCTTGTAAGATGGCATTTGCAAAGTCAAAGTGTGGCAGGATTAGCGCTTCATATATGGTACGGAAATCGTCTGGGTCCAACAGGAAGCGTAGGTGCTTGAGTGAAATGAGTGAAATTAGGAGTGAAATTAGGAGTGGCTAATGATATCCCACTGTAATCAACGAGAAGCACAGCATACATGAGCAGCACTGTAACAGTAACGAGCCACATTGGGATATCATTTGACAGTATGCAGATAACCTCCTGGTATCACCTCTACATTGTTGCTCTCTAGTGCTGTGAAGTCTGGCTGTGCTGCTGGACCCTTGGGACCTTTCATATAGGTGAGTTTGGCCACTGATGTATGCAGAGTTCATGCGATTACAGGGCTTGTCTGTCCTTCTAATTACTCCTCCTCCTAAGGATATGTGTTTGGGTGACTAACTGAGATCAGATGCCTCTACTACTGGAGTAACCCTACCCAGAATGGTCTAGCCTTCCTTCCTCACATATGACTTATGAGGACTTACATTTAATTTTTTTTGTGCCCACTCCATTTGGGGTGTGTACTTCATTACCAGCCTGCGTTGTCTGTCCCCCTGAGGTCTACTTGCTAATATAGTACCTGGCATATAGGTTACAGCCAGTCATCATACCTCTGCAGCCAGTCACCAAGCACATTGAGACAGGGGGAGACATACAAGAGGGACATACAACTAGCCCAGAACACATTGGCCTGTGGGTACCCACACACACCACCAAAACACATATGACGTCTGCATGTACCTATGTATCCAGGGATATATCCCAGAACAATGACAGGGAAGGGCCTAACACACGGGGATGATGATATAGATGCAAAAAAACGTCAGCAAAAACATAACACACGTCACACACTTAACACTCTGTCGGGGCCCACATACAGTGGGGATACCCCACCCACCCTCAACAGACATTGGACGGCACATCACCACACCCATACCAAATGCACATAGCACAACCCCCACAACACCTGGGAACAGCCCTTATACACGTCCCGCAGTGCCACAAATGCATTCCCATACTCCCGCACACTGTGCAATCCCATACCCAGCAGTGTTCCACCTATCCCCCCAGACACCCCGCCACACCCATGGAGTATGTGATAGCTGTCCACCCACACTGCACAGTGTCTTGCAAAGCAGAGGGCCCCCCCACATGTCTGGCTGACATGGACACATCCTGAAACATCTAACGTGCATGCCACTCAGGGCAATGCAAGCACATCGCTCACACAAACAATGACAGCACACAATCCCACTCAGGATTCCCACATGTGCCACAGCCACATGAATTGATGAGGCCACATACAAAGTCAAGTGGACAGTCCATACCTGATACTGCAGATAGGGGGCACATCACTCAACACACCATCCCCCACACACCACATCCCATGTGTCACAGCTATACCAGGGAATGAGCCTGTACTCCCCCACCCCCTGCCAGGCACATTACACTGTAGGCACCTGTGCTGTCCCTATTGTAGGCGCAACAACAGCAGGTACAGGCGGACAACACATTGATTGTGGGGTGGATGTACTACACAGGTGTACATAGGTACACTGTGTAAACGTATCTGTGCTGGGTACCCTTTTCCACAACCCAGGTGACTAGAGGACCATGGAGGCATATGAGGAGGAGGATGTGGCAGGGCCTCAGGATGGTGAGGGGCCAGAGGCCACAATGTGCTGGGACACCGCCAGCAATGGCGAAGGCACAACAGGAAACAATGTGCTGGCCGAGGCAGAGGACACACCCATGGATGTCAACACTACAGTGAAGGCCACTAGCAGCAACTCACAGGCTCTAGAGGGTGCAGAGATGTAGGGGAATCACCACCCCGTGCAGGCACCAGGGACATCAGCCACCCCTCCCACAAGAATGGCTACAATCTTGGTGGAACTGTGGGCCCACAGTGCCTCAGCATGGCACGATGCCGAAGGTGGGTAACAGCATACACAATAATCCCCATGGGGGTGGATGCAACATCCACAAAGAGATTGCATGTGCACCACAATATGTTGGCAACATAGCAGATCGTTTCTTATGGGGGGGGGGTGTTCTGTGCCATGTGCATTCCACCCTCTTGTAGCATGGCTTGTAAGGTGTCAGCATGTGTGAGGAGCTCAGACATATGCACACTGTTCATGGCCATATACCCCAAGGATGTGCACAGTGGAAAACACCTATCCCAGGTCACCCAGACAGCTTACTTGACTGACACCTCCCCATGAGTATTGTTAGTCAGCATAGTTTGTCAGCGTAATCTGTACTGTGTGCCAGCATTATAGAAAATAGGGCCCCCAGATATATGTATGTGTGTGCCATGACCCCTCACGTCATCTGACCTATCTCATATGACCAGTGTACAGATCAACCATTGACAGATTGAACTGTGACACTGTGCCATGTGTGAGATCTGTGATTCACATGACCCCTCATCAGGACCCCTTCCAGGCATAAGAATGGCTCATGGGACACAGAGATCTAAACATGGTCATGCGTTGGTAGTTGTTGCATGCATGATTCTTCTGCAGACTGATCTGGTGGGATATGCCTGACATGTGCATGTGTCACGGTGGGGGTTGAAACAGGTATCTCACATGTGACCTTGTGTCCCACCCACAGGCACTCGTCAGGCTCTGTTGGCCATTCACTATGAGATCCACCAGCTGCATGCCACAGCAGACACAATGGCAGGGGTGCTCCTCCATATTGTGGATGCCCAGGAGGCCATAGCTGCCCATATACAGCAGCCACCACCGCCACCAGAGGCTGCACCAGCAGTCCCGCAACAGAGGGGTGGGTTGGGCCATGGTCGCCGTGGCCGGCCACGGAGGATGTGAACATTACAAATAAAAACATCACAACCTATTACAACTTATGTGTTTGTTTCCAATGTGTGGCACTGTGGTCCCCTACGTACTCTGCACCCCATGTTGTCTCCCTGCCCACATGTGCCTACCCATGCCCCTCAGGGGTGGGGTGTGTGTACTGCCACCTATCATTGCACATAGGTCATACCATGCCCTGTGTGCCATGGACTGTGGCAGGTGGTCACCCTCCTACCTATGCGTGGGGGTATATCCATCCTCTCCCGTTGCCCAGCAATATGTTCATGGTGGTACATGTCTGTTGTAAGTATATGTCACCCTCTCCCACCACATATACTCTCCATCATTGGACACACATGTGTGACCATTCTCCCTGCCCACACCAGGGCCTACGTGGCTGTCTTCTCACATAGGCTTGCATGCAGCACAGGCAGACAAAGGTAGCTTGCTTCAGTCAGCTGATCACTGTTCACTAGCGCTTGTAGTCCCCCACCCCTCATCCTCGGGCATGCATCGACCTGTGTCACCCTCACCAGCTATCCCCCTGTGCAGCTCCTGGGCACAGCATTCCCTCTTACCCCCCATGCCACATACCTGCTGCTAGCCTTTTCCCCTATTGCCCCACAAGCACGGTGCATCAGATATGGTGCCCACACATCACATGCAGCATGAATGTGACCATAGATTTTGGGACACACTCCACATTGGCACATAACAGGGACACCATGGGACACAGATGCCTACGCACATGGGCAGCCCCCACACCTGTGTGTGGAGATGGTCCATGTATGTTACCTATGTCTACCATGCATACACATAGGGATCTACACACATGTCCCATGCTCACGTACACACTCAGTCTGTGGGGGAGACACATGACCACTGTTCCGTATGTACAAACTTTTTTTATTTGCATATAAACATTTGTACATATTTAGAGATGTACCACCGAGACTGAGGGCATTAGATGACCTCACACACATCCTCAAAGACCTCAAAACATTGTTATTTGTAGAAACATATGAGCATTGGAACATTGGAACATTGGAACATTGGAACATGGAACGTACGAAGCATGAACCAAGGGAAGTTGGAGGTGGTCAAGAATGAAATGGAACGTCTACAACTTGATCTGTTGGGTGTCAGCGAACTGAAATGGACTGGCATCGGGCACTTTGCATCAGATGATCACATGGTCTACTATGCTGGAAATGAAAGACAAAGAAGAAATGGTGTTGCATTTATAATAAAGAAGAAACTTGCAAGAACTGTAATGAAATACAATGCAGTCAGCGAATGCTTAATCTCTATTCGTCTACGAGGAATGCCTATCAACACAACTATAATTCAAGTATATGCCCCAACAAAAGCTGCAGAAGAGAATGAAATTGAAGAGTTCTATGAACAAGTACAAGCTGAAATTGACAGAACATGCAAACAGGATATCCTGATAGTCATGGGTGACTGGAACGCAAAAGTTGGCAACAAAGAAGAAGGCAAAGTAGTTGGAAAATATGGACTTGGCAACAGAAATGAAGCTGGAGAAAGATTGATAGAATTCTGCAAGACCAATGATCTATTCATCTCAAACACCTTCTTCCAGCAACACAAGCGGCGACTGTACACATGGACTTCACCCAATGGATTGTATAAAAATCAAATTGACTACATCTGTGGAAGTCAACGATGGAAAAGCTCTGTAACATCAACAAAGACAAAACCTGGAGCTGACTGTGGTACAGATCATCAACTACTAGTATGCAAACTCAAGCTAAAGTTGAAAAAGAGCAAACCACTCATGAATGCAGCAAAATATGACCTTGAGAATATACCACTGGAATTTAAAGACTGCCTGCAAAATCGATTTGCTGCTTTAGATACAAATGACAGAGCTCCGGAAGAGTTATGGAATGACGTCAAGAAGGTTGTGCTGGAAGAAAGCGAGAAGTCTCTACAAAAGGTGAAAAAGCAAAAACGGCCAAAATGGATGACGGAAGAAACTCTGAAAATTGCCCAGAAACGCAGAGAAGCTAAAGCCAAAGGAGAAAGAAAGACAATCTCAGAACTCAACAGAGATTTCCAACGTGCAGCAAGACAGGACAAGGAAAAGTACTACAATGACACTTGCAAGGAAATAGAAGCAGAAACTATTAGAGGAAGAACAAGATCGGCTTTCCTAAAGCTGCGAGAGCTAAAGAAAAAGTTCCAGCCTCGAATTGGAATGTTACAAGATGCTCAAGGTTCTATGTTGAATGATGCTGAGAAGATCAAGAAAAGGTGGAAGGAATATACAGAGTTTTTATATGATAAAGATCAAGTGGACCAACAGCCGTTTCAACCTATACCTTATGATCAGGAACCATTGGTGATGAAAGAAGAAGTTGAAGCAGCATTGAAAGCCTTATCAAAGAACAAAGCACCAGGCATTGATGGCATTCCCATAGAAGTATTGCAGCAATCTGATGCAGCTGTTACCGTACTTACAAGGCTCTGCCAAGAAATATGGAAGACAACATCATGGCCAACTGACTGGAAAAGATCTGTGTTTATACCAATACTAAAGAAAGGTGATCCAACTGACTGTGGAAATTATCGCACAATCGCTCTGATCCCACATGCCAGCAAGATTCTACTGAAGATTATTCAAAAGAGACTACAGCCATACCTAGAACAAGAACTACCTGAAGTGCAAGCAGGGTTCAGGAAAGGACGAGGAACGAGAGACATCATTGCGGATGTGAGATGGATCCTTGAAAAGACTAAAGAATACCAAAAGGATATCTATTTGTGCTTTATCGACTATAGCAAGGCTTTTGACTGTGTAAACCATGAGAAACTCTGGGCCACGTTAAGAAGCATGGGTATACCAGAACACCTGATCGTTCTCTTGCGCAATCTGTACATTGATCAAGAAGCAACAGTTCGAACGGAACAAGGAGAAACAGAATGGTTTAAAATAAGCAAAGGTGTAAGACAAGGCTGCATACTTTCCCCCTACCTGTTTAATTTATATGCAGAACAAATCATCAGAGAAGCAGGACTGTATGAAGACCACAGAGGTGTGAAGATTGGTGGAAGACTCATCAACAACCTTCGCTATGCTGATGATACCACATTACTGGCTGAAAGTGAAGATGATCTGAAACATTTGCTTCTCACAATCAAAGAACATAGTCTCAAAATGGGCCTGCACCTTAATGTAAAGAAGACAAATATCATGACAACTGGCATAATCAACAGGTTCATCGTTGAAGGAGAAGAAATTGAAATCGTGAACAACTTTAACCTACTTGGATCAACTATCAATAAAGAAGCAACAAGCAGTCAAGAAATCAGACGACGCATTGCTCTTGGCAGAATGGCTATGAAAGACCTAGATAAGATTCTCAAGAGCAGAGATGTCTCTCTCCATACAAAGATTCGACTTGTTCAAGCCATGGTATTTTCAATAACATCATATGGATGTGAAAGCTGGACAGTGAAAAAGACAGACAGGAAGAAAATTGATGCCTTTGAATTATGGTGCTGGCGGCGAATACTGTGTATACCATGGACTGCCCGAAGAACAAACCAGTCGGTACTAGAGGAGATCAAACCTAAGCTTTCTTTAGAAGCTCAGATGACAAGACTTCGACTTTCATACTTCGGACACATCATGCGAAGAGAGAGATCATTAGAGAAAGACATCATGCTTGGCAAGATTGAAGGTCAACGCAAAAGAGGAAGGCCAGCAATGAGATGGATCGCTACAATAACAGCAGCTACAGGTACCAGTCTGTCAACAATGAGCCGCCTGACTGAAGACCGAACACAATTTAGGATAGCTATCCAGAGGGTCGCCATGAGTCGACTCCGACTCGACGGCACTTAACAACAACAACATGAGCATTCAGGCAACATCCTCTCCCCAAACATTAACACTACTACCTCCGCCAATGAAACACACACCCATCCCATCCACACACACATATCTAACATACGACATTCTGAAATACCTTTATGTTAAATGTTACCTCCATTGTAGTGTCTACACAATGGTAAGTAACAGTACTGTCTAAATGTTTACGCATACCCTACTGTTAAATGAAATCCTCCAATTGTAATGTGACGTGACCTCCTTGCTTGGAGGAAAATGTGCCATACGCATATGTAGACAGGACAGTACAGGGCAAATGTGTGAGCACCCCTGTGCCCCTTAAACGCTCCAGGAACCACCAATAGCAGCTGCACGCTGCATGTGCATCTCGGCAGCCAACCACTGAATAGCGCCTGCCAGCCACCGAATGGTGCGGTCCTGGGTCTGCTGTTGTTGTAGCATGCCACCCACTGCCATATACAGGTCCTGCAAACACCTGCCACCACATCCATGCCAGGTGTCCGGTGTATGTGTGGTGGCATGAGCGTGGGTCCTGTCTGTGGCAATGGGTGGGGACGCAACTCCCAGTTGGACACCATCGCTGGAAACATGTGGCAGCTGGCAGGGACCCACAGTGCCCTGTGCTGTCCTGTGTCCCCTGCCAGCCACAGAGATGCCCTCCCCCCTCCACACACCCCTCCTCCACCCCTGACCCCTCCAACCCACCCTGTCTATCGTCCCCCCTCCCTGCTCTCCTCCTCCTTCTCCTCCTTCTCCTCAACCTCCCCCTCACCCTCCTCACCCCCTGCCACATAAAGCTTCCCATCCCCCCTCCCTCCTGCACCACCCCACACTCCGCCCCCTCCATGTTGTCCTCTTCTTCTTCGCCCTCTGGCCCCTCCTCCTCCTCCTCTGTCTGGAATGGCGCTGTGGGACGTGTTCTGGGGTGCCCCGATGTGGAGGGACCCTCACCAGCAACAGCATCCTCTGTGGGAGAAGACAGTCATTAGCACACTATCATGTGAGTCACATACCACATGTACATAGTTTGGCCTCCCACAGGCTGGTGGGCCACTGTGACATTCTGTACTGCACTGCAGAGACCGCAAAACTCACCTCCATTTTGCTCCATCCCCCCCCCCCCTTTGGAGGCGGGCAAGGACCTCCGGGCAGTGCAGCTGCAACTCCCGACCCTTTTTTCTTAGATCCTCTACCTGGGTGGGAAAGCAATGGGTGGGAGCATTAAGGGCCATATATCTCTGGTGGGTGCCCAACACATATCACACATCTCTGTGAGCAGCATCGTGCTGCTACTGCTCCTCTGGCAAGTGTGTCCTCTACTAACCTTTGCCAATGCCACCTGCATGTGTGGCTATGGGTCTGGCCATGTGTGAGGTGCCACCTATGTGTACTGTGCGTAACCCCCCAGACACCCCATACCCTATTCCTACACTCTTCTTGCATGACATGGCAGCACCATTCCACGTGTGGTTTGGCCATGCTGGTGTCCAGGGGAGGTCTTCCCTAACTCTCTGTGTGGTCCAGCAAACACATGTGTGTTTGCCTGACCTACACACATCATCCGACACATCCGCCATGGCACCATGATATCCTACAATGCATGGGTGATGTGTTCTGAGGTAGAGCGGAAGGTGGGTGACCCTGTACACATTGCCAGGCGCCAATACCATGACACTTGGCTTTCTACTAAACCTCTATGGTCATGACTAAGGCCTCCTGTGAATAGGGCAGTTGTGGCTGACTACAACAAGAGCATGGCCCATCACACCTAGCTGGCCTATCAACATCTGTGATCTGGTCTGGGGTTAGGGCAGAGCTATGAAATCCCAACAGGTGCAAGTACCTTTACACCAGCATCTATAATGTTCCTCTGTGATCAGGTACGGGACTCCTGGGGAGTGAGCAGATGTGTGACCTGAAACTGCGTACACTTCCATGATATTTGGATTTGTTACAGACCTTTGTAATCAGGTCTCAGGGCTCCTGGGGGTGGGGTGGATTGGGGTACATCCACAGCTGCACCTACCATACCATCAGGATCCATAACAGATGTGTGTAATGAGGTATGGGCCTCCTGGGAATAGGACAAATGTGTGACCTGACCCTGCATAGCCTACCACAATCTGTGGATGTCATACCAACCTTTGCAATCAGGTCTCAGGACTCCTGGGGGTAGGGTGGATTATAACACATCAACAGTAACATAAACCATATCACCAGGGTGACTGACAGACCACTTTGATCAGGGCTCAGGACTCCTGGGGGTAGGGTGGATTATAACACATCAATAGCAACATAAACCATACCACCAGGGTGGCTGACTGATCACTTTGATCAGGTCTCAGGACTCCTGGGGGTAGGGTGGATTATAACACATCAACAGTAACATAAACCATATCACCAGGGTGACTGACAGACCACTTTGATCAGGTCTCAGGACTCCTGGGGGTAGGGCAGATGTTTTAACCTGCAAATGCATACACAACCATATCACCAGGGTGACTGACAGACCACTTTGATCAGGTCTCAGGACTCCTGGGGGTAGGGCAGATATTTTAACCTGCAAATGCATACACAACCATATCACCAGGGTGACTGACAGACCACTTTGATCAGGTCTCAGGACTCCTGGGGTTAGGGTGGATTATAACACATCAACAGCAACATAAACCATACCACCAGGGTGGCTGACTGATCACTTTGATCAGGTCTCAGGACTCCTGGGGGTAGGGTGGATTATAACACATCAACAGTAACATAAACCATATCACCAGGGTGATTGACAGACCACTTTGATCAGGTCTCAGGACTCCTGGGGGTAGGGCAGATGTTTTAACCTGCAAATGCATACACAACCATATCACCAGGGTGACTGACAGACCACTTTGATCAGGTCTCAGGACTCCTGGGGGTAGGGCAGATATTTTAACCTGCAAATGCATACACAACCATATCACCAGGGTGACTGACAGACCACTTTGATCAGGTCTCAGGACTCCTGGGGGTAGGGTGGATTATAACACATCAACAGCAACATAAACCATACCACCAGGGTGGCTGACTGATCACTTTGATCAGGTCTCAGGACTCCTGGGGGTAGGGTGGATTATAACACATCAACAGTAACATAAACCATATCACCAGGGTGACTGACAGACCACTTTGATCAGGTCTCAGGACTCCTGGGGGTAGGGCAGATGTTTTAACCTGCAAATGCATACACAACCATATCACCAGGGTGACTGACAGACCACTTTGATCAGGTTTCAGGCCTCCTGGGGGTAGGGCAGATGTTTTAACCTGCAAATGCATACACAACCATATCACCAGGGTGACTGACTGATCACTTTGATCAGGTCTCAGGCCTCCTGGGGGTAGGGCAGATGTTTTAACCTGAAAACGCATACACAATCATATGACAGACCACTTTGATCAGGTCTCAGGACTCCTGGGGGTAGGGTAGATTATAACACATCAACAGTAACATAAACCATACCACCAGGGTGGCTGACTGATCAATTTGATCAGGGCTCAGGACTCCTGGGGATAGGGTGGATTAGAATACATCAACAGCAACATAAACCATACCACCAGGGTGGTTGACTGATCACTTTGATCAGGTCTCAGGACTCCTGGGGGTATGGTGGATTATAACACATCAACAGCAACATAAACCATACCACCAGGGTGGCTGACTGATCACTTTGATCAGGTCTCAGGACTGCTGGGGGTAGGGCAGATGTTTTAACCTACAAGTGCATTCCCAACCATATCACCAGGGTGACTGATAGACCACTTTGATCAGGTCTCAGGCCTCCTGGGGGTAGGGCAGATGTTTTAACCTGAAAATGTATACACAACCATATCACCAGGGTGATTGACATACCATTTTAAACAGGTCTCAGGACCCCTAGGGGTAGGGCAGATATGTGACCCTGCAACTTCAGAACCTACCATATCAGCATGCTGTTTACCAGACCTCTTTAGGAAGATCTAGGGGCTCCTTGGGTTAGGGTGGATTTTAACACATCAAGAGCAGCAGCTACCATAACACCAGGCTGACAACTGGACCTCTGTTATCAGGTCCTTAGCCTCCTGGGGATAGGGCAAACCACTTTGATGTGATAAATAGGCGGTATATCACGTGAGTTTAAATACAAAACATAATTGAGATAAAATGCCTACACACAGCAGCATACACAGCTATAATCAACACTGGATATACCACAGACTGGTGTCTATACCATGTTGTACATGTATGATGTGTGTTTATTGCTGGGTAATGTGTTGAACACCTTGCATTGTGTGACCTGTCCCCATATACTTACCTCATGTGGGTAGTCAGCAAGATGATTGTACTGCCTCGTGACACGGTCCCATGCCCTCCTAACGCGCCCGAGGTCCAGACATTTGGAGGAGCCAGGGAACAATTTATGCTGCCTAGTTCAGATCAGTCCAGCTAGGTGTCGCAGCTCCCTATGGGTGAAGGCAGGCTTCCTGGATTGTGTCACCATTTTCACCGATGCCTTGCTGATGCACGCATGCATGTCGCATATGCGTGCTGCCGCGCCTCAACGCGCATCATTAAGGTGCACTAGCTACGTGCCCATGCCACGGCCGGTACACAGCAAACTTTGGTGCTGTCAATATATATAAAGGTTTATGCTGCAGACACACATTGCAGTGATGTGTCTGATGTTTCTTACCACAATTTGCTTATTAGGCATATTATCTTGGTGTTGGCACACTGGGGTCTCAAACCCATCACCACTGGCTGTGAGGGCATTGTATTAACCGGTGTTCTATGCCTTGTCACATAGCAATGGCTGGCTACACAGCTACACCAGGTCATCTACATACACTTTCTACTCTGCTTACCAGGCTAGTGTAAGGACACAGCTATGGCACTTTACAGGGCACCTTAGTTTGGCCCACTGAGCTGAGGGTGTTTTGGGATGTGCACACGGATTTCAGATCTATGTCAGACTGCTAAATGCATAGATGGCCATATCCTCCGACAGTTATACTGACGGACACACTTTGTATACAGCTCACCAGCTAATCTAGCAACCTGCAGCCCACGCCACTCTTCCAACATAACCACTGCATGCGACTGGCCACACTTTTGAAAATATTCTCATGTGGTAACACACTCTGATGTGATGATAATACACTATATCCTGTCCATCCAGATACATCAATATACAGGCCCACTGGGGTATTGAACCCATGACCTCTCCCACTGAGGTCAGTATATTTACCATTGTCCTGCAACAATATTGGTTGCAACTAAACTATGGCTAGCTACTCAACCAGTGCAGGTCACCATACACACTGTCTGGTGTGGCTACCAGGATAGGTTAGCACCAAGAGTACCCATGATGCAATTCACATGCAGATCAGCAGTCTACATCTGCTCACCAGATGGGGTTTGCAACTCTGCAGCACGTCAACTGGGTAGGGGGACCAAGCATGTGTGTTACTGTTACAGTGTGCCTACTGACCATGCCATTGTGTGTGTTTTGTGATCACCCTGAGAGTAAAGTCGTGGGGACAGCACCAGGTCCACAGTACCCGGGCTGTTTGTAGTAGGTTTTGCTGCAGTTCACCATTACTGCCAGTGTGTGGGGTATTCTTTGCAGACAGCCTTGGAAGTTTTCTATGTCCATTTCTATGTGCCATTGATGTGTAGCCTGTGTGGACCATGATGCTTGCAACATAATGCATATTGAATGAGGTTGCCATGGACACCTGTTTTTGGAGCAGGGGTGTGTCTGGACTCACATGATGAAGATATACAGAGCAAGCCCACCCTCTGTGGGTCAGGGTAGGGAACATGATCTGGAAGCAACATACACACACTATCATTGTTTTCAATAGGACAAGTTGATCTAAATGATGACAGACTGTGAGACCAGCATCCCCCGGCCAACTAAGGAACAGAGAGCAGATGCAGATCTGAACATGGAGCTGCCCCCCACTACATTCTTTTTTTTTTTTTTTTTGTAAATATTCTTTATTGAGTTTCAACAGACAACACACACCAACAACATCAATGCTGACAATTTGCCCAACACTCCCACCCTCCCACCGTCCTTCCTCTCTCCCCCCTCCCCCCATGCCCTTACTGCAACCCCCCCCCCCCACCTCCTTGTTGATCCCTACAGCCCAAAAGAACAGATATTAGAACTAGCAGTGACCCCACCACAGTCATGTGAATACCCAACACCGCTACCCCACTCGAGCCCTAGAAACATAGGCATCAAGATACCACCATTTACTTTTAACTGAGTCCGTGTGCAGACTACCAGGCCCTTGTCCACTCTGCTCTCTCAGAGAAATAGCGCTGTGCTCCAGCAGACTCATGCACCTGTTCATATTTGGCAAATGTACATACAAGATTCCACCAGAGATGGCTATCCAGCTGCGAAAAGTCCTTCCAATGATTCAATATCACTTTTAAGGCCACTGTCATCAAGACGTTGAACAAAAAACACTTCTCTTTGGTCAATCCCAGCAAATCAGCTTGGGAACGAAGAATCACTGCCTTCCAAGACAGCATATCCTGCATCTCCAGAATAATTTGAATCTTGCCCCAGACCTGTGCCCAGTAATGCCGAACGTGAGGACAGTCAAAAAACATGTGTTTCAAGGATCCCGGCAATTGACCACAAGACCAACACCTATTACCAACTTTCGGGTCCCACTTAGTGAGCCGAACAGGGGTAATGCACGCCAAAAAAAATAGGGATTGAGTCAACGCTGCAACACGGGATACCCTGTTCACCTTAGACCAGACTTTTTTCCCAAACAGCTTGAGGAATCTCAGAGCCAAGCTCCTCTTCCCATTTTGCCTTCACCCCTACCAATTTAGAGGGAACCCGTTCCCTTAACCCCACATAAAAATTAGACGCTACCCCATTCCGGCTAACACAGCTATCCACCGCCCCCTGAAGTCCCCAACCCAAATCCAGAAACTGAGCCGTTACCCCAGCTTTAGCTAAACAGTACCTCAATTGGATCCATTGAAACTGACAGTACCCCGGCAGCTTAAACTCTCGCTGAAAATCACCAAAAGCTTTCCAAGTCCGAGCCGAGACTAGCTGCCCCACTGTCCAAATACCCAACTCCTGCCACCGCTCCCACGAAATTACTCTCTTATTAATTTTAAAATGGGGATTATACCACACGGGCATTAACAATGAGGGGGGATTGTCCGTCCCCAATGAATGCGCTAATTCCTGAAAAGCATCCTGAGTGGCCACAATCACACTGCCCGCCGGGAATGAATCAGGAAATCTCATGCCGGCTACCAGCTCTAAAGGAACAGGAGCCACTCTCTGCTTTTCAACCTCCAACCAAACAAGGGGGCATCACCATCATCCACCGCCATCCAACAAGCCCCTTGTTTGAGCCGAAACGCCAGATGGTACAGTTTGAAGTCAGGAAACTGAACCCCACCCCTCTCTTTGGTAGCTTTTAACTTGCAAGTGGCTATTCTGGGGGGTTTACTGCGCCAGAGAAAGTTTATCAACATCCTCTCAATGGAACTATATACCTTTGATGGAAGCACGACCAGGAGCATCTCCAGCACATAATTCACCTTAGGAACCAGCACCATCTTTATGGATTCCAACCGACCCCACCACGAAAGAAACAAGGGGGACCAGTGCGTCGTGAACTCCTGAACCAACTCCCGTAAAACGCTGGAATTTACCCACACCGTTTCCTCCAAACAGGGGCAGTATCGAACCCCCAAGTACTTAACCCCAGACGAAACCCATTGAAACGGAAAAGGCTCTAACAAATGCTGACTGGTCAGCTTATTCATTGGAAACGCCACCGACTTTGACCAGTTGATTTTGTACCCTGACAATTGGGAATAGCTGTCGATTAACTCCAGCACCTGTCTGACGGAATCGGGAAGAACAAATAGCAGGAGATCATCCGCATAAGCGGAAATTTTAATCTGCAAATCCACCACTTCAATCCCACACACCCCATTGGTTTGCCGAATCAACAACGCCAGTGGCTCCAACGCCAAGTTGAAAAGCAAGGGGGAGAGAGGGCATCCCTGCCTAGTGCCCCTAAATAACTGCAATGGCTGAGATAAGACCTGATTGGCCCAAATTTGCGCCGATGGATTAGAATACAAGACCTGCACCATACCAATAAACTTGTCTCCAAACCCAAACCACTTCAAAACCCGAAATAGAAAAGCCCATTCCAACCGATCAAAGGCCTTCTCAGCGTCCAATGAGAGGCCTACCACCGGGTGATCACAGCCATCAGCTACCCCTTGCAAATTTAACAGGAGACGAGCATTATCGGCAGTAGAACAGCCAGCCATGAAACCGCACTGATCAGGGTGTATTAGATAAGCCATCACCTTTGCAAGCCTACGGGCTAGGATGGAAGAATAAATCTTATAGTCTGCATTCAATAACGAGATGGGACGATAATTACCAACCTCTATAGGATCTCTCCCAGGCTTCTCCAACACAATGATAGTGGCCTCACTAAAGGATATCACTGTCACCCCCTGCACAGATAGGAGGTGGAAATATTCCAATAAATATGGAGCTAACTCCCTTCGAAACATCTGATAAAATTCAGCGGGAATACCGTCAGGACCAACCACTTTGCCCTTTACTGCCGCCTCGAGAGCCTCAAGTACCTCTGAGCATGCAATCTCCTTTTCCAACTCTGCAAATTGAGGGGAAGAAAGAGAAGGATGGACTACTTTTCCTAGCAGAGACCGAAAACCCTCCTCACTAGCTGCAATGTCAGACGAGTAAAGTTTAGCATAAAAAGTACGAAACTCCGCCGCAATCTCTGCACTATCAACCAAAACCTCATCCTTGCCATTCTTCAACGCCGCAATCCGAGCTTTCGCAGCCCTAGGCTTGAGTGTGTTTGCTAACAATTTCCCCGCCTTGTTACCCTCCACATAATAGGCCGACTGCTGCCCCCACAAAAGCTGCACTGCTTCCTCATGCAGCAACTGGTTATACTGAAACCTCAGCTTTTGTAAGCGCAGCAGCACATTCGGGTCAGCCCTAGCCGCCAACAGCCTTTCACCCGCCTTAATCTGAACACCAAGGGCCTCTACCTTCGCTCTGTTCATCTGCTTCCGCTTGATGGAATAGCTTGTGATTCTTGCCCTCATAGACGCCTTAAAGGCTTTCCACCAAGCCCAAACAGGGGTATCGCCCAATCTATTAAAATCAAAAAATGCTTTTATTTCTTGCTTTACATATGCACAAAAATCCACATCAGCCAGCAGTGTCCTATCAAAAAAAAACCCGCGGATTCACTTCTCTTTCCACCATCCCTGCCAGGGTCACCGACACAGCTGCATGATCTGAAATGTGCATGGGGCTTATATCAGCAACCTCAACTACTGGGATTAAAGACTTGGAAATGAGCAGGTAGTCAATTCGTGAATGCGACTTGTGAGGGAGAGAAAAGAAAGAATATCCTCTTTCCTGGGGATGCAACAATCTCCAAATGTCCACAAGCCCCTCAGCCTCCATGACGGATGCGACCACTGAAGCGGCCCGCTGTTGCTTCCGCCTTCTAAAAGGATGGCAATCAATCAATGGATCCAATGTGAGGTTAAAGTCCCCTCCCAAAATTATGTCGTTATTAGCAAACCCATGGACCAGTTCAGCTATCTTATGAAAAAAACCCACATCATCTATATTAGGAGCATAGATGTTAATAATCGCTAGCGTCCTACCATTTATTTGCACCAAGGCCAGCGCCCACCTACCGTCCAAGCTCGCCTGGGAAGATACAATAGTCGGTGCCAGCGCCTTCCGAACCAAAGTAATTACCCCATTCTTCTTCTGCCATGCAGCTGCATGACTAGCAACAACATAGCCTTCTGAACCCAATTTGAGGGCCTCCGCAGAAGACAAATGAGATTCTTGCAAAAGAACCACATCCGCCCTCTCCTTCTTACAATAAACCAAGATCTTTTTCCGTTTAATTGGGCTATTAATGCCCTTCATGTTCAGCGACATCACTTTAAGTGTGTTCATGGAGAAAGCTTTGAACAGGGCACAGGTCTAATCGAGCAAGGCAGTGCATTCTTCGAACCCTTAATACAAACACATTACCCAGTACACATGAACCCCACAGGACCCAACAAGGAGGCAACCACATAACCCAACATGGGACACTAATTGGGTGAGCCAATGCCAGAAGAAGCCCCCACTCTCCCACCCCGCCCTCCCATATCAGAATACCCCCAACATTACCCCCCTTCCCCAACATAATACCACATTACCTCCACACTCGGAAACCATGCTCAGCGGGGAAAGATACCAATCGTACACCCAGCCACCCGCCATCCCTAGAAAAACCCACAGAACCCACATATGCATGATCATACTCCAATCCCCCCCCCTGCGCCCCCCGAAATTACAATCATCCACAACAACCAGATTCCCCACTATACTCCCATCATACAACCACTGCGGCCCCACAGAATGCCAACGGCCTGAGTGACAAACACAATTCAGCCACCCTGAGGTAGGCTCATCTCATTACAGCAGCCTCTTGCTCTTCAATGAAGGCCCGCAAAACAGCTGGATCCTCGAAGGACCTGGTTTGGTTATGCAGAGTGACCCTAAGACGAGCAGGAAAAAGCAAGCCGTATCTCACCTGCAGGAGCCGGAACAGCGGCCGGAAAGCCAACAGCTGCTTCCTCCAATCCACCGTAGCTTAATGAAAATCCGGGTAAAACCCAATCTGCTGCTCATCCAATTTTACCGGGGTTGCCGCCCTCGCCGCAGCCAAGATCTGCGCTGCTTGAGTGTGCCTCAGCACACATATGATGATTGGGCGCGGGACTCTCACGTTGGGGCCTGAATGGGATGGTATCCGGTGGGCCCGCTCAATCTCAAATGGCTGGCTGAAAGTGAGCTTCAACACTTTAGGGATCACTTGCTCCAGGAACAGCTTCATATTAGCGCCCTCCGCCCCCTCAGGAACACCAACAATACGAATATTATTTCTTCTGGACCTGTTGTTCAGTTCTTCCAGGTTCCTCTCCAAGGCCAGAATGCACTTGCGATTTGCGGAGACTTCCCTGAGCCGCTCCTCGTGCACCCCCACCTTCACTTCCAGGCCAGAGAGCTTTTCAGCAAGCCCAGCAATCTGCCCTTTTAATTCTTTGAGCTCACCGAGATCAGCCTGCACGCTACAGAGCGATTCCCCGTTGGCTGCCACCATATCTCGCACTGCTCGTAATTCCGACAGCAGTTCCTGCATAGACGGAGGGGTTTCCCGAGAGGCCGCCATTTTTTGCGGTGAGGGAGGGTCCGGTTTCGGCCTTTTAACTCCGGAATTCACACCCGAGCAGTATTCCAACCGCATGGGTTTGCCAATAGACATCTCCTACCACGATTAACCCCACTCAGGTTTGGCTGGCACTCCTAGAAACAGGGTACAAACAGGATTATACCGCCGGGTAGGACGAGGAAAGGATTTAAGCGGCCATCTTCCTTGCTGTTGGCCTTCTTAACAGCCTTGTCAGCAAAGTGATATAATATGATCAGCTAGTGATAACGTGCAGTCCATTTGCTCATCTGTTATATCCTCAATAACAGGCCCTATCTGCATTTCCTCTGTATCATTATCAGCTGGGTAAGTTTTCACACTGCTATATGAAGTTTCAAAGTACACTACCCCTCTGTCTTCCCGAGGCTTCTCTTCATAGCACTGTAATGAGCAGGGTTGTGAAGTACCGTATATATTGGAGTTAGTATAAGGAGAGTCCAACACTTCTGGGCAAGCACAAGGAAAACTTTTATAGCTAATTTCACCTCTGTATAATTTGTGCAGCCTACCTTTTGGCTTTAGAAAGGAAGAACTTCTCAGCACTGCTGGGCCAGCAAGGGTTCCAAACACTGGATGTGTTTTCCTGCCTTTTAGCTTCTCAGCTTTTTCCTCAGACATACAAATATCCTCTGGCCAGCACCTCTCTCTCTCTGGAGTTTCTGAGTGCTCCCAAACTAGCCTCTCAGGCAGTCTCTCCCTCCGGCTGCCTTCAAGGTATGGCAACGGTCCTGGGCTGCTCCCACCTGGCTTTTGGGCATGGGCTCTCTGAGTCCTTCTTACTTTGGCTTCCGCTTTGTTCTTCTCTTTCTCTTCCTCTGCTGTTGCCTCTCCCGTTGCTCTCTTCACCTCCTCTCCTGTCTCCTCCCTTCCTTCTCTGCTCCAAGTCAAATCTAGTGAGCACTTTTTATATCCCTGCTTCTTAGGGCTCAGCTCTGCCCCTCCCCCAACCAGGTGTTTTCCCTTAACTCCTGAGCTTGGGGATACGTTGCAGCATGGGCGTGTTTGCTCGTCTCGTGACTCACTTTGTTTACGTTTCCCTTGGAAACCCTGAGCCATGTGCTCTGCCTGCCTGTCAGTTTCTGAAGCAAATTCCTCTACTTCACTTAGCTCCATAGACTCAGAAGGGTCTTCTACATGACAGATCCCCCCCTTAAGATATTACGGGCTGCCGAACTTTTATTCGGACAGCTCGTAATCCTTGACGGGACGCTCATGTGTTTTTCCACACTAACCAGCCTTGCTGTTGCTGACCTCTCCTGCCAAGGTTTAAGGACATTTAGGTGGTATACTTGGCGGCGTCCCCTATCATTTTCCACCGTGTAGGAAACGGGGCCTACCTTCTCTACCACCGTACACGGCACTCTCCATCGGGACTCAAACTTGGGTCCCGCGTCGGCCACCAGGATTATTACCTTATCACCTATAGCTAATTGCCGAGATCTCGTCCCTCGGTCATAATATCGTTTTTGACGCTGTTGGCTGGCCTGCAAGTTCTCTACAGACGCTTGGGACGTCCTTTATAGGCGATTCCTCAGATCCCTAAGAAACTGAGGTACCCCAATTTCCTCCATTTCTGGCTCCACCCATTGTTCGCGCAATATATCTAAAATCCCTCTGGGAGTCCGGCCAAAGAATAATTCATAGGGTGATGCCCCAAGGAAGCCTGTATGCGCTCCCGACATGCATATAAAACAAATGGGAGTAAAGAGTCCCACTCAGACATTTTCCCATTTAGGCCACGTCTTAACATCTGCTTAATAGTCTGGTTCATCCTCTCTACCAGTCCGTTGGACTGGAGATGATAGGCAGCAGTCCTTATGTGACGTACCCCAAAGGCATCCCACACCATGGCTAGGTACCTTGACATGAAGTTAGTTCCCTGGTCCATGAGCATTTCCTGCAGAAATCCAATCTCACAGAACAATTTAATTAGTTCCAAGGCTATCGTCCTAGCCGAGGTACTTCGTGAGGGTATTTCCCAGGGGAAACGAGTAGCCTGGTCTACTATCACTAAGATATATTGGAAGCCCCTCGGTGTCTTAACCAGGGGTCCTACAATGTCCATCGCCATTCGGTGAATTGGCGTTGATATAGTGGGCGTGGGTATCATGGGCACGGCCCTTGGCTTAGTGGAAGTAACCCGTTGACAAGTGGGACATGATTCACAGTATCGGGTAGTCTCTTTAAAGACCCCTGGCCAGTAAAAACGGACCAGGATTTGGTCTAATGTCCCCTGAATTCCTTTGTGGCTGCCTACTGGGTGATCGTGGGCCAACCGTAGAACTACCACTTTGAACGTAGTTGGCACCACTAACTGTTTTCTCACTGCCCCTGTATGTGGGTCGTTGCTTTCCCTATATAACACCCCTTTATCTAAGAGGAATCTAGGAGGGGTATTTCTATCCTCTTGGGCATACTCGAATGCTCGCTTCAAAGCAGGGTCAGCCTGCTGTTCCTTTGGAAAGGAAGGACATTTTCTGACAAGCTCTGCGGGAACCCAGGGTAACCCCTCTCCGGCTTCTAGCTCAGCCCTCCCTTGGGTCCTACGCCGTCTCTCTTGGCGCCTCTCGGCCTTTTCTTTCCTGACCTTTTTGGTAGGAGCGCTGACTAGATCCTCATGTACAGGAAGCGTATCTGATACCTCATCTTCCAATCTATCTTCACGCTCTGGGGATTCCTCCCTATCCTTAGGCAGTTCCTCTGTCCCTTCTGCTGACACCACCCTTACCCCTGAGGTTCCTGCCTGGGACCGGGTGGATACCAGGCCTGTTTTTTCATTTAGGCCCTTCTCCATCCCTTGGCAGAATGGAGGCCAATCTCTCTCCAGGATAATATCGTGAGGGAGCCGTGGAACTATGGCCACCAGCACCTCCTTTTCAGTTCCCTGCCCTTTTACAGATAACCTATATAGGGGATAATAAGAAGATGCCCCATGAACACAGCGAATTTTGACTTGCCCCTCTGCTTGACTCGGTGCTGATCACAGGCGGGCTTCAATGGCCTGCCAGAGCTTCCTCGAGACCATGCTCTGGTCAGCATCCGAGTCAAGCAGTGCCTGGGCTTCAATGCCCTCTACTTGAACCTTTAACAGGAACCCTTCTTGTACCTGTTTCTCTCTCCCAGACACTAGTGCTGTTCGCACCATACAATCTCTTTGAAAATGCCCTCTTTACCACAGTTATAACATTTCCATTTTGACAAGGTCACAACAGCATTCACACTGGGTATTTTAACTCTTAGGTTCCTTTCTGATCTCCCAAAGTTTGCGGCGCCAGCTACCTTCAGCACGCCCCCTTTTGGGGTGCCAGCCAACTCGGCCTCAAAGTAGCGTTCTGTGAGGTTGGCTGCTTCCTCTGTGGTCTGACAACTTTGGAGCATCAGGAAAGCTTTAACTTCTGGTGGTACGGCTTCCATGAATTGCTCCAGGATGATGGTATCAATCACAGACTCAAGAGTCCTTTTCTCTGGAGAAAGCCATTTCCATGTCAATACTTTTATCCTTTGAAACAATGTTTTTGGAGTTTCATTAGGCTTCAGTCTAGCCTCTCTAAACATTCGCTTATAAAATAATGGCGTTAACCCTAGCCTGTCCTTCACGGCTTTCTTAACCTCAGCATAATCCGATGCTAGAGCAGCGGGCATGGTCTTATAAGCGGCCAGAGCCTCTCCTGTGAGGGACATAGCAAACCTCACTGCCCACTGTTCTACTGGCAATTTGACTGCCTCTGCAAACTTTTCAAAGGCCTCTATAAAATCATCTAGGTTATCATTACAGGTTAACTGTTCAAACGCTAAAGCGCTACAGTCTTGTGGTCCTACCCCCTTAGCAAATGAGGGAATAGCTCCTTTGGTGTCCTTTTGCTTAATCAGCAAAGCCTCCATAAGTTCAATAAGGGGCTTCTGCTGGGCATGCATTGCTGCGGCACTCTGCTCCTGCGCGCGATGCGCCAGTTCCATCTGGACAGACATCCATCACATCACCTCCTGCGGATCCATCTTGGTGACTGTCGTTCCTGCAGAGATAGACAAAAGAAAAGGCCCACCAAGTGCAGCACACTACAGCTTTCTTTTTAATCCTGTCTAAATGACTGCAGAACAGTAGCTCCCTTTCTCACTTCTGAATCCACCTACACCCATGCCCAGTTACCCTTTACCTTGGCACTGTGTAGAATCAGGCATTGAGAAAGGAGTCCTGGTCCTCCTGGCCGGTTTGCCAGCGAATCTCTGACCGTCCTCCGCTCACAGGTTAGCAGTTTCTTTTCCCCTTATGCAAACTGGTGTCTCCTGATGTCTCTTCCTGTTAGGATGTCCTTGTATTTCAGGCAAAAATCCGTAAAACTACACCAACTTGTCACCAATAACCTCCCCAGAGCCAGGGGCACGTAGGGTTGGTCAGCCTGGGTATCCTAACTTGGAAAGTATGGCAGAGTATTTGTTCCTGCACTGCCTTATGGGAGTCGTAGTTCCTCTTACTCTCCAAGAAAGAAATAATTATAGTCGAGTGGTTTCACGCAAAATGACAAGGTTTTTATTTCCCCTTCCGGGCGGATTAAATGCATGTGAAAACTTAGGACAAAATAGCCATATGCAACTGGCATAAAGAAAACATTTCAGGAACTTAGGACAAAACAACTTCTTTTGCTTCAAGCTTCAAAATATGCAGTGCTTAACCCAAACACAAAAGTAACAGTCACTTTTTATACAAAAGAAACACTTTGCTTTTCTTCTGCTGTTCAGACAGCCTTCTTAACAGCCTGGTCAGCAAAGTGATATAATATGATCAGCTAGTGATAACGTGCAGTCCATTTGCTCATCTGTTATACCCTCAATAACAGGCCCTATCTGCATTTCCTCTGTATCACTATCAGCTGGGTAAGTTTGCACATTGCTATACGGCGTTTCAAAGTACACTACCCCTCTGTCTTCCCGAGGCTTCTCTTCATAGCACTCTAATGAGCAGGTTTGTGAAGTACCGTATATATTGGAGTTAGTATAAGGAGAGTCCAACACTTCTGGGCAAGCACAAGGAAAACTTTTATAGCTAGTTTCACCTCTGTATAATTTGTGCAACCTACCCTTTGGCTTTAGAAAGGAAGAACTTCTCAGCACTGCTGGGCCAGCAAGGGTTCCAAACACTGGATGTGTTTTCCTGCCTTTTAGCTTCTCAGCTTTTTCCTCAGACATACAAATATCCTCTGGCCAGCACCTCTCTCTCTCTGGAGTTTCTGAGTGCTCCCAAACTAGCATCTCAGGCAGTCTCTCCCTCCGGCTGCCTTCAAGGTATGGCACCGGTCCTGGGCTGCTCCCACCTGGCTTTTGGGCACGGGCTCTCTGAGTCCTTCTTACTTTGGCTTCCGCTTTGTTCTTCTCTTTCTCTTCCTCTGCTGTTGCCTCTCCCGTTGCTCTCTTCACCTCCTCTCCTGTCTCCTCCCTTCCTCCTCTGCTCCAGGTCAAATCTAGTGAGCACTTTTTATATCCCTGCTTCTTAGGGCTCAGCTCTGCCCCTCCCCCAACCAGGTGTTTTCCCTTAACTCCTGAGCTTGGGGATACGTTGCAGCATGGGCATGTTTGCTCTTCTCGTGACTCACTTTGTTTATGTTTCCCTTGGAAACCCTGAGCCATGTGCTCTGCCTGCCTGTCAGTTTCTGAAGCAAATTCCTCTGCTTCACTTAGCTCCATAGACTCAGAAGGGTCTTCTACATGACAACAGACACACACTCCCACACCTATGCCAGCATTGTGCAAATATAGAGGTTTTTGGCAGCCCTGGCCACCACAGCAGTCCTGGGCGCAGTGCATGCATGTCTCTGGTACGCAATACTGTTGAGGTCACTCCCCAAGGGTGGTAAGCACTGTCAGAAACCAAAACTGAAACACACTCCACAGATATCAGAAAGGTTGCTATGATGCAGCTTTGTCAACAAATTGTGTTTAACTTATGATTTGTTATCTGCCATTAATCATAGCAACCTTTTGATATATGTGTAACGTGTTCCCAAGTTTAGGGCGGCATTGCTAAGGTATGCAAGTGGGAATGTATTGGGAGATGCTGTTCCACACAGGGCCCAACAGCCTGACTCTCCATGAGTCTTTGGATAGTGAAGCCTGTGGGTGTGGGTGTTTATGCTCCTGTTGGCCACTGCTCTAGGGCTGAGTTTCCCAATTCTGGTCCTGGTGGGAGAAACACAGTTAAGTTTTTCATGCTGTCCCTAATGACTATGCATGAGATACATTTGCATACAAAGGGGGGGAGCATACATTTGCAGCACAGGCATATTTATTACAGACATCATGACACCTGAATGGTGTTTGGCCCTCCAGGACTGCATTTGGGAAACTGCTCTAGGGATTGCACATGTTTATGGTGTCTGTGCCCTGTAGGGTAAAATATAGGCGTTTATGGATTGTTTATTTAATCAGCAATAACAGTTCCGTCTTTATTACCACGGTTTAGTACTGGGTAAAATATAAGGACATTTTTTGCAGGAGCCAGAGCTGGGGCTTGAACCTGCGACCTTGTTACCCTGAGCACACGGGCTGTGTGTACTGCACTAAACTGTTGTCACAGAGGCAGATCAGTCCCTGGGGCTACCATTAGTTAGACAGACCTTGTCTGTTGCACTGCACAGCACCCACCTAAACAGGGTTTGGCTTTGGTCTGCTGTGGGCAGATGCCACTGCCCCCTCCACCACCAGCAGCCCTCCGCCACTATGCTGACATGCCCTTATACCAGTGGTGCTGGTGGTGCACAGTCCCAGGCCATCCAGTGTGCCGGTAGGCAGCTGCCTATGGTGTGGGTTCTCGGGTAGGGGTGCCTACATGGACATGAACGCTTCCCACCCGGCACCGCCTGCCAATGTTATGTGCCCTTGGGGGTACCTGCTGGGTAATATCCCTTGTGACACCGTGGGACACACACTCGTGCCCATGTTGGACCCTCGTCAGTTGCTGTCTTGCTGCTTTACAGTTTTGGCATTCCTATCTGCCACTTAGGCATCTGCCTAGTCCGTACCATACCCCAGCTGGACCACAGCGTAACAGACATGCCCAATATAAAGGAGAAAACCCTGCTCACCACTATTTCACTGTGGGATCATTCACTTTGTGGGGGACAGAGCATAGCCCCTTCCAAACATTTTATCTTCCTTTTTACACTTTGTCAGTAGTATTGCTTTATGTTTATCATTAGTAGCACTATTGGCCAGCTTGGTTATTGGGATTTCAAATGTGGTTCTGGTCATTTAATATGTTTATTTGACTTTTTGTTTCCTGCACATGTATCACTACTATCACTTTTCTGGGTTTCCCTGGCTTTGCGGTACATTGCTGACTGAAATGGTTTCTCTGTCCTGCAAATGTGCCTCTAGCGCAAGGTTTTCACTGGCGCTAATTTTAAGAGCTTCACTTCACAGCATTAGTGTGCATGGGGCCTCTCCCTGCCCACTCTCCACCCATTGACCCCTCATCTCCGCACCTGGGGGGCCTTCCTCCACCCTCTTCGCACCTTAACGCCGCCACAGACATTATTGTGTGATACGTGATGTTCTCGCACGGTAAAGTGCCATTATTGCGCAATAACATCACGTATCGCGTGATAACATCAATGCTGCTACGTTAAGACGGTTTAGTAAACATACCCCTTAGACTCTGAAGCATATTTAGACAAAATGGAACTTTCATAGGTAAAGCGACACCACTTAATTGTGGAAAAACAACCACTAGATGTCCAAATAAAGACATTTCAGCAAGATTTTTTAAATGGATTAAAAGAAGTGAAAAAGTGTGATCGCTCATCGAAACTGACTATAGAAAAAGTCATCCCTGCTTATACAGAGATTATTAGTGATGTAGCTAAAACTAACAGCAATGCCACCCACCCAAGTCAGGGCTGAAAGACTTTTCTGCACTGAAAATAATCATCCGATTTAAGGGTTTGCTTCTGGATGTTGGAACCAGATAGAATTCCACCTATTTGTTACTGGAATAATGGGCAGAGACACTAGAGAGTGGAGTAGTGGTATCGTTGTTAGATCAGCAATTTAAGAACTAAGAAAGTCAGTGTTCACATCCTACAGACTCCTCTTGTGTGCTTGTGCAAGCTACTTCACCTTCAGCTGACACAAATACAAACTCATGGTCTTATGTACTAACCTGAAAAATGCTAGCAAGTTATTATCCATTTCCACAAAATTTGGTTAAAGTATTCACATGATCTGTTGGCTCATTTATGGGCATGTTTAGTAAAACATGCTAAGTTAACAGGCGGTAAGCTCCCCAGTTGAGTGTGGGAGGTAGCATAGACAGCATTATCTGTTGGAGTCATGCCTGACATGTCCACCTGCAATTACTATGGGGAAAACACCTCACTGCACTAAATGGCTTGCACATTTAAAGCAGGTGCATTCCCTTCCAGCCACTGAGGAGGAGCTAAATGCATCCATGCTAATGGTAGCAATCACAGTTAGTGTGCACCATTGATAGCCATACTAACCGCAATGTACCATCAATTCCCATACTTGAGCCCTAGCCCTCCCAGTCATTGTCCTATGCATGCACATTCTGGGCTGTGGCAACACATGGCAAATTCCTAAAGAACAGTCCTTCACATAACAGCATAAAACAAATTAAAAGGTCCACCAGTCTGAATTAGAGGTCTCCTTGGACCTCTTCCCTCTAGGGCAGACCTCAACTCCCTGATGTCTCTTGGGCCCAACACCTCCTCCACAAAGCCCAGCACCTTCCTGAAGTAAAAAGTCAGCTTGATCCATGCCCACTCATCCCTGGCACTCTGACTCAGTCCAAGGAGTTCAGGGGAGACAATGGGGGCAATTGTGAATTCCACTTACTCCTGCCCCATCCATTGCCTATCTCAAAATCTCAAAATGGAGCAGGCTAATTTCTAGCAGCAAAAGCGAAGAAAAACAAACACTGCTGTCAAGTTTTGATACCAAAAAAAGAACCACTTAAAAAAAAAACCTTAAACAGGGAAATAATAAAGTCAACCAACAAGTATTTTATTTCATTTTGTGTCTATGAAAAATTCATATTGTACAGCATTTATACCTTACATTTCTTAATCTCCCAGAAACAACCTTTTCCAGGCAATTTACGGAGCATACAAAATAAATTACAATGAAACTAAGTAAAAGCAAACAAACGTAAAATAGTATTATACAGCATATATTAAAATCATAAAAAATAAAAACTAGTCTTTCCCAGCAGAATCAAAATTTCCAAAACAAAAATTAAATTGAAATCTGCCGACCATCCTTCCCATCATCTAATAAGTGCATTTGACTCTATGCCCATATGTACCTGCATTTCATACTGCCATTTACCGTGGTCTACAAGCATTAGCCATGATCTGACTTCAGGCCCTGCTTGTTAAGGAGCTGTACGGGATAGATGGATTTGAATCGACAGAATAGCAGCATAAGTGGCAGCTAGTGTGTAGAAATAAAGCCAAAGTCACTTGCACCATCTCTAGAGCTTACACCAATAACTGTGCCAGTCTTACACACTTTATGCCATACTCTATAAAATATGCACATAAATAGTGATACCTCCCATGCACACACCCATACTACAAATATGTGCCATCGACCTGATGCGCCTATTTTCAGAACTGCGACCAGCTACTTTAGGTGCATAAGATGCAATTTGTACACATAAACTACTCTAATACAGTGATTCATTTGCTTGGGCAAGCGTATAAATCCAGCTACCCCTTATAGAATTGCCTCTATTGTGTCCATGACATATAAGTATTTCCTTATTCCTTCCCATTATCAAACTAACTTGAGCTGCTAACAGGACTCCTTGAAACATCCTTGAATGTGCTTTGCCATTTTCACTCCTATAGTTTTTCTACAGATCCTGACTCTAAACTAAGACACTGAGGGAGTCTTTTACCAAAGCTGACAACACCCGTCCTGGCACGTGCTCAATGCAAGTGGGGATGCGCATTGCCAGTGAGCGCAGGGCCATGCGCGTTATAGCGAGATGATTCCCACACTCACTGTCTAACTCACATTAGGGTAAGCAAGTGGGTGGGGAAGGGGCAGAGAGTAGTTGTGGTGTGCTCTGTGCAGTTAGCATGGGTTCACACTGCTTGCTAGCTGCATTAGTGCAGAATCACCAAATACCACCCCGATAGATGGTGTTAGGTTCACCAGCGCTAATGTGCGATACGCTAATGGACAGGGCTCTGCGTTAACTGCTGGGGAAATGCTTGCCATGCCTTTGACAGCAATGCATTGGTTGCACCTAATGCGCTATAGTTTCAGCGCTGTTGGCCCTTTTGGTGCAACCCCCTAGCACCCTTTAGCAAAGGGCCCCTAAAACATTTGCTTAACAGGTTTTTTATACCACTTTATCATTTTTTAATCAAAGCTGTTTACATTGTAACTTAAACTTGGTAATGTACATTGAACAGAGACAGTGATAACTTGGATTCTTCTGAGGCAATGGAGGGTTAAGTGACTTGCCCAAGGCCACAAGGAATGCTAGTGGGAAATGAATGCTGGTCTTTTCGTTTCTAAGCCAGTGCTCTAACCACTGAGCCACTCCTCCACAAATCTGTCTTGGGTATCACACAGAGATTCTGATGCAAGCAAATTTATCACATGCATAGTTGTTGTGGATATCCTGAACATCCGACTGGATTTTGGAGATGTTTGGAAAGCCCAGTCCTAACCTTTGCAATTGGTAATGGTGTTTCTCATCTTCAAGGTCTAAAAGACGAAGGGGGACCAAAAATGGATTTGAATACTTTTTAGATTTAATTACTCATTTTTCCAAACCTGAGGTCAAGGTAAGTTATAGTGGGCATTTTACAGGCAGGGAAGTGAACCTTAGAAACACAGAAGTATGGCGGTAGATAAAAACCATAAGGCCTATCCAGTCTGCCCTTCCATACCAGCTACTAATCTTCACAGTCCCTTTTTTCCCTTAGAGATCCTCTGTGTTTGTCCGATGCTTTCTTGACTACAGATACAGTCCTCATCTCTACTACCTTCACTAGGAGACTATTCCATACATCTACCACTCTTTTCATAAAGAAATATTTCCTCAAATTACTCCTGAGTCTATCACCTTTTGCCTTTATCTTATGACCCCTCATAGCATAGCCATGGAATAACAGTTTGGCCTGTTTCACCTCTTTGGACAAGCCATGTACTCCCCAATGTGCTTGAGAAAAACTAGTTGAAAATATGTCTTTGATACCGTGCATCTCATACCAAAATCCACTGGATTTTCTAGGCAAATGAATCTAGATTTATTTTCGGGAGCAGAAGATTTTATGCCAGTCCATTGCGGACTGCCACAAATTGCAGCATGTTAAGGAAATTGCATCCCTTGACTGGCGGAGTAGTCTGTGAGTTCTGGATTATTTAGAAGATATATAGATTTATTTGTGAATAAAAAAAAAACTGTGCAGATTCATCCGTGCTTACAGTAGGACCTGATAAAGTAAGGCATCAATACAAAGCAAGTCTCACAAAATCAGCAGACATAGTAGAAGAAGGATGATATACATACTCTAGTAAAATCCAGACTGAATATAAAACTGATGATTTATATAAGTGTATAATTTTTAAAAATAAATCATATGTTTTTGCAAAGCAAGCTGTTGTACCAAAGAGAAGTATACAATTTAATATATTTGACAGTAAAGAATACATTACATCAGCCCATTGTATAATATATGCAACATAATCTTCTTAAAATGAGTTTTCAGTTCAAGGAACAGAAGGGCTTAAAGATGTGCAGCATGTTTTTTTTTTTATTTATGTATTATTTTTGGCATCTCATTATACTTCCTATATCATCATTTTCTCAGTACAGTTGTATATCGTTAGCAAGACAATGGAAGAAAAAGAGAATTTGCCTCACACTCAAAAGCGCCATATCAAAGAACGGAGTATCAAAAAGAGTATTATGTTTAGCTCAAATTAAAACGGAAGCAAGGGGGAAAAATGGCATCCAGGCATTTCCATCAATCCAAGACATTTTTAAAAAGTATTCATTTATATCATTTTAAAGGTAATACTTTGCAAGCTGAACGTGCTGAAGACAGACAGAATGCACTTCCATACAGAAAACCAGAGAAAACAAAAATGCAGAAGAAAATCGCTGACCATGCTAGCACATCGCAGAACAATGAAATTGCAATTCCTATTGGATCACAAATTGAAAGGGAGGAGGAGAATCAAACATAGGAATAATAAAGAAGAAAAGAAGATGAATTATAATAACCCCAGTATATTACTCAATCGATCATCTATCTGCCTGAACAGACCCAGAAGCATTTTTTTTTATCAATAAAGAAGCTAGATTGCTCAAATTCAAAGTAAATATAATTCAACTCACTATATTTTGCCAGACGTTTATCAGAAAAACTCCCTGCGATCCCAAGTTTCCTTCCTTAATACTAGAAATGGCTTCTTTCTCCTTTGTGTCACCTTAACCATGTCTGGATAAATCCAGATTCCATGTCCCCAAGGATAACATCTGAATATTACAAAAGAGACAGATAACTTTGTTAAGTCCTGTTCAGAACCAAAAGAGACAATTGAGGTGATTCTGCAGTGCACATCCTGCCCAAAAATCCAATTGGCTAAATTGTATGTATTTACTTATTTATTTGATGATTCTTTTATACCGCTTTATATAAGAATCAAGGCGGTGTACAGGTAACTAACTCAACTTACAAAAAAACTCGATTTGCATAAACTCGTGACCAAAGACTGACTTGATTTACATTAGACTTATTATATACAAGGAAACTTTAGTTACATTGATGAGATTTGTTATATACAACATTTTAATTATATGGAAGTCCAGGATAAATGTGGATCACTCAATATCATCAACACCTCACCCCCACAAGCAGAAAAGTCCTCAGGCCATGAGGAAAATGCACATCAGGCAGAGCTGCACATAGCGATGGGTTCAGGACCTCTAAAATGTATTCCTTACGCAGACCTCGACAACTCAACATACAGTACTTTAGCACTTTAGGGAAATTCAAAAGATAACTTGAAATTAAAAAAAAAAAAAAAAAGCCGAGTGCCTGATTTTGAAAGGATTATGTTCCAGTTTTGAGAGTTATGCACTTAAATTTATAGTGAAAATTTCACTCAGATCCAAAATTTAGGACCACACAAAGTGGGAGGCAACGGGGCAGATTTAGGATGGGGGAAAATAGCAGCTTGCCACTGATTTTCAGCCCTAGGCTCAGGGGCGGCTCAAGGCAATCTGCTGCCTGAGGCGAAGTATGAAAAGGTGCCCCCCCCCCCACCTTAGAGGGGGCGGGCTTTTTCAGAAATCCAATCAGTGACTGAACCAAACCAAAAAGCCGATTAGATTATATGGAGGAAATGCAAGATGTTTGCACACAGGGTCATATCGAACAGCAATTGCGCCTTACGCGACTTGCAGCTCGGACACACGCCCCCTTCTCCCCCATACCTCTGTCCAGCGCTACCTGCTCTTTCCCTGCTGATGCCACCCTCTGTTTTTTTCATGGAGGTGCCAGCAGCAGGGAAAGAGCAGGCAGCACTGGACGGAGGTATGGGGAGGAGGAGGGGGGCATGTGCCCAATCTGAAAGGCGCCGGCACTTTAAGAAGATCTGTCCCTCCCTACTCTGACATGGCATCGGAGAAGGGAGGGACCACACCTGCTTAAAGTGCTGCAAAAAGGCTTAGGGAGCGCATTTCGTCTGCCTGCTATTGTCTTGCCAGCAGCGGCAGGGCAACAGCAGACAGCCGAAATGCACCCCCCAAAACCTTTCTGACCTGTGCGGCTGCACCACTTGCTCAGGGCTAGTTACGGTCCCTTTGCACACCAAGGAACTAAAAGACAGCAAGAGCCAACAGCACAGTTTATAAAGCTAAATTATAACTCATTTTTATTTTGTTGTTATAAACTGCATTATGGTTCTCGCTTTTTCTTTTTTAACATATATTCTGCAGCCACAGTAGGTGCAGAGCAGAACCAGGACATTAACCCACAGAACTCAATATTTAAAAAAAAAATCGGATTCTGATCATCTCACTAACAACAACAACAACCACTATTCTCCAGTACCAGGCATATTGTGTACTAATACAAAACTCTACAACAAAGAGCAAACCTACCATGCCATACCATATCAGCACAAACCTCCAAAACTCACATAAGGAGCCCATCCAAAAAAAGCATCACTTTAAATACTACAGTGGGCCCTGGAACATCCATACACCCATTTGAAAAGCTGAACAAATCAAATTACTACAGTACAGTATAGATCTTTATGTACAAACTCCATGTTAACAGAACACCTGACCTCAGTGAAACACTCACAGCATGGACCCTCACCAAGTACAGAATAAGTAACCACAATCTAAAGTAAAAATAAAAATATGTAGACTAAATTTAAATTGAAACCCCAAAAGGCCAGAGTCCACATGCAGTGCAATATCAGATAAATAAGAGATGCAGTTCCCCAATACTGTGTAAAATATAAAAATAGCACAAAGTCCAATAACTAAAATTAAATAAAATTATTTTTCTACCTTTTATGTCTGACCATTTTATTCTCTGATCATGCTGATCCCAATCTGAGGCTTCAGCTTTCCTGTCTTCTCTTAGCTCTCTTTCTGTGGTCTATGGTCCATCTGCCTTTTCTTATCTATTGTTTTCTTCACTTCCTTCCATCAGCCCATTTCCAGGTCCAGTAACCCTCCCCAGTATCAGCCCCCTTTCCAGTCCTTCCTTCCCAGTACCTTTCAATGTCAACCGCCTTGCATTCCCAGGACTGCAACTGGCATCCATTCCCTTTCAGTCCCTTTCTTTCCTCACTGTCCAGCCCCTTCTAGTCCAAATACCATCCCAGATATCAGCTCACATCCACTCTCAGTGCCACCCCCCCAGTCAGCTCCCTTCCATTCGCCCTACCCTCTGTCCACCCCCCTTCCAGTGCCATTTGCATGTCTGCTCCCTTCCAGCCTCCTCCCCATTACCCAATCACCTACCACTCCCATCCCCAAATGTCACCTCCCTTCCAGTCCCTCTTCAGTACATCCCAGGTGTCAGCTCCTTTCCAGCCCCCTCCTTCCCCCATATCAGCTCCCTTCGTGCCCCCTCCTTCCCCTGGCACACGCTCTCATTATCCGCTCCCTTCCAGTCCTATTCTACCATCCTCCCGCATCAGCCCATTTGTACCCTAGCCCTAGTTTTCTTCTAGGGCCAGCAGCACTCTCCTCCCCTCCCCCATTAGCCCATTTCCAGTCCTATCCCCCTTCAGCCCACTCTAGTCCTAGCTCCCCAAACAGCCCATTGCCAGTCCTAGCTCATTTTCAGTGCTAGCCTCCCATCTGCCCATTACCAGTCCTAACCCCCATAGCCCATTACCAGTCCTAAACACCCCCCCCATCAGCCCACTTCCAGTCCTACCCCCCCATCAGCCCATTACGAGTCCTAACCCCTCCCCATCAGCCCATTTCCAGTCCTAAACCCCCCATCATCCCATTTGCAGTCCTAGACCCCCATAGCCCATTACGAGTCCTAACCCTCCCCCATCAGACCATTTCCAGTCCTAGACCCCCATAGCCCATTACCAGTCCTAAACAACTGCCATCCAGTCCTAATCTCTCCCCCCCATCAGCCCATTTCCAATCCTAGACCCCCCCCCCCTTTCCAGTCCTGGCCCCCAGAAAAATAATAACGCTCAAATTTCTGCCGCTGCTGAGTCCACTTCTCGGCAGCGGCACACTCACCTCTCCTTCCTATAGCAGCCGCAGCTCCTGCTTCTTGGAGCCGCAGCTGTACTAGCGCGAGGATCAGCCAGCTACTGCGGAGCCTTCCCATGTAGCAGCATCCCGCCCCCCCAAAAAATATATAACAATATAATAAAAATAACCTTTATCCTTATGTGTTCAATCTATATAACACAATGATGATCTAAACCGGATCAAACAGTAAAATGCAGGGATTAGCTTTCTCAAAACCAGAGAGATAGCTTTCAAGAAATATACGTCTATTGTATATTATAAAAAAGTATATATACTAATTTTATGCCTGCTACAAGAGATTCTATATAATCCCAAGGAGAATACTTAATTTAACCAAAAGAGAGATAAAATAAACAACAAATCTGTAATAGAACACTCTGAAGTCTGAACAACCATAATGAACATAATGATATATACCACTGAAAACAGGAGAGTAACACATATATAGATGTGGATAAAAAGAGGAACATCCATATATTGGAAAGATAACTCCCAAACCGACAAAATATATCTCATAATGCAAAACTTATACTACATTAGATTTTTTAAATCCCTCTGCGCTTATAATATTCCCTCCTTGCGTCTGCACATTCCATTGTTGTTTTTAATCAGTTTTTCCCTTATGATCTTTGTTATCTTCCTTCCCATAGTGTTATAGTCCAATCAGGACACAAATTTAAATATAAACAGGTATGCCTTTATATTTTTGTCACACCCTTAGCGAGTTTCATTAAACACTTATAATAACATAGACAAATGTACTTATGTTTTATTATTTGATTGTTTTTATGTGTTTTAATGATAGTATTTATTTATTTATTTATTGCGCTTAACATTTTTCATATTTATGATTCTATTGAATTTATCTCCGTTTTTATAATATGCTGTACAGAATTGCTTATATATATGTGTGCTTTTATATCTTGATTTTTCATAACTTTTATTTGAATGTGTTTATTTATTTCTTATTGTATGGTTTTTATTTGTATTTTTATTATTGTGTGTTTTTAGCCATTTTAGCCCCTGAGGAAGGCTCAGCGAAACACAGCAAGTGTCGGGCCAATGGCTGGAGTTGATTAATAAAGTATATTCTTCCTTCGCTATCCACGATTTGTACTGGGTTAGTTCTGTTGCACGTGGATCTGTGCTCGTTTGTTGGACAGCACGTATGTGGATACCAGCTAGCACCGAGTCTCTGGATTTAGGGATCAATGGCAGCAATATGTGGATAGTGGCAATACTCAGACACTATCTTGGCAGGCAGTCCACATAGTACTACTACTATTACTACTACTATTAATCATGTATATATTGCTAAAAGGTATACACAGCGCTGTACAGACACATATAATAAGACGGTCTCTGCTTATCAGAACTTACAATGTAATCAAGACTAACAGTGATGGAAAGATACAGGTAGTTTTTTGCAGGCATAAGGAGCAGCAAGATGAAAGGATTGAAGTCTATATTTGGCAGTGGAAGAGAATGGCATAGAGAGAAGAAAGCCAGAGGAAGAGCAGAGTTCACGAGAAGGGGTGAAGGGAGAAAGGAGAGAAGAAAGGTAATGAGGTGCAGTAGAATGAATGCATTTATAGGTCAGAAGGAGAAGTTTGAATTAGATACAGAAACAGAAGGGAAGCCAATGAAGTGATGTGAGAAGAGTATATTAGGGTTGGCAGAAGACTAATTAGCTGTGCAGCAGAGTTTTGAACAGTCTGAAGGGGAGAAAGATAACTCAGAGGAGGAGGTTGCAATAATCTAAGCGAGAGGTGATTAAAAAGTGGATCAGTGTTTTAGTAGTCTGTTCAGAAAGGAAAAGGCAAATTTTGTTAATGTAACCGGGTACGGCGGACAAGTCGCTCCCGCTCCACCCCTTCCCTCACATCCTTGCTCCCGCTTCCCCATACAATAATACACCAAACATATTTGGGAATTCAACTGGTCACAGTTTTATTAACCTTTCAATAATAACCAAACAACATTTCCAAACCACATCCTAATTACCCCAAGTGCACAACGACCCCTCACCAGCCATGTGAGTAGCAAGGTGACGCCGTTTCCGCTTCCACCGTGTCCAGGCCACGGCTATTTGCATACCTCCCTCTTCCGGCTTCGCCATATTATTAGCAAAAACCCTGAGGGATTGTCCGGGTCGGGGGTACGCCACCCCCGCCCCAAGGATTGCCTCTGGCTCCGGACCCTGGAAACCTCCGGGATCCCGCCACCCCCTCTAGCTGCAACACCCCTTAACCCCCAGGCCCTTGCCAACCCCCAAAACAGGGAGGTAGGGTGGGACGACCGCCACCTCCAGCTCCGTCCCCGAAGTCCCGTGCCTCGCCGGCCCTTCACACCTCGCCCGCCCCTTGCCGGGACTCCCTCTGCATCCCATTGGCTCCCGCACCCTTCACTCAGCCTGCAGGAGCCAATGAGTTTGAAAGACACTTCGCGTCTTGCTGCACAGCCCCTGTGCCACTGCCACGCCGAGCGCACACGACAGGCCGCCCACCCGGTTAACGGCGGCTGCCCGGTTAACGGCGGCTGCCCACGGCCTTCCTGCAACCGGGTACGGCGGACAAGTCGCTCCGGCTCCACCCCTTCCCCCACATCCTTGCTCCCGCTTCCCCATACAATAATACTCCAGATATATTTGGGAATTCAACTGGTCGCAGCTTTATTAACCTTTCAATTATAACCAAACAACATTTCCAAATCACATCCTAATTATCCCAACTGCAGAATGACCCCTCACCAGCCATGTGAGTAGCAAGGTGACACCGTTTCCGCTTCCGCCGTGTCCAGGCCACGGCTATTTACATACCCCCCCCCTCTTCCGGCTTTACTATATTATTAGCAAAAACCCTGAGGGATTGTCCGGGTTGGGGGTACCCCACCCCTGCCCTAAGGATTGCCTCTGGCTCCAGACCCCGGAAACCTCTGGGATCCCGCTACTGGCTCAGATGACGCATGTCCTGAACTGCCCCCCAAAGCCAAGCTACAACCAGCTATCCTCCCCTGCACAATATCCTCCAAGGCCTCCTGCCAATCGTTCAGGAGCAAATCCATCCCCACCGGGGATAAATGTACCCCATCCTGCCTATATAGACCTGCACACCCAACCTTCACCCACAAATGCAAAATCTGGAACCCGCCGTGATTCCCCACCCATCAGCCAATTTGGCGATTAATTTTCGTCAACCCCCTCGACCACCTCCGATGGTCCCAGCAAGCAGGCCTTGGTATGATATAGGACCATACGAGAACCACTTCATTGAACATCAATAACACCTCCCCCAAATCCTTGTGCGCTGTTCGAATTAACTGCCTACAAGTCCATGACCCTAGGTCGTTGCCTCCCAGATGTATCAATAGGATGTCTGGCGACCCTTTCTCATGCTCGTGGTGCCGCAGCAAAGGCAAGAGCTGCATCCATCATAGGCAGCGCTCACCAAGCCATGATACGATCACCTTCGAAGCCTCCAATCTGATATTCAGCCCCATCGGCCATGTTGCTGCTCTCCGACCAGCCCAGTATACAAACAAGTGGCCAATCACCCAACAATGACACGACCCTTGTCCCACTTCTGCAAATAAAAGAAATTGTAACAGTTAGTAACACATGGAGCTTATAAACGCACATAGCCCCGGAATGCTTGTGACCTCCATCTGCCAATCCACTGTATGTCCCGCTCCAGAAGTCCCTCTGCCGCTGCACTTGTAGCTGCACCGATTCTGAAAGAGTGCGGTGCAAACCGGCCCGGTTTCTCTCCAATCCGCCATATCAACAGCCGCAACACCGCTGCAAACTGAAATTGCGTCAGCACCCGTGCATCTTCGTGTATAAACAGACTGCTGTCCCCGACTGGCCTTACTCGCAAGTAGGACTTCAGTAAGGCAACTGGACACGTTGGCGACCTGCCCACTGCCCTCAAGACTACCCACGTTCCCTTCCCCATCGGATCCATCTTGGATCACACCAGCCAAATACGTACTTCGCCCCCCGCCAACTTTACTTGCTGCATTTGCAAGCCCACCCCCCCCCCCCCATCTGGACTGGCTGGACTCAGCTACCAACTCCCCCACTCGAAAGGCGCTGAAAAAGGCTACAGAAAAAGCTGCTTGAAAGAGCTTGCCTTCGTAAGGGGATGTTGCCAACTGAGGCAAAGCAAGGCACAACCGCACCAACAAGTCATGTGTAATAGGCCGCTAATATCCCCCAGAGTGGGAAAGGACCATTCCCACCCTTGCAGCAGCCTGCGAGTTAAAAATCCCCCCTGCTGCCCCCCACCCCACCGCATACGCACCGTTGCCTGCGACACTCCCGCATTCTTTGCCGCAATGACATACTGACCCAGGAGCTGATCCGAAATTGGTCCCCGCCGCCATCCCTGGTCCACCAGGAAATCCACCACGCTGCTGCAGCCACATTGATACGCCGCCCATATCTCCACTGACACTGAACTCCTCAGCAGGTCAATCATCTCCTGAGGCCAATCTGCCATAAGTGCTCTGGGACTGACGCCCCCACCTCTTCTGCCTCTGGCGCCAAAGTCCAAAACAGCTCCCACTTAAAGCGGAAAAGAGCATCAGCAATCTTGTTAGTACTCCCAGGAATGTGACGAGCCATACCTTGTCCACCGGCAATCCACCGGCAATCGCGCCACCATGGCCACGGTATCCAATTCCACCCCTAGAAAAGTGATGCATGTTGCTGGGCCCTCTGTTTTACCTGCCACCAGCGGGACACCCCAAGACCGGGCCAACTGTACAAATCCGTCCAGTAACTCCTGGCAATGTCCTGACTGTGCCTCTCCTACAAACAGGAAGTCATCCAGGTAGTGCACTACATTCGCGCAACCCACCTGCTCCACCAAAGCCCAATGCATAAATGTACTAAACTGTTCAAAATACGCACAGGACACCGAACAACACATTGGCATGCACTTATCAAAGTAACTGTTACCCTCAAAGCAAAATCCTAACAAATGAAATGCAGATGGGTGCACCGGCAACAAACGAAACGCGGATTCGATGTCCACTTTGGCCATCAAACACCCTCGACCACATCTTCTCACCAGCTCCCCTGCCTCATCAAAGGAGGCATAGCGCACCGCACACCATTCTTTCGGGATGTGGTCATTCACGGAAGATCCCATTGGGAAGGTATAATTCCCAACAGGGACACCACAAAGTCAGCAAATGGCTGCTCAGCGAAGGGGCCCTTGACCCTGCCCAACTCGATCTCAACTGCCAGTTTATCCCTCACAATATGGGCGTACCGCTTAACCGAGGGCGAATTCCTGACTTTTCTCAAAACCACCGTACCTACTACTGGAATTTTAAAGGCCCTTTGAAATCCCTCCTCTAACATCACCCTGTCCCTGCGCCTGGGATACTTCCTCAGCCAGGGTCGTAAAACGTCGATCCTAATTGGAATCAAAGCTAAGGTCCTTAATGTCCTACTGTTTGGAGGCCGGCATACTTGAACCAGCCGCCCCCTTCTTGACACATTTGAGGGCGGAATGCCCCCCATTACAGGCAGAACAAGCATGCCAGAACTTGCAATCCGGAAAGGGGCATGAAGACTTGTTGAATCGCCAGCAAACATCTCCAGTGCCGCCCCCCCCCCCAAGCCGTTCTCTGCAATGCAGGAGGCCCACTCACTTGAAAGGACCGTCCCGCCCCAGACGTGGCTGCTAGTCCTCCTTTTGCTGCGCTCAGCCCCCCGCCGCCCGGTCTGACTGCCATCTGTGTTAACCATAAATTAATATCCCTGTGTCCCCCAAGACAACAGCTGATTTTCAACTGATTTTCAACCTATGTAGTATATTGTATAGTAATCGGGATCTATTAGTACATCCGCAATCAAAACCATCCACACCTTTGGATTCTGGTCCATTTATCAACTTGATCACAAAATATTCTCCCTTAAGTTCAGATCTTAATCAAATAATAAAACGGCACGAGAATGTATTACAGAGTATTCCAGGTTTGGAAGATAAGACAGTTTGCTGTGTATGTCAACGCCACAAAAACTTAAAGGAACTGTTGAGTCCGGCATTATTGCAACCCATTCAAACGCAAGAAATTCATGGACATTTGGGCCACAGAAAATGTGGCGAATGCAACATTTGTTACATTACAATAGAAATGACAGAATTTAAATATCAAGGCAGGCAGTATTTGTTAAAACATCAGAAATCGTGCACATCAACCTACGTAGTATATTGTATTCAATGTCCATGCGGCCTACTTTATTTAGGTAAAACTATCAGGATGCTGAAGATACGGATGAATGAACACAAAAGTAGGATTAAATGCTTAAAACGAGAAGCTCCCATGGTAGATCACTGCTTACAGCTTCAACACACTTTTGATGAACTACGATGCTTTTGCATAGATCAGATCACTACTGCGCGACAGGGGAAATCGAAAGATCAAACTTTATTATGGCAAAAACAAAGGTGGATTCATAAGTTAAATACAGTATCCCCGAATGGACTGAATTTGAGAGTAGAATGGGAGGTCTGTGTTTAACACACTGCACCAAAGGTTCATTATCCCGACGTTAACACAGCTGCAGCTTATTGAAATCTATATATATATAAGCTTAAACCGCATACGCGGCATTCAGAAAGCCGACCAGCTCAAGCGGCAGGTACAGCGATTCTAGTTGGTAATGTGAAATAAGGAATCACACCACATTAGGTATGTCGCTTTTGTTATTTACTGATATTCATGGCTAATAGAAGATAGAACTCAGACATGATAAATATGGGCAAGAAAGCATGTATTCATCAAATTTTGTAATGGTTTGCATTATAGTGCTTTCAAGTTACCCCCTGATGAAACCAAGTAGGTGAAACGCAAATAAAGCGCCATTGATAGCGTTGGGGAAGACAACAACGAAAGCTAAGCACTATTTACTGCTTACTATGTTCATTATCATCAAATACTGTTATAAAATGTTATGAAAGAGTTAATATACCAAATGACTAGACACAAAGGGTCATTGATGCAATAACGGGCTTATTCCAAATGATTCATTGACATTTTGGCAGCCTAGAGTCTGAGACCCTGTCAGTCATTACAATACATTTAAAATCATATAGGATTTATAATTGAAAAATCTTGTTTGTAAGATATAACATACTTTCAAATACCAAGCTCAGAGTAGCATACATATTTTGACAATTATTACTCTGACAGGATTGACCAAACTTAATTTGTGCGGTACAAACATGGAACCTCTATGATGGAGTCCGCAAAAGCCAATAACATCCCATAGTGGTCTGGATGCTGGTGCCCCCATACACTAGCAAGATGCAAAAAGGCTTGGGTCCAGTTTACTACATTCTGTGCTACCTTCCTAACCCTCCCCGCCTTCTCTTCTTCCTTCCTCTTCCTCCTACTGTCCACCGACCATTTCCTACCCTCCAGCAACCGGAAAATGTCAATAAGAACATAAGAACATAAGATATGCCATACTGGGTCAGACCAAGGTCCATCAAGCCCAGTATTCTGTTTCCAACATTGGCCAATCTAGGTCATATGTACCTAGCAGTTTCCCCAAGGGACACAGGTTCCACAATGCTTGTATTGGTTCAAACATTGATATCCTGAGTCCCTTCTTAATAATGGTTTATGGACCTTTCCTCCAGGAACTTGTCCAAACCTTTTTTAAACCCAGCTACACTAACAGCCTTTACTACATCCTCTGGTAACAAATTCCAGAGTTTGATTACACGTTGAGTGAAAAAATATTTTCTTTTATTAGTCTTAAATAGTTTACCCTGTAGCTTTATTGCATGTCCCCTAGTCTTTCTATATTCTGATAAGGTAAACAATCAATTTACGTTTACCCGTTCCACTCCGTTCATTAATTTATAGACTTCTATCATATCTCCCCTCAGCTGTATCTTTTCGAGGTTAAAGAGCCCTAACCTTTTTAGCCTTTCTTCATAGGAGTATCCTTCCATCCCCTTTACCATTTTGGTGGCTCTTCTCTGAACCTTTTCTAAAATCGCTATATCCTTTTTAAGATACGGCGACCAGAATTGCACACAATATTCAAGGTGCGGTCTCACCATGGAACGATATAGAGGCATTATAATATCTTTTGTTTTATTTTCCATTCCATTCCTTTCCTTATCATACCTATTATTCTATTTGCTCTCTTGGCCTCTGTTGCACACTGGGCCGAGGGTTTTAACATGGTATCCACAATGACGCCTAAATCTTTTTCCTGGGTGGTGGTTCCTAATGTGGAACCTTGCATCGTGTAACCATAGTTTGGGTTGTTCTTCCCTAGGTGCATAACCTTGCACTTGTCCACATTAAATTTCATCTGCCATTTTGAGGCCCAGTCTTCCAATTTATCAAGATCCTCTTGCAATTTTCCACAATCCTCTTGGGTTTTAACAACTTTAAATAGTTTTGTGTCATCTGCAAATCTGATAACCTCACTCATTATTCCACTTTCCAGGTCATTTATGAATATGTCAAAAAGCAGTGGACCCAGCACAGATCCCTGGGGTACACCACTATTCACCTTTCTCCATTGGGAAAATTGGCCATTTAGCCCTACCCTCTGCTTTCTATCTTTTAACCAGTTCCTGATCCACAATAGTACACTGCCTCCTATCCCATGACTCTTTAGTTTTGCCAAAAGTCTCTGATGAGGGACCTTGTCAAAGGCTTTCTGAAAGTCCAGATACACAATATCAACCGACTCACCTTTGTCCACCTGATTATTCACTCCTTCAAAAAAACATAACAGAGTAGTAAGACAAGATCTTCCTTGTCTAAAGCCATGTTGGCTGTCTCCCATTAGGTCATGACTATCTACATGCTGAGTAATTTTATTCTTTATGATGGTTTCTACCATTTTTTCCCGGTACTGACGTCAGGCACACCGGTCTGTAGTTTCCCAGATCACCTCTGGAACCCTTTTTAAAAATTGGTGTTACATTGGCGATTCTCCAATCTTCAAGTATTAGAGATTATTTTAATGATAGTTCACAGATTACTAATAGCAGGTCTGCAATCTCATATTTCAGTTCTTTCAACACCCTTGGATGTATACCATTTGGTCCAGTTGATTGCTACTCTTCAGTTTATCAAATAGTTGTAATACATCTTCTGGTGTATCGATATTTCTTTCAGTTCTTCCGCAGGATCACCTTTAAATACCACTTCAGCCATGGGTAACATCCTTGGATGTATACCATCCGGCCCAAGTGATTTGCTACTCTTCAGTTTATCTAATAGTTGTAATATATCTTACCGATGTATCGATATTTCCTTCAATTCTTCCGCACCTTTAAATACCACTTCAGTCATGGGTAACATCCCTGCATCTTCCTCAGTAAAGACTGAAGCAAAGAATTCATTCAGTCTCTCCGCCATCGCCTTGTCGCCTCTTAGTGCTCCTTTAATCCCTTTATCTTCTAATGGACCAACTGACTCTCTCACAGGTTTTTTGCTACGAATGTACTTGAAAAGGTCTTTACTTCACGTTTTTGCTTCCGCAGCAAGCTTCTTCTCAAATTCTCCCTTTGCCTGCCTTATCAATGCCTTGCATTTGACTTGCCAGTGCTTGTGCTTTTTCCAGGTTTCGTCATTTGGCTCAATATAACTCCTCTTCTTGATCTTCCGATGCAAATTCCTCAGCACCCCTTCCCATAATTCTGAAAAAGCTGCCAGTATAGGTGCCGTCCCACCCGACCCCGGCCCCTCCACACTCGTGCCACTCCCTTTACGTGCCCCTTCCTCTGCTGTGGACGACATTGACGAAGAATCAGTTGATGACGAGGAAGAAGACCCCGACTTATGACGCCATCGACATGAATGCTTTCATTTTCTTTTGGCCTTTTTTCCTATGCCCTCCACTGCCGCCCTTCCGCTAACCACCCCTTCCCCTTGTTCCGCTGTTAACTCACTTGCCACACCCATCGCTGCCACCGCATTCCGACTTGACTCCTGCCGCTCCATCACCATCTGTGATGCTGTATCCTGCTCTGCTGCCATGCCTTCCACCGCGTGATTTCATGCCATGCTCATTGCCATGCTACCCTGCTGCTCCTGACTGCTCATTCCGTGTCCCACTGCGTACTGCCATCCGGGGGGGTATCTGTGGAGATAAGACAGCAAAAGGCAAAGGGGAACCTGCCATGTTCCAAGGCGGTTGCCACATCCCTAACCACTCCGCCCGAGAAGAGCCTTGCCCCCCTCCCCGCCAATGCTCCCAGGCCGCCGGGTAAATTCCGCCAGGTATACCCAGCCAGCTTGCCATGCCTGCTAGCCCCTGCCTATCTCCACCCGCCTGCCCCCAGCTGTGCTAACTTCCACATCCGCAGTAATAGGTCCTAAGCCTGGGAGTCCTCCAGAACCCCGCACAGCCCCCCTGTCCCCTGTCCAGGAGCACCCCTTGTTAATCCTTCCCCTCCCACATCACATCTTTCTGAGTCCAACTCTCGGCCTCCTGCAGCCCGCTCCCCCCAACCCCCTCTGCCCTCACGATGCCCCCTTCCCCTGCCTGCTTCCCTCCCTTACCCCTTTTCCCCTGACTGCTGTTCCTCTCCGCCCTCCACTGTGCCCCCTTCTCCCCTTTGCACTACCTCAACAGTTCCTTGCCCCCCACACCGTGCACCCACTATTAATCTGCTCCCCTCGAGTAGCCGTCGCCGGCCGACCCCCAGACCCTACCTTCCTTCCCGCCCCTCCCCCTGAACCTGTGTTGAAGCATACCCCAATGCACTCTGCCAACCCTCAATTAAACTGCCTCCCTCTCGTTTCCTTTTTCTTATTCTCTTTTTCTTTTTTTTTAAATGTATTTATTTATACCCTTTCTGGTGCCCCACACTTGCCTGATGCCTCTCGCAAGCGAGTCCACGTGTTCGGCACTCCTCCATCACTTCAAGCTGTCGCTTTGTCACCCTTCTATCGACCGCCACCGCTGCTGCCAACCCCGCCTGCCACCACTCTCCCCACAACATGGAAATTGCTGCCGCTGCACAGTCCAAGCACAACTGCCGCCTCTAGCTCCGTCCCTGAAGTCCCGTGCCTCACCGGCCCTTCACACCTCGCCCGCCCCTTGCCGGGACTCCCTCTGCATCCCATTGGCTCCCGCTCCCTTCACTCAGCCCGCGGGAGCCAATGAGTTTGAAAGACGCTTCGCATCTTGCTGCACAGCCCCCACGCCGCCACCACGCCGAGCGCATGCGACAGGCCACCCACCCGGTTAACAGCGGCCGCCCGGACGTGGCCCCGCGGTCTTCCCGTTACAGAGAAACAAACAAATGGGTTTTTGCTATCTGTTGGATATAAGTGGAGAAGGAGAGGGAGGAGTCGAAGATTTCCTCAGGGTTACAGGCTGAGGAAACAGGAAGCAGAAGAGTGTTATCAACAGAGATAGAGAAGGGAGGAAGGTGGGAAGAGGGTTTAAGGGGAAAACTAAGAAGTTCAGTTTTGGCCATATTTAATTTCAAATGTCAGTAAGGTATCTAGGCAGCGATGTCAGATAGGCAGGCAGATATATGGGCTTGGAGTGCAGAAGAAATATCATGTGTAAATAGATAGATTGAGAGTCATCAGCATAAAAGTGATATTGAAACCATGGGAGGAGATGAGAGCACCAAGGGACTGAGTATGTGATGAAATGTGATACTTGCTGAAATGAAACAATATCAGTTTATTCACTTACCAAATAAGCCACTAGTAGAGCTTCTAATTTTTGTGTTTCAATGGAGAGGAGGAGTAGCCAAATGGTTAGAGCAGCAGGCCAGGACCACGGATAAATACCAATAACGTTCAAAATGCAAAGAGAAATTTAAAAAAAAACCCCTCCAAAAAACATAAGATTAACACCACTTCCCTCTATCATTCTTAAATACCTTTTCTGGCCTATCTTGGATTCTCTACCTGGTTTTTGGAGCCCTATTATTAAAGCATTCTAAGCTGTTGATGTGCTTTTAAGTGTGAAGTAAAGGCCCGTGGTAGCTGTCACCACACCGACAAGATAGTTACCTCATACTAATTCTCACAGTAACTGCACATCAGGTGCCGGGGCAGGGAATGGGCAAGTTAAGGTTGGAGTGCAAGAGTGGCGAGCATATTATAGTTAGCACTGGGGCAATTGCTGCAAGCTGTCACGATGGCAATTAACATAGCTACATTAACAAGACCTCTCTGGGTGGCATTACATGCACCTGTGTGAATCTTGCCATGCCTTAGGGTATGCATCCGTGCAGTAACTACTGGGGAAATGCCGGCTATGACCCCAACAGAGCAGAGGTTGTGCACTTACTGTGATAGCTTTTGTGCTAAACATGTATTAAGTACAAAACTCTACCAGGCTTTAGTAAGAGAGTCTCTTTGTGCCTTTTCCATACTGATTCCTCCAGAAAAGATACTCAGCAATAGTACCAGTAGATCAGAAATAGCAAATGGCACTAATTATAATCCAGCTTAAATCTTGGATGGGTTGAAAAATCCAGTTCCTTCTAATTTTGACTTGCATTTGAACAAAACCTGATGCATTCTGGAACAAAACATCAAGGCTTTGTAGTTGAAGGAACTTGGAAAAGTTTTCTACCAAATAGCTAACCTTTGAGTTGCTGGGGAAGAGGTAGCACATCTGATTTCATCTGAGCTGCCTTTACTACCTCTAATAGCGAGTCACTTATACATATAGACCAGAAAATAATGGACTAAAATAGCTGATTCTTCACATAAAGGAGTATTTTCTATCTGCGTAATTGTATTCACAGATAATTGATTTCCTATCCGCCTTTAGATTTTATGTTATTTTGCTTCTTTCTTGAAATAGTTTTCTATGCAAAAAAGAAAAAAAGAAAGAAATTGCACTTTGAGGCCTGACAGTTGAAATGTAGGAAAAACGGTGCTAATGACGACCTGCCTGTTGAGACTTTACTGGATTTCACCATAATTGAATGTTCTTGTGACCTTCTTCAGCTTATTACACCAAATAATAAAAAGCCTCTTTCAACTCTCAGAGCATACCGAAAATTATAACAGTTAAACTAAAAATATTGCCCCTCTTAGATTTAATGACAGTAGTAATTGAGGTCATATCCATTTCTTACCAACAGAAAATGTTCTTGAAAACAGGGAATATCACAATAAAAAAAAAGAAAACATTTTTCTTTTTAAATTGGAAAGGAATCAGATTAGGTATATTCAGTATTTCTGCTTCTTTTTCTCCACATACTGTATTCTGTTCTCCTCGCTTGTATGGGAAGTAGAGAAACACAAATATACATTACAGAGTAAAGAGACATAAATAGCCATGGTAAGTGTAAAAAGCCTGCTTTACATGCAGAACAAGCCATTTATAAAATTGCATGGTTTAAATGCATAGGGTAATTGCATGGGTAAATGGATTGAAAGATTGTATTTTTAGACAGACTGCCTAGGTATTTCCCAGGGTATAGTTTTGGCAAAGCAAAGACAAAGTGGTAAAGGAGGCATGTACTTTATAAAACACGTGACTACACACCAAAAATACATGCACAAATTGACACCATCATTGAAGCAGGGTTACATCCTGCCCCTATTCCCCCTCAGGCCCGCCCCGAAAGGCTAGAGCAGCAGTACAGGGAGAGCCAGCAGGGGGCGGAGTCTTGGGAAGAGTGGGGGCGGGCCGAGGCGGCAGGACGTAAAGGCTAATTCCGGTCATGGCTCTGTATGTCCTGCGGGGTCAGGGGGAACGTGCTGCTTATTCCACCTCAAAGGTGGAATAAGCAGTACTAACTAGGCAATCTGGGCTGGATCCTCCCCTCCTAGGGCCGGTGCCAAGTGTGAGTAGCTCCCCACTGCTCGATCCTGCCCAGCTGTGGGTTGGATGACGGGGAGGAAGAGGACTAGCAGTGCGGGAGCCAAGGGAGCCTGTGGAGAGGACATCCCCGCCGACATGCAGGGACATGCCGGGCCATCCTCAGGCCCAATTCTGTATGCCACGATAACATTTTGCTCCTGCGGTATAGAATCGGTCCTAACAGGCCCATCCTGCTCGGGGCCGTCCGGATGGCCCGCACGTGCACCTTTCAGAATCAGGCTCCAAACTAAAGTACTACTACTACTACTACTGCTGAACATTTGCATAGTGCTACAGGACATATGCAGCGCTGCACAGACACATGTAAAGGACGGTCCCTGCTCATCAGAGCTTACAATCTAGTCAAGAAAGACAACACAGTAGCTGAGACATATAATGCATTTAGGGGGAATGGTAAGGAGCAACAATTTTAAAAAAACTAACAAAAAAAAAGCAACAATTCTCAAAATTCTTTAAAAATATTAAAGTTTGTAATTGTTTTTGAAAATAAGCATAGCTAGATTCATCACACAAAGCCTGGGGGAGTTCATTTCAAAGGCAAGTTCTTTTTAACAGAATATACCAGGCATGTCCAACAGGTAGATCGCGATCTACCTGTAGATCGCGGAGGGGTCAGAGGTAGATCGCCAGCCCCACTTGGCTCCATCTCTCCAGCAGCTCGCCCAGTCGCTAGGAGAGAGCTCGTGCCAGCAGGTCATCTGCCGAGGGCTTGCTGCCACTGCTGATCCTTGCCTGTCTTTTTTCCCTGCCTGCGGGAATCTTGCTTGTGGGTGTATTGGGGCCGCTTGTTATTTTCATGCCAATAGTTTGTGGGTACCGCAGGGGGCCGCCACCTGCACCCTGCGATGAGACGCCACAGGCCCAGCATCATACCTGGTCTCCTTCCTCTCAGAATCACCCATTCCTGCCCCCGCCCCAACAGCCCTTAGAAGTGTGTTATATACCGGGTGATATCCATTCGCCTGGGCTTTACCTGAATACACTTACCGTATTAGGTGTGTCATCTGCTGATCGTTGGTCGCTTTATAGTTCGCTTTTATTAAACGTTTTCGGGCAGACACAACAAAGTGTAAAGAATTTGGTGATTTTGGCGGACTTTTCCAATTTTGTTCTAACTTGCCTATGCCTTGCCTTCGAATTGGGTCAAACCACTGTGACTTTTGCTTGCCTCTGCAATTTTATTTTGCCTAGCCTTTGCGTTGATTCTACACTGCAATTTTATTTCACCTTGCCTTTGTGTTGATTCTACACTTTGTGCAGAAATTATTAAATCACGTGTGGTGGTATTTTAATTTGTTTGACGGTATTTGATTTTATCTGGTTTGCTGGACAGGTGTTTGAGTTTTTTTGATGATTGTTTGGTGGTATTTGATTATTGTTGCCAGTATGATGAATTCTTATTTTTACTTTTAGAACTGCATGTGTGGTTTTGGCATCTCCAGTCCTTGTATTGCATATCATCCAGAGGTCTTCAGTTCCCGTTGATCTTTAATACTTTGGGACAGTGACAGCCACCCCAGTATAACGAAGATGAGTGTTCCAAAGAAGAGCAAAACCTACCACTTTCATGATGAATGGGAAATGGACTACTTATTCATCATGGTAAAAGACAAGTGGTGTTGTCTAATTTGTAACGCCCCAGTATCCTTGCCCAAAAAGGGTAATCTGGAATGTCATTATAAGGCTCTGCATAGCAATAAGTTTGATGCTGATTTTCCACCCAAAAGTGAAATTTGTAAACTGAAGCTCAAAGAACTTAAATTGAAATTGGCTACTCAGCAATAGTTGATGGCGAAGCCAAGGTCACATTCGGTCAATGCAACCATAGCATCCTTCAAGGTCAGCAACCTGATCGCAAAGAAATGCAAACCTTTCACTGAAGGGGAATTTGTAAACAATTGTTTTCTTGAAGCAGCTGACAATCTTTTTGAAGGATTTAAAAATAAGAAAGAGATCATAGCTGCTATTCAAGATGTACAATTGTCAAGAAACACTGTCGTGCGGCGAATAGAAAAGATGTGTGGAGACACAACTGAACAATTGTTGGAGGATGTTTCAAATTGTGTTGCTTTCTCACTCCAACTGGATGAATCTACAGACATAAGAAATATAGCCCAGTTACTAGTCTTTATCCGGATGTTTTTTGAAGACTACAGTGTTAAAGAAGAACTACTTGGAATGATTTCTTTAAAAGGGAGAACTACCGGTCAGGAAATATTTGGTTCTTTCCATTCTTTTGTGACAAAGTGTAATCTTCCATTGCATAGACTTGTTTCCATCACTACTGATGGAGCAAGAGCAATGACAGGTGAGGTTAATGGTTTCATAGCCCTCTGTAGACAGCATGACGACTTCCCAGATTTCCTTTCTTACCACTGCATCATTCACCAGCAGGTTTTGGCAAGCAAGAGACTCAATACAAAGACTGTCATGGACATCACTTTCAAAATTGTAAATTCAGTTCGTGGAAGATCACTTCCAAGATGGCTTTTCAAGCTTACTCTTGATGAAGGGGCAGCAGTAATCATTTTGCACACAGATGTAAGGTGGCTAATTAGGCACAAATTTCTGCAAAGCTTTTGTGATTTTCTGAATGAAATAAGATGTTTTTTGAAGGAGAGGAGAGATGACCAAGCAGAGTTGGAAGATGAGGAGTGGTAATGTGATCTGGCATTTCTCGCTGACTTTACAAGCGAACTAAGTGATATGAATCTTGAACTACAAGGTAAAAACAAATGCATTGGCAAGATGATGAATACAATTTCATCCTACAAGAGCAAATTTGAGCTAATGATGACTCACCTTGCAAACAACACTTTTTATCATGTTTCTAATACGCAAGACCATGTGGGACAATATCCAAATTTTGTTTTTCAGAACAAGAAGTATGTGACAAAAATATGTTCTGTTATCCAGGAATTCGAAAATAGATTCTGTGACTAAAACTTGCAACAGTTGTGGAGTACTTGTCATACCCATTCAAAGTAGATGTGGACATTAAAGAAACTGCAGCTACTATCAGTAAAAATTACTCATTGAGCAAGCCATCTCTTGAAAACAAAATATTAACCCTTAAAAATGATGTTTTTCTCAAAACCCGTGCTGAGCAAGAATCGTTTTGGAAGCTAGTGCCTAGAGACAAATTTCCCAACTTGAGAAGATGCAGTGAAGCTGTACACTCCTGTTTCGGTTCAACTTATTTGTGTGAATCTGCGTTTTCCCATTTGAAAATGACAAAGAGTACACAACGTTCCAACATGACAGATGAACATCTCCAGGATTCCCTGAGACTGGCCCTCATGCAATATTCACCCAACTTCAAAAAGCTGGTGGATGAAATGCAGGCTCAGATGTCTCACTAATGAGCAAGAGCGAAATATTAAAGATTGTGCAAGATCAGCCTGGATCAATACTCAACCTAAATTTAACACAAATTACTCAAATAAAAGTTAAAGAAAGTTATTAAGACAGTTTAAGAAAGTTATTACTCAATAAAACTTTAAGAAAAAATGTACTTTCCATTTCTCCTCACAGTTCTTACTAGATCTTCTTATTTCTGTTTTGTTTTTGCTTAATTTGCTTAACAGCTGATCACATCCAAGTAAATGACAGAAGGTTCATTAAAAATGGGGGGGGGGGGAATCCTCCAACTTTATTGGGTTAAAATTTAATTTGAAACTAACTTGAAACTTAATTTTCATGGTGGTAGATCACCGGCACTTTTGGCCGGAAAAAGTAGATCACAACCTGTTTGAAGTTGGACATGCCTGGAATATACTATTACATGTACAGATCAAATGAGCTGTTGTCAAAGGAGGTAGCTATGACAACCTTTTCTGTGATGACCAAAGGGGTCCAGTAGAGAAATACCATTACAGTATAGTAGCCATGTATTGTGGCTGACCTCTATAAAAAGAGTTCAAGGGGAGATCTGGGAAATTACAGATTGGTGAGCCTGACATCAGTACCAAGCAAAATGGTTGAAACCATTATAAAAAAACAAACAAACCAAACATGTAGTCATGGTTTAATGGGAGAAAGCCAACATGGATTTAACCAAGGAAGGTCTTGTCTTACTAATCTTTTATATTCTTTGAAGGTGTGAATAAACAGATAAAACAAAGGTGAGCTGGTTGATTTGGAGCCCGATCCTGGTAGGGGCAAGTTTGGGCCATCCGGACAGCCCCAAGCAAAACAGGTCCGTTTGGACCCGATTCTGGACCACGGGAACAAAATGTTCCCACGGTAACCAGAATCAGGCCCTAAGACTGTCTGGCGTGCCCCTGCCGCTTGCTGAGATGTCCTCCCCACAGACACTCCTGACTTCTGCATCCCCTTTTCCCCACTGCCCGACCAACTTCTGGCCTGCCATGGCTTGGATCGGGTGGCGGGGACCCCCCGCACCCAATCCCAGCCATTTGATGTGGAATAAGCAGCGTGTCCCATGGGCCTGGCAGGACATACAGTGCGATGACCTGAATAGGCCCTGTACGTCCTGCCTGGCTGGCCTAACTCCTCCCACCCTCTGTTGGCTCTCCCCGTCCTGATGCTCAGGACATACTGAGAGATCCAGAGGGGGAATCGGGCCCGGACAACTTGCGGGGGCTGCACGTCTTGCTGGGATGTGCAGCCCCACAACCTGCGTCCCAAAATCAGGCCCATAGTGTATCTAGATTTTCAGAAAGCCTTTGACAAGTTCCCCCCTGCTGAAATTAAAAAGTCATGGGATAGGAGGCATTGCACTAACGTGGATCAGGAACTGATTAAAAGATAGAAAGCAGAGGATAGGGCTAAATGGGCAATTTTCTCAATGGAAAAAGGCAAATAGTGGAGTACCCCAGGGATCTGTGCTGGGTCCGCTGATTTTTTTTTTTTTTTTATAATCTTTATTTCAGCTTTTAATCAGAACAAGTCACCTACCAATACAAAACGAAATAATACAAAACAACCAACAAAGCAAGGAAAAGAAACTGTGAAATAAATAGCTAACAGTTATCTAACAGAAAATAACAGAAAATAAGTCCCCCCCCCCACCCCACTTGGCCCTCTGGAAGACAGAAAGACTCCTCTACCGACTCCCTACAAATCAAATCCTACTGACCAAGGGCAAGGAAGTTACAAAGGACTATCCAAGCAAGCCCCATTCCCCACCTGAGAGCGAGCAACATATTGGTCCAGCAAGGACCATCGTTTAAAATTCAACTCCCCGCTCCCAGGTTGGTGGAGTTTGCTGTAGGTTTTTTCTAATTTAGAGTAATAACATAATAAATGCCACCACTTGCTCGCACTAAGACACTGGGAGTTTTTCCAATGTTCCAGAATCGTCTTTATAGCAATGGCGAGCATGTAATTTAACAGGAAGCATTCGTCCTTCGACTTGCCCGAGAAGATCACTAAAGATCGAAAAAAAATCAAGTCCCTTGTTTCCTCCAGGGGAAGATTTAAAACAGAGCGCATTCTAGCCAAGACTTGCCGCCAAAACTTCTGCACAAAGGGGCAGTCAAAGAACATATGAAGAAAGGTGCCAGCCGCCTTCTGGCAAGACCAGCACCTGCCTGTGGCATCCTTATCCCATTTGGCCAATTTCGCCGGCGTGATAAACGCCCTGTGCAAAAAGAAAAATAATGATTGAGTAATTGCAGCTGCCCGGGAAACTCGAGTAATCGGACCCCATAGGATTTTCCAGCTGGTAGAAGGGATTTGGCGAGACAGATCTGACTCCCATACCCGAACCAGCCCTAATAAGCTGTCAGAAGCAAACTCTCTCCACAAGGCATAAAGTTTGGAGGCGGTTCCCGGTTGATCTGAGATATCTTTCAACCCCTTCAATAATCGCCCTTCCGGGACCAATACTGAGACTTTGATATTAGAGGCTTCTACACAGTGTTTGAGCTGTACCCATTTAAAAAAACTGGAATCTGGGAGAGAGAACATCCCCTGCAAAGAAGCAAAATCCTTCCAACCATCTGTTCCTACTAATTGACCCAAGGACCAGATACCGCATTTTTGCCATTGTTTCCAGGCAAACATCTTACCCCGGATTCGAAATCGCGGATTCCACCAAAGCGGAAGTTGATAAGAAGGTGGATCTTCTGCAGTGAACAAACTGGCCAGATTTAGAAAAGCCTCCTGCGTTGACCAAATCACCCGCCCAACAAGCGTCCACTCCGGATGCCTAGAACCTAACAAATTAGCTAGGGGGTAAGGGGCGGCCAAGCGGGCCTCCACCTCAACCCAGGGAGGTCGAGCATCATGTTCCCCAGAAGCCAACCAACGCGCCCCTTGCTTTAAAAGGAAAGCCTGATGGTACCCCAAAAAATCAGGGAAGTGAACCCCACCCTTCTCCTTGGGTGCTTTAAGCTTTTTAGCGGCTATCCGCGCTTGACGCCCATTCCACAAGAAAAGCAAAAGGCTGTTCTCCAGTTTCTTATACAGTGTAGGGGGAAGCAAAAAAGGCAGCATACTTAGCACGTAGTTGATCTTAGGCACTAGGGACATTTTAATTACTTCCAATCTACCCCACCAAGACAACTGTAAGAGAGACCAAGACGAAGACTTTTGTCGGATCAATTGCAGCAACTCCTCCCCATTCTTCTGGATCATAACATCGGCCGAGACATTATACCAAGTTCCCAGATATTTAATGCTGTCCGTTACCCACTGAAAGGGGAAGGGCGTCATCTCAACTGCAGAGGGATAGTTATTTAAAGGAAAAGCCACTGATTTAGACCAGTTAATCTTGTAGCCAGAGACACTGGAATAGCTGTCTATCAGGGCCAAGATATGCTGAATCTCCGCAGGCTGAGTAAACAAAAGAATATCATCGGCGTAGGCTGATATCTTTATTTGTAAATTCCCTACCGCTACACCTTTAATATCCGTGCTCTGTCGAATAGCAATGGCCAAAGGTTCCAACGCGAGATTAAAGAGTAAGGGAGAGAGGGGGCAGCCCTGCCTGGTGCCTCTGTGGAGAGAAAAGGGACGTGATAGTATGCCATTCGCACGAATGTGGGCAGATGTATTTGCATAAAGTACCTTAACTTTATTGATAAAGCCGTCCCCCAACCCGAACCAATTCAGGACAAAGAATAGAAACGGCCACTCTAATCGGTCGAAAGCCTTTCCTGCATCAAGAGAAAGGGCAACGTACGGCATACTGTCCGTCGATACACTCTCCAACAGATTGCAGAGAAGGCGACCATTGTCCACAGTGGATCTCCCAGGCACAAACCCGCATTGGTCCGGATGCACTAACTCCCCTATAATCGCCGAGAGCCTCTTAGCTAAAATACTTGCATACAGTTTATAGTCTGCATTTAGGAGAGATATGGGCCTATAATTGGCCACATGGCAGGGGTCCTTACCTGGCTTTTCAAGAACTGAGATGACCGCCTCTGAGAAATTGCCCGTCCGAGACTGATCCTTCTCTAATTCCAGGAAATACACCAGCATATGGGGAGCCAGCTCAGTACAAAAAACCTGATAGAATTCAGAGGGAATTCCGTCCGGCCCCGCAGCCTTCCCCGAAGAGGCAGCCTTTATTGCTGAGAGGAGTTCCTCTTGCGAAACAGGTTTGCCTAGATGCAGAGCAAGAGACTCCCCTAAAATGGGATGTGATAAATTCTCAACAAAGCCAGAGAAGTCGGCTATGCCCGTCGTCAGCTCGGAGGAATACAGCTGCTTGTAAAATTTGGAAAACTCACCCGCGATCTGGTCATTGTCCGTTAAACGAACAGAGCTATCATCACAGATAGAAACGATTCGTGACCTGGCTTGCTTACCCCCCACCCTATTTGCCAACAGCTTACCCGCTTTGTTCCGCTCGACATGAAACCTAGCCTCTTGTTTTAACAATAAATGCTCCACCTCGGAACTGAGCACCTCATTGTACTGAAACCTTAACCTTTGTAATCTAGTCAAAATACCAGGTTCGTGGTGAAGAATCCACAGCCTCTCACCTGCCCGGATTTGCGCATCCAAAGCCTCTAACTGGGCCTTTTGCTTTATAGATTCCCTGATACTATAACTGGTAAGTGTTGCCCTAATGGAAGCCTTCCATGCCTCCCACCAGGCCCAACTGGCTGTGTCCCCGACCTTATTATTAACAAAATAAGAAGTTATAGCAGCTCGTATTTCCTCCTGAAACTTAGGATCTGCCAGGGACGCCCTATTGAATGAGCAGGTCCGGCTCGGCTGCTCCAGCTCAACAACGTCAACAGTCAATGTTATAGCCGCGTGATCGGAGACAGTCTGACTTAAGATTCTTGCATCGCAGTTACCCGAGACCAGTGGCTTAGAAATCAAGAAAAAGTCTATACGAGAAGAGGATTTGTGCATTGGAGAAAAGAAAGAAAACTCTTTCTCTCTAGGGTGGAGCAATCTCCAAATATCCACTAGCCCACAGGAGTTCATAAGAGCAGTAAGCGCTACATTCGCTCGGAGGGGACGCTCTACCCTCCCAGGATTCCTGTCGACCAAGGGGTCCCTTACCAAATTGAAGTCGCCCCCCATATTTATGTGGGCCCCACTCTCCTTCTGGATGACCCCACTCAGCTCACGAAAAAAATCGGGATCATCACTATTGGGGCCGTAAACATTTAACAGGGATAGATGCACCTTACCCGCCATTAGCTGAGAGTAGACCCACCTTCCGTCGGTATCATGACTAACATTCATACACTGAAAGGCCAGAGAGGAGCTCATCAGCGTAGCGACCCCATTTTTCCTAGTTAGCGCTGGGGAAAATCCCACTAACTTATAGTGTTTATCCTCCAGCTTAACAGTCTCTTGTGGAGAGAGATGTGTTTCCTGCAAAAGAATAAAATCAGCATGTTGTCGTTTACAATACGCTAAAATCTTCTTACGCTTTATTGGGGATTTAATTCCCTTCACATTTAAAGATATAATCCTCAGCCCCTTAGCCACCCCCCCAAATAATTATGATACGGAGAATGTCAGTAGAGAGGAGAATAACAACCCAAGTTATCAAGGTCCCCAGAGAGCCAACCCCAAAACCCCACCCAACAAAATAGAAATAAACATATAAACCCAATAATGGGTCAGACAGCTGGACCACTATTACAGCATAGGGCAGCCCAGGCCCCATAATAGTAACATCCCAACCCCATCCCTATCATGCAGGTCAATTACTAATACAACTGTCGAGCTAACCCCATCATTCAAACCAACCGCATTAACATAGCTCAAGGCCCTTTTCCATGAGGGCTTCTGTTCAGCCAAACCCAACAACAGGAACAAACATTTAGAGAAAGTAGGTTATAACAGTCAGGGATATTTGCCACATGAAAGAATCCCGTAGGAATGACCACTGAAGGATGCGGTAAGTAATACTGCCGCACCATGGTTGAGAACAGAAACATAAGAATAAAGTCTCCATAGAGAAAAAAAAAAAAAAAAGGAAAAAAGTCCAACCAGCAACCTGGGATTCATGCCGCCGACGATCCAGGTCGCACACTGGGCTCGACGTTTCCCAACATTCTGCTGACCAGTTGTACACCTTCAGGGAACATTACCTCATTCCATCCCCCTCTCAGTAAGCAGATTTACCATAGCCTTCTTGATAACAGTTCCATGGAAGAGGGAGAAAGGGAAGTGACCCTGACGCAGAAACACAAGGCATTTTCCCCTCTCACAGTAAACTTCATCTCAGGCACCAGCCCGCAAAACAGTTAGTTTTGTTGCATCAGCAAAGCCTCCTGTTCCTCAACGAAATGTTGTAGGGCCCCGGGATCGTCGAATGATTTGGTAGCATTATTTAGGGTGACCTTAAACCGAGCCGGGTTGAAGAGGCCATACCTCGCTTGAAGGCACTGTAATCTAGGCCGCATCGCCAGGAATTGTCTCCGTTTCTCCACAGTGTGCTTACAAAAGTCAGCATAGAAGAAAACGCGTTGCCCCTCATACTGTAAAGGCTGCCGCGCCTTGGCCGCAGCGAATATCTGGATCACCTGTTGGTGCCGCAGCAGACAGAAGATTAAAGGCCGCGGAGTTTTGCCATGCAAGTTGGGGGAGGTTGGAATACGATGCGCCCTTTCAACTTCCAGCGGGCGAGCAAATTCAATATTTAATAGCTTTGGAATGAAACTTTCCACAAATTGAGTCGGGTTGCTGCCTTCCACGCCTTCCCTTAGGCCGACAATTCGTATGTTGTTGCACCTGGTCCTGTTGCCCATGTCCTCCAAGTTCTCCTCAAGCCAGCGGATCTTACGCACGGCGGGAGAAAATTTCTGGAGTTGATCTTGATGGTCGGCCACTGCCGACTCCACCTTGTCTACTCTGGTAGTGAGAGATTGCAGCTGCGAGCTCAATTCTTTTATATCCGCTTGAAGTTCCACTAGTGATTCTCCATTAGCGTCTACACGGCTGTGTATGGCTCTAACCTCTGTCAGGAGCTCTTGCATCCCCTCGGAGGCTGCCTGTTGCGACGCCATTTTATTCGGTGAGAGCGGATCCGTTTTGGATCTTTTAGACCCTGTCGTCGCGGAGGGAGTGAAATCCAAATGGGTCTGTTTACTCCCAGCCATCCTCCAACACTCTTATGGCACACAGCAACCACTCAGCGGTACACAATGCACGGGGAAAGACAGGATTTAGTGTCGGGGGCCCGGGAGAGCGAGTCTTACACCACCATGCTGGATCCGAGCTGGCTCCGCCTCCCGGGTCCGCTGATTTTTAACATATTCATAAATGACCTGGAAATGGAAATAATGAGTGAGGTGATCAAATTTGCAGATGACACAAAATTATTCAAAGTGCTTAAAACACAGGAGGATAGTGAAAAATTGTAAGAAGACCTTGACAAATTGAAGGACCGTAGGTTCAAATGAAAGATGAAAGTTATGCACCTAGGAAAAAATAACCCAAACTATGGTTACACGATACAAGGTTCCACGTTAGGAAGCACTACCCAGAAAAAAGATTTAGGTGTCATCATGGATAACAAGTAGAAAGTATCTGCTCGGTGAGCAGTGGCGGCCAAGAAAGCAAATAGACTTTAGAAAAAAACTCGACTCACCTGTTTCAGTACAACTTGATATAAAAGCTTTGCCACCCTGGGAGACAAGGATGCATTGATGTATAATGTACATATATAAGTTATTGCTCCTCATGTATTTATTTATTTAGTATACATTTGTATACCGCTACTTCCAGTGATCAGCAGCGGTTTGATTACAGATTGGAAATTGTCAAATCATGACAGGAAATTTTTGAGGTATAAACACATTGATTAGACAGGAAAGCACAGCACACAGAGAACTATTTTACAGGGAACATGGGCTATGGAGGGTTAAGTGGCTTGCCCAAGACCACAAGGAGCACCTGTGGGACTAGAAACCCCAGTCCTTCTGGCCCAAGGTTGCTGTCCTCCCGTGGGATTTGAACCCCTGACCTTCTGGCCTGAAGTACCTTGCCCCAACCACTAGGCCACTCCTCCACTCTTGCTCCTTTGTGTTATAATGTACATATGTAAGTTATTGCCCCTCTCTATAAATAGAACCCATTACTGTGTGCTGTGCTTACCCTATGAATCAACATGTATATACCCCAAATTTTACTGTCCTGATTTGACAGTTTTCAAAATGTAATCTAACCCGCTGCTGATCGCTGGAAGTAGCGGTATATAAATGTTTGTTAAATAAATAAATAAATAGAATGGTAGGAATCATAGGGAAAGGAATGGAGAATAAGATAAAGGATGTTACGTATAATGCCTCTGTATCATTCCATGGTGCGACCGCACTTTGAATATTGTGTGCAAGGATATAGCGGAAAGGATATAGCGGAATTAGAACAGGTAGAGAAGAGCCACCAAAATGGTAAAGGAGATGGAAGGATACCCCTATGAGGAAAGGCTTAAAAGGTTAGGGCTCTGCAACATGGAAAAGAGATGGCTGAGGGGAGATATTATAGAGAATGGAGTGGAATGGGTAAATGTAAATTGATTGTTTATGCCATCAAAAAGAAGTAAGACTAGGGGGCATGCAATGAAGCTAAAATGTAACCCACATAAGTGTAATAAGAGAAAATATTTTTTCACTCAATGTGCAATCAAACTCTGGAATCTGTTACCGGAGGATGTAGCAAAAGCTGTTAGTGTAGCTGTGTTTTAAAAAGGTTTGGGCAAGCTCCAGGAGGACAAGCATTGTACCTTTTCGGGAACCTGTCATGTAGTTGTGACTTGGATTGGCCACTGTTGGAAATGGGATACTGGGCTTGATTCACCTTGGTTTCATCCAGTATGTCATTACTCACGTTCTTATGTTCTAACTGTCTAAAATTAATATGTGGTCTCTGCGTTTCCTTTGAGTTAACTGCTGGGGGACTTCCCAAGCATCTTCCCAAACAGATACATAATGCAGAAACAATATACTTGCCATTGCGTTAATTGTATTGTAAATAAAGCAGATGCACTTAGAGAGGCAGCATTAAATCTTCTGCAATATCTGTTGCATTAACAGCTAAAATGCGGGGCTTTACCATCCATTGAGGGCAATTTTATAACCAGGAACCTAGTTTTAGGCACCAGAATTTGCCTATCTTGAGCCTACTCTATAGAATAGAGCTGTGAGTGTTCAAAAGATGCATGTTAAATCTAGAAACCATCTAAATTTCAAGTGTGTCTATTCATGCGTGGAAGTCCCTGAAAATAGGTGATTTACATATGTGAAAGGTGCCTATCTTTATGTGACTCCTTATAAAATTTCCCATTAAGTATGGTGCACTCCCTGCCCCTTCCACACCCCATTGTGCAGTCGTCAGTGAACATGAAATTAGCATGTGCTCATTTGCTCATTATTTGTTCTACACACTTTAGTAAAAGGGCCCATAATGTTTAATGTTTGTATATTTTTATCTGTAAAATGTATTGAATTTTGTGTCTTGTTGTAGACTCTTTCTTACGTCCCATGCTTTCCACAATAGGGTCATATTTGAAAGACACCACACATTTCTTGAATATCATGGAAAGTATGGCTGAGTGGGCAAAGTATGAAGACATCTGGCTGGTTACGTTGGATGTTTCATCCTTGTATACCAGCATACCACAAGAGGCAGCAATTTTGGTAATTCAGAAAGTATTATTAGCACGGGGTGATCTACAGAGGGCGCATGTCAACTTTTTGTTGGAATTGGCAAAATTAGCTATTTACCATAATTATTTCATATTTGAGGGAATAGTGTATCAACAAATCGGGGGAGTGGCGATGGGTGCAACTTGTGCCCCCTCCGTGGCGAATTTTTACATGGATGAGTTTGAGATAAAATATCTATCTCGGTTCCAATTTCAATCCAATGTCATTACATGGCGGCGGTATATTGACGATGTTTTCCTAATATGGAAAGGGACGTCTAATTTATTGGAACAATTCATCACATGGCTTAACCAACAAGATAAAAATCTTAAATTTACTTTTGTTTACCATCAACATAAAATAACATATTTAGATGTGGAAATTACAAGAGGTACCCATGGATGGCATACGTCCATTTTCAGAAAACCCACAGATCGGAATACATTCCTTCATTTCTCTAGTAGGCACCCTCAACAACTGAAAGAATCTCTTCCGTTTTCACAGTTCCTTCGATTTCGAAGGAACTGTTCTAATGTTCAAGATTATAAACAACAGGCGAAAAGATTAAAACAAGATTTTTTAGATAGGGGATATCCAAGATCGACGGTTCAAAGAGCCTATCGTAGAGCTCTGTATAACCATAGAACTGAGTTGTTACGAACAAAGTCCCCAATCTCAATAAGATCTAAGGAAGAGGATAATATTAATTTTATAACGGCATATACACCTATGAGCAAGTCAATACAAAAACTGTTTAATAAACATAAGAATATACTAACAGTAGTCCCTGGATTAGAGACTAAACGCATTAGGTGTGTGTGGAAACGGGGACGTAATTTAAAAGAGTATCTAAGTCCTACACTGCTTCCTTCTATTGATAGACAGAAAAAAGTGGGTATACACAAACCATGTGAAACTTGTGATATGTGTGAGATCATGATAGAAACATCACAATTTAGTCACCAGAATAAAATATATTATTTGCATTCTAATACTAACTGTGATTCGACGGCAGTAATCTATAGTATAATTTGTCCTTGTGGTCTTAGATATATTGGGAAAACAATCCGTTCTTTGAGAACTCGTTTGCGTGAACATAGGAGCTGGATAAAATGTCGTAAATTAGAAGCTCCACTAGTTTCCCATTGTTTGACATACAAACACACGTTTGAGCAACTTCGCAGTTTTGTAATTGAACAGATTCCTCATGCACGAGGAGCCAAAACGTTAGACGAAACGTTATTATTAAATGAACAGCGGTGGATTTACCGGCTTGGTACAGTTCACCCAGGAGGTTTAAATATCACCATAGATTGGACAGCATGCATTTAAAGCCAGTAGTGGTTTGATTGACAGTTTAGAACTTTTAAAATTCACTGATCAAAGTAACGTATCCCTGATAGTTTACTGCTCCCAGTATGCATTAATAATGATAAGAAGATAAGACAGTTGTTGTTTAATCTTCTTTCAATATCAGTAATTGGAGGAATATTAGGTAAAGTAAGGGTACTCTTTTGAGTCTATGAATAGAATATAGTTAAATGAGAAGATGGGATAGCAATTACTGAATTGTGAGGTATGGTCATTATAGAGGAAACACAGAAGTCCTGAGAGTATAGACAACTGATAGACACAAGTGATAAAAATTTAAAAAATTTAAAAAGTTAATTACTGATCAATGTGAAGGGCACAGAGGAACTAATAGAAAGGGGAGACGGGGGGGGGGGTTAAATAAGGAGGGGTATCCCTATCCCGCATGCGCGGCATCTTTTCAATTGAAAAAAGAAAAAAGAAAAAGGAACAGGGACGCGGGCAGCAGTATTTGTAAGTAGTAGAGATTTTTATGATAGATTTAACAATTATAACGCTAGAGGCACTTAGGGGTGATAAGGTAATGTTTTTAAGTATAATAGGGAGGTAGTATAGGTAGACTAGTGAAGGTTCATTGTGTTTATTTTTTCAGATAAGATAAAGAATCTCCTGAAGAAAGTTTCATGCTGAAACGCCATTGTGGCGCCGAACTTGAGCGTCAAGATCTTTTTCTTCTACCTTTTTTGAAAACAATTTATATATATGGGATTTTTTCTTCCCCTTTTTTTGAAAGTAATTGTACACTTTTTTAACAAATTAAGGAAGAATAAAGGAACAATAGTCATAAGTGCAAATTGAAGAACAATTTATCGGATGGTCACGAAGGCAGAAAAAGGCAGTAGAGGTAATTACAAGAGCACGGAGGGAAGAACAGAGTCCTCCGAGAAGTGCTGAGATAGCCGGTGACCTCAATCCGGATTTTTTACTGTAAAGTATAGAGGATTTGCTACATTACATCAGAATTCATTGAACGTGTTATTCGTTATTAAATTGTCAGATATACGTTCAGAAAGAGACCATAATCACATGACTGGCAGTTAATTAAGACTTATTAAAGCAACCGAACTAAAAAATGTAACCAGAAGCACAACTTGTAACAGTATCTTTAGAGCCCTCCATAAAACACCCAATTGCTTGAAAATGAAACAGCGAACAGCCTGATATTTAAACACCACGGCTGGTGTTTCATCATTAAATACCAACTGTGGTGTTTAACTGTATATATCCAGTGCTACAACTGGATTGCGGTGGCGTTGAATATATGTAAAGAGGAGTCAGTATTGCAGCTGGCCGGATACCTATGCAGAAAATTTCAGGACAGCCTTTTACCTCACCTACAAATAGTCAGTAGTGGACTGAATATTTAGATGTACACATGCAGAAAAATATGGTTCGTTTGGATTTTTTCGCAGTTTCTGTGCGTTATTTTTTTTTGTGAAAGATTTGTATTCTGCACTATATAAAGTTTGACGCATTAATTTTACTATGTATGCTAAGTTGATTTAATGCACCCTGATCAACGTAGGGGTATGTTTACTAAGCTGGGCTAACAGTCAACCTGTGCTATTTACAACTAGTGTAGGTCCCATGTTATTCAATAGGGCCTAACTACGTTAGTGTGCATTAATTCATTGCTTAGTGTGTGTAGGTGTAACCAGAGCGTGTTTGAAGGCCATAGGATCAGTTGTAGTGGAAAGCAATACGCTGTCACCCTTTTCATCTGTCGTATCCTTAATTTACTGCTGTCCATTGCAACTGTTCCTGAGGCTTTCAAACACGCTCTGGTTATACCTCTCCTCAAAAAAACTTCACTAGACCCTACCTGTCCTTCCAGTTGTCAGCCTCTCTCTCTCCTCCTCTTTGCTTCAAAACTACTTGAATGAGTGGTTCACTGCCGCTATCTTGACTTTCTTTTCTTTCAGGCCCTTCTGGTTCCACTGCAAACTAGTTTTCATCCGCTATATTCCATAGAAACGTCTCTTGCCAAAGTCTCCAGTGACTTGTTCCACGCCAAATCCAAGGGCCTTTACTCGATCTTCATCCTTTTTGACCTTTCTGCTGCCTTTGACACTGTTGATCACCACCATCTCCTCAATACCTTGTCCTCGCTTGGCTTTAAGGGCTCTGTTCTGTCCTGGTTTTCTTCTTATCTCTCCAATCGCACTTTTAGTGTATGTTCCTCCTTTACTGTCATCCTGCTTTCAGTTGGTGTACCTCGGGCTTTGTCTTGAGACTCCACTTTGCTCTCTCTGCACTCATTCCTTTGGTGTACTTCCTCCCATGTTTTTCTGTTCCATCTTTACACCGATGACTCTCAGATCTACGTCTCTGCGCCTGAAATCTCTCCTGGAATTCAGGCCCAGATCTCTGCCTACTTATTCGACATTGCTATCTGGATGTCTCATCGCCATCTAAATTTGAACATGGCCAAAACGGAGCTCTTTATCTTTCCCCCTAAACCCACCTCCCCCCTTCCTCCCTTCTCTATTTCTCTGGATAACATTACACTCCTCCCAGTTTCCTCAGGTCACAACTTTGGGGGTCATCTTTGACTCTACTCTTTCTTTGTCTGCACACACCCAACAGATAGCTAAAACCCAACGCTTCTTTCTCTATAACATCAGAAAAATTCATCCCTTCCTTTCTATTCACACAACTAAGACCCGTATAAACTTACTAGTCACCTTCTGCCTTGACTATTGTAACCTGCTCCTCTCTGAATCATCACTCTCCCCTTCAATCTGTTCAAAACTCAGCTGCAGGGCTTATCTTCCACCAATGTTGCTATGCTCATGTAATCCCTCTCATCAAGTCACTTCACTGGCTCCCTATCTGTTTCCACATCCAGTTCAAACTTCTACTGACCTACAAGTACATTCATTCTGCATCTCCTCACTACCTTTCCTTTCTTATCTCACTCTACATCCCTTCTCGGGAACTACGCTCCTCTGGCAGCTCCCTTTTATCTGTGCCCATCTCTGCCGCTGCCATATCCAGACGTCATTCATTCCATTTTGCTTCTCCATATGCCTGGAACAAACTACCTTAGACTGTTTATCAGGCCCCTTCTCTAGCCCTATTTGAATCAAGGATAAAAACTCAACTTTTTGAGGCTGCTTTTGGATCCTGATGCTCCTCACTCTCTTGTTCACTACTTATGTGCATCTTACCATACTCTAGAACCCAGTTTTGTGGTGATTTCTTTTTTTTATTAGATTGTAAGCTCTGATGAGCAGGACTGTGTATTACATCTATATATACAGTACTGCATACACCTTGAGCACTATACAAAGGACTAGTAGTAGTAGTAGTAGTAGTAATTTTGTATGCACTAAATTTTTTATGGCACATTAATGAACTGAATGTGCTATAATGAAGTCATACCCTTGGGGGGGGGGGTCATTCCGAACTGCAAGTAGCAGGGATGGACATCCAGCTTGGATGTCCAACCCCCACTATTTGCAGGGACCCAATTCCGGCACTAGAGCTCCCCACATGTAGAAGAGCGTTGTGCGGGGAGATCTGGATGGGGGCTGGAGAGGGCAGGAGCAGGGCAGGGAGTGGGTGGAGCAGAGGCAGGCATACAACCCCAGATGTACAGGGATTATTCAGGTCATGGCCCTGTATGTCCAGGGAAGCAAAGATGGACGGAGGACTTATTCCACTTCGGAGATGGCATAAGTCCCCCCGAGGCTGGCAATAGGCACAGAGGATGCTCATGATGAGGTGAGAAGCATCAGGGGGTTACCCTGCTCCAAATCCCAGCTCTGACAGGCCCCTCCGGGGGTCTGGCAGTAAGGAAAAGCAGGTTTTCAGGGCATCATGCTGCAATGGCGATGAGACACCACGGCACAGGGGCTCCAGCAGGATCATACGGAGGGATGGACAGGGAAACAGTTAGACGACCCATGCAACAGAATCGGGGCCCATCCGGCCCATCCAAATGCCTGATTCTGCACCCATGGGAACGTCCAGCTCCCATGGGTGCAGAAGCAGGTATAAATCCTATCCATCCACATTTTGGATGTCCAGGTATGCTGGACGTCCCCTCATCGGAATTGGCCTCATATTGAATATTGCTGCTATCGTAAGAATTTCTGGGCATGCCCACACTCTGCTAGCTCTCCACCCAGCAGCGTGGAAGGAGTTTCAGTAGCACTATCCATATAAGACTGTTGAAAATCCATGAATGGTGCTGACTAGAGAAAAACTCAGATAACAGTTATCATTGTTTGGATGTTAGCTTGTGAATTTTGACACAGAAATGTATAACTTAAATACTTAGAATCAGAAGACCTAAAGAAAATTGATAAATGTAAAAAATAATATAGGTAGACGATTCTCCTTACCTGAATACTTACACTCAGAATGGCATGGCAGATCTTTAAAAAATAATGGGACTCGTATCAATACATTTTTCCTCATTAGAAGAGAATTGAAGAGATCTTAAATTTCATTTTATGGCATTTAGGAGATTAACAGTGATTGTAGCAGGTATTGGTCTTTAACATCTGAGTGTTATGGCGTCTATTCATGTCACTCTTCAGTAGCTAAAGGACATTATTTACATAGCAAGAATTCTGTAGTCACTGTTTATATATATATATATATATGTGTGTGTGTGTGTGTGTTTGTATATATGTATGTATGTATGTATGTGTATATGTATGTATACATATGTATTAGGGTGGTCCATAAAAATGAATTCCTGAATTCCTTTGATCCCTGGCCTGATTCTGGTTCCATTTAGGTAGCAAACACTGTGTACAAAGTTTGAAGCCAATCAAATAATATTTAGGGGTGGCTCAACAAGTCTTGAGATTTCCCCCTGGGAGCAGATGACAAAATGTTGCATCATCTTGTATCATCCACTCAGTTCCACGCTGATTACATTTGATTGCGTCATATTTGAACTAATCTCGTCTCTGAGAGGTGGCAAAGACATTGTACTATTATCTTTATATCTTTATTCTTTTCAGATGGTGAAAAAACATGTTTTTTATCTCATTGAAGAAATGTCCACCACAATTCTGGGGGCCAAGCTCCCCAGCAAGGAGCAAGTGTTACGTGTATTTTTACATCACCATATGACATTAAACAAAGGCGTTAGTGAAAGTGCATCTATTGTAACAAGTGAAGTAGAAGCTTACTGGGAAAAGGCCAGGCTTCCTGTTCAAAGAAATGACAAAATTCAAGAAAAAGTAAAGAAATTGTTCAATCAGTGGAAACCTTTGAAGAAAAACAAAGGGAGAGGAGGGAAACAAGAGGCAAATGAAAAAGAATTCCAGGTTGCAATGAAAAACCTATTTGATGTGGCGCATGCCAATGCAATGTCTTTAATTCATATTCAAGAAGACAAAGAATTCTTAATAGCGCAATGAGAACCAGGGCGCCGTGGCTCAATGTGCGCGATGGACAAGAAACTGGCCAACACGGAAGCAAGATTGCAACAGCGAGAAGAAGAACTGAAAAGGCGCAGACAAAAACATGTTGCCAAAGCCGAGGCAACTACAAGCCAAGTTCAGCTGGAAGGATCTTCTTCCTCAGCAGAGTCAGGTGAAGACTCGTCGACATCTGCGGATTCAGATAACGGACAGAAGAAAGCAACTCCACAAACGAAGCAGTTTCGACCTAACAATGTCTGGACCCCAGAGCTTACAGTAGCTCTGGATCGGACAGGGACAATGGATCGCAATGCTCTGTTTGTGGTAGCTGAAACCGCCAGAAGTCTGGGACATTATCCTGGGGAGCTCAATATCAGCCGCTCCAGCATCAAGCGCCATAGAGAAAAGCACCGTCAGCAACAATGGACGGACCTGCACAACGCATTCAAAGCCGAAGGCAAAACATGCATTGTGCATTGGGATAGCAAGTTATTGCCATCTCTCCTCTGTTCAACCACATCCGTTGACCGCCTTCCAGTTTTGATAACGGCTGTCTCCACTGGAGAAATACAACTTCTTGGTGTACCAAAACTGACATCAGGAACGGGCGAGAATCAAGCTGCAGCAGTTTATGAACTGTTACAGGAATGGTGTTTGGATGAAAAGGTTGCAGGCTTCTGCTTTGATACAACTGCATCAAACACGGGACGTCGATCAGGAGCATGCATTCTTCTAGAACAGAGACTCCATCGCACAGTCCTTCATTTGGCATGCCGCCATCACATTTACGAAATAATTATTGGTGCAGTATTCTCTACATGCTCTGGAGCTTCATCGGGTCCCGATGTCCAACTCTTTCGCCGGTTCCAAAAGAATTGGGGCTCCCTTGACAAGTCCAACTATCGAATTGGAAAAGACTTGGAGGTGCTGCAACCTGACAGGGATCGCATCATGAAGTTTGCGGAATCCAAGTTGGCACAGGGCAATCACCGAGATGATTACCTGGAATTCTTGGAGTTAACGATTGTCTGCCTTGGAGGGAATCTTCCTAGTTTCAATTTCAAGAAATCCGGAGCTTTCCATCATGCCAGATGGATGGCAAAAGTCTTGTACTGTCTCAAGATTTGGATGTTCCGAGGACAACTCAAAGATCTTACCCAACGGGAGGAGTCCTGTGTTCGTGATGTGAGCATTTTCTCCATCCTGATTCATGTGGAAGCCTGGTTTTCTGCCCCTGATGCCACAGTTGCTCCTCAAACAGATTTGGAGATGCTGAAGAAACTACACTCTTACCACAATGACCATGTTGGAAGAGCGGCCAGAGACAAACTGCAACAACATCTGTGGTATGTGTCAGAGGAGCTTGTGGCACTGTCACTGTTTGATGAAGCTGTTTCAGCACCGACAAAGCGGGCCACAGTGTCGGCCATGATCCCGGCAGAATCAGATGAAAGCGATGAGGATGATGACGAAGATGAAGATGCCCCAAAGCGGGTCGAATTGAAAAGTTCCATGATTCCACCACTTGAATCTTTTGCAACTCGCAAGTCAATCCGTATCCTGAAACACCTCAACATCAACAGTGATTTTCTTAATGCAGACCCAGAAGACTGGGAAGAGAATGCATCATTCAAAGACGGTCTGAAGAAAGTAAAAAATCTTCCAGTGATCAACAATGTGGCAGAGCGAGGGGTCAAACTCATTGAGGAGTTCAACGGCCGACACACCACAAAAGAAGAGCAACTCCAGTTCCTTCTGGGTGTTGTCTCGCAACTCCGTAAGATGTTCCCCACATCGTCAAAGTCCTTACTAGCATCTGGACCACACTGAGTGCTTGGTAAGCATGATACCCCCGTCTATGAGCGGATAATTCCCAGTGGTCTGATGAACCCTGGGGGGGATCCAGGGGCCTGATAGATAGGGACCTTGAGCCACCCCTAAATATTATTTGATTGGCTTCAAACTTTGCACACATTGTTTTCTACATAAATGCAGGGAGCAAAGAAATTCCTACTTTTAGTTTTTCCCCTATGGCAGTGGACCACCCTATGTTGAATACATACATATAGATATGTATGTATTCAACATCTTGCTATGTAAATTCTGGCCATGGAGCCAGACTACAGAATTCTTGCTATGTAAATAATGGCCATGGTGCCCTTTATTCCCAGCATGCAGTGGAGTGGAGGAGTAGTCTGGTGGTTAGAGCAGCTTGCTTGTATCCAGAAAATCAAGGGTTTGATTCCCACTAGCATTCCTTGTGACCTTAGGCAAGTCACTTTACCCTCCATTGTCTCATAAAAAAAAGGCCTGGCCTATTACTGGTGATACGTTGCCAACAAAAATCCCAGAAACAACCCAGCTGAGTCAGCACTGAAAAAAACAATGCATACTAAATATGACAAATCATATTCCAGTCATAAAGACATGAGAATAGTCAGCTTATTATATTGTCCCCCAATGTTTGATAGTGTATTTGTGAGATATAGCATGACCAGCAAAGTCTGCGGTGCATTTGGAACAAATTGAATGCTTCAACAGTGACAGAGCTGTTGATATCCCGGAATATTCTGGTAACATGGAGTAATGACAACAGGAAAGATGTTCAGACTGAGACTTCAGCACAGGATTAAGTCTGGAATTTCTGGTATACACTAATAGAAACAGGGCCCTGGAAACCTTTCTCTGCCATTTTGCCCATCCTGATTTTTCCAATCACAATGTAGGGGGGTTACACAGTCATTTTTATTTTATTTTCAGTAAATATTTATGGTTGTGATAAATAAACAATACACCTTTTTTATTGTTTTTACTTTAAAACGGAACGGTAATAATCATGTAGTTCTGTGGAAGGTAATTTTATAACATGTTGCCTATGCCTGAAGGATATGTAGTATCTTAGGTTATTTTTTAAGCCACATAGGCACCTGAAGAGCAAGCTAGCAGAAATTGCCCCTACAGCTCCCAAACTCCACATGCCTTCAGCCAGGGCATAGCTCCACACAAGTTGCATAGAAATGTCACACCTTCTTGTCGCCACATATTCTGCTAAGCATGTAACCCTTGAGGCAATTTTATAAAAGGCTTTTATGCATGAAACATCCTTAATAAAATTACCTCCAAAGCTAATATCCTCTAACTGCCCTGCCAATAGGACAACCTTAAAGCAACTAATCGCAATATCCTACCTTTCAGAGAAGCCCATGTAACATGCGGTCATTTGAATGTCTAATATTACTGACACAAAGCAGTGATATGTGATAGCAAAAGAGAGGATTTAAAGCATGTTGAAATCCAATATAGCTTGATACAATACTCAGTCCTTTATATAGCAGCATGTGGAGAGTAATTTTATAAACTCCCATAGAGTTATCAGGCTTTAGTACGTGCACATTTCAGACCTAGTTTATAAAGTGAAGAATGTGCATATGGGCATAAGTAGCGTTAAACACATGGCACAAGAACTTAGGCCTACCCTTTAGCAGGTGTAAATACCCATGCCTAGATTTTTCAGGAACTACTACTACTAGGGTTGCCAACTGGCTCCAGATGCGCCCGACAGGCTTGATCCAGTCCTGGGTTTACCCCATTGCATGCAGGGACATGTAGTCTTGCTTTTATTATAGGGTGCAATGGAAAAATTAGAACTACATGACCCTGCATGCAGTGGAGTAAACCTAGGACTGGATCAAGCGTGTCGGGCGCATCTGGAGCCAGTTGGCAACCCTAACTACTACTGATATAGCACTACAAGCAGGGCCGAATTTACCTATACGCCATGTACGCCATGGCGTAGGGCCCACAGCTGGCAAGGGCCTACCCGGGGCCGGCCCACACACCGCAGGACTTCAGAGGGAGCCGGGTAAGCTCGCGCGAGGCCCCGGCTCCCTCTGTACAGCCGCCAGCGTGAAGAGCCTTTTCCTTCACGCTGGCGGCTGTATCTGTAAAGCCGCGAATGCTGGGAAAGGTTAAAGGCAATGCCCTTTAACCTTTCCCAGCATTCGCGGCTTCACAGATATAGCCGCCAGCGTGAAGGAAAAGGCTCTTCACGCTGGCGGCTGTACAGAGGGAGCCGGGGCCTCGCGGGAGCTTACCCGGCTCCCTCTGAAGCCTCTCAGACAGCCGCGGTGCTGGTCGGGGGGGCCAAGGACTGCATGGGCTGTGATTGGGGGGGGACCTGGACCGGAAAAGGGCTAGGGGGGGGACTTGGACTGGAAAGAAATGGGCTGTGATATGGGGGGGGGGGGAACCTGAACTGTAAAAGGGCTATGGGGGGGGGGGGGACTTGGACTGGAAATGGGTTGTGAAGGGGGGGGGGGGACTTGGACTGGAAATGGGCTATGGGGGGGGGACTTGGACTGGAAAGAAATGGGCTGTGATGGGGGGGGACCTGAACTGTAAAAGGGCTATGGGGGGGCATGGGCTGGAAATGGGTTGTGATGGGGAGGGGGACCTGGACCGGAAAAGGGCTATGGGGGGGGGACTTGGACTGGAAATGGGTTGTGATGGGGGGGGGACCTGGACCGGAAAAGGGCTGTGGGGGGGGGTAACGTGGACTGCAAATGGGCTGTGATGGTGGGGGGGGGGGACTAGGACTGCAAATTGGCTGTGATGGTGCAGGGGGACTCGGACTGCAAATGGGATGTGATGGTGGGGGCTAGGACTGGAAATAGGCTGTGATGGGGGGGGGCTAGGACTGGAAATGGCCTGTGATGTGAAGGCTAGCACTGGAAATGGGCTCATGAAGAGCTAGAATAGGACTGGAAATGGGCTGATGTGGGGCATGGGAGAATGGGACTAGAAGGGAGTGGATGCTGGGTGGGTCTAGAACTATAAGGGAACTGATTTTGGGGGAGGACTAGAATGGATGGGGAATGAGGATGGAGAGGGGAAAAATATTTTGTGTGGAAGAAAAGTCTATGATGGGCTGGGTATTGGGAGAGTAAGAGGGGCTTGATAATGGAAGGGTGAAATTTAAATGGATGATAAAGGAATAAGGAAAGAATTGGGGGAAAGAGCAAAAGGGAAACAATCAGTATGTTAAAGCAGAAATAGAGAGAGAATGGAAAACATCTAAAAGAGAAGAAAGGACAAATGGATAGCTCGCAGAAGACACGAAGAAACCAGAAGAAAGTGACTGGAGCAATTGCAACTGAAAAAATGCCCAAACAAGGTAGAAAAATACTTTTATTTTGAATTTATTAACTGGAATATGTCTTTTTTAATGTATTTCTTGAATTCCGATGCTGATTTTGTCCCTATTGCCTCTTTATGTCAGGCAATTCTATACATCTATTGCCATTTCTGTTTTGGTAAGTTGATCTCGTTTTTATTTTTTCTGGGGGCCCACAATTTTTGTTGGCATATGGCCTCACTCAAGGTAAATCCGGCCCTGACTACAAGGCATACGTATTGCTGTACAGATAATATAAAGATGGTCCCTGATCGTAAGAGCTTACAATCTAGTCAAAGCAGACAATACAACAGCTGAGGACATGGATACAACCAGGTAAAGGTAAGGAGAAACATAAAAAATTAAGCAGATCAGGATCCAAAAGCAGGCTCAAAGAGGTAAGCTTTTAGCATGGATTTGAAAAGGGGAAGAGATGAAGCCTGACGTACAGATTGAGGTAATTTGTTCCAGGTATAAGGAGCAGCAGGTTGAAAGGATCCAAGTCTGGAGTTGGCAGTGGAAGGAAAGGGCATGGACAAGTGTATTATTTTATAACTTACGCATGTACATTTACGCTCCACCCTTGCTTTGTCGAAACTCCTCCCTTGTGCACACCCATAAAAGTACACATGATCAGTCATACGTGCATACTTACAGAACAATGACCAGCTAAATCACAAGTATAGATCCTTGAAAATAGTGACTTAGGCCCATAAATGGCACTTATCTTTATGTCATTCCCTTATAAAATTTCTTTCTAAAAGTACACATTTGATACCAACAAGTAAGGAGCATCTCATGCGTAAGTATACAATAATAAAGTATTATTTATATACAGTGATTGCAGCCAAGGCCACATCAGATGATGGATATTACCAGATAATGGCAATAATCCCTCAATTTCATATTTGCGTGCAATGAGAGATTCTTCAGAGAATGAAGCAGTGACCAAAGTCCTCATTTGTTTTTCGAAGCTTTAGGTTAATTGAACCTCAAATAAGAGGTGCACTATTGTAAGGTAAAATATTTTTATACTTTGGGGGTTATTTTGGAAGTCTTTTCATGCTTTGGATGTCTGAAAATGGGTATACAGATGTCTAAAGCATGGAGACACCGTGGATCCATTTTAGAAAGCGGTTTTAAAGATGTCTCCAGTGTGAAGATGTCCAAATCACAATGGGGGCATGATGAAGGCATGTCCGGATCGTCTCCAAGAACCTGGACATTCTTACCCGATTTCGAAAAAGCCCTGCACATCCTAAGGCACATCCAGGTTTATCTCTGCTCCAGACATAAACAGGTTTCAGAAAAGTGCTTATTTTGCCAGCCAAACATCCAGAGGGTGTAGAAATGCACTCTTACCCCCTATATTTTCTGTGTTGACATTGAACACTGACAGGAAATGTGGGCTTGTACTTTCCTTTGCTACACTGATGGATATTCTGTTTACAAACTAGCATGCAGAGAAAGCACAGTTACTTACCTGTAACAGGTGATCTCTGGGAACAGCAGGAATAAGTCTTCACATATGGGTACGTCGGTACCAACGGAGCCTGCGCGGGAACGCTCCCCAGCGTCCAATCAGAACGCCTTTGGGAGCATCCCACAGCGCCTGCGTGCTGCCTTCCCGCCTTTCCAACTGTCTCTCCTCAGTTGAGCTTTATAGCTGAGACAAAGTGGGAGAGAGAGGGAAAGGGAGAGAGATAGATAGAGAGAGAGAGAGACAACTCCTAGGGGAGGTGGGTGGGTTGTGAAGACTTATTCCTGCTGTTCTCAGAGATCACCTGTTACAGGTAAGTAACTGCTATCTCCAGGAACAAGCAGGAATGAGTCTTCACATATGGGGACTCCCTAGCTTTTGATGCCAGGGAGAAAGCCCAGAAGTTGTGTGACCCTGGGACAGGGCTGCACTTCCGCACCTGGATCTCTGGCATCCCATGAGGGATGGTGGGTAGGAGTTGATTAAGTATGGAACGGGTGTTTGAGAACAGCCTGACCAAACAAGGCATCCCGGCGGGAGTCCTTGTCTAAGCAGTAATGGGCTGTGAAGGTATGAACTGAGGCCCAAGTGGCTGCTCGACAGATGTCATTGATAGACACAGAGTTCAGATGAGCCATTGAGGCTGCCATGGCTCTCACATTGTGAGCTGTGACATGGCCCTCCAGAGAAATGTTCTTGCTCTGATAGGCGAAAGAAATACATTGGGCAATCCAGTTGGAAAGAGTTCTCTTGGAGACTGGTTGTCCCAAATGAGAAGGATCAAAAGCAACAAAGAGTTGGGAAGACGTTCTATGTTGCTGCGTCCTCTAAGTAAAAAGCCAGAGCTCTTTTACAGTCCAGAGTATGAAGATTCCTCTCTGCACTTGATGCATGAGGCCCTGGAAAAAAGACAGGTAGGTAGACCTCTTGGTTGAGGTGAAAGGGCGAGACCACCTTAGGCATAAAGTGTGGATTAGTCCTAAGGACTGCCTTGTCATGATGGAACCTTGTGTAAGGTGGATTAGCTACTAGTGCTTGCAATTCACTGATGCGGCGTGCTGATGTGATTGCAATAAGAAAGATAACCTTCCAAGAAAGGTATTTCAAGGAGGTAGTAGCTAAAGGTTCAAAAGGTGGCTTCATAAGCTGACCAAGAACCAAATTTAAATCCCATGCCACCAGAGGTGGTCTAATGGGAGGCTTTGTTAAAAGGAGGCCTCTCATGAACCTTGCTACAAGGGGATGAGAGGAAACAGGTTGTCCATTTAGAGGCCTGAGGGAAGCTGCAATAGCACTCAGATGGACTCTTACTGAATTTGTTTTAAGGCCTGCATTAGAGAGATGCAGGAGATATTCCAGCAATGATTCCAGAGGTATTGAGCGGGGGTTAAGACCCCTTCCAGAACACCAGATGGTAAACCTTTTCCACTTGAAGGCATAAGAATGTCTAGTGGAAGGTTTTCTGGAAGCATAAAGAACATCTTTCACTTGTTGAGAAAGAGGAAGATCCTGAAGATCTAGGCCTTCAGCAACCAAGCCCTGAGATACAGAGATCAGGGATTGGGAAGCCACAACTTTCCGTCCTCCTGAGAGAGGAGGTCTGGAGCAGACCCTAACTCTAGGGAGGGAGCTTGAGAGAGATGTAGAAGCAGAGGGTACCACACTTGCCGTGGCCATTGTGGAGCTATGAGAATCATGTGGCCTCTGTCTCTCTGAAGCTTGAACAGGGTTTTGGGAATCAGGGGAATGGTTGGAAAGGCATACAGGAAGTCTTGACCCCAGTGAAGGAGGAAAGCATCCCTTGCCTGAGCCCCCTGAGCCGGAGTTCTGGAACAGAACCGGGGAAGTTTGGCATTCCACGGACTTGCAAAGAGGTCTATGTCCGGGGTTCCCCAAATTTGAAAAATCTTGGATACCTGGTCCATATGTAGGGACCACTCGTGTGGAAGCAGAACTCGACTGAGTCTGTCTGCCCAAGAGTTTTGAACACCTGGAAGATAGACTGCCAGAAGATGAATGTGATGCTCTCTGGCGAGGGCCCACAGTCGCACAGCTTCGTTGCAAAGCGACAGAGAGCCAGTGCCCCCCTGCTTGTTTATGTAGAACATGGCTACCTGATTGTCCGTGTGGACAAGGACTGTCTTGTGGCTGAGCAGGGTGTGGAAAACTTGCAGAGCAAGGAAGATTGATCTGAGTTCCAAGAGAATGATATGTAGAGAAGTCTCCTGTGGGGACCAGATGCCCTGGGTGGAGAGGTCCTGAAGATGAGCTCCCCAGCCCATTGGAGAAGCATCTGTTGTAAGAGTTGCCTGGGGTGGAGGCTGTTGAAAGGGAGACCCCTGCAACAGGTTTTGAGGGGACTTCTACCACTGGAGGGACAAAAAGAGGCGACTTGAGTTTGCTATTTTGTCTGACAGGCAGCCTAATGCCTGGGTCCATTGGGTGGATAAAGTCTACTGAGCTGCTCTCATGTGCAGGCGAGCATAAACACGTTCTGTTACATTTTGAAGTTCCATGTAAAACAAACTTGCTTTGTTAATTGTTGTTAACTGTAAACCGCATCTGAACTTTGGAAGATGCGGTATATAAATGCGAATAAAATAAATAATTAAATAAAACATGAACGGTGGATGCCATGTGGCCTAGCAACTGTAACATTTCTCGAGCGGTTAGTAGGGGTTTTGACTCTGCTTGAGAAGCTAACTGCATCAAGCGAAGGCAGCGGGCCTGAGCAAGATAGGCCCTTGCCTTTGTGGTATCCAGCAGCGCCCCTATAAACTCCAGGGACAGAGTAGGGATCAAATTGGATTTTGGGATGTTTATTACCAGCCCTAAATATTGAAGGATACGCATTGTGCAGGTTAGAGCAGTCTTGGCCTCTGATTGAGTGGGAGCTCGAATGAGCCAGTCGTCCAGATAGGGGAAGACAAATATTCCCAGGGTGCGCAGAAAAGCAGCAACCACTGCCATGCATTTCGTGAACACCCTTGGTGCAGAGGTCAGGCCAAAGGGGAGCACTTTGTATTGATAGTGCTTCTCCTGGAAAAGGAACCGAAGGAACCTTCTGTGAGTTGGATGGATGAGAACATGAGTGTACGCATCCTTGAGATCTAGAGAACAAAGCCAATCCTGACTGTGAAGGTATGGCAGCAGAGTTCCTAGAGAAACCATCTTGAATTTCTCTTTGACTAGGAATCTGTTCAATTCTCTGAGATCTAAAATGGGCCTGAAGCCCCCTGTTTTCTTTGGGATAAGAAAATAGGGGGAGTAGAACCCTGTGCCCTGTTGTTGAGAAGGCACTTCCTCTATTGCCCCCTGGGCTAGAAGAGTGGCAACCTCCTGCTCTATCAGGCTGAGGAGGGAGGTTGGAGAATTGAACTGGTGCACTCTTGTGAGAGGGGGCAAGCTGGAAAAATGAAGTTTGTACCCCTCTCTTATGATGGAGAGTGTCCAATGCTCTGCTGTGATTTGCCCCCATCTGGGAGCAAAGTGACATAACCTTCCTGGGATGGTGGAGGGCTCTGGTCCTTCTAGAGCCAGGAAGGCTAAGTTCCCTAGCAGAGAGTCAAAGGCCCTGAGGGGGCTGAGATTGCTGGGCTGGAGCAGGCCTCGCAGCCTTTGCCTTAGTCTGTTTGGAGGATTGCTGACGTTTGGAAGGAAAATGAGCTGCAGAAGATGCTCTTTGACTATAAGCAGGATAGGATCTTCCCTTTTTAGAAAAAGGTGTTTTCTTGAACAACCTTTTCTTAGCAGGAGCAGCAGTAGATTTGGATAGTCTATCCAAAGCAGAATTTTCAGCATCCATTTGATTGGCCTTTGCTTGCCAATCTTTACCAAACAGATTCTCACCTGTACAGGGGATATTTTCCAATTCATCTTGGACCCAGGTCTCCAAATCAGATGCTTGAAGCCAAGCAATTCTACGTGCACCTCTAGCTATAGCTGAGGCTCTGCTTATGCATTCAAAGGAGTCGAAAGCTGCACGCTTGGAGAATTTGGAGATATCCTGGGCATGTTTGAACCCAGAGAGAAATTCTGGCCTTTTACTGTCCAACATAAAAGGACTTATAGTAAGCAAATGGTCAGTGACTTCTTTTAAGAACATTCCCATGTACAGACTATAGGAATTAATTCTCGCAGCCAGCATGGAAGCTTGGAAGATTCTTCTACCAAAAGCATCCAGGGTTCTACATTCACGTCCTGGAGGATTAGCACTTCTTGGCACTTCTAATCTTTCTCATTGCAGACTCAACCACAATAGAGTGGTGAGGGAGCTGAGTTTTATGGAAACCAGAACAAGGAGGGACACGATACATGGTGTCTAACCTGCGAGAACGAGGAGAGGTGGATAGAGGTGCTTCCCACATCCTTAACATGAGATCATACAGAATCTCATGAATAGGCAGGGTAGCTGCCTCTTTAGGAGTTTTAGGATATTGTAGAATATCTAACTCCTTAGCTCTAGGCTCTGACTCTGGGGCTACTGTAATAGAGAGACCCCGAGCCACCTCTCTGATAAAGTCTTGAAAAGACAAGTCCTCTGGAGGAGACATCCTTCATTTTGGAGAGGACTCCTCCTGTGGAAGAAGCATCGCTGCATCGACAGACTCTTCAGAATCCTCAGAGTCATCAGAGGAATCGAAGTAACGTCTGTCGGGATGCTCTTGCAAAGCCCGATACCCGTACCGACCGGGATCGGTATCGGGAATCATCGGTACCGGGGTATCGTTACCGGAGGGCTGCAGAGGGCAGAGTACTGGCATGGCTGACAGCGATGCCGATGTCGATGCCACCGGTACCGGAATCGGTGCCGATGGCGATACCGGAGCCGGTACCTGCAGAATAGTCTGTTGCGGTACCACGGGCATTGATGTCACAAGGAAGGCCACCAGACTGCGTTCGATGGACAGAATCCTCTGATCCATCGACGCTGCCAATGACTGGAAGTCAGTACCGGTGGAAGCCACCGGTTCCCCAGAACATGGCACTAGGAGATCTGTTGAGGCCACGCCATCTAGATTGTCCTGGAACCCCGATGATGATGCTTTAGAAGCCGAAGCCTCCCGCCGGGGTAATTTTGCCGGTGCAGAATCCTCGAGGGCAAGGCCAGGGGCATCTCGATGCTTGGAAGGAGATTTGCCCTTCGAGGACCGTCTGGATTTATGTTTAGTTACCTGAGATCCATGTGAGGAAGAAGAAGCCCTGGAAGACGTCGATGCCACTGAAGCTGCATCAGAGGGAAACAGGGTACTGAGCTTGGCAGCTCGGTTCTGTCGACCTCTCTTAGACATCATGGAACAGGACACACAATTTTTAATGGAATGGTCAGGGCCTAAACATTTGAGACACCAGTCATGGGTGTCGGTGACGGAAATAGTACCGCCACATTTTGTGCACTTCTTAAATCCTGAGGCAGGTTTTTCCATATTTAAGGAAAAGGTTTTGGGCCCAAGGCCCAAGGCCCAAAACTGAGGTACACCTGAAGAAAAATAAAAGGTCTTTTTTTTTTTTTTTAAAGAAAAGAATAAGAACCGGCGGTACCGGTATAGCGTCGAGGAAGGCAGATGCGTACAGAAAAGAAATAAAGAAAAAATAAGGAAATTCTTCTGCGGTGACAGGAACACGACCTGCTGGCTCCGTGGAAAAAGAACAACTGAGGAGAGACAGTTGGAAAGGCAGGAAGGCAGCACGCAGGCGCTGTGGGATGCTCCCAAAGGCTTTCTGATTGGACGCTGGGGAGCGTTCCCATGCAGGCTCCGTCGGTAGCGACGTACCCATATGTGAAGACTCATTCCTGCTTGTTCCTGGAGATAATATGGTTTTTTTTACTCAACACATAATCAAACTCTGGAATTCGTTACTGGAAGATGTAGTAAAAGCTGTTTGTGTAGCTGAGTTTAAGAAAGGTTTGGACATGCTCCTGGAGGAAAAGTCCATAACCAATTATTAAAAAGGGCCAGGGAAATCTACTGCTTACCCCAGGATAAGCAACATGGAATCTGTGTACCTTTTTGGGAACCTGACAGGTACTTGTGAGCTGGATTGTCTGCTGTTGGAATCAGGATACTGGGCTTGATGGACTTTGGTCTGACCCAGTATGGCATTCATTATGTTCTTATTAACTACAAAGCTCTACAGTCCCTTTTTTCTTTTAGAGATCTTCTGTGTTTGTCCCATTCTTTCTTGAATTCAGATACTGTCTTTGTCTCTACTAATGTACCTCCACTGGGTGACTATTCCATAGAGCTACCACTTTTTCTGCAAAGAAATATTTCCATAAATTTCTCTTGAGTCTATCTCCTTTCACCTTCATTCTATGTCCCCTTGTTGCAGAGATTTCTTTCAATTGAAAGAGGCTCTTCTCCTGGGTATTTATGCCACAGAGGCATTTAAATGTAACTATCATATCTCTTCTCTCACATCTTTCTTCCAAACTATTCATATTGAGATCTTTAAGTCTGTCCTTACTGACTATTTTGGTGGTCACCATCTGCACTGATTTTATCTTGTTTATATTCTTTGGAAGGTATGGTCTCCAGAATTGCACACAGTACTCCAAATGAGGTCTCACCAAAGATTTATACAGAGGCACCATCACCTCCTTTTTTCTGCTGGCCATTCTTCTCCTTATGCATTCAAACATCCTTCTGGCTTTTACCGTCATCTTTTCTACCTGTTTAGCCACCTTAAGATCATCAGAAACAATCATTCCCAGGTCCCAATCTTCTTTTGTGAACAAAAATACTTCACACCCCCCCCCCTCCACACTGTACCAATCCCTTGGATTTTTGCAGCCAAATGCATGACCCTGCATTTTTTAGCATTAAATCTCAGCTGCCAAATTCTTCAGGCTTCACTAGATCCCTCCTCATGTTATCTACACCTATTGTATTGCAGATTTTGGAATCATCTGCAAAGAAGCAAACCTTGCCCAATAGTCCTTCCATAATATCTCTTACAAAAATGTCAAAAATAATCCAACCCTGTGGCACACCACTTTCTCCTCAGAATGAGCTACATTTGCCTGTACCCTTTATCGCCTCAACACTCAACAATTTCTTTTGAAGATCAACGGTTTGAAGAACTGGAGTTAAAGCGCTCTGCAGAACTCCAAATTGCAGAATAAAAGAACGTTCCAAGGCTTGGAGACCCTCCCAGAGGGAGTCTAAGGTGACTGCTACCGGACGCTGAAGCACAGATTGCCTGTGCCTAGCAGTTGAGCTGCTCTCATTCCCCCCCTTGGCTAGGGGGGGGGGGTGCGGAGGTGGGTTTGTGTGTTAGTTTATCCACACCAGAGTTGTGTCTATTGCCTTTGACCCTTTTTTTTCCTTTTGAATTGTGTCTTGCTCTCTCCATTAATTGTGGGCTAGTGAATCTTTGTTTTGAACATATATTCAGTGCAAGGTGAGGGTATTCCCCTCTCCTTGCTTTTTGTTTTCTATTTTCTTAGACTGTATTCTTTACTGTAACAAGAATTTTTCTTGTGTAAAATGTAAAACTGCATAAATAAATAATTTAAAAAAAACAAATAACACTTAACAATTTCTAATCCGGTCAGTTACTTTATTGTCCATCCTTAGGGTGCTCAATTTATTTATAAGTCATCTGTGTGGAATGGTGCCAAAGGCTTTACTGAAATCTAAGTACACCATATCTAGGGCTCTCCCTTGGTCCAACTGTCTGGTTGCCCAGTCAAAGAAATGAATGAGATTTGTCTGACAAGACCTGCCTCTAGTAAATACCATGCTGCCTCGGATCCTGCAATCCATTGGCTCCAGAATCCTCACTATCCACCCACTATTCCAGCTTTTTTGCTATGTTACTTTGCAACCAGTGTTTTTTTTATACTTTTTCGGGCCGCTCTTCATCCTCCTTCTGCTTTGCATTTTTGTGAGTACTTTTTGGTTTTCATGTTGAACATTCATTCTCTTTTAATGTCTTGTGGTTTTCATGTTTTGTGGCTTCAATCTTCTGCAACCAGTGTGTTGTGTTTTTTTTTTTTGGGGGGGGGGGGAGAGGGGGATGTCAAGGGACCCAAAATGACATAGCATATGTTACTAATGTTTTCATGTTGTTTTTAATTGACATCATATCCCCACTGGTAGAAACGTCACCCTTATTACAGCATGATCACTAATAAACAAGATAAATCTCAATGATAGGAGCAATTTAATTCAGAACATCAATATGTTTAGTAAATACCTCTTTAGATTTTGGAGTTATTCAACAGAAGAAACTATTATAACAGAGTACTACATAAAAAATGTGAACAATTAAGATATTATTGAGGATGTGCTGCATTCCCACCAAGTGCTGAAATATTAGCATTGATTGAAGATGTGAAATAAGTGAATTGCTTGGTCCCTTATGCATTAAAATTAATTTTTCATCTCTTTATCCAAAGCACTTCCATTTGGCCTTCTCGCTATTTTATGGGCTTCAGAGAAAAACTTAATTTTACCATCATGGCATCTCTGAGTTATTAACTTCATTCTACAAACAAGAGTTTTTCAATTCAAATCATGCATGTAGAAGATGTTCAAATTAACTGTATTGGTATTTGTTTATGACATTCAAACATATTTAACTTTCATACCAGCATCTTAAAAAAGGTGTTCAATTCTTATTCAGTCTCACTGGTGAATGTCACTTGGAAGAGTAGCCTAGCAGTTGACGCAATGGACTTTGAACTAGGGAAGGCAGGTTCAAGTCCCACTGTTGTTCCTTACGTTCTTTTGTAAACTTCCAGTGCAGAAAAGAGTTTTGTGCTGAGTAGACTACAGCGCTGAAAACTTTTAAATCCATGGTAATTAAGCAATGAACTATTCTCCGCAGGCGCAGAGAAGTGCACAGAAGACCAGAAGGTTGAGCTTGATGCTTGGATTTTAATGCAGGCTCGAAGTAGAGTAGGAGAGGCCTCCACTTGGACAGCACCATAGCCATTGGAGAGTGGATCCCTCATGTTGGGGGAAGGGGTTTCCAGAGCCTGGAGGGTCTGGAGACAAAGCACAATCAGAAGACCTGCTCATGACAGCCTGCACATAGGACTAGGAAGCACTCCTTTGCCCACCATATAGAACAAACCCCAATGTCTGACCTCTACTTGTGACCTGGGTTGGTTACTGTTGGAAACAGAATGGACTTGAAGGGCTTGATGGACCTTGGTCTGACCCAGTATGGCATTTCTTATGCTCTTATGCTCTGTACGACATGGGACAAGTCACAGCCTTCCCCCATAGAGGACCCAAATTCTGCCTCCTAATGGGAGGAGCTCCGGCAGTACTACTACTAATACTACTACTACTACTCATTTGTATAGTGCTACAAGGCATACGCAGCACTGTATATATAGCGCACCACATGGAGGTGGAGAATCCCAATCAGTCTCCGGTCTGAGTACCCCAGCTGTCATGGCCTATAGACCATGAAAGATCATAAGAGCTCCCCAGGTCCATGGATTGTCTCAGCTTCTGGGCAAGGGGACCAGAAAGGGGACACTGATCAGTGATCTCCAACACTGGAAGCACACATTCAGTGGCAGACGTATTATGTAGCAGCTCAGAACTGGTAGGCCTCAGCCACATCCTCTCTCAGTCAGGGTGAGGGATTATCTGCCCACAGGGATGTGTCCTATGGCAGTGGCATGGCTACCCAAATGCATATACGCAGGTCTACATGCCCTCCATGAAGCGTAGGCAGAGGTCGTACAGATGTCACACCGTCAAGTTGCCAGTAAGTGCATCGCCTAATTTGTCAGGTTGTTCTGGTCCACTACCATGGCAGCTGCACCATGCAGCCCTTCCAAACCAATGGCCTGGGCAGGTGCCTTAGTATTTATTTTGGTATTCAGCTCACATCTCCTATTGACTCTATATTATTACTATGTGTTTGCCCTGCTTCTGCTCTTCATATTTTTTAACACTCATGCTCAAACCGCATGCTCGGTGTGCGTGAGCATAGTGAGTGCAGCTAGCGCCTTGTCAGGGACATGCATTAGCTGCAAACACTAGTGATGTGGTTTGGTCTGTAGCTCATTACTAGTGTGCCTGCCCTATCAGTGCTCTGCAACTCTTCCCTCTCTCTGCCTAATCCCCACCTATTCATGTGCCGCGCTGGTAGCATGAGATCTTTAGCGCGGTCGTCTTTGGGCTGCGTGCTCCCTTCAACCATGTGGCCCAAATGCGCAATAACCCCATACTAAAGCCCACACTACTGGCTAATGCACTTTACTAAACATGCCCCTTGGTATTATTTTAATACATGCTGCATTATTTTAAAGTGCTGTGCCAGAGGCCATATTCTGTGCTTCTCCAATGCTAGCCTATATAAGACAGTCAAGTGTAGGTCTTCATCTTCACTTCTGTTAGCTGGGTGGTGGATCCTGAATACAAGGACTGGAGGTGGTTATTGCTAGAAAGAGAAAAGGGAAAATTGTTTCTAATACTCGGTCTTAATATGTTTGGAATGTCTTATTCCAGGTTTTATTTAATGTCTTACTCCAGGTTTAATTTAATTTAATTTATTTACAATAAATATCAAATGATCAATAAACAATCCATACAAAATAAAGTAAGATATCACAATCTACCACATTTATACCAAACAAATCAATAAAAGCAAGATATGGAGGTATTTTTAAAAATATCATTTAACCCTTCCCCTTCTCAAAATGACAAACAGTAAACCTACCCCATTTGTCCAAAGAAACATGGCATCGATATTCTGAACCTGTAGATCATCAATCAATGGGAAGCCGGCCAGTCAAGGATGCTGACCCAGATACCTTAAATAAATAACTATTCAGTGGCACTGTCCAGATAGCAGCACTGAAAATCGAAACAGACAGCCCTAGCACTATGTGAAGGGTGCAGGAGCAGTCCAGGGGTTGGAGCAAGGGCAGTGTTGGTGATATCCAGAATACGAACACTTATCAAGCTGGCGGATTTAGAGTCGACACCTATCCAAACAACTTAGGTCACATGAAATCCGGAGAGGTGCCAACTAAAAACCCACTACAGGATAAGTGTTGTCATGTATTCAGATAATACCGCTTATTCTCAATGTTCAGCATCAGATCCTGTTTGGATACTGCCAATAAATATCCTACCGATATTTAAGCACCGTAGCTGACCACTAAGAACATAAAAATATAAGATATGTCATACTGGGTGAAACCAAGGTCCATCAAGCCCAGTATCCTGTTTCCAACAGTGGCCAATCTAGGTCATAAGTACCCAGCAGCTTCCACAATGCTTGTATTGGGTCAAGCAGTGATATTCCGCGTTCCTTTTAATAATGGTTTATGGACCTTTCCTCCAGGAACTTGTCCATACCTTTTTTAAACCCATCTACACTAACAGAGTTTGATTACACATTGAATGAAAAAAATATTTTCTCTTATTAGTCTTAAATAGTTTACCCTGTAGCTTCATTGCACTTGAATATTGGACTTTTTGGCAATTGGCCCACATGTCTTTAACAATTTCGAAAACTGAAGATAAGATAACTCAGTATGCAAATCTGAAGATTTAATCCTAGCTGGCATTTAAACATAGGGAAAGGAACAGAATTTTTTTTCTTTTCCTTGTTTTTTTTGGTTGCTGTGCCAGGGTGTGATTCTGTTTTTAATTCAAGTGTAAAGATATTTTAGCATTGTCAACATTAAACCCATAGGAACTGCTCTGAGCTGGACTAAGCCAGCCTTGAGCAAGCATAGTTATATTTGGCACAGAGGACTGCTGAAAGAGAACAAACAGAGTATATGTATTTAGTCTACAGATCTTCGTGGGTATGACTGTTTACTGGAGTGATGGGTTTTAATTTACCTTTATGGCAATGTTTCCTTAAGCATGCTCTGAATATCATTTCTGAGGTCATAAAAAATATTTCCTTCTTTTTTCCTCAGTGTATGTTTTCACCATAATTAATATTCAAGGTTGTTCAGATATTCACCCTGCGGGGCCCTAAACAAATTTGGTGAATTGAGCCAGTACTGAATAATTTATAACGCTCGTCATGCACAGCACAACATGGCTCTACTCTCACCTGTAAAATACTTTCTGGGTAGATAGAAGGCATTTAGTCTTTAATATTATTTGAATGCATCGGGATCAAGAACTATTTGATATGATATTGTTGACAACCAGAAATTTATAGTTCACGATGCTGAACCTTTTTAAGGATGCCTAGAGATTGTTTTCAGAAACCGGTAACATTTTAACAGTTTATGGGACGTCTTTACTAAGCCCCACGCTAGCAATGCAGGTTTGGGCCGCATTACTAGGGGGGGCACCGCACTAGATGCAAGAGGAGGAGACAGCTATCCAGGGACGACTCTGTATTTAGCAGAGTGAGGCAGCTGGCTCAGGTGACATTTTGGGGACAGCATTAAGTGTGCCCAAAATGACCCTGTGGTGGTGGCCTCACTTTGGAGGAAGCTAATCTTGTACTCCTCCAGACTGCCCGTGTGGCAAGCACTGCACCGCTGCCAGAAGGAGCGCTAAACACTGAAAGAAGCAGCAGTGAAGAAGCATTTGGCATATTTGAACTTTAGCAGCAGATTTTAAAGCCTATGCAAAAGAATTATGTCAGCACTTATATGCAATGGGGATATCAAACTTCAGTGGTTCGGACTGCTTACACATGAGCTATACACAACCATTGAGAATGGCTTTTGTCCACATGGGATGCTCAGAAGGCACAACCTGATTTGGGGTCAATGGAAAAGACTGTAGCCCTACATGGATAAATTACATCAGATGGTAAAGATCTTACATAAACATTGGTGAGTTCTTGACCTTTATTCATGTTTTCAGTGCTCTTTAAGTATGGCCTGTATCAGGAGCAGCAATTTAAGAGATCGTTTAGTTCAAACCATTTCTACACCCCAGTCCTACCCCCCTGAACAGAAGGGACATTTTATCTGTGGCAGTTGCATGTTTTGTCTGGGCACCATGGAAGTCGAATGGTGGGTGGATACTTCTACCAATAAGATCTGGCATTCATAATTCCATATAGACTGCAAGTCTACTTATGCAGTCTTTCTTATAGTTTGACCTTGTGGGCTAAAATATGTCAGCTAGACCATTCACTCGCTCAAAACTCAACTGTCAAAACATGCTTCTCATTTACGAAGGAAGACATTCATAGCACTAATGGTACAGCATTGCGTTCCGTTTAATCATTCTTTTGATCATTTATCTTGGAGGGCAATAGATTGGATACCTCCGCTGGTTAGTGGGGGAGATCAAGAGATGTGTTTACAATTCCGTGAATATAAATTGATTTTTATTTTGCGCTCCACATCTCCACAGGGACTAAATCTTAAACTTGATTGTCACCATGTCCTGTAGTTCTTTGGCTCTTTGCAGGTATGATTACATTGTTGTTCTCTAGCCTCCAATCAGCTTTGCAGTAATTGCTTCAGTCAGCATGATATCAGATGCTGGTTTTTAAAAAGAGTGTTCTGTTTTGTAACCCTGATGGGACAAAGTTACCCCATCGTTGTTCACCGTTCACAGAAAAAGTTACACCTGACACAGAGTCTTGAAAATATGAATGGACCCGAAACGTAGTACTGCGTTGTGGACCTTTGTCTTCTGAACGAGTGTTCTGTGGACTTTGGTTTTCTGAACGAGTGCTTTTGGGGAATCATCCATTCTACAGCAGCTAAGTTTCTCTTGCTATTTATTTAGACTATTAAGGCTACTTTTACTGCAACACATTGATTAAAATGGACATTTCATTTGTAGAGCTTTGTTCCTCACTCTGATAAGTCCAGCAAAAGAAAGTTCAATAAAAAGATAAGGGCTCGAATATTCAAGTGTGGTGTTTACTCTGTTTTGGAGGAAGTCCCTTATATAGATATGTATAGGTTCAGGGCATCTTTTTGGCAGTATCATGTTTCTGTGACAGAAAGTGAGTGTGTGTGTGTGTGTATGTGCGTGTGTGTGTGGTTTGAAGGGTGCACGGGGGGACCTGGTGTGCTCATCTGCAATTCTGGGAGGACATGAAAGCCTGGCCAGTACCTGGACCGTATAGATGACCACAGCATCACCTGGTGCCAGTGTGATTGGGCAGTCAAACTCAGAGATGGTTCACTATAGTTACATGTCAAAACATATCCCTGTCAATAATAAGGGACTCTCAGAATAAGGGCACTCAACAGTGAAAACAGCACTAATGCATGCCTATAATGCACATTTTGTGGGACCAATGGTGTTTCTTTTGAGCATGTATTAGTGCTGTTTGCACTGCTAAATGCCCTTATTCTGAGAGTTCCTATTATTGATAGGGATATGTTTTGACATTTAGCCATAGGGAACCTATGCTGATTCATTCTGGATTATTTTACATAGGGTACTTTAATTAAATCAGATATTGTTGGCAGTGTGATAGGGCAGACAGATATCCACTGTGCCTAGCACTGGGAGACATGACTGATGTAGTGCCAACATTCCCTGGATTGGCCCATGTGGCCTACATCCTTACCGAGGCCAGGATCAATGAGAGCTGTGGTGATATTTCTGGAGTCTGGCTACATGGTATGATTGCACAGGGATCTCCCCTCCCATGCCCACCCAGTCCTGACCAGGGGAGCAGTGCCACAAAGCTAGCTGTGGGAAGGCAGACAGGGTTGCCCCACGGGTAGCAGATGTATAGAGACCAACATATGCCATGATAGGACAAGTGTAGCTGCTCTGAGAAATGCCAGTACCCAGATAGGAGCAAATGCCATAGACAGAAGTCCCTACTACAACTATAACATCTACTACTGTTTATTTGTATAGCACTACAAGGCATACTCAATGCTGCACAGACACATGTAACAGATGGTCCCTTCTAAGCAGAGCTTACAGTCTAGTCAAGACGGACAACACAACAGCTGTGTACAGGATACATCCAGGGGGAATGGTCAAAAAACACAAGGGAGCTTAGGTGGATCAGATCCAACAGTGGCAATGAAGAGGTGAGTGCTCAGTCTGGATTTGGGAGGGGCCAGAGATGAAGCCTGATGTACAGAATCAGGTAGTTTGTTCCAGGCATAAGGAGCAGCAAGGTGAGAGGAGCAATGTCTGGATTTGGCAGTAGAAGAGAAGAACACAGGTAGATGCAATCTGACTGAAGAGTGGAGTTCCTGGGGAGGGATGTAGGGAAAGATAAGAGGGGAATGGTAGTGTGGAGCAGCAGAATGAGTGTATTTATAGGCCATAGGCACAAAAAGGGCATACATTTGTTGCTCGGCAATATTATGCATCCTTTAGGGAACTGAATGGTTAGTTCTGAGTTTTGTGCACTTGGTGAGGGTCTATCCCTAGCAGTTTAAAGTGTGTTTGTAAAGATGACCAGGGCAGGAATCACTGGGGCTAGTTCCTATTGCCACTTCCATTTGATGCAATGTATGTCCTGAAGTACATGTTCATATTTACATTCTCATACCCATATTGCGGTGCGCTGGGATTACCTAGCACTTTCAGGGCATGAAGAGGACTGGTATATGCTCTAGGTTGCAGCAGCTGCCACTTGTCATCTGTATTTACGTTCAGTGTGCATCAGCAAACTACTGTCTATGAATAGCAGCTTAGGAGATGCACATTTTTCCCAAGGGACATGGCGTCCATAGGTATATCGTGGGGATGGGCTGGATCTGAAATCAGAATATGGTGGGGGCAGGAACGTCCACAATGTTTACCCAAGTCTAATAATATTGACAGGCATGGACGGGTAAAATAGTGCTTGCACCTGCCATGCCAAACATATCTGTCCTTAATTCTGAACCCATGGACATCTCCAGTCCCATGGATGCATAATTAGATTTAAACAGGGTCTGTTTTTAATGTAGACATGTCTGTGGGCCGGACGTGCACATGATGGAATCAGGCTTAATGGGACAGGGACTGAGAGCGTTAGGGGCAGAGAGTGGGTGCTGACTGCATATTGCGGATGGCATGGGGGCAATTACTGTTTACTAATTGTCAGTGTTGCAGTTACCATGGGCGACTTTAAGTGAATCTGTGTTGTGAATACCGCTGCCACATGTTAGGGAACTTTTCAGTGTGGTAACCGCTGGGAATGATACTGGGCATACTCCCGACAGTTCTTGTGGGGCTGTTGCACTGACTGTACATTTGTTTTAGCTCCTAACATGTGGTAAATGCAAAAATTAAGCCCACTTTAATAAAAGCTGTGAATGCATGCCTGCACTAATAGTTAACACTGCAGCTTGACACTTAGAGGCTGATGCAGAAATCCGGCGTCATAGTTGTACACTGAAAGCCATGCACATGGTTTTCTAGGCTGAGAGCAATGCAGACGTCGTGCACCTGTACGCAGCAAGCAAATGACATGCAAATGAGGTAGGCACAGAACATCTGCGCTAAAGCAGCAGGCACGTGAACGTAAGCATCTGCGTTATCAGCACCTAGATCCTGTGTGCAAAAAGGCTTGTGTGCATGCACTGGAATCCTATGTGGTGCATATTTCTACTCAGAACGTTTACTCTGAAAAATGTCATAGTATTTGAACAGTGATATTATTTCGAGCAAAATGGTTGCTATCATGTGGCACATACAATTCCATTATATACTCGTACATTCAATCCCGAAGAGTTCCTCTCTCTCTCATTTCAGCAAAACCCTGAAAATACAACGGGGGGGTTGTCTGCTCATGAAAAAGAGATATATCCCTCCTTGAAACGAAGCGCAGACCCCTTATGTCTCCTTCGAGTAGGGTTAAAGTTCCAGTATTAAGTTCAGTCTTCGCTCTTCTGGAGGATCAGCTAATTGCTTGATTGTTATGCAATTTGAAGGGATTTACATGGGCACTGGCACTGGCTGCTGTGCAGTGATTATATTAGTGCCAATCCCTTTCCTGTATTGTGGCGTGACTTTTATGGGGGTCATTCTGAAATGCAAATAAGCCACCTGGACGTGTGGGGAGAATGTTTTCCTCGCAAAAAAGTCTAGACCCATATTCCTAAACCACAAGGCTCTGTACGTACACAGCACGGAAATGGGGATCTCAGAACATGGGCGGGAGGGGGCAGAATGGGGGCATGGCAAGCTGTGGAGATGTAGAAAGCATATTCAGGAAAGGCCCATGTACATCCTGAGTGTTTCACGCGGACGCCTATGTTATACTCTTTTCCTATTTCCTTGAATGATATTGCATTGTAAACCGCTCTAATGCCTCTGGCCTGAGCGGTATATCAAATTCTAAATAAACATAAACATAAACATAAACATACCAGTGGCAATGTGGAATAAGGCCAGGATTTAGAAAAAGTTCTGCTCTGATCTTAAATGCATCCCACAGAGATGAATAGCTGTGACATGCCTGCATTGAACCTGTGTGCCTGCTCTCTGGGATGCAGAAGATGCAGTTGTGAAGAATAGAATGCACAGGTGAGGAACATTTGAAAAGTTAAGGAACAATAAAAAACACCCCAACCGAAACATAAAACACTGCAATAGTCTTTATTCTGGCTATGCTGACATTTGCTGTGTGTGCTAAAGGGGCTATTCTTGGTTTCCCTAACAATCCCAGTGTTTGGATAAATGGGAATGTAGATGTAGGGATGTACTGTATGTGAGGTAGGATGGAGCAGAATTGTGTTTGGCTGAGAAATGCAGATCAGATGTGTTGTCCTGAGATGCCATGCCATTATGTCCTACCCGCAGTTGTTTATAGGTACAGGGCATGATTTGGGCAGAGGTATTTTATTTCTTGACTGCGTGTGTGTGTGTGTATGTTTTGGGGGTGCAGGCGAGGCCCTGGGGTGCTGATCTGCAACTCTGGGGGGCATGCATGCCTGGCAAGTACCTGGACCATGGGACTGACTGCAGCATTACCAGGTGCCAGTGTGAATGGGCAGTATATTCTGAAAATGCGCTCTGCATCAACATAGCAGGACATGTCTCTGTCAATTGTGGGGGACCCTCGGAGTGGGGGGCATTAGTACATATCCAAATGCACCATTAGAGGTCTTGAACATTGTGCACATTTGCATGGACAGATGCTGCTGCTTTGGGCATGTATTCCTGATGTTTGCACTGTTGCGTGTTCACAGTCTAATGGTTCCCTATTATTGACAGGGACATGTTTTGACATGTAGCTGTAGGGACCCATTTAAGTATTTTCTGGCCCATACTTAGCATTGCAGAAACTGTTTGCAGCAATGACCTCTGCAGGAATGACTAAGATGTTCTTCAAATGCCATGTTTGTATTGCTGCAGGGTCTGTCAGGACAAACATTTCACTTGCCACTTGCTTGGTGCACGTACATAACCTTGTAGTGTTATGGGGATGCAACAAACTAGTATATATACCCTAGTTTGTATGAACATATCTGTTTCATCTATATTAATGTGTTGTTTGCATGAGCACACCTCTGTTAGTGTGAACATCAACTTAGGAGATGTACATTTTGCCAGCGGAGGGGTAGCCACATGGAGACGTCTATCTTTTCAGAATGCAATGGGCAAGGGGACATATGTAGCGCTGGGGAAATATAGGTCCATGATTCCAGAACCGCAGGTGTCTTCATACCCGCAGTTTCAGAATCAGGCTTATTACGTGCCCGTTTTCAGTTTAGACGTTTCTGCCGGCTGAATGTGGCTGTTCTAGAATCGTGCTGCACACATAATAAATATGCACAGATGTTTCACTACCTATGCACAGATGGTGTGTTAATGTTTCTGCATCTGCCTCTTACTGCTTCCCACTTCATGCATTAGCTTTATAGCATAAATCGGGGCAGAGAATGAGCTGGGAATGGAAGTAGAACCTACCTTGCAGTTAATACAGCCAACTTACTGCAGGTTACCTGTTAATTCAGCATGTGAAGTGACATTGTAAAAAGGATGTCCAGGTTAACTTGGGAACTTCCTGGATGGAATGTGCAGCAAAAAGCCAGGGATGTCTATGTCTCTGACTGATTTTAGTAACATACGTAGACATCCCCAACATGGACGTCCATACAGGGGGCAACATAGACGCCATCTTAGGAAAGTGTGGGGCAGGGATATCCATCTCATGCAAGCTAGGATAAGGGGATGTCCAGGAGCATAGCAAAACCAAGACATGAGCTCTCATTCCCCATTGGTGTTCACTGACAGACTGTAAAATAAAGGGAGTATTAGTGTGGTACTTTCTCCACACCCTCTAGACATTTGCCTGACAAAGCAATCACTTTTCAGATGTCTTTTCATGCCTGGAGCAGGTATAAACTTAGATTAGACTCTGGACTTCTGGGATGTTTCTGAGATCACGCGGTGACATCCAAGTTCTTGGAGAATGCCCCGGCAATGCTTCCGCCATGTAGGGCCTGCACTACCATCATGCAAACTAGGTGGTTACCTACATTGCTAGCATATTGGGGGCTTCCATTGCCACCACTGTCACCTCTCTCAGGGGCCTACAATGGTGGCAATGGAAAGCAACCACAATGCAGTGCTTTCACCTCCCCCCTCCATCCAATGCAGCATTTACCACACAAGCTTTTCAATTACTGCACATCCATTTTTGCTACAAATGTGTGGCAAGTAAAACATTTTGCAGGACTTTTGTAGCTGACCCCTTTAGTCAATTATAAAGGTTGTGTAGCCATTACTATAAATCAGCAAGGGGATCACCAGGCAGCTCTCACCTCAACTGGGACAAGCTGTGCTTTTTCTGTGCTTTGTTATTTCTGGCCCAGGAAAGGTGAAAGCACTGACCTGCTCATGATGATATCTTCATTGCTGAGGGGCATAGCCAAAGGACTATTCCCTATAGCATGCCCTTAGGGATGGACCCTATGTGTGGACGTTGTGGTCTGTTAAGGTATGCTTGGGAAATTTAACACAGTTCTGGAGTATTAAGTTTGTCTTCATTATATTAGAAACTATTGTGGGTGTGTCTATAGGCATATGTGGTGAAATGTATTTTTAATGGGAGAGTATTGAAAATATTTGTTTTAGTGAGCTGATGGAGATACTCTAAGTATTATAACCATTTGATAAACGTGAAGTATTACAACTATTTGATAAACCTGAAGAGTAGCCAATCACCTAGACCAGATGGTATACATCCCAGGGTGTTGAAAGAACTGAAAGATGAGATTGCAGACCTACTATTAGTAATTTGTGAACTATCATTAAAATAATCTATAGTACTGAATATTGAAGAATGGACAGGGTGATCTGGGCAACTACAGACTGGTGAACCTGATGTCAGTATCGGACAAAATGGTAGAAATCATTATAAAGAATACAATTACTGAACATGTAGATAGTCATAGTCTACTGAGAGAAAGCCTCTGATGATATGTGTTAGGGTACGCATCCATGTGTTAACTGTCGGGAACCTGACAGCTACCACAGCAGCTCAGCACTTAACGCTCATTAGTTTTCACACTTTTTTAGGCCCCTTCATGTACTAAGTTGATTTGATGCACAATTCTTGCTACTACTTAGCATGTTTGAATTCATTGATTAACACATGTTAAATCAATTTAGAAGACACTAAAAATTCCATATTAAAAAGAATGTGTGAAATTAACAGAAAAAACACAACTGAAAACAAATTCAATTTTTCTTGCCTGTGCATGCAACTAGACTTTTCTGAACCTCAGAAGCAACCATGTGGTCTAATGTAGCGTCATTCTTTCCCCTATATTGTTTAATCTGTACTTGCTACCACTCAGTCAAGTTATAGTTAAGACTGTTTTGAAAATATGACCATATTACTCCAGTTTTAAAGGCTTTGCTTTGGCTTCCGGCCATCCGCAGGACAGAGTTTAAAATTTTTCCTGTGTGGCTCCATGCTTCCATTGTTTTTAAAATATGGAACTGACTTAGAAGCCCTTTTACTAAAGGCCACTAACTGGTTAATGTGCATTTCAGCATGCAATAACTGGCAGCCAAGAATGCTAACACATGTGTATGCCATCTACTGGCTGCTAAAACGCATGGCAAGTGGCCATGTGCAGTACGGAGGAAATCAGATGGGTTAGGGATTGAGTGTGGGCATGGAAAGCACATTATTATTATTATTATTATTTTTTATTTAGCTGTGTTTATATCCCGCTTTTCACCAGGTCAAAGCGGTCAATTGGGAGATACATTTAACACGAAGGGATATGACACACATACAGGGAACATGGGCAATGGAGGGTTAAGTGGCTTGCCCAAGAACACAAGAAGTACCTATAGGACTATAAATCTCAGTCCCTCCGGCCTGAGATTGCTGTCCCCAGGTGGGACTTGAACCCCCAGCCCTTCGGCCTGAAGTACCTTGTCCCAACCACTAGGCCACTCCTCCCTGCATTGCTCCTAGTATGAGAGCAACTGCTGCATTCACAGTGACAACGTGAATATTAGCACAAATGCAACAACAATACCTCTTTGGGTGTCATTAGGAGCACCTTTGACAATCATGCTGCTTGTTCCAGTGACTGTTCCAATGCTCAGTCATGTGCTGTCAGAAATTTGCTGGGCATGTCCACGGCAGGTAGCACACAATGGATGCACTTACCGCATGCTAGTTTTGCCCTTATTCGCACAGAGAGTGCAAACAGTTAATAAAAGGACCCCCTTAGTCTGGTTCCATAAATTAGGTAAAGCATGGTCATATTCTTGATTAATGTTTATTATGTCACTTTTGCAAATGTATGTATTTTGATTTGCATATGGTGTAGTCTGGTTCTGGAGAACGGTAGTATATACAAATTTTAAAGACATGTTTACTAACCTGCACTAGCCACTAGAGTGGGGTTTAGCACACCACAGTGAAGGCACAGGATTCAGCACTAAAAATCCCATGCTAGCAGATTAGTTTGCTAACGGTGGAGACAGAGTGTGTTCAGGGCACGACCGCACCTTGAATATTGTGTGCAATTCTGGTCACTGTATCTTAAAAAGGATATAGCATTATTAGAAAAGGTACAGAGAAGAGCCTCCAAAATGGTAAAGGGGATGGAAGGATACTCCTATGAAGAGAGGCTAAAAAGGTTAGGGCTCTTCAACCTGGAAAAGAGACGGCTGAGGGGAGATATGATAGAGGTCTATAAATTAATGAATGGAGTGGAACGGGTAAACGTAGATCATAGTAACATAATAACATAGTATATGACGGCAGATAAAGACCAGTATGGTCCATCTAGTCTGATCAGCAAGGTGGCAAGAGTAGGTGCACTTGCCGCTCCGTGCAGGTCACCTCTCCCCATGCCTTTGTTTAGGGGTGTACCTACTGCTCCGTGTAGGTCACCCCTATTTGTTCAGATATAAGAGATAATTATGCTTATTTTGATTTTATTCTGTTGCTATAAAGGGATCCACTGTCTGTCCCATACCATTTTGAATTCTGTCACTGTGTTTGCCCCCACCACTTCCATCAGGAGGGCATTCCAGACATCCACCACCATTTCAGTGAAAAAGTATTTCCTGACATTGCCTTTCAGTTTATCCCCTTGCAATCCATGTATTGCCCTCTAGTTTTGCAGCTTCCACATCTTAATACTCTTTAAGTATTTGAAGGTCTGAATCATATCTCCCCTGTCCCTCCTCTCCTCCAGAGTGTACATATTTAAGTCTTCAAGTCTCTTCTCACTAGTCTTCTGATGAAGGCTACAAATCATTTTGGTTGTCTTCCTCTGAAACACTTCCAGCCTTTTTATATTCTTTGCGAGATACGGTCTCCAAAACAGAACACAAAATTCCAAGTGAAGCCTCACCAGCAACTTGTACAGTGACATTAGTACCTCATCCTTTCTGCTGGTAATTCCTCTCTGTATGCAACCCAACATCCTTCTGGCTTTTGCCACCACTCTGTCGCATTCTTTCGCCACCTTGAGATCATCAGAAACAATCACACCGAGGTCTTTCTCCTGGTCCATGCACATCAGTCTCTCACCCCCTATTGCATACAATTCCCTTGGATTTCTGCTTCCCAAGTGCATTACACTGCACTTCTTCACATTAAAACTTAACTGCCAAGCATTAGACCATTCTTCCAGCTTTTGTAGATCTTTCCTCATGTTCCCCACTCCCTAAGGGGAGTCCACTCTGTTGCAAATTTTGGTGTCATCTGCAAAAACAGACTTTTCCATTCAGCCCTTCAGTAATAACACTCGCAAATATACTGAACAGTACCAGTCCCAAGACGAAACCATGGGACACACCGCTAATCACCTTCCTTTCATCCGAGTGAGATTCGTTTACTGTCACCTGCTGTTGTCTGTCAGTCAACCAATTTCTGATCTAGTTCACCATCTTGGGATCTAACCCCAAGATGTTGAATTTATTGATATGCCTCCTATGAGGAACAGTATCAAAGGCTTTTCTGACATCTAGGTAGATCACATCCATCACATGCCCTTGATCAAAATATAGAAAGGCTAGAGGACATGTAATGAAGCTACAGGGTAACCTATTTAAGACTAATAAGAGAAAATATTTTTTCACTCAAAGTGTAATCAAACTCTGGAATTTGCTAAAGGAGGATGTAGTAAAAGCTGTTAGCGTAGCCGGGTTTAAAAAAGGTTTGGACAAGTTCCTGGAGTAGAGGTCCATATACCATTATTAAAGTGGACCAGGGATATCCACTTCTTGCCCCAATAAAAACATTGTGGAACCTGTGTCTTTTGGGGAAACTGCTAGGTCCTTGTGACCTAGATTGGCCACTGTTGGAAACAGGATACTGGCCTTGATGGACCTTGGTCTGACCCAGTATGGCATTTCTTATGTTTTTATGTTCTTATGATATTTAGGGCTAAATTCTACACCAAAATTCCCTTATGACTGTGCAAACCTTTCGAGCACCGCACTAGTTCAACAGGAGAACAGTACAGCTAGTGATGAAGAGAAGGAACATGGCAACTGCCATCTTCTTCAAGGAGGAGAGGAACGACAAGTCAAATCAGCAGCAAGTAATACCAGACTCAGGAGTATCGAGGATCTGCAGCTGCACAACAAATGGTAGGAACTTCTTATTTTTCCCCCTCAACCCTCTTCCCCCTTCCTCCTTTCTCTATCTCTGTAGATAACACTCATCTACTTCTTGTTTCCTTGGGCTCGTAACCTTGAGGTCATCTTTGACTCCTCCCTCTCCACACACATCCAACTGATTGCTAAAACCTGTCATTTTTTTCTCTTTCACATTAGCAAAATGCACCCCTTCTTTTCTGAACACACTCTTTAGTCTACTCTTTAGTCACCCCCCATATAGACTATTGCAATCTCCTCCTTGCTGGTCTCCTCTGAGTCACCTCTCTCCCCTTCAACCTATTCAGAACTCAGCTGCACAGCTAATCTTCCACCAGCCACATTTTACTCATATAACCCTTTCTCAAGTCACTTCACTGCCTCCCCTTCCATTTCCATATCCAATTCAAACTTCTCCTCCTGACCTATAACTGCATTCATTCTACTGCTCCTCACTACATTTCCTCTCTCTTCTCTCCCTATATCCCTCCTCATGAACTCCGCTGTTCTACTGGCTTGCTTCTCTCTGCCTTTTTCTTCTATTGCTAACTCCAGACTTTGATCCTTTCACCTTACTGCTCCTTATGCCCGGAACAAACTTCCTGAATCTGTACATCAGACTTCATGTCTTCCCCTTTTCAAATCTATGCTAAAGGCTTCAAAGCTGCTTTTGGATCCTAATCCCCTGTTCTCCTTAGTGTCTCCTTACCTTTCCCCAATTGTGCCCTTGTTCTCAGCTATTGTATTGTCTGTCCTGCTTAGATTGTAGGCTCTGACGAGGAGGTTACTGTCCTTTTACAGATATCAGTACAGTTCTGCATATGCCTTGTAGCGCTATATAAATGATTACTAGGAGGAGGAGGAGTGTTCTCACTCAGGAAAACTGCAAGGAGTAACAAAAGTGAAGGAATAAAAAAGCATGGAGTAAAATTCCAGGAGCAAGGAGGGAATGACAGCAATGAAGTGTTGCTAAATAAGAGTGAAAGGAGAATTCATCTGCTTGTAACATATTTTGACTGAAAGGAAAAGGAGTTACGTGTAATATAGTTCTGTTTCTCTTGTCTCTGCCCTTTGAATTATTGTTATTTGACATTTCATTTCATTTATTAAAATTGATATACCACCTTTGTGTTGTAGATCAAACAGTGATTTACAAAATAACAAAAGGGGAATATTTAGTGAAGGATAATGTGCGTCAAGTGCTGCCATTGTCCAATTATTTCTATGGACCATCGCGGCACTTAGCACATGTTAACCTTTAGTTAACATGCCCATAGAAAAGAGATTACTTGCTAACAATGAATCATCTAAAGAAAAAAAAAAAGCTTGACCTCAGAGACCATGTCAAAATGAAGCCATACATGCAGCAGAGAGCTACTCGCCAGCCTGACCAGATGGGAAAAAGAAGGCGTTCATGTGCTTTCTCAAAGTTAATACATTCTTCAGGCTACAAATCTCAAGCAATTTGTTCCAAACACGTGGGGACAGCTCCAAAAAAGCTTTATCTCTTCATTTAATCAAATTCATTACTTTATCGGAATATGAAACAAGTCTCTCTGTGCAGAATGCAAAGACAAATAAGCCTGCAATCAAAAGACCAGTTGCATTGAGCATTGCAAGTTCATACCTTTTAAAGTTAAAACCAAATATGTATTCTTAACCGGAGTAATTTAGTATATGCAGGACAGGCACATTCTCTTTTCAATAGTCCCTGTGATTATATGGGTATGCAGAGCCATACCAAGGGCTGTGCAAGCGGTGCAGCCACAGAGACACAAACAGAAGGGGCACTGAAATCAGCACTGGGCTTTCAAGAAGCCCAATAAGAGCAAGTTCCTGCATTCAGCTGGGAAGGCGGGGGGGGGGGGGGGCTCCAAGTTCACAAATCACAGAGGGTCCATTTTTAGCTTTGTCTGATCGCAGGGTGACAGCTTGATTGGCTGCAATAGTACTTGCATTATTTGAGCGACATTGGTGCATCTAATACCATATATTTCATATAACCTTTGGATCTACACACATGGTCCCTACACTCCTGATGAAGGCTAGTGCCGAAACATGGCCCATGCTGACACCAACACAACACAATAAAAATTTGACTCTACTATTTTCAGTCTTCTGTGGTGTACATCACCTTGCTTCTTTATTTGCAATCTGCATTCAATACAGCCATTTATTTGGAAGACCCATATAAATGTATTGCAAAAAGCTAACATCCTAAGAACCATGTCCTGCATTACACTACAATTAAGCTTGACTGGTAACATATGGCTTCATCTTCTTAAGCATATACAGGCTACCAAAGGCCAATGTTGTTATATGGGATGTTTGATCTAACCCTACTTCAACATTTACATGCAGCCAATTTGTAATATCATCCGGTCCTTCAATGTTGATTGCATGTTATACGCAGATGATGTCCCGCTTTACATACCCTTCTCTACTGAGCATTTGGACCTCTCCCCGCTGACGAGCTGTTTCAATGCAATATCTGACTGGCTTCTTTCTCAAAACCTCCGAATACAACATAAGAAAACGGAAGTACTCTTCATTACGAGGAACCCTAACTTTACCCCACCACAATATCTTAAAGTAAAAGAAGCTGAGTTACAATCTAAACCCTCAATATGTTACCTGGGAGTCACTTTGGATCAACGCCTGGACATGAAGGTCCACATAGGAAACATAGTCAGAGCAGTATACTACAAGATCCGCTCACTTAGGCATTTTTGATCTATGCTGGAACCAAATGATTTCCGGACAATCTACCAGGCATTGATCATACCTCATTTTGACTATGCCAATGCCATCCTACAAGGTCTTCCCCAATTCACCTTGAACCCGCTGCAGCTCGCCATGAACGCAGCAGCAAGGGTCCTCCATGGAGCCTCCAGGAGTGACCACGTGATGCCTCTGCTGATACAGTTGCATTGGCTACCCATCCAGGCTAGAACTGTTTTCAAGACCCTGTTACTCACTTTCAAAGCTGTTAACAATCTCTCCTCCGCATCCTTAACTGCCCTCATCCATACCACATCTCCAAATAGAGCAAGAAGATCCATGTCTATAAATTCTCTAAAAGTCCTGAAAGCACTAACAGATTGCACTAAATCGACAGCCTTTAGTCTCAGTGCGCCAAGATGCTGGAATGCATTACCCCCTGGTATCCGGGTTATTAAGAGCCTATCACAGTTTAGGAAAGTCCTCAAATGCCACCTTTTCAACAAGTACCTCATAGAGCCCAACAACATCCCCTAGAGCCCAAAGACACCCAGCGATACCATTCGCCAGGCAAATATATGGTATCTCAACAACTCACCAAGATTGATACTCTAACCCATATGTTTCTATGAAACCCCTGTTCATATGATTCCAATTAGTAAGTTTTGTAAATAGTTTACCCCTGTTATCCAAGTTTTTTGTGCCCTGTTATCTGTAAACTCATACGTGTTAACTGTACTGAGCATTTTTGTTCCATGTAAACCGCGCTGATGCTGAATAGTGCGGTATATAAGAGATTGTAAATAAATAAATAAATAAATAAATACTTCCTTTTGACCTATACAGACAACTAAATACTTGTTGCTAAGTGCCGTCAAGTCGGTGTCGACTCATGACAACCCTCTGTATAGTTGTCCTAAATTGTGTACGATCTTCAGTCAGGCGGCTCATTGTTGACAGACTGGCACCCATAACTGCTGTTATTGAATCAATCCATCTTATTGCTGGCCTTCCTCTTTTGCGTTGACCTTCTACCTTGGAAAGCATGATGTCTTTCTCTAATGATCGCATGATGTGTCCAAAGTATGAAAGTCAAGGTCTTGTCATCTGAGTTTCTAAAGAAAGCTTAGGTTTGATCTCCTCTAATACTGACTGGTTTGTTCTTTGGGCAGTCCATGGTATACGCAATATTCGTCGACAGCACCAAAATTCAAAGGCATCAATTTTCTTCCTCTCTATCTTTTTTACTGTCCAACTTTCGCATCCATATGATTTAATTTAAAATACCATGGCTTGAACGAGTCAAATCTTTGTATGGAGAGAGACATCTCTGCTCTTGCGAATCTTGTCTAGGTCCTTCATAGCCATTCTGCCAAGAACAATGTGTCGTCTGATTTCTTGACTGCTTGTTGCTTCTTTATTGATAGTTGATCCAAGTAGGTTAAAGTTGTCAACAATTTCAATTTCTTCTTCAACAACGATGAACTTATTCATTTTGCCAGTTGTCAGGATCTTTGTCTTCTTAACATTAAGATGCAGCCATTTTAAGACTATATTCCTTGACCTTAAGAAACAAATGTTTCAAATTGTCTTCACTTTCAGCCAGTAATGTGGTATCTTCAGCATAGTGAAGGTTGTTGATGAGTCTTCCACCAATCTTCACACCTTGGTTATCTTCATACAGTCCTGCTTCTCTGATGATTTGTTCTGCATATAAATTAAATAGGTAGGGGAAATGTATGCAGCCTTGTTTTATATGTTTGCTGAATTTAAACCATTCTGTTTATCCTAGTTCCATTCAAAATATTGCTTCTTGATAAGTGTAAAGTTTGTGCAAGAGAACGATCAGGTATTCTGGTATACCCATGCTTCTTAATCTAGCCCAGAGTTTCTCATGTTTTACACAGTCAAAAGCCTTGCTGTAATCAATAAAACATATATAGATATCCTTTTGGTAACAGAAACATAGAAATATGACGACAGAAAAAGACCACATGGCCTATCTAGTCGGTCCTTCCATATCAACAACTACAACAGTACCCTTTTTTCCTTTAGAGAACCTCTATGTTTGTCCCATGCTTTTTTGAATTCAGCTACTGTCCTCATCTCTACCACCTCCACTGGGAGACTATTCCACAGATCCACCACTGTTTCCGTAAAGAAATATTTCCGCATATCAGTCCTGAATCTAACCCCCTTCACCCTCATTCCATGTCCCCTCGTAGCAGAACTTGCTTTCAATTGAAAGAGGCTCTCCCCCTGAACATTTATGCCACGGAGGTATTTAAACATCTCAAGCATATCACCTCTCTCCCACCTTTCCTCTAAGGTGTACTTGGATTTTGGCACCAGGCAGACAGCATACCTCTCTGGACATCAAGTCTGTTCGGCAGATGGAATCCTCAGTATCCCTCAGAAGAGAGTCACCAACCACCACTATCCTTCACTTCCTTGTGGTCACTGATTCTGCAACTTTGGGGTACTTGAGCTCTGGTTCTTCCCTTTCCAGGGATGCTTTCACCTTCTCCACTTCCAGGACTGCATAATGGTTCTCCAATTCAAGGGCTGGAGAAGCTGGATTGGTGATTCTGCAGACCTTGGTGACTTGTATCCAACCTTTGTCATTCTGTTGGCACCCATCTTCTCCTCTGCTGGAGAGCTTGGTTGCTGCAAGAAGCATCTCCTCAATGTACTTCTCACTGTCTTGAATGCTCCTCAGCCTCACCACCTCCTCTCTGAGTTCCTCCACTTGTTTCCTCAGAGCTTCAGCATGCAGGCACCCTGCACATGGAACCATTCCTTCAACTGGCATTGGGACCTCTGACTGGACAGAAGCAGAAGCTGTAATGGGGGCAACAGCTTTAGCGATATGATTTTTCCCAGCCATTGTTCTGTTCGTGGAGCTTAGGTATCTGTTAAAGCAAAAGAGAGATATCTATCAAAGTATTCCCAGTTGTCCTTTCAGAGAAAAAGCAGTTAAATCTCTTTAATTATATTCAAAATGTGCTGTTCCAAGTCGTTGTGCTTTGTTAAATGGGGAGGTGTTTTATAAAACAAGACTGCTCACTAGGGGTGGGTGGGAGTTGGGGTGGGTAGGGAGGAAACTAACACCTGATTAGGTGTCAGCAGTTCCCAAAAGCTGAGAAAGTTACCAGAGTTTAAACCCTACTCCACGAAAGAAAATATTTCTACTTAAGCACCAAAAAGAATGTAACTTTGCTTTAAAAATATACCAAAACCCTTTTAAGAGCTCCCAGTCAGAAAGCTAGCAATTTAATAAAACTAATTCTTCAAATCCTTACCGTTGTTTGACCTGTAGAGCCCCTGTTAGGAATGCCTCAATAGGGCAGGGCTCTGAAGCCTTTTATGCAGGCCTCAGCTGCTCTCAGTTCATTCACAGGCTAATCAGGCCCACTAACTCCTGATTAGGTGTCAGCAGTTCCCAAAAGCTCAGAAAGTTACCAGAGTTTAAAACCTACTCCACTAAATAAAATATTTCTACTAAAGCACCAAAAAGAATGTAACTTTGCTTTAAAAATATACGAAAACCCTTTTAAGAGCTCACAGTCATAGAGCTAGCAATTTAATAAAAATAAACCCTCAAATCCTTACAGTTGTTTGACCTGTAGAGCTCCTGTGTTAGGTATTCTTTTGTCTTATCCATCTCACATCCACGATAATGTCTCTGATTCCTCTCCCTTTTCTAATCCCTGCTTGCACTTCAGGCAGTTCTCATTCCAGGTATGGTTGTTGTCTCTGATGAATGATCTTGAGTAGAATCTTGCTGGCATGTGGGATCAGAGTGATTGTGCAATAATTTCCAGTCAGTCGGGTCACCTTTCTTCAGTATTGTAATAATAACTCAATGGGAATGTCATCATTGCCCGGTGTTTTGTTCTTTGATAAGGTTTCCAATGCTGCTTTGACTTCTTCTTTCATCACCAATGGTTCCTGATCATAAGGTATAGGTTGAAATGGCTGTTGGTCCACTTGATCTTTATGGTATAATGACTCTGTATATTCCTTCCACCATTTCTTGATCTTCTCAGCATCATTCAACATGGATCCTTGAGCATCTTAATGGTATCTTAATATTTTCTTCAGTAAACCCTTTGGTTCATAACACATATTCTGGCCTAGACCCAGTTATTTTGATATGGAAAGATGATTAAGTATTTTTATGTGATATAGGTTTCCCATGCGTATTGGTCCCATTCAAAGAACCCACTAAATATTTCCAAAAATAAAGACAGAGACACAGTATTGCTCTTGGATGGTTGTGAAGCAGCAGATGTAGACACTGCATGAGCTGCACACAAGCAGGGAAGCAGGGGAGTTACATATGCATTATGTTGATGGTGGCCCATGTAAACAGAAAAACAGAGGGAGAGAGGCCCCCACAGTCAGGCACCAAATAAATATAACAGCTAAGGACAGAGAAGTCAAGGGACTGTCTTCAACAGAATTTAATGACAAAAAGCACATTAAACAAACCAAATGCTGGCTCACAAATGCACACCCCTAGTCAAAAGAACATGCGTGGTTTATTAAAAACTATGAGGGCAATATTCAATGTGGCACTCCCTATTTAAAGATAATCACAAATCTGATTTGGTTATCTTTAAGTGACTTATTAGTAAAGATATCCACGTATCACTGCAACGCTGAACATAGCGGCTTAAAGATAAAAGGATATCTTCATCTACTTATTTTAGGTCTGCAGCTAAGCCAAATAGATAAAGTTAAGTGGATCGTGACTGAATATCACCACTGTATGATAAACTTTGAGTCTTGTTCCTTTAATATCGGTTTCCCCTCCCAACATGAGCCCACTGAGTACAGCCATTTGTTTGGACAACCAATAGGATTACCTAAACATGGCTTTGAGTATTGATCCCCTACATGTGTCCCTCCCTTCCCCACACCCTAGAAATGTCTCTTAAGCTATGGGTAAACTTGCATATATTTTGGGAGAATATACAGTACATACTTTTCCCTAAATTCAGGGTAGTGGGTAAAAATCAAACCTCTTTGTTGGTAAAAGCACATTTTATCCATTGACAAGGTTTGAATTATGATCTTCTGTAGTTTTCACGGGACAAAACAGAGTTTTGAAGTCTTGAAGGACTACAAAAGGAGACTGCTAATTCTGGAGAGAGATCTGCAATTGTAAGTATTTACTTCTGGGAATTTTTCTAAATCTTGGGGAAAAAGGAATTCTTTAGATTAAAGCTGATTAATCTGTGAACCCAGTGTATTTGTTAAATCAATAAGGGCCTAGTAGCAGCAAATCACTTTAATTTAAATCAAATCAGAATATAAGTTAGCATAAAAGGCAAAACAAGTATAGTATTCCTTGAGCAATAAATTATTTCTAGAGACCTTTACAAAGGGGCCTTCTACATAGGGGGCAAGAGACCCGTGACATTTTTTAAATAGATGTTAAAGTCAGGTGGCAGATCAAATGGCCATTTTGAAAGACTCTCTCTATCCAAGCAAGGAGTATGTTAATCACCCATGAAATTAGTCACAGCTTACCTCAGAAGCACAGGCATAAATAGTTCAACCAGAGTTCTGTGATTCTCAGTCTTTAAGGACTACAAAAGGAGACTGCTACTTCTGGAGAGAGATCTGCAATTGTAAATATTTACTTCTGTGAATTTTTCTAAATCTTGGAATTCTTTAGATTAAAGTTTATTAATCTGTAAACCCAGTGTATTTTTTAATCACTCAGGGACTAGTAGCAGCAGAGAGCTTTCAGTTTAAATTTAAAACAAAGTTTATTAAATTTAGACCCCCAAGACTCCCTCTATCTAAGCAAGGGCTGTGGGACTCCCCCTGGAAATTGGTCACAGATTACTTTAGAAGCACAGGACAGGGTACTGTATCATAGCCAGCTTTTAATAAGTCTCATTTCCCTCCCTCCCTCCACGACACCCACCCACCCCTGGGATAATCATAGCTTTATAGGTGCTTAAAGCTCTTAAAAAAAGGAGGTGCCATATTCACTCTCAGGTGCAGCTGTTTATTCTCATCAGCATACATTAAGGTCATCAGATTAATTAAGCTTCAGTTGAACAAAATACATTAAACATATTAGGTATAGGTTTATTAGTATAGGTATCCCCAACAACCCTTAGTAAGTAAAGAACTTAAATATCTAAACACACTCTTAAAACTAAGATGCAGACAGCAGTACAGCAGTAAGATGGGGATTTCCAGTCTTTTGCACTGAGTGCCACATGTATGATTTTCTCTCAGTTGGTGAGGGGTCTTACGTGTGCATTAGGTGCAAGGAGCTCCTTGTTCTCAGGGATAGAGTCCTATCTGTGGAAGCTAGAGTAGCAGACTTGGAAGAAATAAGGAAGACAGAAAGGTACATAGACGAGACTTACAGACATAGGGGTATGTTTACTAAACCGTCCTAACGTGCGCTCTGCGATGTTATCGCGCGATAAGGTACCTTATCGCGCGATGATGGTGCTTTTTAAGGTGCACAGGTACCATATCGCGCTATAACGTGCGCTTCAGCACAAACGAGCGCTGAAGGCGGGGAAAGGCTCCCGGAAGGCGGAGGAAGGCTCCCCAGGGGCGGAAAGAAGGGGTCAATGGGTGGAGAGTGGGAGGGGAGAGGTTCCCTGCACACCAACGCTGTGAAATCTGAGGCTCAAAACTAACGCCAGTGAAACCCTGGCGTTAGAGCTGATTTAAAGGGAAAAGAAACCAATTCCATCAGCAATGTACAGGAAAACCAGGGAAACCTACAAAAAGTGATAAGTGTGATACATGTGCACGGAACAAAAGGGCAAATAAACATTGAAAATGAACAGAAGTAAATGTAAAAAAAACATAACCAAGTTGGGCAATAGTGATAGCAATGGGAAACATCAAAAAACACTCCCAAGAAAGCTCCAAAAAATTATATGAATTTTGGAAGGGTCTATGCTCCGTCCCCATACAAGGTGAATGAGCCCACAGTGAAATTGCGCTGCACAGGGTTTCCGACCCCATTGGCCAGGTGTCCTATGGTGTGCACATGTTCTGAAACAGTAGGGCGGGCATGTCGGAATGGGAAACTGGACAGATGCTGGAAAAGGGGCCACAGAGGGCCTCAGGCGGCACATGCAGCGGTGCAGCTGGCCCACAGTGCGGACTAGGGTGATGCCTAGCTAGCCCATAGGAATGCTGAAACAGTAGAGCAGCCAGACATCAACTGCTGAGGGCCCAACATGGGCACAAGTGTGCTTACCATGGTGTCACAGGGGATAGTACCCAGCAGGTCCCCCAATGGCACGGGACATTGGCAGGCGGTGCTGGGGGGAAGCGTGGACAGCTATGCAGGCACCCCTACCCCAGAACCCGCACCATAGGCAGCCACCTACCCGCACACTGGATGGCCTGAGACTGCACTCCACCAGCACCACCAGCAGAAGGGCATGTCAGCATGGTGGCAGAGGGATACTGGTGGTGGAGGGGGCAGTGGCAGCTGCCCAGAGCAGACCGTGGCCTAGCCCTGTGTAGGTAGGTAGGTGCCATGCACTGCAACAGACAGGCCCTGTCTGACGAACAGTCATGGCATCATCAGGGAATGCACTGTCTCTGTGGCAACACAGTGGTGCAGTGCACACAGCCAGTGTGCTCAGAAGGGCACAGGTTCAAGTCCCAGCTGTGGTTCCTGCCAACCCAGTTCCCATATTTTACCCATTACTAAAACGTGCTAATACAGACAGAACCTTTATTGCAGATGACGTAAACATGCCCAAGACACCTTCATTTTACTCTACAGAACACAGACACCATAAATATGTGCATACCCTAGAGCAGAGTCTTCCAAATACAGTCCTGGGGGCCAAACACCATTCAGGTTCCATGCTGCCTCTAATAAAGATGCCTGTGCTGCATTTCTATGCGCCGCCCCCATGGTATGCAGATGTATCTCAACGAGACTCTGGTGATTATGAGCGGGACCAAGTATACACCTGGAAACAACATCAGCTTCTGTTGAATAAACAGAAGAAACAGGTGACTTTTGAGGATACTACCAAGGGGAGTAGTGAATCCTCGGATTCTACCTCGGGTGGCTCGGGGCAAACACGTGGGTCCCATCAGCCCCCTTTTTTCAGAGGCCGCCCTCTGGAAGGTCGAAGGGGACCAACCACCAGATCGCATTCGAAACTACAGTGATTAATTTATCATCAGTTGAATTGACGTCTGAGCAGCAGCGGGTCTTGGAGTTGGGGTTGTCTTTTGTCCCCACTCCTCGTTATGACCCTTTTCGAATGCGAGTGGCGTTGCATCGGTTTTTTCGCAAACTGGAGGTTGCACATTATTTTCGTGGAGCACCTACCATCGAGCCCGTGTCTAATATGGTTTGTAGGAATCCTTCAAAGTGGATGCCCCCAGGGCAGGTGGAGCCTTCCATTGCTACCTACCAACAATTGGTATTGCGGGATTTAACTTTGATGGAGAAGAACCCTGTTCGTTATTTTCCCAATATTTCCGAGCAACAATTGGTGGCTTTAAAATCTTTGAAGGATAACCCTGCTCTCTCCATTCGGAGAGCTGATAAGGGGGGCGCCACGGTGATTCAGGATTCTTCTTATTATCAGATCACAGTCCTAGCACATGTCTCAGATGAGAAGTTTTATAGAGCACTTTCAGGGGATCCTACACCTGATCTTCAGAGACGGATAACTGATTGTACTTCGCTGGTGTTTCAATATGGTTGGATCACCCGACAGGAGTACAAGTTTTTGAATAAAATCCATCCTGTAGTACCAATCTTATATATGGTACCTAAGGTTCATAAAAGTTTATTAAATCCACAAGGCCGTCCAATTGTCTCGTGTAGAGATTCAGTTTTGGAGCCCTTATCACAGTTTGTAGATACATTCTTTCGACCTTTATTACCAACAATCACTTCCTATGTGAGGGATTCCTTCCATTTTTTGTCTTTATTACGCCAGCAGAAACATCGTGATTTACCTCATTGGTATTTAGTCACGATGGATGTACAGGCTTTGTACACCAATATAAATCAGACTGCAGCTTTATGGATGGCAGAAACTGTGCCTTTTGTTTTGCCTGATCGGTTACCCAAAGAATTTGTTTTGGAATTGCTGTCCTTCATTTTGACGGAGAATTATTTTCGATTTGGCGATACTTTTTATTTACAAACATATGGGATTGCGATGGGAGCGACTGTCGCCCCCTCCATTGCGACATTCTATATGCATCAATTTGAATCTCAATTCATTTATTCGTCAGAATGGTTCTCCAACATACGAATGTGGACGCGCTTCCTTGATGACATTTTTTTCTTGTGGAAGGCGTCTGAGGATCGTTTGAAGCAATTTTTTACATGGATCAACATCTTGTCTGAGGATTTAAAATTTACTCCGAAATATGACAGTGATTCCATAGAGTTCTTGGAATTAAAACTCACTAAATATGGGGATGTGATTAGTACTACATTATATAGAAAGACAGTTCAACGTAATACACTTTTACATTACAGCAGTCATCATCCGGCGTCGTTGCACTGTGGCTTGCCAGTGGGACAATTCATTTGTTTGCGACGCTTGTGTTCTACCATTGCTGAATTCCGCCGACAAGCGGTAGATTTAAAGGGGCATTTATTGGCTTGAGGTTATCCTGTTGCCATTATTAATAGAGCTTATTCTAGAGCTTGCCATGTTCATATTGAATGGTGGGACTCGTCAGTGAGCGCTGAACAGAGTGGGCAACGACTCCCGGAGGATGACTGTTTTGTTGGGGTATTGCCCTTTATGCCCCATACCACTGAGGTTGTGTCTATTTTGAAGAAACATTGGCACATTTTGTCCTTACATCAAAATTTTAATAGACCCCTTATGTTGGCGTTTAAAAGAGGCCGAACTGTGGCTGTTTGGGTTGTTTGTAATGTTTTTGAGCCCCCATCAGTTTTGACTACTGGGCATCTTCAGTGTCACCATTGTGAGTTTTGTTCCACAACGTTGGAAGGGACCTATTGGGAAAATCCTGTAACATATAAAAAAATCTATAGCAGTTTTGCCACCACCTGCCAGACCACTTTTGTGGTATATATCCTGATTCACCCCTGCAATAAATTTTACATTGGGAAGACCATTCGTACCATGAAACAGCGCCTGCAGGAACATCGTTCTCGGATTAATACAAATGTTTTGACGGCACCTGTGGTTCAACATTGCCGGGACTTTCAGCACACTTTTCAGGATTTGCGTTGGAGGATTTTAGATCATGTCCCGGAGAAGATTCAGGGGGGTGATCGGGGTGCCCGACTTCTGTATAGAGAACAGTTTGGGATTTATCATCTCAATTCAATAGCACCCTATGGGTTAAATTCTTCTGTGGACTGGTGGTTACTTCTTTAAATTTTTGGGTTGCCCCTCCTATGAATGGGCCTTGATCATGGTTGGCCATGGTTTGATGATGTCATTTTCTTGAGCCCTTAAGATCAGCTGTGATGGGCGGATTCTTCACATTTGCAAAGGAATTTGAAGAAGGGCTGAGAGGATCGGGAGCCCGAAACGCAACGTTGGGTTATTCATACTATACTTCAAGATGAATTGCAATTTGATGAAGAATAACATGGCGATTTTCAGCTTCTGCATGACATGGTGAAACGACACTAGTGGATGGGTTTCCTGGACTGTTGTTGTTGACCACCCGCTGAAAGCTAAGTGTGCCTTGGTTGGCTTGAAATTCTCGCCATTTTTGGATAGATTTAATTGGAGGCCATTTCTACCCTATGATGATTTTGGTATCTTTTTAGGGTTGGTGGGGGTCATAGTCCCCTTTTATAAAAATAGATAAAAAAGGAACATTATTGCCACTACCTTCATGGCAGTGGTTCCGACAAAAATTAGTGGATATAACACATTCTTAGGTTTGGGATATAGTTAGGTTGGATGTGTGTGATTGGGGTTTGAGGGTTTCAGTATTCATGAGGGACAGCATGAAAACCCGAACAGTGTTTGGCACACCAGGACTGGAGTTGGGAACCTCTGCCGTAAAGCAGCAGCCAAGGGCAGACACACCCACACCCACGAGCTCCATTATCCAATGCCTCCTGGAGAGGCAGGACATTGGGCCCTGCGTGCATCTCCCAATACTAGCACTTGCATACCTTAGCAATGCCATCCTAAACCTGGGAATACGGTACACAGCTATCAAAAGGTTGCTATGTATACTGGCAGATAGCAATTCCGATGTTAAGTACAATTGTCTGATTGAGCTGCATCATGGCAACCTTTCTGATGTCTGTGGAGTGTGCTACAGGTCTTGTGTCTGACAGTGTTTACCACACTGGGGGGTGACCCCAACAGTATTGCGTACCATAGCCATGCCTGCACTGTGCCCAGGACTGGAGCGGTGGCCAGGGCTGCCAAACACCTCTATAGTTGTACAATGCTGGGATAGGTGTGGGAGTGTGTGTCTGTCTATCCAGTGTGTGGTGGCTACAAACACCCTCCACAGCCCACACTGCAAGCACTGTTGCCAGTATTGGCCTGCCAATGTGCATAATGGGAGCAAGGTACCATGGGTATAGCCCAGCCAGGGTGCCCTGGCCAGGATGCATCTGCACAGGGCATAGGGCAATGGCTGGGACATTGTAGTGCCCGGCCACCACCTGCACAGACAGGGTGGCCACAGCATGTCCTGCTGGGAGTTCACTCTCACCCTGACTGAGCAGTGACCACGGCATGGCTAGGTTCCCCCATAGTGCCCTATAATATTTCTTTCATGTGATATTTGTGGGTTCCCTTTGGGGGCCAAATCACTGACTTATCTGCTTGGTGTGTATGCTGACATCCCAGTTCTGGGTGCATGCATCTTCTCCAGGAACATGCCCTATGGACTAGCTAGCAGATTGTCTGCAGCTAGTATGTGTCTTCCTGGAACATGTTGCAGGGTGCAGTGGCTGCAGGCTTGCTGCAGAATATCAGATTGTGGTGGGGTGCAGCTGAGTACTTCTGGGCCTAATGTCTGTCTGCTATTGCTTTATAGATGTGTACAGAGCTGCATTGACTGCCCTGTAGGGTGTCTGTTCCCCAGCAGGACTGCAGTTGGTGGTCCCCTCTATTGCTGCCATTGCAGGCACGTAAAATGTGGATCTGTCGGTGGGAGACTCTGTTTCTCACCCTCAGCCCCAGAGAGTGGGGTGGGTTGGGTGGTGGTACATAATCTGCCTATCAGTCCATAAGGGTAAAACCTGACTAAGAAAAACAGATGTATCCAAAGTGTGTCTGCAGGAACTACCTAATCTCACACACTAACACTGCTGGGGACCTACAGCATAGCCTATTTCTGCCATGGAAGGTGCTGTGGACCTGGTGCTGGGCGCCCCACCGCACCCTCAGGGTGAGCACAGTACCCGCACAATGTGACGGTGAGTAACTACTCTGTGCCAGTAACACACATGGTCAGTTCCCCCTACCAGGCCGAGGTGCTGTGGGGGTGCATACCCCATCTTGTGTTCATCTGTAGACGGCTGATTTGCATGTGCAGTGTATCATGGGTATGGGTGGGCTAACCCTATCCTGGTGACCACAGCAGACTGTTTGTGTGGTGACGTGCAGTCCCTCTGCAACCAGCCAGGGGCTTGCTAGCAGCTGTAGAGCTGTAGCCCACTGGTTACTTCACTGCCTGTAGAGCCAGAGGTCATGGGTTCAAACCCACAGTGGGGTTATTTGATAGGGCTGTCCAAAGCATTATCTATTTTTAATGTACATTAGTGCTGCCAGCAAAAACACCCTCAGCATACTGTACCCATAAGGTGCCTCAGAGGGCGCTTTATAGGGCGCCCTATAGGGCACCTTATGGTTACCATCCATATAAGGTGCACTATACGGTATCCTATGGAGCGACTTATAGGGTTCCCTATAGTGAACATTATAGGGTGCCGTGGCAGACAGTGCACTTTATAATGTGCCCTATGGAGTGTCTTATAGGGTGCCTTATGCGGCACCTTAGGTTACGGCACGTGAGGGTGTGTTTGCTGGCAGCAATTAATAAAATACAAATAAAGTGCAGCAGGAAACAATACTTACATATCAAAGCTGACACCTCAGCCAGCCTTAAGTATTAGGCACACTGGGGATCAAACTCATGACCCCTGTATCATCAGGCAGTGTATTAACCATTGCACTACACCTCTGCTTCAATGTTTGCATGTCTGGGCACCTATTTAGGATTACCGCACATTAACGCGCTTAGCGGCGCTTCGCACGATAGTGTGCGCAGCAGCGCGCGTTATTGCGTGATACTCCCGTTTTGCTGCTTTAAGACTGAAACGCCCACTCCTTTTATGGCAGCCTGCACACTATCGCCAGGCGCACATTAAGACGGTTTAGTAAATACTGTATACCCCATATAGTCCTGAAGTCCCACCTCCAGTCTGGCAGCATCCTTGTTGCCATGGAGGAGAGAGGTTATGTGACAGGAGAGCATCACCCTGGTGTGGCAGGAAGTGATCCTGCAGCTAGTACCTGTCCTCCAGGTGATGTAAAAGCCTCTCGCACCGAGGAAGATTCTCCAGGGTCATGTGCCACTGAGGGAAGTGTTCGGACAGCTGTTATAGTTGGTGATTCGATCATTAGGCATTTAGATAACTGGGTGGCTGGTGGACATGAGGATTGCCTTGTAACATGCCTGCCTGGTGCGAAGGTAGTGGACCTCACGTGCCACCTAGACAAGGTCTTAGGTAGTGCTGGGGAGGAGTCTGCTGTCTTGGTACATGTCAGTACTAATGACATAGGAAAATGTAATAGGGAGGTTCTGGAGGTTAAATTTAGGCTTTTAGGTAGGAAGTTGAAATCCAGAACTTCCAGGGTAGCATTCTCCGAAATGTTTCCCATTCTACACGCAGGACCCAAAGGTAGGCAGAGCTACATAGTCTCAATGTGTGGATGAGACAATGATGCAAGGATGAGGGTTTTGGATTTGTTAGGAACTGGGGAATATTCTGGGGAAAGGAGGGGATCTTCTGAAGGGATGGTCTTCACCTTTACCGAGATGGAACCAGGCTGCTGGCATTAACCTTTAAAAAAGGAGAAAGAACAGCTTTTAAACTAGATAATAGGGGAGAGCCGACAGTCACCCAAGAGTGCATGGTTCGGAACAATGTATCCTTGAAGGATACTAACAAAAGAATGAAGTTAGGGCATATCAGCAGAGAGGTTCCAATGAAGATAAAAGTAGCCAAAATGCTCTTGAGCACGGAGCAGACAGAGCTTAAAGATTCCAATTTACCCCTGCCTACCAATTGCCAGATTAATATGAATAAAATACAGTCTCTAAAATGCTTGTATGCAAATGCTAGAAGTCTAAAAAATAAGAGGGAGAGTTAGAATATACAGCACTAAATGAGAGGTTAGATATGATTGGTATCTCAGAGACATGGTGGAAGGAGGACAACCAATGGGACACTGTGATACCTGGGTACAAACTATATCGTAATGATAGAGTTGATCAAATTGGTGGAAGGGTTGTACTCTATGTTAGAGAGGGCTTTGAGTCACAAAGGATTAAAGTTTTGCAGGAAACAAAATTAGATGTAGAATCTCTATGGATTGAAATTGTGGTTTATGGTTTAGGCATTTGATATACCGCCCTTTACTTACGCATCAGAGCGGTTTACACATATATACTAACAGGTACTTTTTATTCCCTTGTCCCCGAAGGGCTCACAATCTAAGTGTACCTGAGGCAATAGAGGGTTAAGTGGCTTGCCCAAGGCCACAAGGAGCAGCCATGGGACTAGAGACCTCAGTCCCGAGGTTACTTATCCCCATGTGGGAATTGAACCCCCAGCCCTCTGGCCTGAGGTAACCTGTCCCAACCACGGAGCCACTCCTCCCTCCCTCCCTCCATGTAAAAAGGGGAAAGCAATGGCAGTGGGGGTGTACTATTGACCGTCCGGCCAGAATGAACAAATGGATGATGAAATGCTCAAAGAAATCAAGAAAGATAACACAAGTTACAGCATAGTAATTATAATGGGTGATTTCAATTACCCCGGTATTGACTTGGTCAGTGTCTTGGCAGGACATTCTAGGGAGAGGAAGTTTCTAGATTAAATAAATGACTGTTTCTTGGAGCAGCTGGTTCATGAACCGACCAGAGGGGAAACCATTTTGGACATAGCCCTTAGTGGAACAACAGATCTGGTGCAAGAGATAAGGGTGTTGGGACCACTTGACAATAGTGATCATTGCATGATTGTGTTTGATTTAATTAATGGAGGAGGGATGGCAAGGAAATCCACAGTACAACCTTTTAACTTTCAAAAGGGAGACTATGATAAAATGAGGAAAATAGTTCAGAAAAAAAAGGTGCAGTTACAAAGGTTAAAGACTTACATCAAGCTTGGGTTTTTAATACTATCTTGGAAGCCCAGACAAGTTGTATTCTACACTTTAAGAACAATGAAAGGAAGTCCAAAATACTGCCAGCATGGTTTAAAGGTTTGGTCAGAGAGGCAGTTGTTGCCAAAAAATTATTTTTCAGGAAATGGAAAAAAGAGCCTAATGACAAAAACTGGAAACAGCACAAGCACTGGCAAGTTAAATGCAATGCACTGATAAGGCAGGCAAAGAGAGAATTTGAGAAGAAGCTTGCCGTGGAAACAAAAACACATAATAAAGACTTTTTCAAGTACATTCATAGCAAAAAACCTGTGAGAAAGTCAGTTAGACCATTAGATGATAGAGGGATAAAAGGGGCACTAAGAGGGGACAAAGCCATAGTGGAGAGACTGAATGAATTCTTTGCTTCAGTCTTTACTGAGGAAGATGTAGGGATGTTACCCATGGCTGAAGTGGTATTTAAAGGTGATCCTGCGGAAGAACTGAAAGAAATATCAATACACCAGAAGATGTATTACAACTATTTGATAAACTGAAGAGTAGCAATCAACTGGACCAAATGGTATACATCCAAGAGTGTCAAAAGAACTGAAATATGAGATTGCAGACCTGCTATTCATAATCTGTGAACTATCATTAAAATCATCTGTAATACCTGAAGATTGGAGGATCGCCAATGTAACGCCAATTTTTAAAAAGGGTTCCAAGGGCGATCCCGAAACCCACAGTCAGTGAGACAGAGATCTGTACCAGGAAAAATGATAGAAACCATCATAAAGAACAAAATTACTGATCATGTAGATTTTCATGGCTAAATGGGAGACATCCAACATGACTTTAGACAAGGAAGATATTGTCTTACTAATCTGTTAAGGTTTTTTTGAAGGTGTAAATAAACAGGTAGACAAAGGTAAGTCGGTTGATATAGTGTATCTGGACTTTCAGAAAGTGGAACAGGAACTGGTTTAAAGATAGAAAACAGAAGGTAGGGCTAAATGGCCAATTTTCCCAACAGAGAAAGGGAATAGTGGAGAACAATAGTGAACTGTGCTGGGTCCGCTGCTTTTTGACATATTCATAAATGACCTGGAAAAGGGAATAGCGACTGAGGTTATCAAATTTGCAGATAACATAAAACTATTTAAAGTTGTTAAAATCCATGAGAATTGTGGAAAATTGCAAGAGGATCTTGATAAATTGGAAGTCTGGCATCCAAATGGCAGATTAAATTTAATTTGGACAAGTGCAAATTTATGAACCTAGGAAAGAACAACCCAAACTATGGTTAAATGATGCAAGGTTCCACATTGGAAACCCCCACCCAGGAAAAAGATTTAGGAGTCATTGTGGATGGCATGTTAAAACCCTCTGCCCTGTGTGCAGCAGTGGCCAAGAGAGCAAATAGAATGCTAGGTATCATAAGGAAAGGAATGGAAAATAAAACAAAGGATATTATATTGCCTCTGTATCGTTCCATTGTGTGACTGCACCTTGAATATTGTGTGCAATTCTGGTCGCTGTATCTTAAAAAGGATAAAGTGTTATTAGAAAAAGTACAGATAAGAGCCACCAAAATGGTAAAGGAGATGGAAGGATACTCCTATGAAGAGAGGCTAAAAAAGGTTAGGGCTCTTCAAGCTGGAAAAGAGACGGCTGAGGGGAGATATGATAGAGGTCTATAAATGAACGAATGGAGTGGAAACAGTAAACGTAGATCGATTGTTTACATCATGAGAATATAGAAAGATTAGGGGACATGAAATGAAGCTACAGGTTAACTTATTTAAGACTAATAAGAGAAAATATTTTTTCACTCAACGTGTAATCAAACTCTGGAATTTGTTACCGGAGGATGTAGTAAAAGCTGTTAGTGTAGCTGGGTTTAAAATAGGTTTGGGCAAGTTCCTGGAGGAAAGGTCTATAGACCATTATTAAAAGGGACGTGGGATATCACTGCTTCACCAAATACAAGCATTGAGGAACCTGTGACTTTTGGGAAAACTTGTGACTTAGATTGGCCACTGTTGGAAACAGGATACTGGGCTTGATGGACCTTGGTCTGACCCAGTATGGCATATCTTATGTTCTTATGTCATTTTATTTTAATAGGTTAGATAAGATGTTAGAGAATAAAGTGCTTCAACAAAGGCACAATGTTGTGTAATTTCAAAATTTCATCAAATCAAGACGCTTCTGAAGGGCAGCTACAAAGGACCATTGACACAGAACCTTAATGACTTCTCCATTCTACTGAATAAGGTATGCAAAGTGTATGAACTTTAATTCTGATCTGTATTAAAAAAAATAATTGAAAAGGCCTGAAACCAGGAGAAGAGAATTGAAATAATATGCATTAAATTGTGAATTACATGAAAGGTTAATGTAATGCTACTTGACTAATTTGTAAGGCATTCTGACAGGTGATAACTTTTGAAAGGTTTCTGTAAAATAAGACATTTTGGGGTATGTTTACTAAACGGCGCTAATGGCGCAGCGGTGGTATTATTGCACGATAAGTGATGTTATTGCGCGATAATGATGCTTTATCGCACGGTAACGTCACTTATCGCCTGATAACACGCCTGCAGCGTTAAGGAACCCTAACGCTGTGAAATCCGGCCCTAAAGGGCAGAGGAAGGCTTCCCAGAGGGCAGAGAGAGGGAGTCAATGGGTGGAGAGTGGGAGGGGAGAGGATCCATGCACTCTAATGCTGTGGAATCCGGGTCTGAAAACTAACGCCAGTGAAACCCTGGCGTTAAAGCACATTTGCAGGAAAAAGAAACCATTTACGTCAGCAATGTACAGCAAAGCCAGGGAAACCTAGAAAAAGTGATAGTTGTGATACATGTGCACGGAACAAAAAGGCAGAAAAACACAGTAAATGACCCGAACAAAATTTTAAATCCCCATAACCAAGCTGGCCAATAGTGATATTAATGAGAAACATTAAAAAACACTACTGAGAAAGCTAAAAAAAAAGATACCATGTCTGGAAGGGTTTATGCTCTGTCCCCCTACAAGGTGAATGATCCCACATTGAAATAGCGCTGATCAGGGTTTTCCCTATATATTGGGCAGCTTTCTTATGACATGCACATGTGCCACAACAGAAGGGTGGGCATGTAGGAAAGGGCAACTGTACAGATGCTGGAAATGGGATACAGAGGGCTGCAGGCAGCACATGTTGTGGTCCAACTGGGGCACAGTGTGGACTAGGCAGATGCCTAGATGGCACATATGAATTCTGAAACTGTAGAGAAGCCAGACAGCAACTGATGAGGGCCCAACATGGGCACGAGTGTGTTTCTCACAGTGTCACAGGGGATAGTACCCAGCAGGTATCCCAAAGGGCACAGAAAATTGGCAGGCGGTGGTGGGGGGGAAGCACGGACGTCTATCCAGGCACCCCTACCCCAGATCCCACACGATTGGCAGCTGCCTACCGGCACACTGGATGGCCTGAGACTGCGCACCACCAGCACCACCAGTAGAAGGGCATGTCAGCATGGTGGCGGAGGGGTACTGATGGTGGAGGGGGCAGTGGCATCTGCTCACAGCAAACCATGGCCTAGCCCTGTTTAGGTGGGTGCCATGCACTGCAACAGACAGGGTCTGTCTGACAAAAAGACATGGTATCCCCAGGGAATGAACCATCCCTGTGGCAACCGTGTGGTGCAGTACACGCAGCCAGTGTGTTCAGGAGCAGAAGGTCACAAGTTCAAGTCCCAGCTGTGGCTCCTGCCAATCCAGTTCCCATACTTTACCCACTACTAAACCATGGTAATAACGACAGAATGTTTATTGCAGATAATATCAACATGCCTGAAACACCTATATTTTACCCTACAGAGCACAGACACCATAAACATGTGCAATACCTAGAGCAGAGTTTCCCAACTCCAGTCCTGGAGGGTCAAACTCCATTCAGGTGTCATGCTTTCCCTAATAAATATGCCTGTGCTGCATTTGCATGCGCCACCCCCATGTTATGCAAATGTATTCATGCATATTCATTAGGGACAGCATGAAAACCTGAACAGTGTTTGGCCCACCTGGACCGGAGTTAGGAACCCCTGCCCTAGAGCTGAGGCCAACAGGGGTACAAACACCCACACCCACAGGCTCCACTATCCAACGCCTCATGGAGAGGCAGACTGTTGGGTCCTGCATGCAGCAGCATCTCCCAATACTAGCACTTTCATACCTTAGCAATGCTGCCCTTCATTATAAAGCATATGAGGACAGACTGAAGGATCTTAATATGTACATCTTAGAGGAAAGGCGGGATAGAGGTGGTATGATTGAGATGTTTAAATACCTCCGTGGCATAAATGTTCAGGGAGAGAGCCTCTTTCAATTGAAAGCAAGTTCTGCTATGAGGGGACATGGGATGAGGGTGAAGGGAGATAGATTCAGGAGTGATATGCGGAAATATTTCTTTACGGAAAGAGTAGCGGATCCGTGGAATAGTCTCCCAGTGGAGGTGTAGAGATGAGGACAGTAACTGAATTCAAAAAAGCATGGGACAAACACAGAGGATCTCTAAAGGTAAAAGGGGGACTGTTGTAGTTGTTGATATGGAAGGACAGACTAGATATCCATGTGGCCTTTTTTTGTCATCATATTTCTATGTTTCTATGTTTCTGCCTAGTCCGCACTGTGCCCCAGCTGCACCACAGCATGTGCCGCCTGCAGCCCTCTGTATCCCCTTTCCCAGCATCTTTCCAATTGCCCATTCCGACCTGCCCGCCCTGATGTTGTGGAAATGTGCATGCCATAGGTAACCTGTCCAATGGAGAGGGAAACCCTGATCAGTGCTATTTCACTGTGGGATCATTCACCTTGTATGGGGACGGAGCGTAGACCCTTCTAAAATTCATATTTATTTTTTGGGTCTTTTTTGGAGTGTTTTTTGATGTTCTCCATTACTATCACTATTGCCCAGCTTGATTATAAATTTTTTATATTTTGTTGGGGTCATTTTTACTGTTTATTTGCCCTTTTGTTCCGTGCACATGTATCACACTGCTCACTTTTTGTTGGTTTCCCTTGTTTTGCTGTACATTGCTGACAGAAATGGTTTCTCTTCCCTTTAAATCGGCTCTACCGCGAGGTTTTCACTCGTGGTATTTTTTTACCTGAATTTCAGCCCCGCTCCTATGCGGGGAGCCTCTCCCCTCCCACTCTCCACCCATTGACCCCTTCCCTCCGCCCCTGGGGAGCCTTCCTCCGCCCCCCCGGAGCCTTTCCACGCCTCTATTGCACAGTAGCGCGCCGCACACATGAGCGGGCCCGTTAGTTCGTCGCGCACGTGTGCGGGGCACAAAAATGCATCATTAGCGTGCACTAAGGTACCTTAGCGCACGCTATTGTGCGCCGCACACGCTATTGTGCGCCGCACACTTGTGCACCGTTTAGTAAACATACCCCTAAGTTTAAACAGCAAAAATCACATGACAATCCCTATAATACAAACAACTACCCGAAACAACCACCATATTGGACACACTTTCTCAAACAACTATCCAAAAATAAATTACCATAGACTAATACAAATAAAACAAATGAATCCACAACATGTAGTCAAGGAAATTTGCCACAATAACACAACATCTCTATCTTGCATCCTTATTAATGTTCGATCGATGAAAAACAAACTTCCCATATTTAATGATTTGATAACTGACTTAAAACCAGATATTTTATGTGTTACTGAGACCTTGCTTTCTGAAACTGATACAGTCTACCTAAATCAACTTAATAGCGAAAACTATGATATAATCTACAAACATAGAACTAACAAAAAGGCGGAGGAGTATTGATGATGACGAGAAAGAAATTAAATGCCAAAACAATACAATCAAATATCTCAAACAATTTGGACACACTCTTAATAAAAATCGGCCTCCTCAGAATTTGCTTAATATATAGACCTCCAGACCAAAAAGCAGATAGTCTTGATTCACTAATTGAATTCCTTAGTTCATCTACTGAACAAAATCCCATAATTATGCTAGGCGATTTCAACCTCCCTTCACTAAACACCACGACACATATCAAAGGAAGAACACTTGACCTGGCTCTTCTCCCTAATACACTTTTCAAACTATTCAATCCAAATTCCGTAGAATGTACACAAATACCTTGGTCTGATCATTACCTTATCAAATTAAATCTCACATTTTTTACCACTAGTACCAAAAATTACACAAGAAGCAACCCTACCACAAAATTTAAAAAATTTAATGAAACCGAATTCCTAGATTTAACAATCCCCCACCTCTCATCATCCTCAACGTATTTGGACGATGCTGTCAAAAATTGGCATGTAACCATCAACAACGCAGCCAAAATTAATCAAAATAATAATAAGCTCACCTACCCTAAAACAAATAGAACACCATGGTTCAACAACACGTTAAAACAAATGAAAAGAGAACTAAGAAAACTAGAACTCAAATGGCGCAAATTTAAATCAATTATCCACAAAGAAATATATAATAACCATCTCATAAAATACAAGGACACCTTAGACAGTACAAAGAAAAACTACTATGCAGCAACCCTTTCAAACTCATATAATAGACCAAGAGAGTTATTTTCCATTGTAAGAAATCTAGCTAATAACGCTTAAACTTCTAGCAACGAAATTACTGACATTTCGGTACAAACCTTAGCTAATCACTATCAAAACAAATCAAAAAAACCATTAATGTCTCTAGATCCTATTAATAAATCTCACCAACTTTTAGATGAATGGCCAGATTTTCACCCCATATCTAAAGTGTCATTAAAAAATATCATCTCCAGTCTCAACACCACAACTTCCTACCTTGATCCATGTCCAGTAACCTGGATAAAAAACACACTTCCAATATTATTATTCTACATTCTCCCCATAGTCAACCTCTCGCTACTTCAAGGTTACCTACCACCCACACTTAAACATGCACAAATCTGCCCAATCCTTAAGAATTGCAAACTCGATAAAACATCTCCAGAATCATACAGACCTATCTCAAGTATCCCATTTTTGGCCAAAATAATTGAAAAAGTTGTACAAATACAGACACAAGAATATTTAGACTCATCTTACCCACTTGACGAGCAACAATATGGATTTTGGCCCCCGCCATGGAGTTGAAACACTCCTAACAGTTTTAACTGATGTTCTTTTAAGAGGGATTGACAACCATAAACAAGCATTCATCCTCCTATTTATTGATATATCAGCAGCTTTTGATAGTGTACACCACACCATAATGCTTAACAACCTGAGACAAATAGGCATAAACTCTACAGTACATAAATGGTTCACCTCTTATTTAAATAATAGAACGCAAAATGTAAGAATAGGCAATCAAACCTCCACTACATATAAACAAGAAATTGGTTTACCACAAGGCTCAGCGTTATCAGCCCTTCTATTTAACATTTACATAAAACCGGTCTGCAATATCTTTAAAATATTTGGAGTACACTATCATCTATACGCGGATGATATCATGATGTACATCCCATTCACGATCCCTAATCTACCATTACAACTCCTATCAGACTGCTTTAATGAAATTACAACTTGGCTAAAAGCTCAAAACCTCCATATAAATCACTCTAAAACTGAAGTACTAATCGTAACAAAAAATCAATCATATATCCCTCCAACCCACATAACACTACAAAACCAAGAAATTAAAATAAAAAACAAAGTAAGATATTTAGGTGTTATTCTAGACACTCACCTTACAATGGACACTCACATCAGAAATACCATAAAGAAAATTTATTTCAAGCTCAAAATCCTTAAACAACTACGCCCTCTAGTATTTTTATAAGATTTTATTAATATAATCCAGGCTACCATAACCCCTCAATTCGATTTTGCCAACCTAATACTAATAGGTATATCAAAGCAAAACATTAAAAGAATCCAGCTAGCACAAAATGCAGCAGCTAGAATTATAATGAAAGTACACTCACTCCAACACATAACACCAATACTGGCATCCCTTCACTGGTTACCAATGCAAAGCAGGATAATATATAAAACAATAATAACCTCATTCAAAGCTTTAAATGATATGGCTCCAACCACACTATGTAAACTAATCTGTAAAGAATCTTATAAATCCACTTACAGAAAAGGACAATTAAACAAACTAAAGACTCCGAAAGATTTCATAAAAGCAAATAAATTAACAAATAATAGAGCCTTTTCACATGCAGCCCCAACCATTTGGAATTCCCTCCCAGAGGATCTACGAACACTAACCGAGATCATGGAATTCCGTAAAAAATTAAAAACTTATCTATTTACCAAGCACTACAACAACATAGATAACCCTTCACTCGATTTAGATAAAGGCTAACTAGATACCTGACTGTGTCAAATAAAATCCCTCTCACCTAAACAGATAATATACATAGCTGAAAATATATGATGATCCAATCTCTAATGTCCACATACTTGTACCTGTATATAGTTTAATCTGTTCTGTATTTACATAAGCTGTTTAGTTAATACATTGTTTGTTGTTATAAGATGTTCCATGTAAAACAAACCCTGCTTTGTTGATTGTTGTTTATTGTAAACCGCAACTGATCTCTGGAAGATGCGGTATATAAATGAGTGTTAAATAAATAAATAAATAAATAAATAATGTATATAGTTAAAGAGTTTTTTGTAATTGAAGATGTACCTTTCACTGTAACATTCAAATTGTTGTTCATTGTAAACCGCATTTGATCTTTAGGAAAATGTGGTATAGAAATTTGTAATAAATAAATTATGTTAGTGATTTAAATTACAATGGGTAAAGTCAGAAGGTCAATGATTCAGATAAATATTGTGACTAAACTGAGCATGGGTAATATAAACTTTCACATGTAGAACCAGATAAAGAAATAGGGCCCAATAGTCAACGTAATTTTTTTTTTAATCTTTTATTTAAGCTTTTCTTGAGTATACATAAAACTAAAGAAATATACATATTAGGCATTACAATATTCAAGAAAACAAAACATCACCCATCATAAAGAAACACATCAGGAGGAAAGAAACTTCATAAATCCAAGGAATATAAAGAAAAAAGAAAAAAGGAGCAACGTTAGTCACACCACATAAGAGAGCTGTGAAAAATACAAGTTAAAAGCACGGGTTGTAGCGATAGGAGCTTCTTTTTTCCTTAAATTTCCCTGCCGTTATTTAATTACACTAGAGGGACAGAGTTATGTTTACACTGAAGTGGCTCAAATGCGCCAGTTGTTAAATGAGAAGGAAGTTGGAGAGAAGGAATAGGGGGATTGTATTTTTCACAATCAACGTAATTAATGTGGTTAGCACACCTACTAATCATACTAATCATGGTGACCAGGATATAAAGAGATACTAATGAGGTTAATGCCACTGAATGTCCCCGAGTACCGCTACTGAACACCCCAATGCCAGATGACTAGCATCGGGGAATTGCAGGGCAGAGCGGAGATGGCACCTAATGAAACTAGGCAGCTGCGATATTCAGCTGCTGCCTGGTTATCCTTAAGCGGCAAAAGGTAGGCACCTTAAAGGGTGGCCTAATGTTTGTCACAGAAACTAACTGGCCGACCCAGATATTGAATGTTGGTGGCTAGATATGGCCCCGACATTAAATATCTGGGTTTTTAGTTCAGTGGTAATGGCTGGACATTTTACAATGGCTAGCTGCAGTTGCTGAATAATTTTTAAGTTGCTGAATTAACTAAAGTAAACTGGACCTTTAACGTAAAGATGAACTAGCTTATATGCTAGAATCAACTTAAAGAAAGGTCTGACAAATATTTTGTTTGTATAATATTGGGAAAGTGGACTTTTTAAATTTAGGGATTTGATCGTTTCATGAAACTCCAAAAAACATACAAGTGCAGTGCCCCCTTGGGTGTGTTCTGGGTCTGGGACTAGTCTGACTGGAGCCCCTTCGAGAGCGGACTCCATCAGTCCTTGTCAGTTTGGTGCTTGGTGCCTCCATCTGGGGAAGAGCGGGCAGGATTTCCCTCCTTTCACCCCAGGAAACCTCTCAAAAAATGCCACTATGAACAAGGCTGGCTTAAATAGCATTACCAATTTCATTACAAAATGTATACCTCAAGTATTGTGATAAAATGTAGGTACAACCCATATTATAATAAATGGCTCAAGCAGGTAAGATGAAATAGCAATACAGGATAAGAGATAAGGCAGTTCAAACAATCAATACGAGTGACCTAAGTTAACCTTTGAAGCTTATGGATTTAACATTACTAACCTGTCTCCTAACTCCCTTCCCTTTCCCTTTGCCATGCACTGCTGTAGCTCTGGACCGGTGACTGCTTGTAAAAGGAGAAGTTTTGTAGATCTGTCCAATTGCTGAGGCTATAGCCTTGGCTCCGCCTCCTAAGAAGCTCTCTTCCAATCTGTAGAGGGTTTTGTACTTTTGTCCAATCAGGAACACCTGTTGTAGCTCTCCCTTGAGCTGATCGGCTGCTGGACCCCCATGGGTCTTGTGGCTCCTACTCTGGAATGGACTCTCTGCCACTGCAGTTCTCCCCCAGGAGCTCATTCTGCTACTGAAGCTCCCTCTGTAGCTGATCCGTCAATGTAGCTCTCCCTGGAGCTGATTTGCCACTGTAGCTCCCTCTGGATCTGATTCTCTGCTGCAGTTCCTCAATGAGATGATCTGCTACTGGGCCCTTCCTGGGCTTTGTGGATCCTGTACTCTCTGCTGCTTCAGCTTACCCTGGAGCTGATCCATTGCTGCAGCTTACCAATGAACTGATCCACTGATGGACTCCTAAGCCTGGATTAGGATCTCCAGAACTCTCTGCTGCTATCTCGACTCCCTGGGTTGGGAGTAGAAAGTCCACCCCCATCTTCACTCCTACCCTTGACTTGGTCTGTAGGAGGGGGTCTTGTGGCTCCTAATCCGGAATGGAATCTCTGCTGCTGCAGCTCTCTGGAGTTGATTCTGCTGCCACAGCTCTCCCCATGGAGTTGATTCGGACACTGTAGCTCCCTCTGTATCTGATTCTATGCTACAGTTCCCCCTGAAGCTGATCCACTGCTATAGCTCCCGCTGAAGCTGATTCTCTGCTGCAGCTCTGCCTGGAGCTGATCCAATGCTGCAGTTCCTCAATGAGCTGATCTGCCACAGGGCCCTTCCTGGGCCTTGTGGCTCCTAGATTTTCTGCTGCAGCAGCAGCTCTATCTTGAGCTGATCCACCACTGGACTCCCAAGCCTGGATTAGCCTGTCCAGAGTCTTTCCACTACCATATCCACTCTCTGGGTTGGAAGGAGATCATCCAACCCCTTATTCACTTCTACTACTGACTGGGTCTGTAGGAGGCTCACTGCTGGTATATTCATGCTAAGCCTACTTAGGCTCCCAGGAGACTTTCTAGGGCCATTTTTAGGAGGATACGCAAAGCAGGTGAGGTTCCCTTCTCTCCTCTCAGATGAGGATTAAACTTTTTTTTAGATAAAGTTGACTGATGCCTCAAAATCCCAAGTAACTGTTCTCTAACCTCTTTTCTGCACAGGGCTTCTGGTGCCAGTGCCATTAAGAACATAAGAACATAAGACATGCCATACTGGATCAGACCGAGGTCCATCAAGCCCAGTATCCTGTTTCCAAAAGTGGCCAATCTAGGTTATACGTACCTTAGCAATATCCCCAAAGACACAGGTTCCACAATGCTTGTACTGGGTCAAGCATTGATATCCTGGGTCCCTTTTTAATAGTGGTTTATGGACCTTTCCTCCAGGAACTTGTCCAAACCTTTTTTAAACCCAGCTATACTAACAGCCCTTACTACATCCTCCGGTAACAGATTCCAGAGTTTGATTACACGTTGAGTGAAAAAATATTTTCTCTTATTTGTCCTAAATAGTTTACCCTGTAGCTTCATTACATGTCCCCTAGTCTTTCTATACTCTGATAGCGTAAACAATTGATCCACGTTTATCCGTTCCACTCCATTCATTAATTTATAGACCTCTATCATATCTCCCCTCAGCCGTCTCTTCTCCAGGCTAAAAAGCCCTAACCTTCTTAGCCTCTCTTCATAGGAGTAGCCTTCCATTCCCTTCACCAATTTGGTGGCTCTTCTCTGTACTTTTTCTAATAACGCTATGTCCTTTTTAAGATATGGTGACCAGAATTGCACACAATATTCAAGGTGCGGTCGTACCATGGAGCGATACAGAGGCATTATAATATCCTTTGTTTTGTTCTCCATCCCTTTCCTTATGATACCTAGCATTCTATTTGCTTTCTTGGCCGCTGCTGCACACTGGGCGGAGGGTTTTAACATGTTATCCATAATGACTCCTAAATCTTTTTCCTGGGTGGTGGTTTCTAATGTGGAGCCTTGCATCGTGTAACTATAGTGTGGGTTGTTCTTTCCTAGGTGCATAACTTTGCACTTGTCCACATTAAATTTCATCTGCCATTTGGATGCCCAGTCTTCCAATTTATCCAGATCCTCCTGCAGTTTTCCACAATCCTCTTGGGTTTAACAACTTTAAACAGTTTTGTGTCATCTGCAAATTTGATAATCTCACTAGTTATTCCCTTTTCCAGGTCATTTATGAATATGTCAAAAAGCAGCGGACCCAGTACAGATCCCTGGGGTACTCCACTATTCACCTTTTTCCATTGGGAATATTGGCCATTTAGCCCTACCCTCTGCTTTCTATCTTTTAACCAGTTCCCGATCCACAATAGCACACTGCCTCCTATCCTATGACTTTTTAGCTTCGCCAAAAGTCTCTGATGGGGGACTTTGTCAAAAGCTTTCTGAAAGTCCAGATACACTATATCAACTGACTCACCTTTGTCTACCTGTTTATGCACACCTTCAAAAAAACAAGATCTTCCTTGTCTAAAGCCATGTTGGCTGTCTCCCATTAGGCCATGACTATCTACATGCTGTGTAATTTTGTTCTTAATGATGGTTTCTACCATTTTCCCTGGTACTGACGTCAGGCTCACCGGTCTGTAATTTCCTGGGTCACCCCTGGAACCCTTTTTGAAAATTGGTGTTACGTTGGCGACCCTCCAATCTTCAGGTATTACAGATGATTTTAATGAAAGTTCACAGATTACCAATAGCAGGTCTGCAATCTCATATTTCAGTTCCTTCAACACACTTAGAGTGAGCAATTTCCACTGCCCTCCCCCCCCCCCCCCGCCAGTATTTCAGTTACAATTGCTCCAGCCACTTTCTTCTGGTTTCTTCGTGTCTTCTGCTAACTCTCCACCGTCTCCTGTCCATTTGTCCTTTCTTCACTCTTCTAGTTCTTTTCCGTTCTCTCTCTACATCTGCTTTAACATGCTAATCTTTCTCCTTTTGCTCTTTCCTCATTCCTATTTCATCCACTCAAATTTTACCCCGCCATCCTCAATCCTCACTTACTCTCCCAATATCCGGCCAATTGTAGATTTGTCTTCCCTCCCACACAAAATATTTTTTCCCTCTCCATTTCACTCTCCCAGCTCTATCCCATTTTAATCCTCCCCCAACATCAGCTCCCTTCTAGTTCCAGCCCCACCCAGCATCCGCTCCCTTCTAGTCCCCGCATCAGCCCATTTCCAGTCCTAGCTCCCCCATCCGAATCCCTCCATCAGCTCATTTCCAATCCCAGCCCCCATCAGCCCATTTCTAGTCCTTTCCTAGCCCCACCATCAGCCCATGTCAAATCCTAGCTCCCCTCCACTCAGCCCATTTCCAATCCAAGCCCCCCATGAGCCTACTTCCAGTTCTAGCCCCTCCATGAGTCCATTTCAATCCAAGCCCCCCCAACAGCCCATTTCCAGTCCTATCCTAGCCCTCCACCAGCCTATTTCCTGTCCTACCCCCCTCACTCAGCCCATTTCCAGTCCTAACTCCCTCCCCTCACAGCCCATTTCCATTCCAAGCCCCACTCCACATCAGCTATTTGTAGTTCAAGCCTTCCTTCCACTCAGCCCATTTCCATTCCAAGCCCCATCCCCATCAGCTATTTGCAGTTCAAGCCCTCCTTCCACTCAGCCCATTTCCAGTCCTAGCCACCCCCCAGCCCATTACCAGTCCTAGCCCTCCCATAGCCCATTACCAGTCCTAAGCCCCATAACCCATTACCAGTCCTAAGCCCATCAGCCCACTTCCAGTCCTAAGCCCCCCATCATCCCATTTTCAGTCTTAGCCCCCCCCATAGCCCATTACCAGTCCTAACCCCCATCAGCCCATTTCAAGTCCTAGCTCCCCCATCTGAGTCCTTCCATCAGCTCATTTCCAATCCCAGCCCCCCATCAGCCCATTTCTAGTCCTTTCCTAGCCCCACCATCATCAGCCCATGTCAAATCCTAGCTCCCCTCCACTCAGCCCATTTCCAATCCAAGCCCCCCATGAGCCTACTTCCAGTTCTAGCCCCTCCATGAGTCCATTTCAATCCAAGCCCCCCAAAAGCCCATTTCCAGTCTTATCCTAGCCCTCCATCAGACCATTTCCTGTCCTAGCCCCCCTCACTCAGCCCATTTCCAGTCCTAGCTCCCTCTCCTTACAGCCCATTTCCATTCCAAGCCCCCTCCCCATCAGCGAGTGGTAGTTCAAGCCCTTCTTCCACACCGCCCATTTCCATTCCAAGCCCCCATCCCCATCAGCTATTTGCAGTTCAAGCCCTCCTTCCACTCAGCCCATTACCAATCCTAGCCCCCCCATAGCCCATTACCAGTCCTAACCCCCATCAGCCCATTTCCAGTCTTAGCCTCCCCACAGCCCATACCAGTCCTAACCCCCCATTAGCCCATTTCCAGTCCTAAGCCTCCCATCAGCCCACTTCCAGTCCTAAGCCCCCCATCACCCCATTTCCAGTCCTAGCCCCCAATAGCCCATTACTAGTCCTAACCCCCCATCAGCCCATTTCCAGTCTTAGTACCCCCATAGCCCATTACCAGTCCTAACCCCCCCATCAGCACATTTCCAGTCCTAGCCCCCCCATAGCCCGTCACCAGTCCTACCCCCCATCAGCCCATTTCCAGTCCTAACCCCCCCATCAGCCCACTTCCAGTTTTAGCCCCCCCATAGCCCATTAGTAGTCCTAACCCCCCATAGCCCATTACCAGTCCTAACCCCCCTCCCCCCCTCAACCCACTTCCAGTCTTAGCCCCCCCCATAGCCCATTACCAGTCCTAACTCCCCCAAAGCCCATTACCAGTCCTAACCCCCCTCCCCCCATCAGCCCTGATAGATTAAAAAAAAAAAACCGGCTGCTGCTGCCGCTGCTGCCGTGGCAGTGGCAGAATCAAATGTCCCGCCGCGGGGCCCCACCTGCCCAGCAGAGCCTCCCTTCACCATCAGCTCCCGAGTCCCTCCCAATGCGCGGGCTTTCAGAGCCGCAGAAGTTTCCCTTTTTTCTCGCGGCTCTGTTAATCTCGCCGGGGCTTATGGGATCTCCCATCAGCCCCACCAGGATTAACAGAGCTGCGAGAGGTCAGAGAAGCTCTCGCGGCTCTGAAAGCCTGTGCATTGGGAGGGACTCGGGAGCTGATGTTGAAGGGAGGCTCTGCCGGGCAGGCGGGGCGCCGCGGCGGGACATTTGATTCTGCCGCTGCCACGGCGGCAGCGGCAGCAACAGCAGGTTTAGGTTTTTTCTACTTGTGCTAATGAAGAATGTTTTTTGCACGGGGCCCCCTGAAACGCGGGGCCCTGTGCAAAAAACATTCTTGCTCAATGGACGGGCTGACCCTGACTGTCCTCATCTCTACCACCTCCACTGGGAGACTATTCCATGGATCCACTACTCTTTCCTTAAAGAAATATTTCCGCATATCACTCCTGAATCTATCTCCCTTCACCCTCATCCCATGTCCCCTCGTAGCAGAACTTGCTTTCAATTGAAAGAGGCTCTCTCCCTGAACATTTATGCCAGATGTACTTTTATTCTTTTACCCTCCAATGAAAGTCTAGCTTCTACATTTTGCATCGACTTCAGTTTCCTCGGCCACTTATTTTTCAAACCCCCATCCTTTCTCCCCTTCTCACCTTCCCCCTTCCTTCCCTCCTCCCCACCCTCCCTCCCCCCTCTCCCCCTATCTTTATTTTCCCTCCTCCTTCCCTTTTCCCTCCCCTTTCCCCTTCCTTGTCCTCTTCTTCCCTACCCTTCTCTCTTCCCTCCCCTCCTTTTTCAACCCTTCTCACCTTCCCTCTTCCTTTCCTCCTCCCCTCCCTCCCATCCCCTCACCCTTCCCTTCCCTTCCCTTCCCTCTCCTCTCACCCTTTCCCCTCTCCTTTCCCTTTCCCCAACCCTTCCCCTCCTATCTCTTCCCTTCTCTACCTCCCTCTTCCCCCTCCTTTTCCCCCTTCTCCCCCTCCCCCTCTCTCCTTCCCCTCTTCTCCCCCTCCTTCCTTCCCCTTCCCATTCCACTTCCCCTTCCCCTTCCCCTTCCCCCTTCCTCCTCTTTCCTTCCATCCTCCCCCTCTTACCCCTCCCCTTCCTTTCCCCCTTCCACTCCTCCTTCTCCCTTCCCCTCCCCCTCCATCCCTTCCTTTTCCCCATCCCCATCCCCCTCCCACTCCCCTCCCCCTTTCTCCTCCTTCTCACTCCTCCCTCAATACCCTTCCCTCCTCCCCACTTGATTATTTCACAATTTTATTAGATACATGGAGGCACATTCAGTATTGGCCATCCATCACCCTGCATGGCCAACCAGAAGCGAGGCACCCAGAGTTAGACCCGATTCTGATCCCGCAGGGGCTAGACGTGCCTGCAGGATCAGAATTGGGTCTAAGGCCCTAAAGTGCAGGACAGGCCCCAATTCTGATTGGCCTGAATGCATAACAAATCCCTGGCTACCTCAGTCAGGCTCCTGAATGGAGCTGCGGTGCCATGGTATCCCATCACTATGGCAATGTGGTTCCATTCAGGAGCCGTAAATGCCAACTGCCCTGACTCTCTACTTTCCCCACAGCCAGATCCTCGATCCGGCCTCCCATGGCCAGGGCCCAGCTGCAAGGATCCTCTTGCACCCCCTCCCTATTTGCCATGGCACTGCGGCATGATTCCCCGACATCCAAGGGAACTTGTTCCACCTCTGTGGTGGAATAAGTCCTCCGTCCATGTTCACGGCCCCGGACATAAAGTGCTGACATCAGTATCTGCCCTGTAGGTCCAGGCTATGGCCCACCCATGCCCCACCCTCACTCCTCCTCAGACATGCCCCCTGCTGCCCCCGTCTAGGACTCCCCATACAAACAAGCTGTTCATATGGGGAGGCAGTAGCCAGGGATGGCAGGGGAGCGAATCCAGATGTCCATCCCTACTATTCATGTCAATGAATGACCCCCATAGAGATTGTATAATTGTGTTATATTCTATGGGGGATGTTTACTTAAATGCAACATCAATCCGTGGCTCCGATATCACATGGAGTCCGCTACCATTGTTTAGTAAACACCCCCCTATGTATCCTAATGGTACCCTTGGCCTCTTGTATGTTGTTGGCACAACAGTCTGCATGCTACTTATAAGACTATATTACTCATTTGTATCCCTCCAGAATCTGGCATTCCTGATTAGTCATTTTATTTGGTTACTTAAAATCTCCCTTTTCCTGTTTGAGATGGTTGATGTAGAATATTATACATGATTGTTTGAGATTGAAATATTCGTTGAAATAAGGTTCACACATTATGCTTTGTTCTGCAGTTATAATTAGTTCAAATTGCTAACATCATTAATGATTTATGTGAGTGTTTGATCATAGTAGATCATCTTTGTTGTGTTAGGAGAGTATTGTACAGTCAGCACTTGATTGATGTTTCCTGATCGTTTGACATACCGTGCTTTGATTGGTTGGATGTTTTGGCACCATTGTGCTTGCTTTAAAAGGTTCAAAGTCGGCGTATAGTTCTGTTTGCGTGTCACTCCAGGGTGATTCACTGCTGAAAGTTCCATTCAGGCAAGTCTAAGGTCTATGTTTGGTTGAGAATTATTTATAAATTGTTTAATAATAATCCATAATCTCCTCTTATTTGGCCAGCATATGATCTGCAATTGTATACGTGATTCTCCGTTCGAGCCCACTTGTATGTTGTACCACCAGGGTACATGCGGCTCGGTTTTAACATCTGTTTTATTTCTTTTTGCACATCTTGTACTTTGTCCTTTTACATGTATAGGTCTTTATTATTCATCGATTGGGCTGACATTCTTGTTAGAGCTTTTATCATTATATTTTTAGTCCTCCATAATCTGATTTTATACTGCTAGATCAGCTTCCTTAAATCCATTTTAAAAAAAAGAAAGAAATGTTTTAAGTTCTGATGTATAACTGTCAGCATGACATTTTGGGGTATGTTTACTAAGGGGCATGTTTACTAAAGTCCGCAAATTTGCGCGCCGCAAAATAGCGCACGGCAACGCGCCACTGAAACGTGCATAAACGCGTTTAAACGCCCCGCACACGTGCGTGTCACCCCCGCACAGGTACGCGACACACCAACGGGCCCCGTACAAGTGCGGGCCCGCAAATGTCCGATAGAGGCGTGGAACGGCTAAAGGAGGGCGGAGGAAGGCTCCGGAGGGGCGGAGGGACGGGGTCAATGGGTGGAGAGTGGGAGGGGAGAGGGTCCCCGCACAGTACCGGGCCCGAATTTGCATGTAAAAACTACCGCGAGTGAAACACTCGCGGTAGAAAGCATTTAAAGGGAAGAGAAACCATTTCCGTCATCAATGTACAGCAAAACCGGGGAAACCTGCAAAACGTCAGCAGTGTGATACATGTGCACAGAACAAAAGTGCAAATAAAAAGCGAAAATGACCACAAACAACATCTAAAACATTAAAAGTCTGCGGGGGAACAGTGCTAGCAATGGGCACAAATAAGAAACACACCCAGGAAAGTTTACAAAAAAATGAATGAACCATGGAAAGGTGTATGGAGGGGAGACTCAACCAAAAAAAAACCAACCCCACTTTTGTAGCTGTCCTGGGAGTGTCCCCCATGTATGTTCATGAAAATCTCTGTAGGCCATGTTGGTTATATCTTATCGCCCCTTTCCGTGGTCATGTCTGGGTATGATTTGTACGTTTGTCACCGGACAGGGTGAAGGAGCCCATAGTAAAATTGTGCAGAGCAGGGTGTGTGACCCCATCCTGCCAGTTTTATCATCCCCAGGTACTGCACCATCTCTGTGGCAACAGTGTAGTGCAGTGGACAGAGCCAGTACCTATAAGACCATAGGGTCACAGGTTCAAATCCCATCTGGGGCTCATGGCAATATGTTCTCCACCACTAATCAGAGATATGGAAGACACCCCTTGTTTTGCAGAGAACATTAGCATGTTGCAAACATCCTTCTTATACTCCACACCGCACACACATCAGAACAATGGGCATCAGCCACATCCGAGTTGCCCAAATGCAGTCCTGGAGTGGCTCCACTCAATTAGGACATATGCTTATGCTAAGATAAGGACATGCTAGTATGTTGGTGGGACTGTACAGATGGTGGAGAGGGAAGTGGCTGCCAGCCACAGCATACATTTGACTAGCGAGGTGCAGGCTGCCACCGTCCACTAGTGACAGACAGCCCCTGTTGGATGTACAGTCATGGACGTCCCAGGGAACTCCGCCAAGCTGTAGATACACAGTGGTGCAGTGTACACAGAAAGTGTATGAAACAACAGAAGGTCACAGGTTCAAAGTTCGGCTGGGGATATTGCCAATCATGAGCACATATTTTACTCACAAATAAACCATGGTAGTAAGCAAAACCTTTAAGGCAGAGGACAGTGGCCGCAGTAAAACCCCCAACATTTACCATCACAACCACACACACCATGAACAGGGCGATCACCTAGAGCAGAGTATCCCAAATACAGTTTTGGACGACCACACAACAGTCAGGTTCCATGCTGCCTCTAATACAAATGACTGTGCTGCATATCTATGTACCACCCTCATGTCATGCAGATGTAGCACATGCATATCCAGGAGGGACAGCATAAAACTACAACAGTGTCAGCCACACCATGAGATGATGTGGGAATGCCTGATGAAAAGCACCAGCCAACAGGCCCTGACACACCCACGCCCACAGGCTGCATTGGACAATGCATCCTGGAAAGGCAGGACATTGGGCCCTGCCTGTAACCGCCAATAGTAGCAGTTGCAGATGTCACCAATGCCACCCCACACCTGGGGACATGGTACACAGCTATCTAATGTCATCATTGAACACAGTGAAATATGGATGTATATGTTCAGCACATTTTGCCCATTGAGCACCACATGACAATCATGCAGATGTGGGTCATGTGTGCAGCAGGTCTGTTGTATGACAGTGTGTACATCCTGGGTGGGTGACCCCCACCAGCTATGTGTAACATATCCATGCCTGTACTGTTCCCAGGACTGTTGTGTCGCATAGGGCTGTTAAACCACTTGATTGTACCACACAAGACGACCAACCCTGGTAATGGTCACAGCAATGTGAAACATCAACATACACTCACAAGAAAGGCAGGGCTAAAAGATAGGCATGTTGGAAGGGTTTCTGGCTCATGCAGCATAACATGTGCATGAGTCAACATTGCTGAAGGAGAGAGCATGTGTCCCCACACCAATGGATATTTTCCCCTAGGTAGTCACCCCAAACCCATAATGCACAGCATAGGTAGTTGCATACATGCACAGTGGATGTTCAACAACTGAGTGGCACCAGCACTAACAGGGCCTGCAGCATGTTAGCCGAGGTGTACTGGTATCAGTGGGGTCAGTGGCAGGTGGCCAGAGAAGATGGAGCCAGAGACCCTGACACGTGGGTGCACTGGCCCATAACAGAAAGGGCCGCTAGGACAAACAGACATGCTATTTGCAGGGTCTACATTGACTCAGTGTCCGCATGGTGGTGCAGGGGACACAGCCAGTGTGTTGTGGAGACAAAGATAACAAGTTCAACTCCCAGCTGGGGCCATCGGCAACACAGTGCACATATTTTATCCACCAGTAAACCGTTATTGGGAATAAAACCCACACCTGCAGAGAAGAAAAGTTCTTTCTGAGGATTGTTATTTTACCATAAGTAGCTCATAGCCCTCAGAAATGTCCAACACCTACAGCAGAGTACACACAATGCAGTACCGGAGGGCCACATGTCAGTTAGCTGTGATGCTGTCCCCAATATAACGCCTCTTTATCATGGTGGTGTACGCCTACTGCTGGCAGAGGGGGCAGTGGCTGCTGCACCACAGCAGATGCTGGCCTAGCTACCCTCATGTGGCTGCAGTCCAATCCACCAGACAGGCACTGTGTGACAAACAGCCATGGACTCCCCCCGGGAATGAGCTGTTGCTGTGCTAAGACGGTGGTGCAGTACACATAGCAAGTGCCCCAAGAGCAGAAGGCCCTAGGTTCAAATCTCAGCTGGGGCACCTGCCATCCCACCCCCCATTTTCTTTCACATGCACAAAACCTGCTATTAAAGACTGCAATTCCCCTGCTGATGAGAGAAGCGTTGGAAAAGACAACTTATTTTACAATAAACAGCACACACCACATAAACATATGCCTCGGCCACAGTACAGTCCCCCAAATGCAGCCATGCAGGCACAAAGAACACCCATGTTCGCTGATGTATCCAATAAAGATGCGTGTGCTGCAAGTTAATTGAACACCACCATGGTATGAATCTGTCTGAGAGGCATATTCATCACGGACATCATGAAAACCTGACCAGTGTGTGTGCCATATTGCCTGGGTTTTCTGAAAATATGGCCTACAGCAGTGGGCAACAGGGCCAGAAACAGCTGCACCTGCAGGCCCCAATATCTGATGACCAATGCAGTGGCAGGATGTTGGGCCCTGTGTGCCCCTCCAATAACTAGCATGTGCAGACATTACCAATCACACACTACACATGGCGATACCTCACACGCATATCAGAAGCCTGGTATGAGCAGTGACTGTTAGAAATGTCTATGCGAAGCACAAGCAGATCATCGAGCTGTAACATACCAACGTCTCAGATGTATGTACAATGTGTGTCAGGTCAGGTGCCCTCCAGAGATTGTCAGCCTGGAACATATCACAACAAATGTACCCCAACGTTGCCATACCCCCAGTGTGCCCATTACTGTTGCGTTGGTCTCTGCTCCTAAATAACCGTACATCGTCTCACTGCTGTCCTAGGTGTAGGGAGTGTGTGTCTGTTGATCCAGTGTGTGCTGGCTGCCAACACCTCCCACAGCCCACAATGATAGCACCGTTGCCAGTATTGGTCTGCAAATACTGATTTTTCCCCAATCTGTAATCTGTAAATATGTATTTAAATGTTAAATGTAAATGTGAATGTAAATAAGTTTACCCCCAAAACAGTAACCATGTGTGCCGTGACCTCCCATTCCTCTATGTATATACTCCCCCACTGTCCTGATCGACTTATCCCAAAAGAAGAATCAAACCGCTACTGATCGCTGGAAGCAGCGGTATATAAATGTGTTCAAAATAAATAAAATAAAAATAAAAATGTGCATAATGAGGAGCAAAGTACTCTGGGTATAGAACACACAGGGTGGCAGGAGCAGGATGCAGCTACACAGGGCAAATGTGCATGCCTAGGACCATGTTGTGCCTTGCTATCACCTCCACAAACATGGTGCCCATAGCATGTACGGTGAGGAGGCAACCCTCACCACGAATGATCAGTGATCACGCCATGGCTAGGTTACAACATATTGCCATACAGTATTTCTCCTCTGTGATTTTTATGTGTTGTGTGTATATATAGGTGGCCCAATCACTGAGTCAACTGCATGGGGGTTGTGCAAACATCCCAGTAATGGGTGCACAGAGTGTCCCTGGTAGCATGCAGTATGGACCGTCAAGCGGCCTGAAAGCAGTTACCATGTGTTTGGCTGGAACACCTTGCAGGGTCAGTAGCTGGCCACACACTGTGGCCTCTGCTGCAAAATGTCAGATGGTGTTGGTTGAGCTGGGTGGCTCTGGCTCAGCTGTTTGTCTGCCTGATCTAGACATATGGATATGTTCAAAATTGCAGAGAGTGACCTGTAGGTACTGGGTACGACAGGCAGAATGAGGTTGCTGGCAACTGCTAGCACTGTAGTTGGGCTACAGAATGTGCATATTGTAATATTGTGCAAAGTGTGTTTGACAGGAAAGTGCAGGTGGTCAGACACATATAGCCAATGTGGCCAGAAATCTCCCTTACCCCTTCACATATATTATGAAGAGCAGGGCTCTCACAAAGGAGATGCACCCTTGGGTGAGCATTGTAGCCCACAAGGCCCAGATGGGTCAGGGAAATACAGATGCCTGAAGGAGGACTGTATACATCAACCTATCAGACATCGTCTGACAAGCTGATCTGATGTTCTTGGCCCTCTCAGCCAGGACAGGTGCTGTGTGTCTCACCTCACACTCAGGGTGATTAAAAGCCACACACACTGTGAGGTTCTGTACCCACTCTGTACCTGCAACACAGAAGGTCTGTCCACAAAACTATGTCCAGGTGCTGTGTGGTTGCACACCCTATCGTTGGAACATTAGTAGACTGCTGCTTTGCATGTGCAGTGCATCATGGGGGTGAGTGGACTGACGTTACCCTGTTAACTGCAGCACAAAGTCTGCCTAGGTCATATTGCAGACAGCCAGATAGTCTCATCACAACCCCAGAGCTGTAGTCCAGTGGTGACTGCAATGCCTCAGGAGCAAAAGGTTGTTAGTTCAAATTCTAAATGTGGTTCTACAAGGAAAGTATTTTATATATCCTGACTTTGGCCCATAGACTCCACCAGTCAGCAGTAGTGTGGGGAAACGTTCTGAAAATAAACATACATTGAACAAGGCAGTGTCACATTAGTTAAATTTGTTTTTACAAGGTCCATGGGGGCTCTCAGGTGTGGAACGTGGGTAATGTCCTCAAGTACTGGCAACTTAAACACCATCACAGTGCATTAACCCAGGTAGACCCTATAAGGTGGTCTGTGGGGTACCTGCTGCTGACAGCACTGTGAGGATCTCACAACAACCACCAGTACTCCACAGTCATGGACATGTCATTGGCTGCACCCACCAATAACCTCACTGTATATGGACGTATGCAACCTCTGGCTCCCCATGCAGCAAGGTTAGGTGTGGGCCACAGCTAGATTGATAAGAACAGATGCCTGGCTGGCCAAAGAGGCAATCATGCAGACAGTGTGTTGTTGTTACCAGGGTTGTGGTGCTCCATCAGTGAGAATGGTGTATGACATATGATGTCTGCAGCAGTGTGAGTGTCTTGCCACCAGCAGCACCTCTGTAATGTAGAAAGGGCTCTGGGGCAAGTAATAATGTTGCAAAGTATGAAAATATATGTTGTGCACAGCATAGATGTAGATGGAAAGCACCATGGCCAATGGTGTTACAACGTATGATAATGTGAGCTGCCTGAGACAGGCACTCCAGAGCGCAAAAAGGAAGATGTAAGCCATGATGCCTCGTTAAGCAGCCAATGTATCCACCATTGCGCTATATCTCAGCCCCCAGGACTGTATGCCAGCAGATCTACCAAATTGTAATGTGGATTGTGGTGACATGCTGTCCACATTGCCCCCTAATGTCTAACACGCAACCTATTTTTCCTGTGTAATGCACACATATGAACCCCCGCAAAACACCTATGGCAACCACCAAATCATTGATGTCTGTACATGGTGAGTCAACACAGAACAGAGCCAACTAACACACATCATGCCATATCACCAGGTTGCTTGACCCCTGACGCTGATGGTTTGTTTGCACCCATTGCTATCAGTGGCAGAGCACTATCTGCTATGTGACACACATAGCACACCTCATCTGACAATGGCCTTGGAATCAGTGCATATGTGTCCAGAGGTTCAAGACCACATTGTGTGAACAAGTAATATTCAGAATCATTAAATTATGTTATAGGGAGATGAGAGATACCTTGTAGCTATGTGAGCATGCAAACAACATGAAACCTATTTGTATTAATAAATGTAAAACATGTGTATGAATGATGCGTGCCGCTAATATTTGCACTTTTCAGGAGCGCAGCAATGCGGACCGCATGGGCCAGCAGTTATGAGGGCCGCAGCCATGCGGCGCGCACGTGCTTTCTCCGATACGCGCAAATGCGGAAGTGGCGTCGTTAGCGTTCGCGCGTCTACACGCCCACAAAAAAAATGGCGTCAAGGAGCAGGAAGCCCGCCTTCAGCTACAGGGAGCTGTGCCTCCTGGCCTCCCTTATTGGCCCGAAACAAACAATCCTTTTCCCAGGGCCCTCCAGGAGGATAAACATGGGGAAGGTGCTGAGGGCCTGGGAGAGGGTGACCAGGCGCTTTAACCGTGAGGCAGACCACCCACGTGAGGTAAGTGAATGGCCACAGGTCACAAAAACCATATACACAGACAGGGTTGATGTCAGCTGTCCATGCTGTTGTGTGTAAGTAGCCTAGATAAATTACGTGTAGTAGGGAAACCACATGCCAGATGCATTGTGTACCACATCTGAGTGTGTTGCCCATGTAGCCATGTTCAGATCCATGTGCCCACAGAGGGCATGATGACCCCATGGCGTCATGACAGCTGCTGGCATTGATGTACTACAGACCACTGTAACACAGCTAGGCCAACCATCAGCCTAGGAGTGTCTAGAATCACCATGTGCTGATGGAGGTATCTGCATCTGGAGGGTAACACATAGGGGCAACCATCAGGGGTCGTGGAACCTTCAGCACAAAGGCCCTGACGCACACAGGTGGCCAGGGGTTGTTAACAAATGTGGTATAATACATTCCCCTCCCCTCAGGGCTACAGAGAGCCACTCAAAGTGTGCCCTGGCAACCTGGAGATATAGATCTGCGCCCTCATGTACTATGAAACATAACCCATATCTCCAGGAGGTCAGAGAGGCCATCCAAGTGGGTCCCCTATCACCCTGGGCCTATGGTTGTGTGTCCTAATGTAGTTTGAACCCTCCTCCCTAACTCCAGGAGTGCAGAGAGGCCATCCAAAGTGGGCTCTCTATCTCCCTTGATCTATGGATCTGTGTCCTAATGGAGTTTGTAACCTCCACCCTAACTCCAGGAGTGCAGAGAGGCCATCCAAGTGGGGTCCCCTATCACCCTGGGCCTATGGTTGTGTGTCCTAATGTAGTTTGAACCCTCCTCCCTAACTCCAGGAGTGCAGAGAGGCCATCCAAGTGGGCTCTCTATCACCCTGGAGCTATGGATCTGTGTCCTAATGTAGTTTGAACCTCCTCCCTAACTCCAGGAGTGCAGAGAGGCCATCCAAGTGGGCTCTCTATCACCCTGGAGCTATGGATCTGTGTCCTAATGTAGTTTGAACCCCTCCTCCCTAACTCCAGGAGTGCAGAGAGGCCATCCAAGTGGGCTCTCTATCACCCTGGAGCTATGGATCTGTGTCCGAATGTAGTTTGAACCCTCCACCCTAACTCCAGGAGTGCAGAGAGGCCATCCAAGTGGGGTCCCCTATCACCCTGGGCCTATGGTTGTGTGTCCTAATGTAGTTTGAACCCTCCTCCCTAACTCCAGGAGTGCAGAGAGGCCATCCAAGTGGGCTCTCTATCACCCTGGAGCTATGGATCTGTGTCCTAATGTAGTTTGAACCCTCCACCCTAACTCCAGGAGTGCAGAGAGGCCATCCAAGTGGGGTCCCCTAACACCATGGGCCTATGGTGTGGTGACCGAATGTAGTTTGAACCCTCCACCCTAACTCCAGGAGTGCAGAGAGGCCATCCAAGTGGGGTCCCCTATCACCCTGGGCCTATGGTTGTGTGTCCTAATGTAGTTTGAACCCTCCACCCTAACTCCAGGAGTGCAGAGAGGCCATCCAAGTGGGTCCCCCATCACCCTGGGCCTATGGTTGTGTGTCCCAATGTAGTTTGAACCCTCCTCCCTAACTCCAGGAGTGCAGAGAGGCCATCCAAGTGGGCTCTCTATCACCCTGGAGCTATGGATCTGTGTCCTAATGTAGTTTGAACCCTCCTCCCTAACTCCAGGAGTGCAGAGAGGCCATCCAAGTGGGCTCTCTATCACCTGGAGCTATGGATCTGTGTCCTAATGTAGTTTGAACCCTCCTCCCTAACTCCAGGAGTGCAGAGAGGCCATCCAAGTGGCTCTCTATCACCCTGGAGCTATGGATCTGTGTCCTCCAATGTAGTTTGAACCCTCCTCCCTAACTCCAGGAGTGCAGAGAGGCCATCCAAGTGGGCTCTCTATCACCCTGGAGCTATGGATCTGTGTCCTAATGTAGTTTGAACCCTCCTCCCTAACTCCAGGAGTGCAGAGAGGCCATCCAAGTGGGCTCTCTATCACCCTGGAGCTATGGATCTGTGTCCTAATGTAGTTTGAACCCTCCTCCCTAACTCCAGGAGTGCAGAGAGGCCATCCAAGTGGGCTCTCTATCACCCTGGAGCTATGGATCTGTGTCCTAATGTAGTTTGAACCCTCCTCCCTAACTCCAGGAGTGCAGAGAGGCCATCCAAGTGGGTCCCCATCACCCTGGGCCTATGGTTGTGTGTCCCAATGTAGTATGAACCCTCCTCCCTAACTCCAGGAGTGCAGAGAGGCCATCCACGTGGGACCTCATACCCCCTGGTGCTATGGATCTGTGTCCTAATGTAGTTTGAACCCTCCACCCTAACTCCAGGAGTGCAGAGAGGCCATCCAAGTGGGGTCCCCTAACACCCTGGTGCTATGGTTGTGTGTCCTAATGTAGTTTGAACCCTCCTCCCTAACTCCAGGAGTGCAGAGAGGCCATCCAAGTGGGCTCTCTATCACCCTGGAGCTATGGATCTGTGTCCTAATGTAGTTTGAACCCTCCTCCCTAACTCCAGGAGTGCAGAGAGGCCATCCAAGTGGGCTCTCTATCACCCTGGAGCTATGGATCTGTGTCCTAATGTAGTTTGAACCCTCCTCCCTAACTCCAGGGGTGCAGAGAGGCCATCCAAGTGGGCTCTCTATCACCCTGGAGCTATGGATCTGTGTCCTAATGTAGTTTGAACCCTCCTCCCTAACTCCAGGAGTGCAGAGAGGCCATCCAAGTGGGTCCCCCATCACCCTGGGCCTATGGTTGTGTGTCCCAATGTAGTATGAACCCTCCTCCCTAACTCCAGGAGTGCAGAGAGGCCATCCAAGTGGGCTCTCTATCACCCTGGAGCTATGGATCTGTGTCCTAATGTAGTTTGAACCCTCCACCCTAACTCCAGGAGTGCAGAGAGGCCATCCAAGTGGGGTCCCCTATCACCCTGGGCCTATGGTTGTGTGTCCTAATGTAGTTTGAACCCTCCACCCTAACTCCAGGAGTGCAGAGAGGCCATCCAAGTGGGTCCCCCATCACCCTGGGCCTATGGTTGTGTGTCCCAATGTAGTTTGAACCCTCCTCCCTAACTCCAGGAGTGCAGAGAGGCCATCCAAGTGGGCTCTCTATCACCCTGGAGCTATGGATCTGTGTCCTAATGTAGTTTGAACCCTCCTCCCTAACTCCAGGAGTGCAGAGAGGCCATCCAAGTGGGCTCTCTATCACCCTGGGCCTATGGTTGTGTGTCCTAATGTAGTTTGAACCCTCCACCCTAACTCCAGGAGTGCAGAGAGGCCATCCAAGTGGGTCCCCCATCACCCTGGGCCTATGGTTGTGTGTCCCAATGTAGTTTGAACCCTCCTCCCTAACTCCAGGAGTGCAGAGAGTGGCCATCCAAGTGGGCTCTCTATCACCCTGGAGCTATGGATCTGTGTCCTAAGGTAGTTTGAACCCTCCTCCCTAACTCCAGGAGTGCAGAGAGGCCATCCAAGTGGGCTCTCTATCACCCTGGAGCTATGGAGCTCGGTCGTGAGTGGGGTTGGGACCTACTCACTAACTCCAGGAGTGCAGAGAGGCCATCCAAGTGGGCTCTCTATCACCCTGGAGCTATGGATCTGTGTCCTAATGTAGTTTGAACCCTCCTCCCTAACTCCAGGAGTGCAGAGAGGCCATCCAAGTGGGCTCTCTATCACCCTGGAGCTATGGATCTGTGTCCTAATGTAGCTTGAACCCCCCTCCCTAACTCCAGGAGTGCAGAGAGGCCATCCAAGTGGGCTCTCTATCACCCTGGAGCTATGGATCTGTGTCCTAATGTAGTTTGAACCCTCCTCCCTAACTCCAGGAGTGCAGAGAGGCCATCCAAGTGGGCTCTCTATCACCCTGGAGCTATGGATCTGTGTCCTAATGTAGTTTGAACCCTCCTCCCTAACTCCAGGAGTGCAGAGAGGCCATCCAAGTGGGTCCCCCATCACCCTGGGCCTATGGTTGTGTGTCCCAATGTAGTATGAACCCTCCTCCCTAACTCCAGGAGTGCAGAGAGGCCATCCAAGTGGGCTCTCTATCACCCTGGAGCTATGGATCTGTGTCCTAATGTAGTTTGAACCCTCCTCCCTAACTCCAGGAGTGCAGAGAGGCCATCCAAGTGGGTCCCCCATCACCCTGGGCCTATGGTTGTGTGTCCCAATGTAGTATGAACCCTCCTCCCTAACTCCAGGAGTGCAGAGAGGCCATCCAAGTGGGTTGTCTGCCACCATGGAGATAGGTATGCATGTGACAGTGTAGGCTAACACATCCACCAATCCCCAGTTGTCTGTCCAGCCCATCACAGTATGCCACAGTCACCCTGGTGATATGGTGCAGTGTGAGGTTGGTGTTCAGTCATTGATCTGTACCACATGCAGGCCTGATACATGCATCTGGCGTCCAGGGTGTCACCATGTTGCAATGCTGTATCTTGCTGATGATATGCCGTAGGACACCCAATACCGTGGTGGCTAATAGCTTATTGTAACGGAGGTTATCTCAGTCCCATATGTCACCTAGGGTATAGTGGTCTGGTTGCAACTCACACCTGCCCTATGTGGCACATAGTCCAACACACGCACTGTACATGTATGGACATGTTATGGTAGATGCTGATATGGTTGTGCGTTCACAAAAGCTATCACACAGTAGCCTCGAGATGGAAGCCCAAACCCTTGCGAGAGGGACATGAGCACAGCTATGTATGCAGAATTGATGTGTACCTACACAAATGCCTACAGGCACAATGACCCTTTGTCTACATGTACCTCACAGCTGCCTCTGGGGGGTTCCAGACACACATCCAGGTTGCACACTACAGCCTATCATCCACAAATGTACAGGGGCCGAAACAGCACATATCCGTGTAATGTGTCATTGTCCGTAGTGTGTGCACGCACATCTCATAGAACCCTCAGGGACACAGGTCAGAGGAACATAAATACAACCGAGAATCTGGTTTGTGACAGTTGAATGTCCACCATCGCCAGTATGCTGTGTCTCACAGTCGTCAAGGTACGTCTGATGTAGCTATCAGTAGCCCTATGACATACAGGACACACAACTCATGTGTTGGGTCAGGTAATTACATCCATGGCCATCTAGATATCCATGTGTCATGGACCTGCCCCCTGCCACGGTGCTCAGGGCAAACCACTCAATGTTAAATGTATGTGTACACAAACATGTTTAACGTTACATCTGGGTGGCATTGCGTTTGGTTTGCATGTAATGTACATTTAATGTGTCCCCACATGTTTCTAATGTTATTCCTACTGGGCTAAATGCCTCCCCCATGGACATCCACATTGGCCAAACAAATGTGCCATGCCAATGCCATGTCTGTCAAGGGTGCCAAAGGGAGACGTCCCCATGCATTTAGGGGAGACATGGACATTGCTCATAGGTGTCGCTGCACACATGTCCACACCCACATTGAGGCATGTATGTGGCACTGGGGACAGATATTCACCTGGAATAGGCATGAGGGCACTGACCATATCTGTCTGTGATGCAGTGAGCAAGACAGTATGCGACTGCTCCCCCCCATCCACCATAAAAGCCTATGGGAGTACCCCACAGCTCATGTGGCCTGCCCTGTTGAAAAAGCCCAATTGCTGCTCCTCCCAGTGCATAATGTCACGGAAAAATGTCATCTCTGTGTCCGTCTAAGTGCAATACACCTGTATGGGAAAGCAACCCCTGTGTGTGTCACTGCTGAGGGCCCCACTAACTGTGACACTGGTGTATCTGATATCCCAGCACTAGTAGCTGTGTTGACATGATTCAAAGACAACACCAGGGGAACACTGTGAATTACCCAAATACGTTGCTCTTCTATGTATGCATAGGCCCAAACCATGCCATTAGCATGGAGAACACACCATGTGCGGGGAGGACATGCTCCAGGAGTGCCAAACACACATTGGTCACTGTCAGCCATGCCTAGTGTGCTGACTGCCAAGGCCCCACATGTGACCTGTCACCATGATTGACCAGTGGGATGGCATCCAGGGGTGTGGTTTGGCCGAGACGTCCAGCCATGCGCAAAACACCCCCCACCCCCACAATGTGGCTGTGTTGGTAGCCATTTCCCCAGTGTTTCACCATGTGTCGTGTGGATCACATCTAGACCAACATATTGTGGCATGTTCCCAGAGGGACATAAACCCCACAACATAGGGATGCCCTGGCAGTGGCACTGACAAATGCAGTTGGTGACAACAGCTCTGGTGTTACCACCAGGCCCAACAAAGGGAGTCAATAACCACTATACCAGTGGGGAGTCGGCACATGCGTCATAAACACCACGTGTTTAGCATTGGGGCATGGGACTGTGTCCATGACAACTGCAAAGGCATAGCAGGTGTCACTAGCACACAGATTGATGTGGCAAAGACACGGGCCTGCAGCCATCCCTAGTACACCAGGGGTACCAGACAACCCCCCAGGACACACATATTGTGTCATTGGCACACACAATGTTTTGGCGCACAGCATGGGCATATGGACCCTCAATGCAGATGTCTATTGTGTGGGACACATTGGTACCATGTAAATGCAGACACTACGCGCCTGTGTTCCAACACTGCATGCTCCCAAAAAACCACAGGGACAACATATGTGCAATCCCCTAGGTGCCTAGAGAATGGGACGGCTCAGAACAGTAATGTGAATTGCAAGGGGGTGCCAGCATGTCCAAAAATGGAAAGTAGTCACACCCTAAGTTCAGACCCACTGGGGGCTGGCCTGGCCTGTGGACATGTTCCACTCAGTTGCAGTCGAAAATGAGATGCAACAACAGGGGACATGAGGCTGATATCCATCCATAGCCAACATACGCCAGGGGAGGGGCGAGGGGTCCCACCCTGCTGGACATCAAGACATACAGGATACACCCTGAAACAGGAGGGGATATCCCCCCCCCAAACATAAACCCCCCTACCCAAAACTACCCACATGGCCACAGTTTTGTGAGAATAACTAGGCAGCGTTTAGACGTTAGCAGTGGTGCAAAATGGAAAGCCCCCCTGTTGCACCCCCATTGTGCGTGTAGTCGGTTATGTTCACAACACAATGTCACAGATGACATGTTTGTCAGACACTCTGTTAACTGGTGTATGAACACAGCTTTTGTGTGGCTGCTGTGTGTGCCATGGATCCCTGCCCTGCCACACAGGATACTGTCCCAACAAGGTTGCCATGGGGATGTATTGGAATGGCGTCTCATGAACATGTAGAGCACCTAGATGTGCCCTCCATATGACATGGGGAAGGTATGGTACGTGCCTGACAGTCATGGTTGTAGCGAGGGCAAATGATGGCAAAGGTTATCATGGGCTGGTGTGGACACATGGGGTGAGTCCCTGCCCCTGACATTGTGGCATATGCCTCCAAAAGTGACATGTCTGTCACACGATAATGTCTGATACACCCACTGTATGTGTGTCTGCTGTCATGGACAATGTGACAGCAAGGATCTATGAGGTGGATGTGACACGTCTGGCTTGTGCAGGGTGGTCAAACCGTACTACACAGCAAATGCAAGGACAACAATGACTACACACTGGTGCATGTCTAATGTAGCCCATCGGTCATATGGCCATCATGGACCACACCCAGCTCTACATGACAGAAATGTACATGTTCCACACACCAACATATCTGGGAAACAACCAGGCGTAACTTGTACAGTCGCAATACCAAATAGAGGACATCCCACCACCTGGTCAGGTACATCCCCACCGCCCTGCAAACCACTGACAGAGATATGGGACAGCTCATGATCACCATGTACCCCCATGCATGTGTGTTGCTACACACATTTGGGTGTCTGGACACTGTCAACCATGGGTGGTGGCCCATGCAAAACACCCAAAACACACCCACCCTTCACAACACAATGTGAGGACATATCTCATACTATCACCCCTGCATGCCGTGTGGGAGCTGGCCACACTAGCTTACAAGGGGTACAAGTAGGGGCATCGCAGCAGGCGGGTTGTGTATGACACATCCCCAATATGCGCCTAAGCAACACTACATGAGGGCACACACATAGGGATGCGATGTGTTATGGTGCTGCTGTGACAGACCCAGGTAAACACATGGCTGTCCATGAGGCAACACCCATAGAGGGGGACACAGAAGCCAACTGTGTAGGTGAGCTGCCCCACAGGGGATACACACTATGGGTATCATACAGTGGCAAACGCTCAGAGTTGGTCACCTCCAGCGTTCACCATGTCCTGCCCCTTCCGGGATACATCAAACACACACACCTTTGACAGCTGCTGTCATTGCACAGCAGGGATGTGACCTACAATGCACACCATGTGCCCTAGGTGATCTCCCCCCCCCACATCCCCACTGTCTCTGTGACGTCCCACCAATGGCCAATCGACTACACCCCTGTCTCTCACAGTCACCCCCACCAGTCCACCGTTCAGACAGGTTGTTGAGGGGATATGGGAGAGGAGCAGCATGCAGTCACTTTGTGAGGCTGATGTGTGATGCACTACATGACAGTGCAGGTGGAGGTACGCTATGCGCATGTCATACGGCAGTGAAACCTATGTGCTAACCTATTTGCACATGTGGGAGGGACTGACTGCTGGAGGTCGGTTACTATGCTCTATATGCCCCAAACAGCAGGGGTGGGGGAAGTAGCATGGTGTGGGCCAGACAAGTCAACGTATGTTCACCCATAGCCCCAGTGACAGGTGGTATGTGTTGACACCTGACAACCTTTGCATATCCACAGGTGGAGGACCTGAGGAAGAAGGGGCGCGAACTTCGCAAATTCCACCCGGAGTTCCTCACACGTGCCTGCAGGGAGCGCACAGCACCACCACGATGGTGAGTATTGGAATGGGCAACTCACAGGTTCAGGTGTGCCATAGGGCCACAAGCCTGTCTCCCACCTGCATCTGCATATTTGGTATGGGACACTAATTGACATCACCTGATGTATGTCATCCTTCACAGACAGTGATGCCAGCGTCACCTCGCCACAACACTCTGCCCACAGTCTCCGGAGGCCCACCACCGGCACACACCGAGGAGGAGGAGGAGGAGGAGGTGGAGGAGGAGGCGACGCATCCTGGTGGGATGGAGCAGCCACATTCTGGACCAGAGAGGGCAGATGTGGTGGTGGTTTCCTCCAGTGATGTGGGAGAGGACGAGGAAGATGGCAGCAGGCACACACCCCTAACCAGGGGCAGCATGGGAAGGGGACAGAGGGGGGGTGCAGGACAGAGGGGCAACGTGGGCAGGGGTGCAGGAAGGGAGGGGGGAGTTGAGGTGATTGTGTGGGCAGGGAGGGTGGGGGGTGGGTATGGAAGGAGCGGGGAGGGGTTGGGGTGGTTGGGGGGGAACACAGCCCAGCAGAGGGCCACCGGGGCACCAGTCCGGCATTGGCAGGCGTACGCACGGCACGGACGTGAGCTCGATCGGGCGTCTCCCAGGGCCACTGGTACACCGCATGCTCATGCCAGCACACAGACAACAGACAATGTGTGTATGTGTGCTGGCAGGTGTATCGACGATGTGTGCATGGCCCTGGATGACGAACGACAAGACATCCGTGTCGAGTTACACGCCCTGCAGTGTTTGACTGGGGCTGTTCGGCAGGTTGCCAGTGATGTGGTGCATATGGCATACCCATGGGCACCAGCCGAAAAGCATTAAAGGTACCACGGCTGGCCCCAGTGATGCCCCAATGTGCCCACTGCTGCGCTGTGTTTCCCCCGCCCCCCCCTCCTGCGGGGGGTTTTGTTTGGCATGTTGGCCATTTTGTGACAGTGTGTTTTTATAAAAATGTTTTTAACCTGCCTCACGGGTCACGTGTGTACCGTCACCACACAACATGTAGGGTAGCATGGGAAGGTCCATCCACCTGGTTGGACATGTCGCGTGGCCATGGCCATCTTAATGTTACCTGCACCACATGCGTAGCTGTGTGATGAACATGTGTGCATAGGAATGGGACATGGGGAACCAAGGTCATGTTGCTGTTAATATCGCCCGCCTAAACAGTCATGTCACAGGGATGTGTCTGTCCCCACAACAATTGCTGGTGCAGAGCAGCATCGCACACACGCATGACAACCCATGTGTCCCTCTGACACATGTGTGCCATGGAGGGGCGGGACACGCATGTCACCCCTGCCAATGACAGGGCCAATGGCCACAGAGCCTCACCCAATGTGCACAGTATCAGGGGGTGTGACCGTGGGAATGCCACGATATGTTTGTTGTAACCCTGCAGCTGCCCACAATGTGGCATGGGCCTATGTGAACATTGGTGTATTGCAGCCAAGGGCCAATGCACAGATCGTATGCAGTTATGAAAGTATATTTATTTTAGTTATTTATTTAGTTAACATTTGTTTTTTTTTACTTATATACCCGCGCCTATTAAACTCAGCGCGGTGTACATTCAAACCGGCCATTACTATGTTGGGCAAATGCCATGTGTGCCAGTAAATACAAGACAGTATGGACACCCCGGCAACTACCGGCCCAGATCTGAACCCCTCAGCGTAATGGTCAGGGAGGCAACATTGCATGTGCACTACAAAACTATGCTATAAAAAAGGACGAGAAACATTGGAACCGGAGACTTTATATGTATGCAATGTGTACAGTAATAGGTATTGCACTATTGGGTAGACGGCGCTTGGCTCTCACGTACTGTCATAGCACGAACCTGCAAAATACGTTCCCCTGCAAGCTGGCTGGCACCACACGGTAATCTTGTGTCCTGTGGCGGGGGTGTGTGGTGGGTGGTGGTGGTGGCGGCTTTTATTGTGGGCGGGCAGGGGCGGTGGTTGCCATCCTTTCCAGGGCAGCTTGGATGCAACCTCCATGGCCACACACATCCATCCCATAAGGCATATCCTTGGATGTGTTGGCCGCAGAGAAGCACAACCACTCCTGTATGAGGCTTTCTCCATTGTGGCCGTATAGCTGCAAGTTCCTGACGAATGCCTGTGGGGGAAGAGGATGGTGGTCATTGATGTTAACTGTGGCTGGGTACAATTTGTTACATAGCAGATCTAGGCAAAACATATCACACAATATACCCTTTGAATGGTACAAACGTGTACTACCTGAGATGCATATTATGATGTATAGAAACCAGTACAAACAGGGGGGACATACACCCCGTGTACGTTTTGCTAAGGAAGCCTATCATGGTCTCAGGTAGGACGTTATAGAAAGGGTGATGTGACTATGAACAAGACCTCCTGTCAGGTCCTGGTAGAGGTAAGTATCACATAGCTCACACATAAAAGACTACCCAGTCCCAGAAATGCACCAGGTGTCCAGCATCAATGAGGGGGGCTCTTGACTCTGAAGTGAGGCAATACATGTGTTCAATCAAAGAGAGATATGACGGTAATCCCTAAGGCACTCATCTCAAAGGGCAGGGCCTGATTCATGCACAGCTGCGCGGTGATAGGGAGGAAGGGCACACATCAAGACAGCATAACAATAGAAGCTGTTTCTACAGATAGCCAGCTACAGCCAAGACCTACAAGCTCCAGTCTCCAGCCTCTACAAGCTACCAGGCCCAGCTACAAGACTCCAGCCCAGCTACAGCAAGGGCTACAGGTCTCAATATCACCTGTAGAAGCAGAGGCCAAGCAAAAACGGATATAGTAGAGAAGGAAAGGAAACCCTCTGGAAGGACAAGAGCAGAAGAAAGGACAATGAAGAGAGTCTAGGAGAGTCCAAGGCAGTACCTATACTGGGAGGTATTCCAAGTGCCATGGCAGAGACCATTGGACTGGGGGCACCCAGAGGAATGGAAGTGGCAGAGATAGGAATCACACCGTGGCTACTGGTGACGGAGACCCCCCGAAGGGACTGCACGTCGGGGAAGGGACCATAGGACCTATGCCAGGAAGGTAGTGTGGAGAGGAGATCCAGTGTCCAGGGATAACGATTGGAAGGCTGGGAAATTAAGAACTGGAGTACATACTGGCCAGGCTATACAGACGAGTGAAACCATGGACCAGCAAGGGCGGTTCAGGTCTAGAAACACTGATCAAGACCCTATCTCTAATAGTGAATGGCCAGGCAGAGGCAATGGAGCATTCTCTTGATAGTCTCCCTAGGGGAAAAGACTCATCATGTGCTATTTTATGATAGTCACCCTATGCTTAGTGATGAGGGGGAATCCACAGCGAGATGAAACTATTGTTTACATGGAGTGTTCTCTATCAAAAGTTGCGATTGCTAGCTCTCTGTGAGGAAACACATCAAGGCCATCACAAAGAAACCTAACCTTGTTCTTTATTGCACTACGA